>CM059568.1:50507954-51707954 GCA_030386875.1 Morinoia aosen
CATTTTCAATTCGAATGGCGTGCATCAGTCGCCCATATTAGACACCTCAGCGAAGAAACAACGACCTTCTGAATAATTCCAAGTCATTTCGGACTCCTGTAGTAATTGCTACACTGCCCGCAATATTTTGAGCGCAATTTTGTATTGGGTGAACTTTTGCAGCAAAATATTGCAAATGAGAAGCGCTGCTGGGTTTTTGAAGGTACACTTGCCCGTCATAATGACCCGTTTCCCTTGATCTGGATTAGAGGCAGAAGGCTCCGGCGACCGTCCGAGGACAGCGCGCAGATTGCGGCGTGTTCTGCTGACTGCTTGCGTCTCCGACAAGTCCGTTGTGTGTTAAGGCTAACCTTTATTTCACAGTCCCGACCTTTCCATTGGGCCATCCCCTATATTATTACCTTAAAAGTGATGCATGAAGCATAATTTCATTCTCAGACATGATATAGATCTTATCATGTTTGTATGATACTGACTTGTAATGTCATGAATAAACCGGTGTAACACGATAACGCGGTACTTGCATCGAAAGAAAAATAAACACAGCACATTTCTAAAAATTTGGCACCCAAAATGTCAATATACACATTGGTTTTTGAAAAAATAAAAACCTGGATCAGATCTAAAATCAAGCATGGGATCGGTTGAAAAACTGGGACTACTCTTTATTAGTTTAAGTTGACTCTCACATTCAATGATATGGAATAAGTCGAGGGTTCCCTAGTTCACTTCTGCGTTGTGGGCATGAGAGGTTCATTAGGCGACCGCCACCTCCTCTTGTGTTTTAGCATTTGAGAGTATTGTGTACATTCAGTCCATGGGGGAGTGTCGCCAATGGCAGGTTGTTGAAATTCCCGCAACCGCAGCGGCGGCGACCGATCAGAGGCTGTATACCGTGTGCTGAAATCAAGTTTAGGACAAGTTGCGCTGAAATGCTGATTAAATTAAGCTAATTTCTTTAATCAGAATGTCAACACAGTCGTCATGATGTTGTATTGTGGGATTTTGTGCGAGTAATTTTTCTCGTTACAATGAATTGAAAAATAGACATTCATGGCAAAACTCGACGATTAGGATAATTATAGGTGTGTAAGGTACCGAGACATCCAAGAATTATTCATCTTCCTACTTAGAAGCATTTGATCAACAAGGGTGCTTTAAGGTGGGGATTTTAAATCGAAAGGTATGAAAAAATATTTTTTATCAAGGCACAGTAATTGTGAGTCCAGTAACACTGTTAAAAATCTGTGATAAACCATTTTTTAGCGGGAGAATAAATATTTTTTTTTATCAGTGCCATGGGGCATGCTTAATGGAGATAATTCCTTCGTAATACACCAGCTTCTGTTTAGACATGCACGTGAATTTAATTAATTTTGTTGCTGTGTATGAACTTTCATAATGCCCATGATCATCAATCAAATCCCATTATTTCATACTGCAACTTCAATCATCATCAAGCAATTTCCTCATTACGAAGAAGGATAAAATTCTATAAAATTTTCGTTATCTTGTAAAGCCTCAAGTACTCAAATGGCGTTTAAGTTAAGTGTAGTTTGGCTAATCAAATAATTGAATCTTTCAGTTAGTCGTTAATTAAACAAATACAGTGCTGGAAGCTATCTCAATCTCTTCTCTCTCTCTCTCAGTGCACCTTTCCTCTCTAATTTTCCACTTCTTTCTCTTTCGCCATCGAGGGTTTAAATCCCCTCTCCGACACCGGACTCTCCCCTGACACCAGGGAGGGAGGGAGGGTGTGAGATGCTGTCACATCGTTAACGAAATCTGAAAAGGCGACTTATGTGTAGATTGTAAATGCTTGTTATCGAATGAGAGCCAAGTAATTAATCTACCTGTCCTGAAATATGATCTAAATAATGAATTACCTGAGCACTTTAGCAATGAGAATACAGTAATCAGGAAATGGGACTGATTGTGGTATTACTTTTTTGAATCCACGCTGTAATTCAGCAAAAACTTAGAGGACCGAAGAATAATTCTAATTTAGATTTGAATGAAATTATTCTTGAACAGCATACGGATGCGCAGCTTAAAAGTAAAGAGACTAATAAGTATACTGGAAGAAAATTGATTTTCAGCTTAATTATTATGAAGTATGTATTTTTTCTAGAAAAACCTGTTGAGCGGTATAAAATTGGTATATTTGATGGCAGGAGATACTAATCAAAGTATACTCCATTTGACTTCTCTGCCTAGATGAAAAGATAAATTATTTTCAGGTGAGATTCAGACTACGTATGAAACTATATCACTAACGCCATTTAACAGGAATTTGATAACCATGTATTTTTCGCTAATGATGCAGCCGCGGCTGTTGATGATGCTGACTATAAGCAAATGAACAGTACATGCGCACACTTGCGCAGCATAGGTGCGATAACCTGTGTTGTTTATAAAATTTATTGTCGCATTCAGTGCGTCAGACAGGAATGTTGAGAGAAGGACCCGTTGAAAAGCAGTTAATCTTTGATAAAAGCCGAGGCATGTCCTTAGAGGGAGAGTTGGTATCACAGATACTGAAGGTGAACTTTTCAGTCTCCTTTGTCACCGCTTTAATTTGTTTTCTTTCTTTAGTTAATGTGGTAGAAACACCAAAAGTAAACTCCATTTTTTTAGGTGATTTTGACTTTCACAATTTCTTCCCATCATGACTTTTTTTAACAGTTTTTATGATTAATACACATGTAAAATTCTAGCCACAACTCGAGCTTATTCCTGTTGATTTTGATGCGCCGGGGCGACGAAATTCCTCTGCTTCGTGTTCGATTACACTGGAATGTTGGCATTTGTATTCAGTGAGACGCCGGCTCCAGCGAGCAAGTGCGCTGCGCCCATTGCTTCGGTCTCCTCGAGCTATTTTTGATTAATTTATTGCAATGCAAGTGATAAAACGTCTCTGAAAAATGAAGACTGATAAACCAATATATGAACATTTTAAAATGGACAAAAACCACTTCCTGTACTGTATGAGCATACACGCGCACTAGGGCACCATTATCTGTCAAGCAAATATAACATTGTGCCTGGAGACCACGGTAGAGGAAACAAGGTAGGGTCATTTCTATGGGAGAAAATACGCCTTCTCTTGTCAGGCTAGCCAATAGAAAGGCTTTATTTCAAACCAACTTTTAACATCACCAAAACGCAATGTCGTCAGGCCAATAGTGGCGCCAGATTTGGTGGTAGCAGTGCTACCAGATACAATATAAGCGTTGCCATTGGTTCGTTGCTGTGACGTCAGCAAAACCACACCGTCAACAAAAAAAAAAAGACTGGTTTGAAGCTACCTTGTTTCCTCTACCGTGCCTAGAGACTATATGGAGCGTACGCCCTTCACCGCCTCCGTTTGGAATGCAACGCTTGCGGCGCTCGGAATGCAGACTTTTGCGAGAGGTTTGGTTAGCTCATGCCTCACATACATATTTTAGGTTCTTTAGATTCTGATAAATAAATATCACATACCTATGTTAGGTTGTTTAAATTCAGTGAAAAAAGTGTCACATACATATTTTAGGGTGTTTAGATTCACAGAAAAAAGTATCCCATGCGTATTTTAGGCTATTTCGCTCCAGAGAAAAAAGTAAATGTCGTCTCGGAATGGGACACGTACGAATGAAGTATGAACGGAGGATAATTACTAATCATTTCAATTGTTATATAGCTATTCACAGTGAAACAGAAGGTAATTTATTTTTATCCATTGAAACATCGAGAAGAGTAGAATACTTGCGGACTCTAATTTTCAGACACGGATTTTATTTCACGCATCCACAGCCTTTGCAGCACCTCACGACATAATTTGGATTCACCACAACTGTTGGTCTTTACATTTCATTACAACGAGAAGAACTACATCAGAGATGGCGACAGTTGACGCTCCAATACTCGTATTCCGAAGCGAGCTCAATTATATAATGTTCCCATAGGAGCTATAAATACTGTATCTATATAATGGGAATTAGCGCTCGCAGGGGCAAAATGGGAGGTCAATAGCTAATTGGTTGGTAGGCTTTCTTTTTGTTGTAATAGAATAGGCTTTTTGCTTTGTTGAGGTTCATCTTTTTTCGATTCACTGCTGTCGTTTTTTTCAACGCGTCTGCCTCTCTTCTTCAACTTTTGTCATGTTTCACAACAATCCATCTCAACTTACTGTTTCTATGCACAGGTGTCTTGTGTGGAAACACACTTTGTGCATAGCTTCCTCGTTTCCTTAGCTCTACATTAAATAGTGCTTTCATTAATTTCATTCATTTCATTCATTCATTCATTCATTCACTTCATTTCATTTCATTAAATAGTGCTTCTCTTTGGAGCAAATTGGATGTTGTAGTAAGGGGGTTTCAAATAACTTATTGTCTTATTTACACATGTAATGTTCTCAGTGTAACTCGCCTAAGTTCGAAACCAAATTTTAACATAATGTGCAAGAAAAACAAAAAATTTTGTGCAGTACTGAGTTGCTTTCATAAACACTTTGAGAGTCACTTAAGTATCTCACAGAGTGGGCAAATTAGAGCGCTTAAATTGTCTTATTGTCCACGTGTTAGTGTGTTTGTATTTTCTATTTTATGTTTCCATCATTTCTACAGAAAACGTTTTCCAGGTAATGGGAAGCCTGCGAATTGAAGAATATTTATTGCATTGGAGCAGAGTCTCATAACTGAAATTTATTACATTATGTACATGGAAAACCACAGTTCGACCATTCAATTTTTTTCATTTTGATGCTCGTAGCAGGAGGAAAATACGAGAAGGAATTACGAAGGTGAGCAAGGTAGCTGGACCATGAATGAGCGATTACTCGATCTATGTCGCATCGCACCAGAGTTTCGGTAAGACGCAAAAATGAATACTCGCAGGGCACAAATCTATCACTACACACAGAATGAAGACGTCAACGTGAGGCGGAAATGCTTTTAAGAAGACCCTAAATAAGGAATTGATCTGTGAAAGGAATCGGTTCATTTGAACATAACAGGTGAAAGAGCCAACTCACATGACAACTACAAAATGAAAAAGGGCTTCCTTTTGAGATGAATCAAAGTACTTATGACATGTTAGGTTCGAACGAAGTACAGAATGCCAGTCGTGCAGGTCCTGCTAGGGTTGACAGCGAAAATTTCGACTCATCCAAGTTGATCGACGCCGTACCTGGACGTTGTCTGTCTTGCCCTAATAATAAGTGATAAATGAAAATTTGTACCAATGCTGTCATTCATTTTTATTTGTTATAGCTCGTGTTCTAAGTGTTTTCTTTCATCGAATTGGTATTCAGTGTTGCTTGATGCGCGGAAAAGATCAATTGTTACAAAACAACATTCATCCAGATTTTTTTTTAAGATTTCAAGAAGATTTAAATTCCATTTCACCCTATGTTTGCATCCGGTACTGATTTATTATTCAAAACGAGTTATGTTAAGTAAGTAAAAGTTGACGCCATTGTGCTCGCTACTGTACTTGTAGAACTGGCCGCACCTCTCACGCCAGCCTCATTCTGTGCTGTCTTGTTGTCAGAACAAACACTGGACGTTTTACTCGTATTATTTTACTGGTATTATTTTATTGGTAATATTTCATAAAGATTATTTAATTGGTATTGTTTTATGGGTATTTTTTATTGGTATTATTTTACTGGTATGATTTTAGTGATATTATTATTTAGGAATTATGTTATTGATATTATTTTATAGATATTATTTTACTGCTATTATTTTTCTTAGCACAGGGGGCAATCCACATCAGTACTGGTCTTCATTCCGATATCGATACGAGTTATCCATAATATTGATCACAATGTTAACGCTTCTAACACTCTGTACGGCACATAGAAGAACTACACAGTAAATCCAGGCAGGCATACAACGAACGTTTGGTCCATCGCTGCATCTCTGGAGCTGCATCAGTCAACTTATTTATGGTCAGTGGTGTCAGTATTTTTATCATTGTTGTGTGAATTATTGTAATACTTTTGCTACCTCAATTGTCTTATTAGTATCCTAACACCAAAACTTTGATAAAAAATTGCTAATTCCACTTTATCAGCTTATTCAGTAGCTCCGGGCAAAACAGAAACTTTCTCACCGAAAAAAGGCCCATAAATGATTCAATTTGTTCCTGTCCGATCTGATCAAACCGTTAAAAAAAAGAAGTTAGCCTCCGTTGTATCGTTTTTGCTCGACGCCCATCGTGCGTGTTGGTTTGACTCTCCGTTGTTCCTTGGCCTGTATAGCGGTTCTTTGAGTTATACACGTCATGCAAACCTCAAATTACACGGATAAAAAAAGTCATAGCTATTCAGCTAACACGATTTAAGTTATGAAAAGCTGAAAATAACTGGGACTGATTTTGATGGGTAAGCAACATTGAACATAGAAATTGTAGAAAGTAACATTGAACATAGAAACATGAACTGGATCGTGATTTTACTGCGACGTGAGTCACCGGTGGTCACTGAGTGCGTTTTCATAATGCTGCTTACTGACCAGCAGTCACAAACTCAATTTCCATAAATACTTAATCAAAGCTAAATGAAGGCACGAACCAGTTCATGTTTGCCTTGTTCAACATTGCTTACTACAATTGACTTCAAATTGGGGTTAAATATTGAACTTCAGTTTTATCTGCCCAAGTGTTGAACGTTTCTCATAAAATGATATCGTACATAACTGGAGCATCAATTGCACTATACAAAATGCCCGTCATCTTTGCGCTGATGGTGCGAGCCGTAGGGCGGAATTTGTCGTACTCTATTTTCTAAGCTGGTTTGTCGCTGGAGGCAGCCCTCGCTTGCTTGGCGGTTACCTCTGCTTTTGTCTGCTTGATCTGCCGGCCTTGAGTGTGGATGTTTATTATTGCACTTCTTGCGTCAGTTTGTGGCTTTTGATGTCAGCTCTTCGCCGTTATTTGGGCGCATTTTCTTATGAAACGTTTTTTTTAAGTTGAAGTTTAAAAATAGCTCAGGAAAAGGTCCGTTAGACTCGTTTTCAAGATTGTGTGTTTTTTTATGGAATCGTCCTAGTGGGTCCTGTTGCGTCGAACATTTTGCTCGACTTATTTCATTTATGATTATATTCCGTTAGCCTTGTTTGTCCGCGTCCTTGCATGGCGTTCTGGTCGCTCAAATTTAATTGAAGTTGTTGCGCTTTATTTTGGAACCCGTGCCTCAAATCCTGCCCAGTGAATCACTGACGCACCCCATTGTTGTATGCGCTAACGTCAGGGCAGTCAGATCTTGGGTGCACTGGACGCTGCAGTGCATGTACACAGTGCACTGAACACTGAAATTCATCCCCAGTACACAGGATAAATTCACTGGATTCACAACAATCTTTGAATTCATCCGCTGTACTCAGTACTGTCAACAAGCGGCCTCTGTGCTGTACTCAAGTAGACGCTTCCAAACATTTCACTCCAGAATTTCATAAAAGAGTGATCCGTTAATGGTCTCTAAATTTGGTTTGGTGACTGTCTGTGATATTTAATTACTCATTAAGGATAATACGCTTCCTCTGGCAGCGCTCTCTCATTTGTTAGAGAAAGCGGAATGTCGTTGTCCTGTATTAAAATGGAAAATTAAAATATCATACCACAGACTCCCATCTTCTTTCCTATGCGAATACCGTATTATTTAATTGAATCTGACTAATGTGATTTACCAAATCGTGAAATAACAAGTGTTTTCAATGTTTGACAAGTATAACAGTGACAACACCAAAGGAGTGTGCGATGTAGATGATATTCCATGTAGACACTTCACTACAGCAGCCCCCATAAACGTTTATACCATTCAGGAATTTAGTAAGTCGTTCATCGATGCAGGAGTGAACACAGCCTTGGCATACACACATTACGTCTAGAGAGATAACAAAGTTGAACTATGCATTACGATAGTGAGGCTCAATAGGGAGTTTGGGTGTGTATGATACTGTGAATGGTGTAATAAAGTGGTTTGGGTGTGTATGATACAGTCAATGGCGTAATAGAGTGGTTTGGGTGTGTATGATACTGTGAATGGTGTAATAAAGTGGTTTGGGTGTGTATGATACAGTCAATGGCGTAATAGAGTGGTTTGGGTGTGTATGATACAGTCAATGGCGTAATAGAGTGGTTTGGGTGTGTATGATACTGTGAATGGTGTAATAAAGTGGTTTGGGTGTGTATGATACTGTGAATAGAGAGGTTTGGGTGTGTATGATAAAGTGAATGGCGTAATAGGTGGTTTGGGCGTGTTTGATACTGTGAATGGTATAATAGATAGGTTTGGGTGTGTATGATGCTGTGAATGGTGTAACAGAGTTGTGATTTACGACACAACTGATCCCGGTGCTCTACTGAGTGGGATGACCGGGAAGCTCAGAAAGAGAGGTTGGGTATATATGATACCCTGAATGGTACGTACAATAAAGTGATGATTTTCGACACAAATCACTCCGGTGCTCTATTGCATTACGGAGCAATGCGGTTCACCTCCGTAAGCTTGGCGCCAGAAGATTATTATTGCCCTTTGAAAATGTTTAGACGACGATTTGGAGAAAAAGGGCATTTGAGTAATAATTCAAGTTGTTCAGCGATTAAAAAACTGGTAATTTAGCTCATTTTATCTATGACAAAATTCCCCTGCAATTTAGCTGATAAGAATTGAGAACGAAAAAAATTCGTTTCTTTTTATGTCTGTCTTGTTAGGCCGGACTATAAATATTTTCATATGAAGTCCACACGCGGTGTGTTGCTGATTGCAGTAAAGCTCATATATTTAATCCATGAGTCCACACACGAGTTGTATGTAAACCTAATTCCTCATCAATATCTTTCTTCTAAGAAAAAAAGGAGGCTCCGGGCCATTTTCATCTCATTGAACTTTCGTCTGAAACTATTCCCCAAAAATTTAACTTTTTTCTCGAAAACGGTAATTAATTACATATGGTATATCAACTTTAACTACAAACACAGTAAGCTAAAGCATGGCTACATCTTCCCTGTGGGGGAAGAAAGTTTTGTTATCTCAGATATAAATTACCTTGTTTGATGTTATTTCACTCTATGTAGCAGCATAACTCTTACCAATAAATAAGACTAAAGTTTATTCCGCATAACGTTAAAATTCATTCTAACAAAGTTTCTTTACTTACCCATCGTATAATTTACCAGTCCATGAATTAACAGATAGTGGAGAATAAAATGATGGAAATTAATTCGCGGTGGCTTTTACTCTGCTATTTTGAGAGGGAAATTGCAAGGCCACATTAGAACGATGAACAATGCTGGATCATGGATTAAGTTCACTCAATTCTTTTAACGCGCGTTTCGAAAAGTCAGCCTCGCAGCGCAGGCACTTCGCATAAAAAAGCTGTCGCGAGCCTAGCGATGCAGAAAAGCTGGTCTTACTAACGGCTCCTGACATGTTTATTGTAGAGGACACAATGCTGCAAAAACTTTTTGTGAATTTTACTGATTGCTCCACCTCCAATTGCATTATTTTTTATAATTATCACGGTTTTGTTGATACTTTTCTTACGGGAAAAACAATTTGCCGACTGATGAGTAAGAAGAATTTCCTCTTGTATTTGCTCTCTTTGTTTTTACTACCTACCACAAAGCCACTTGCTCTGATTCATGTGCTACAAAATCTTTGAGGAATAATCATTTTGCTACTACTCAAGAAATTTAATTGTTTTATTAAAATACACAGCACAGATGCGGGATAGGAACCCGGGAACTCCTCACCCAAAGTCTAACGCTCTGCCCCAGGAACAACGTGCGGATATATAGCACTGCACGTAGCCCCGACCCATCGATGGGCCGTTTCGCAGCTGGAAAAACTTAAGCACGACCCATCGATGGGTCTTATTGCAAGCAACGTATTAACCTCAATTTCTTACTTTTTTTGCAAATAATGAATTGCAAAATTGTAAAAAAATTCTTGCAAACAACATAATACGAAGACCATGGCATTCACACGTTCACGCTTTTGCAGGATGGGAGGAGCGATAGGGAATGTTGTAGCAAGGTCTTTCTTTACCCCTTTTTACAAGCGCTATATTATCTTTTGGTTCTCAAATTTGTTGTTCAGATACCTCATTTCCTCCTTGCACTGAGCTGAAGCTGCATTCCGAGCAGACCACTGGATTTAACCTTTTACTTTTACCTGCCACTGAAATCACGCCCGCCCAATTTTTTTTCTGGATAGAGAAAAAATAGTATCTTATGATTACGTGCATCATCCTAGGTGAGATCGCAGCTGGTGCCGCTAACCTCCGCTTTGGTACTGGCAGCGTCGGGCATAAAGCTCGGCAATTACACAGCAGCTTTCTTGAGAGTTCAAGCGTCTGGCACTAATTTGAGAGGTCGGTGTCATCAATACCGTCTGAGGGAAACGGTTACATTTTACATTAGATGGGATTTGATCTCCTTCAGAGGAATAAAGCTATTGTATTTATGGGAATTAGCACTTCAGAGAGAAAATGTGAGGGCACGAGCCGAGAGTTAGGCTCGTGACATCGCTTTCTTTACCGATGTTTTTCTAAGATAATTTTTTACTTAAGAACGGAACTCATCCTGACCAATTATTATTTTCATTATCACCATAATAATAATAATAATTACGATCTTATCACCACAGTCGCAGTCATTTTGAAGACGAGTAGATGGCAGCTGCAAATGGCAGCACACACTGCACAGGGTCAAACTTAACAAAACAGCCTTACATGAATTTAAGTCCGTCTTAGTCTAATTTGATACGAGTATTTCACAAATTCCAACTAGGTTAAAACAAGTTTTTCTCTATTTTTACAGTGTATTTGTTGAACGCGGAGAGGAGGGGGGGGGGATGAAGGAGAGGGTCAATCCATCTACTTATAGTTCCATCCATTTCCATTAGTCGGCAGCGACAGAAACATGTGTGCGGAAAGAGCGCTGCAGACTTGATCGAGGTATGCAGTCAGCTGACAGTGAGATATGTAATTAGCTAGCATCAGCGCATACAGCCGCACCAAGGAATTGCCCTAGCAGAATTAAACATTGCCCACACTCTGCAAAACTGTGGGTTTTTCCTTCAGCCCGCAGACTAGCCGTACGATTAATTTGATACTTGTGCCAAAAATTCCCCAGGCTTCAGATACTGAAATGCTTCTTTTCTGATTTTATACGTTAAAATTAAAGAATAAAAGTGGCTTACCCAAGTGCCGATGGTGTGTATCACTGCTACTCGTAAATTACTCGTACCTCAGCAGCTCGGACCGAATGGTGGGCAGTTGACACGAGCATCAAAGCATTCGACAAAAAAATAAGAAGGCATTCTTATTTTTCCTCAGGAAAACCAACGGTGTTCCGTAGTTGTCTAACATTGTTCGGCCCTGATGATGCAGACCATTCTCTAGAATAACCTGCTTTTTGTGAACAAATTTAATAATAAATGAAACTAAAATGATGCTCCACTTTTCCAAATTGTACTCGTACTTCATTATATTTTCGCATCGTGTCTAATTTGGATTCCCTTACCTCAATTCATTTATGAATATTCTGCGTTCTTTCTATGAAGGTACGCCATTCCCTT
Source organism: Morinoia aosen (assembly GCA_030386875.1). Taxonomy (NCBI): domain Eukaryota; kingdom Metazoa; phylum Arthropoda; class Malacostraca; order Amphipoda; family Talitridae; genus Morinoia; species Morinoia aosen. The sequence continues at coordinate 50,519,527 of CM059568.1, forward strand.
CGTATTTCTGATGCAATGTACTCCTAATTCTAACAAAGCTGTTGAGCAGCACGCTATGTGGCCAGACTGACGTACGATCTACAAAATAGGATACTCCCAAGGCCCAATTGACATCCTTCACCTCTGGCATTAAGAGCAGCACTACTGAGTGATGAGAGCTGACGTCACGCGGGTAGGCAGGCTACCCACATCGCTCCTCCTATTCCAGCGCAAGCACACTGGCTGCTCAAGGTCGCAAGCGCTCTGCATGGATAATTTCAACCTGTTAGTCGGTCTGCGGCTGAGTGGTCTGGAAGGTTAAGGAGGGTATTTAATTAAGGGCTACTTCTCAGTCATTGTACGGTGTAGCAAGCGCTCTGCAGCAGATAATTTCAACCTGTTAGTCGGTCTGCGGCTGAGTGGTCTGGAAGGTTAAGGAGGGTATTTAATTAAGGGCTACTTCTCAGTCATTGTACGGTGTAGCAAGCGCTCTGCAGCAGATAATTTCAACCTGTTAGTCGGTCTGCGGGTGAGTGGTCTGGAAGGTTAAGGATTTAATTAAGAGCTACTTCTCAGTCATTATACGTTGAAGCAAGCGCTCTGCAGCAGATAATTTCAACCTGTTAGTCGGTCTGCGGGTGAGTGGTCTGGAAGTTTAAGGATTTAATTAAGAGCTACTTCTCAGTCATTATACGTTGAAGCAAGCGCTCTGCAGCAGATAATTTCAACCTGTTAGTCGGTCTGCGGGTGAGTCCGACTGAGTCGTCTGGAAGGTTAAGGAGAGTATTAAATTAAGGACTAATCCTAAGCCATGATCCGGAGTAGCAAAGCTGAATCTACTTGATAGGGAAGACAAGTTTTTCAGCAGTGATTCATTTATTGCAGCCGCATTCCTTAAACATCTTGCTTGTAGAGAAGGAAATGTGAATGCCACGAGGTAGTTTAACGCATGCGTCACCGAGTCTTTGATATCGCTGGTTTGTACTTAAATAAACTGCATAGTAATTCGTGCATTTGTTTTTAACGACAAATGAAGCGATCATATTGGTTTACGAGGGACTTCGCATTTAAAAAATGTTAGCACTCTATGAGTGAAGGCGAGCTCAGCTGTCTCCGATATTTTATGGAAACTGCAATTATGACGGAATCTAGCAAAAAAATGGCAAGATTATTTTTCCTCGCACCCTTGTGTAACCATGCAATCACAGTAGTGATGCACAGTAGTTTTATTCACGTTTTTGTGAGTTTCTTTCACTCGGAGATAGTTTTCACTCTTATCGCGTGTAATACTTTTATTATTATAATTATCATTAGACATTGGGGAAAGTTATTTATACTCACGTAACCGGGAGCAAAATTGCTAGGTTGCCCCAAGCAGGGTAAATTCTGAGCTCGAGACCGTTCAAAAAGATTTTTGGGTATTAATCCCTAGTGTTAATCCAAAAGAACAAATAAATGAATTTACAAAGTTCTTTCTTGGTCACAGGTATAGAAAACAAGCGCCGGACGGTGGTTTATGAAATCAGACACACTGCCGTGTCTGTTTGGAAAATCATCATTCGACGCCCAACTGATCGTAAATTAATATTTAACGAAGATGTCGGAATGGACAATTCCAAGGCTGAATACAGGGGTAGAATACTCTTTCAGTATTATTTCTCTACTTCTACTCAGACGCCTTTCTTTATTAGCGTCGGACTGTGGTCTCGTGATGAAGTCTCTTACGAGAAGAGTCGTTGGTTGGATACCCAGCAACCTCAGCCCTGCGTTTCTCCCCCCTGAGAAAATGGAGAACTCAGCCATATTTTTCCATTCGACCCAGGTTTTTGGATACAGGTACTGGCTGGGCTAAGGTAATATTCCTTTCGTCCCAGCAGAAGTTATATGAAATTGGAAAATTTCACACACCAACTGCAGTGTAATCAAACTTGGACAATAATTCAGCAAAGTCCGGCGGCATCGGACTTGGGCAGCAGCCCGAGAACGGGTCACTTTGCTCGTTCCAGTCGCCATTTTATATTTTATATTGAATTTCACAAAGCTGAAGTTCTCAACACTACTGTTCATATTATTATTACTTTTATTATTATTATTATTATACTGAACGTTTCACCACCGAAGATGCTAAAAAGACATTTTATCGGTGTATTCGATATTCCCTAGTTCGTCATTTCTATATTTGTATAGGGCAAATATCATTTCTGATATCGTCGTGTGGCCGCATAGTTGCAATTTTGAGGCATACAACGTTTTATTTAGTGCTGGCATGGCGTGTCGTTCAGTTCGCTCGGCCCAGGCAAAAGGCCACTACGCCTCTCACCTGTCAGCCTACGCTTCGTGTCGCGCGCCTCTGCCACCACGTGCCGGCTCGCTAATCAACTCCGTACACAACCTATAGAGGCTGGGATATTTTCGAGATTAGATTAGATTAGATTATAAGTTAGTTTAAGCCTCCCTAACCGCTACAAAAATAGAGCGTATCGAAGAGAGGAAGGAGGAAGGCACCATTTAGTATGGAGATAAGAAAATGAGGAATCTATGCTGAAGGGGCATAGAAACAGTAAGATGAGAAAGAAGTTCATGAAATAAGATAAAAGTTGAAGAAGAAAGTGAGAGGTGCTGAAAAACAGGACAGCAGTGAACCGAAAAAAGGTGGTCCTTAACATAACAAAAAAATTTTCATTTCAACAAAAAGAAGGCCTAATTAACTCTCAGCTCGGGCCCTCACATAGTCTCCCTGGGAGCGCTAATTCCCATAGATACAATAGTTGTATCCCCCTGAGGGGTGGGATGTTTTCGATAAAGTTAGCTGATGAGGTACGGTAAGAGTTGAGTTTTATTAGTGGTAGCTGGTACCCTCATGTACCCTCCAGAACTCCCTCCAGGAGTTCCAGCTGCCCACCAACACTTGGCCGAGCGACCAACCCATGCTGAAACTCCCTCTCCCCAGGCAGGGCGCCGAGAGCTGCAGCATAGTGCGCTCGGCCATCTCACTCATCCACGTTAAAATAGTGCAGGCACACCGACCTCGGTCCCCCCACAACTCGTCTCTGTACCTGCACCAGTCAGTTAACAACGCTAATTGAAGAAATAAACTGGAGAGCGCTGACATTCGGGTCAATAGAATATTTCCCTCACCGCAAGGGCGAAAGATGAGAGATTAGTCGATTAGTCGTTAGTTTTAGCCTCCGTACCCGCAGCAACAAATGCGATCCAAAGAGAGGAAGGAACCATTTAGTATGGAGTTAATGAAACGCGGAATCTACGCAGAAAAGGCATAGAAACAGTAAGTTTTGAAAGAAGATTATGAAACAAGACCAAAGTTGAAGAAGACAGTAGAAGGTGCTGAAAAACAGGACAGCAGTGAGCCGAGAAAAAGGGGTTCTTAACATAACAAAAACATTTTATTTCAACAAAAAGAAAGCCTACCTAACTCTCAGCTCGGGCCCTCACATTGGCCCCCTGGGAGCGCTAATTCCCATAGATGCAATGATTGTAGAAATATGAGAGAGGACAAATTTCACGCGACCGAGCTAAGGTTTTCTCCCAAACTGCGGCACGCTAGACCAAAGGTTCTTAACCTGGGTTTGGTCGAGCCCCTGCAGTGAGTCAGTTTCAGGGGTTCGGCGGTGTGGTTCACCCCACTAATACAGTATATAGTTATTTAGATATGTTTTGAATTTGAAGGGTTCGATGAATGCATGTATGGAACTTGTGGGGTTCAGTGCCTCCAACAAGATTAGGAACCACTATGCTAGACCTTGAGACGAAATTCGGAGCAATTCTGGCAGCGGAGGAAGGGAAAAAAGACAACCGGATGATCTTTCTCACAAATAGTATTAGGTAAATACTTAGGAGATTAGAGGTGAAGTACATCAATGACACAAGTGTAGCATGGCACCTTCAAATGACTGGCATAACAGCGCCAGCGTTACTGGCAGTCACAGCAGCAGCCGCAAGAACGCCAGGCTTCCGATGTAAAAAACTAAAATTAACGAAAGAGACATCAATAATAATTCCTGACTTAAAACTAAGGGAAAAATTCACAGCTAGAACGACCAATTTTTATTGGTGATAGGAATTGGTTTCCACTCGACTTCCAAAAACGAAGCCTAGCAACAGATAAAACAATCGCCAATAGAACAGCATTCCATCAAAAGACTGTTTTGTGAGCTGAGATGCAAGCCATGTAAGTTAAGCACTAGCAGAAAAAACATGGTGAATATTTTCAGAGAAATTCCCCCGAGTTCAGTCCGCTGCTCATCACCAACACCGCATCACGTCTCCCGGTCGCCACCCTCCGCGAACCAGCTAATTGACATCGGCACGAGTTTGCGTCATGCACTCATCTTGGCACGTTAGTGTTGATTTTGACACGCTAAAATGTCAACACGTATAATTTACGTCGACACGCAAGCGTGAGTACCAACACGTATAATTTACGCGTTCCTTAAACATAGAAACAATGAGTCACATACTTCACTGTTCAGAGTAATTTTACGAACAGGTTTCCATCAGGGGTCACCAGCATAACGCCATTAGCGACTCCCCAGCTAAAGCAGAGGAAATCTTTAGAGTAGAAATAGCTCGTCATCATGAATAGAAATAGGCTAGGAGTAGAGTGGGAATAGTTCGTCACAACGTGTGTGTTCAGCAGCCATTGTACGGTTTGCAAGTACCGCTGCACGCAGGACCAACAGTAGTTTCTAAAACTGCCAGGATCACATCATTCCAGTTCAACTTTTTTCAGTGCATTGATGATTTTAGCCGCGCAGAGTCATAGTTGCTCGGACCTAAAGTAGGACTGGTATAAGGGAATTCATTCCCATTTAAAACCAATGTAAGACGCGTCAGTCAACAGCAGGAGACCGGGAGGCATCCGAGAAGAGCTCACATGAAATCGCGGAGACAGACATGACAGCAGACGACAGCGCCACACAACTCCGACGCGAGCACAAACCCACAAATCACGGGACTTTTTAACAGCACAACGCAATGCTATCCAAACTGAGCTGGATATACGCAGACGTACGAAGAAATAATCAGACAAAAACACTAGAACTTTTGTGTAATTTTCGAGTACTTGCACTCGGAAGCGCGTGCGAATAGCTGGACACTAACAAAAATAAATTCATCCATCGTTTACGTAAATAAAAAGTTCTGCACTCAGGTTCCTAAAATTTACCGCAGGTAAGTTTATGTATATAGTTACAAAACCCCACACATCTAGCTTGCGACAGGAGAAACTAGGCAACTCATTTCTTCTGCACACAGATCCTGAGCAAGAGAATAGCATAGCTTCAGGAAAGATATACTGGAGTGAGTCACGAACATCGTCTCCTGAGAGGCACATCAGCAAGTAAATCAATTTAGATAATTCGGCAGTCAATGAAGCAGCCGATGGTACACTCTGAACGTCAAAAAGCTCGCTTTAAATTTAATTTTTTTTCCATACACGCCCGTGCTTTACGGCGCCTCTCAATACACGACAAAATGAAATTTCTCAACAACTTTCCATGGAATAATTTACAAGAAAATATCTTAGAGAATTCAAGTTTTGAATTTATTTAATACACTAAACAGCTTTGATCTTTTTTGGCGCTGCCAGAAATATCTTGAGCTCCACAACTAATTCTCAACTAGATAAAATTTTTCCTCACTCAAAAAAATTCGTTCCAGTTATTTTATCAATCAACAAAATTCGAGCTATGATTAATAAACTCCACTATGATAAGAATAATGGCCGCCAGTCTCCACAAGACGACGACAAGTTGTATATCCAAATACATACAGACAAAGATGTTTACATAAGCTATGAACAGTGTTGCAAATGTAGGAAATGAATCCTCAGGGACGAAATTCCCACACCTCTGCAAAGAAACTTTTCACGTGTCGCGCGAAGTCACTATGGGAGGGGGTATTTGTTCATAATTCACACAGCCCAACAACAAAATGAATCACAGTAACTCAACGACACAGATTAAATTATTAGTTAGTTTAAGCCTCCCTATCCTCAACAAATGAGATCCAAAGAGAGGACCTGGAAGAAGGCACCATTTAGTATGGAGTTTAAGGGTACGTGGAATCTATGCAGAAAGGGCATAGAAACAGTAAGATGAGAAAGAAGTTCATGAAACAAGATCAAAGTTGCAGAAGAAAGAAGTAGGTGCTGAAAAAACAGGACAGCAGTGAACCGAAAAAAGATGGTCCTTAACAAAACAAAAACCTATGTTATTTTAACAAAAAGAAAGCCTACCTAACCTATAGCTCGGGCCCTCACATAGTCCCCCTGGGAGCGCTAATTCCCATAGACACAACTCAAAGCCACATTGTCAGCATTTCACGAGTCTCAGGGACATCAGGGAAAAATAGCACCGATATGGGAGCTCTATCCCTCATGCAGAGACAACTGACAACTTACGCCAGGAAGGTAAAAATAAGGGTTAGTAATCCCGTTGTAGACAGCCTGCGCTGATAGCCTCAATAACAATTAACAAGTTCAATTACTTCGTAGCGCTACACTCGCTTTGATCTAGATGCGATGTTCAACTGTATTTTCCCAGTACAACGTGAAGCAATGCGCAAAATTGAAAAAAGGATTTTTAACTCGGTAGGATAACGGTTGGTAAACGAAACTGGTGTAACAAGTTAACTGCTACAGATCAAAATAACCATCAATCACCGCCTTTTCTTTTCTCAAAACTTAATAATACCTAAAAGTGAGATCTCTTTGGCAACCAATTACAGGGAACTTGGACCGAAGTTTGGTTTACAATAATATTAACTCGGGAGTATCCTACTTAGTAAAATGATAATGCTAACCCGCTACATTGGTGGGCACAACCAAATAAAACCTGACACGGACCGACGCAGCTACGCCCGCTAGTCCCATGGAGAGACTCAAAAGAAAGCGCGAAATAATAAACTCGTTAGAAACTAGAACACAATGATGATTAAAATTAAATTCGAACAATCTTAAATGCTTCTAAAGCGATTCAATAGTGAAACTCATTTACTTAACGTTGGGGGTATGCAGAGAAATTTGTTTTTAAGGATTTTCATCAGCGAGCAAGCAGGGAAAAGCCATTAACGAGTTAAATTTTTTCGAGGGACCCCAAATATGGGGTAACCCATCAACCCATTAAACCAATTAAAAAATGAAATAAAACTCAATGTTACCCAGTAAAGCATGGGAAATACAACTCATGTTCGTGACTACATTGCTCCACTTACAGAATTCAAAACCCAAAATACAAGCTGGTTGACCAGTGTTCCATCAAGTTTTCTTTAAAATATCAACAAGGAAAACTCAGAACACAACTTCACATTATAGAGTAGCTAGAATAACCAATACATTACAGTACATACTTTAGAAATCCTACTAAATAGGTTACAGAGTATGACAAGAAAATGAACTCAAGATGCCATGTGACACATGCCGGCATAGGAGCAGACAATGCACTTGTTCCAGTTCTAACAACTAACCTTTTCATAGAAATATGAAAATTAACAAGACATAACACACAATAATCTCCTTCCATACGCTTTCTAATAGAAATAATTCACTCTTCAACGAATGTAACGTTGGATATTTATAAGTAAATTATGACAATGTTCTATACTTTAACAGTAACACAAACCATTCACTGGGTAACGAGGGAATGGGCCGTGCGCGCGACTAGAGCATAATAGTTAAAACTAGATAATGAACATATATTGGACAGTTACTATTATAGGACTAGTGATTTTACAGGCTTCTCAGAGTAAAGCAGAACTAAAAACTAAGCCTAATATTGTTCCTAAGCAGAAAATAACTTGGAGAAAGGATTAGCAGTGGTAAGGTTGCAGGGGCAAGATGTTCAGACAGCTGTACAGAGCGGGAGATAAGAGTGATCATACCATGGATGTAAAAAGGGTACTGCGAACCACTAGTGTGCCATGAATGAGACACAAATAAAAAAATGTGACCAGCAAATGGCCATCATATATGCCGCCCTACTTACACCACTATGGTGGCACACGAGTAAGATATGGTAGCGCGAGGTTTGGGTCTTTTGAGAGTTGCAACATTGAAGTTGTATGGAGCTGGTAAGCAACATGTGCCAGTAAAGGAATAAGAAGCTGGTTCACATGTCAGTAAAAGAAAAACAGCAGAAAGACCCACTCATAATCCCATGCTCGCATGCTCCTGTAAGACCACTAACAGGACACTAGCCACCCAACTAGAGGCAGCAACAATAACTGCCTACCAAGATTAGATTAGATTATAAGTTAGTTTAAGCCTCCCTGACCGCTAAAAAAATAGAGCGTATCGAAGAGAGAAAGGAGGAAGGCACCATTTAGTATGGAGATAAGAAAATGAGGAATATATGCTGAAGGGGCATAGAAACAGTAAGATGAGGAAGAAGTTCATTAAATAAGATAAAAGTTGAAGAAGAAAGCGAGAGATGCTGAAAAACAGGACAGCAGTGAACCAAAAAAAGGTGGTCCTTAACATAACAAAAATAAAACTTTAATTTCAACAAAAAGAAGGCCTACCTAACTCTCAGCTCGGGCCCTCACATTTTTCCTCTGGGAGCGCTAATTCCCATAGATACAATAGTTGTATCCCCCTGAGGGGTAACTGCCTACCAAAGAAAGCTATGGGTTTTAGGTCGCATTGTTAACAGAAATACCGTAATTCCCCCAGAAGTGCATACGGTTTTCAATTTTAAATTAATCCATTAATTTTACGCTCACACAAACCAAATTAGCAAAAACACAATGAAAATGCTTAACTTCAACAAAAATAACTCTAGAAACAAACCAAAATAGTTTATATTGTAGTGTGACTGTAAGGCCGACCACGCCCACACGATACAATTCATCCATAAAACATTCCAGGCGTAACGCTTGTATCAACGCCAATGGCATTTTAATAATGGTAATTGGCATCGCAATGAAGCAAAAAATAGAAAAATACAATTATGAAACTTGCAAGCAAAGAACTTGCACGCGAGAGGTCAACTAAACGAGAGATTCTCTACGAAATCCCACGGAACGGCGACCTCCAACAGTAATGAATTACACAACAAAACTCAACATAAGACTTTCTAACTAAAATATTAAACCCTACGTACATCTTGCAACCGGAGTGACGGCTTCTGGTAGTCTCTTCCACGTATAAGTAAAATAAATATACTAGAGCGACTCTTTTCTATCCAACTTCTGGCTCACGCCTCACCTACCACTGCATAATTCAATACGATAGGCCTGTAAGAACAGTTTTCTCACAACCTGTTAGTGGACAGGTACATGTTCTTGGAAACAACATTGCTGGAATAGAGCGAAAGTCAAGCAAAAATCTCTTTATAGTTCACTTATAGTTTGTGATGTAGTACGACATTCTTTGTGACCAAGTGAGGTGAATACTCGTGACACAGCAGCGTAATATCTGTGACCTACCCAGGCACTACTTGTGATGCAGTTAAGAAATGCTTTTGAATCAACGATATAATATTTGTGACCTACCTAGGCACTACTTGTGATGCAGTAAAGAAATGCTTTTGAATCAACGATATAATATTTGTGACCTACCTAGGCACTACTTGTGATGCAGTAAAGAAATGCTTTTGAATCAACGATATAATATTTGTGACCTACCTAGGCACTACTTGTGATGCAGTAAAGAAATGCTTTTGAATCAACGATATAATATTTGTGACCTACCCAGGCACTACTTGTGATGCAGTTAAGAAATGCTTTTGAATCAACGATATAATATTTGTGACCTACCTAGGCACTACTTGTGATGCAGTAAAGAAATGCTTTTGAATCAACGATATAATATTTGTGACCTACCTAGGCAATACTTGTGATGCAGTTAAGAAATGCTTTTGAATCGACGATATAATATTTGTGACCTACCTAGGCAATACTTGTGACGCAGTAAAGAAATGCTCATGAATCAACGATGTAGGCAGTATTACGCTCATAACTACACCAGCATTTTGATTTCAATTACAGCAGTGTGTGTATGATGCCTATTAATAATACTTCACCTCTCACTTTAATTTTTTTAAGGATCACATATGATCACAATTCCTAATAGAGCAGTGGAGCAATAGCTTTGAAAACATTTGAAAAAGATCCGCTAAAAATTCTGTGCTTTAAGTACAGATATAACATTTGTATGTTACGTACAGACGAAACCTTTACATTTTAGATACAAACTAAAAACAAAAAAATTCAAGACCTAAAAAAGGCCACTCCCTGCACCACCAACGTGCTGATCTTCGTCAGTAATATTGGCGAATACAGTCACAAATAAAAATAAAACGCACAACCAAACCCAAAATACACTCTCCCATCAACGTAAATACTTAACCCTACAGTAAAGCACAGAGCTAACCACAAACACGCAACCTTAACACACTCGAACTACAGGTATTCTTTGCCCTAGCTTACAGATGCCTATATCAACAGTGAACAAATATATTCTGGACAGCCAATTCTTTGGTGGAGCATTTCCTTTCTATTCAGAGTACACGAGAGGCCCATGGTAAGAAGGAGCTTTCAGCGCGGCTAGCATCACAACGTAAGGTCCTGTAACTCCCGAGTACAAATAAGGGGAAATGGAAATATCTACATCACAACACTCCTAAGTGTCTCGCTTATTTAGGACAGACACGAAGTGGAATTAAATTATGAACAAACTTGCAAAACTTACGAGTTAACGTGCAAAACTTATGAGTTAAGTTAACGTAGTGTAACTTCAGTAGTGAGTGGAAGCTGGTAACCTCATCCAACCTAAGCTGAACTTCCGATGCAATGAGGTGAAGGTAGCGGTGATATCAGTAGACCAAACCTCAACCTGGAGGAAAGCTTTCTGGTCAAACTGTCAGGGGTGCACACGGCCACAATATGCCCCTGATGCGAAGGCTACCGTGAGACGCCAGAGAAAACACAGGCGTCAACACTAGCAGTAACCAAATTTTGACACGGCCATCGAATTTAATGTTGAATACTTCGACGTTCAGCTCATGCTTAAATCTGTAATCTTTGCTCTGGTATGTGGTTTAATGGTTTCATTTTAAATTAAATTTCACACAATTACGAACCAGTAGTAGGCATCACTATTACCATTATAGCAGCAAACTAAATGGCTAGCTACATTAGCAATTTTAATCTACTGCAGACGTAACTACTGATGAGACAAGAATGGTACGATATACAATGAGGCTTTGAACAAGTGATGAGTACTATCACTACACACAAGCACGGCCACCTACAAACTGACTCGAAACGAAGGAAACTCGAGTTCCTTAATTCTGAACGCACATTTTTGAAGCAACATGTAGTAACACACGCACACGCTACGCCCTCTTAGAGGGCTCAACTCTACACCTGTCGTGATCGTTGAGTAAGAGCTACTTGTGCCGCACAAACAATCACGTACAACAGCAGTTGCATAAGGAGGTGGGTAGGTTGAATTTAAAGTACTTCATTTGGGCGACACACGTTCGCCTTAACTCTCAAATTCTCAACGTGGTCATTTCCTGTCCAGTATATTTCTCCACACCCGAGTATGCAGTTCGCCAAAAAAATTGCCTCTCTTGCCAAGTGCAAATGGCACAAGAACAAGAAATGTTGAGCTCCACACTTGAGGTAGTGGGAATGTGCCACTCGGTGCAGCGATTGTTGTGTGTCAGGAGACTGCTCCAGAATTTGTTGAACCTGGGAGATGTTTAACCATCTGACATGACTGTGATACAACAAGAGAGCAGATATTTCAAGGTGATGACAAATCCACATCAACGAAACCTCTTCACTAGCCTAGTGCTGCAGTTCAGCCATGCGCGCACACGACCTACTCGTAGCTACTACCGCACCACAACTTGCACAACTACAGTCACGCTAAAAGGCCGTCAGAGACTGAACAAGTTACATTTAAACAAAAACACTAATCCCACGCAAAGCTTGAAGTACACAATGAAATTAGATCAAAACTACACGTTTACGAGAGTACGCTACCTCTTCGAACAGAATGTTCCTCTTGAAGAGTTACGTTCTGCAAGCACAACAGCTTATGTCTTGTATCAGAGAAAACCTCTAAAGCTATGCAACGCTGTACAATGTACAGCGTTTCAGCGTGTGCTGAATTAGGATATAATGATTTTCATGAGAATGTACAGTGTTCATTCTCATGAAAATCATTTTATCCTAATTCTACCAACTGGATTAACCATTCCACTCAATGAAACACACGCCTGATGACACCAAGCCCTGCAGAGAACTCGTGTCAAGTTGGCTAATATTCTCTGAGTTTAGTGCATCGAAACTTGTTAGTGCGCGAGTTTAAAAATTCCCAGAATTTTACTATCATTACGCATTGAATCATCATACTTCTAAAACAAAAGTTGAGGAAGAAAATCACAAAATTGAGACACAGTATTTAGAAAGTGACATTACTCAAACAGGGTGATGAGGTGAAGCTGTAGCGTATAAATATATTCATGGCAAGAGGTTATTTATGATGTGCTATTTTTGAGAGAAGTAATTCAACAACAAAAATTACACGTTACGTTGCCCCACTTCTGACAGTAAATGACTTGAACCTCATAAGGGAACACAACAAATTTGAGGGAGAAATGCACTTAACTCACACACCCCTGCAAAAAAAAAAAAAAACGCACAGCACTTTCGTTCTAAGCAGACCATAAACCTAACGTAAAATTACTTCAGGACTTCCAGTTACGAGACTTGATGCTTTTTCATATGAACGAACAAATTCCCTTTCTGAGATGCGGAGTAGTCGCAGTAGGTGCACTTGAAGGGCTTTTCCCCCGTGTGCTGGCGGAGATGCACCACAAAACTCGGCCTAAGCACAGTACGATAGTTGCACAAGGTGCAGCAGAGGGTGCGAAGTCGCTTATGCTGCCAGACGTGCCTCGAGAACTTGGCGGGTGTCTTGGTGTGGTAGGAGCAGATGGGGCACTGCCTTGAGCTCACGTACTGCAAGTTCGGGCCAACAACCGGAGCGTCTTCACCAGAGAAGTGGTGCTCCACCAGCACGTCCGTCAGGCGGTCAATGCACACACAGTCTATGCCGTCAACTTTGCACTTGAACATCTCGAGAGCCCCGGCACTACGGTGCTCCCCCAAACCTTCACTGCGATGCCACCCCTCGTCGCCGTCATCCTGTTGCTGAGCTCGGAAATCCCCGTCATGTGAACCATCGTTGTACTCCTCATCTCTGGACATAGCGCGTTCGCTGCCACGATCCACACGCATCATTTCGTGCCCGTTCTCCTCATTCCGCAATGCATTAAACCTTCCTTCGTCGTGGGAAGACGAGTCAAACGAGACGTCGTCGCGGGATCTCTGGAACATTCCAACATCCGACTTGCTGAGTCTTCGTGCGTCAGGAATACGTAATCCTTCATCGTGGGAGAGCCTTCCTTTTCTCTGAGTGATCATGGGTATCGCACAGTCCACAAACATATTCGACACTGCGGCGTTAGGACTACTCACAACATGAGGCACATCTGGTCTCTCATTGCCGCAAAAAGAAGCATCTTCCAGCACGTCTGGCTTGTCCGTTTTGCAGGCAGCAGCAGGGGCGGGGACCTGGAGATCATACTCATCGCCACAGCGGACAGATGACTGCGAGTGTGTACCGGAGTCGCCGCTGCTGTCGTTCTTCTCGCCGAGTTTGGTGGCCGAGGCGAGGTCATCACCGAGGTCGCTTGCCACTGCAGGTGGTCCAATGAAATGGTCGGACGGAGTCTCAGGCTCTAGCAGCACTTGATCTGCTGCACAAAAAATGGATCAACGCCAAATATTAGTAATGCAATCTTATTCAAAATATTTAAAGCTTTACACACTACATAGACTAGATTGTGGTTATCTGGTATGCATAATTAAGGCATATTGTATTCTAGGGAGGTAGTTTGTACTAATATCAAGCTCAAGGATGGGAAATGACTGGACAGAGTTTGCAAAAGCATGTCTCGCATCAAAAGAATAACATCAAATAATAACATACTTGAAGAATAACATTTCGTTACACCGCAGGAGGCCAGCTAGCTTTCTCAGAACAAAATAAGCAAGAGACTACGTGAATGAGAGTAGACTGAATACAAAATTTGTAGCAGGTGCTACAGCTATTCTGAGCTATTCAGAGGAGCTAATTTAAGGCTCTCTAACAACAACAAAGTTATTCTAAATGTATGAAGACATCACTTAGTCAGAAGTTTAGGGAATTTACGTTAAAGGCGTGTCCCCACACAAGACCCCTCCCCCCTTCTGTGCATAGAAACAGTAAGTTAAGAAAGAAAAAAATGTCAAAGAGGCTGAAAAACAGGACAGCAGTGAACCAAAAAAAGTTGGTCTGCAACAAAACAAAACTTCAGTTCTATTTCAACAATGAGTAAAATCTACCTAACCTTCAGCTAGGGAACGCACATCTTCCCTTTGAGAGTGATAATTCTCATAGATACATTGGTTGTATCCCACTGAGAAGCATAAATGAGCGTGAGGACAAAATGTTGCATGACTGGCTTTCTACAAATTTGCGTCATGAATTCAAAAATACGAGTATGCTCATTCTCAATGTGCACAAGCAGGCGTTTTGCAAAACACGTAACATACCAGCATAACATACCAGCAGAAAAGGAGTACAGGGAAATGAAAAATTAGGACTACCTACATTGAAGTAAAATTTAAATGCAACACATCCTATCAGACACACTGCAGAGATCTCAGACCACCTCTAGTAAACGTCATCGACGTGATGGGAACGCATTAGAACCTCCTCAATTCATCCAACTACATGGATAGATACATCATCAGAATGTGACATCAAAACAAAAGCCATGCCAATAGATGATCAGAAACACACAGAATAAGCAAGTGGGACCCAGCACCTATGTTTAGCGGCGCATGGTACACAAAATCAAACAATAAAGCTATGCCTACAACCCCACGACGCGTACCGTCATTCTGCTGCTGACGGAGAGACTCAACAAGGCCATCATCATCTGCCACAGGCCTCGCAGCCTTCGTCTGAGACGTGAGGTCGGGTCTGCAGTCCTCATGAGGCCTCATCTGCCCGCTGTGGACGTGCGCGTGGTCCGGTCGCACTGTGGCTTCGTCATCGGGGTCCTGGATGGTGTACTAATGTCACGTAAACATATTCTGAGCTCGGCATCGGTGCCCTGAGCAGTGTGCTGTCAGGTAAACTTATTCTGAGCTTGGCATCGGTGCCCTTGATGGTGTACTAGTGTCAGATTGACCTATTCTGAGCTTGTTTTTGTGTCCCTGGAGTATTAACTCATGTTGAAAATTGTGTTTTGATCTCGTCATATGGGCCCTGTGAAGTGTCCTAAGCTATGTATCAATGTGAGATAAACCTATTTTGAGCAGTTGTAGGGGACCTGGATGGTATACTAATGTCTGACATTCCTATTTTGAATAGTCACATGGGACCAGGATAGTGTACTGTCACGCATTCATTTTTTGCGTTCATTTCTGTACCTCTGAATAATATGCTCATCTTAAAAAATATCCTATTTTAAGCTCATCATATTGGCTCTGTCAAGTGTACTAAGCAATAATCTCCAATTATTTATTTTCAGAGATGAGAATTGACGTTCCGTCCCTTCATAAAATAAGCATCAATGACACAAGGCTGTAAAAAGAAATAAATAGTAATTCCAAAAATTCAATCAAACAAGGTAATAAATTTACTAAAATGACATCCCAAGCTCTCTCAGTATGGGCCCTCACACTTTGTCCCCCTAGGAGCACTAATTCCCCTAGATCCAATAGTTGTAGCCTCCCTGAAGAGCACTATTCATGTTGGATTCCATTTCATCATGAATATAAATTAAATTAAATTATTGGATATAAAATTTTGGACAATCTGTGTTACCTGACTCATCCACACCCCACTAGCAGGATATGAAAGACTAGTTCCTTGGTTAATAACATCGTAAAGTTAGCTAGATACAAAAAATTCAGTATTTATTTTAACTCAAACAACCAAACCTGAGACTCCATAACTTCACCAAATCAATCCTAATCTACTGTGAGCTGTTCAGTCAAAACAACAGTCTCCTTAGAAAATAGTTAAAAAAAACTGAAGGTACGCACCATGTTAACAACTCTATCTCCAGCTAACGAAGTCTCTGGGAGCTCAAAAAGAGCGGGAGAACATTTAAATCTCAGCGGACTGGCCTCTTTGGCTGTAGTTTCATAGTGGGCACCCGCATCACTCGTACTGAGGTTCAGAGCAATGGCGGGCGAGTCGCTCCGTGCCACATACTCCGGCACTGCAAGGTTTGTCCCAGGCCCCTGCTGATGTGCAGCACTGAACCCTCCTCTTTCAAACTCGGAATGAATGAGGCCTGCGATGAACTCCGAACTGTCAAAGTCAGACTCCTCCACGGAAATCTCTTCTTCTTTCACGTTAGGCAATGAGAACACATTCTGAAAAAAAAACACCAGGAAATGAATGAAATAAGGAAAATTCAGGAGTAGAAACTTCTTTGCAAAAATTTACTTTTGCTATTCACAATATCAACATCACTTGATGCATTAGGTTTTTTTTCTTAAAGCTTTAGCATGCTTGGAAGATATTCATACATAATACGTAATCTCAGTGTTCTTGCAAAATATTTCCCAGTTAATTTCCTATTTTAGTTGACTAATTGATTCAGAAATTAGGGCTTGCTCAGGAGTGTAAACCTATAGATACTAATGATTAATAACCACAAGTTCATAAAGCTGAGTATTTTACACCAAGTGATTACTTACAGGAGAAAACTTGTTAATTTTGTTGGCCTCTGTAATCTTCAATTTTTTCCCAAGAACATCAACAGGATTTTCAGAAGCACTTGAGGAACGTGGACTTTTGCTCTGTATGAACTTTCCCGCTAGCAACAAATCATTAACAGAGCCCAGACGCGTTGGTTCCATCCTTTTGGAGTGCTTCTTATGCTGAACCTCATTGTCAAGGATGCGGTCATTCATGGACCGTCGTCTCTTCCTCTCCCGCTTTTTGAGCAGGTGTTTTGGCCCCTGGAGGGAGTCATTGTCTGATCTCATAGTCTTGCCACCACCATCACTACTGCAAAACTCAGGCACAAGCTCGCCTTCTCTACCAGCAAGGCCTTTGATGCGGAAGCATTCAGCAGCATGGATGAGCTGGGCTAATTTGTCCTGCTTTATGCTCACTTTGCCCACGTACATGAAGGTGATCAGGGACTCGAGGACATCTAACTCCACATCTTGAAGAGCAACCACCACAGCGCCTGAGTTAATGCTGCTGAAGATCTCCTTAAAATAATCGCTGCAGGTGGCCAGCACAAACTTGTGCACAGGCAGGAGTTTGCCTTTGCATGCTAGATGAGCATCGGTGAGATGAGGCTGCAAATAAAAATTCCATTAACTCTTTTAACACACCAAATAATCTGACACATGAAAAATCCAGCTTATTCATCATAATTTGATGGTAATGAGATAGTTTACCTCCCTCTACAAGCAGATGGATTATACATAGAAAGTAAAACTATACCCAAACAAAATTTGTGCAAAATTAATGGAACATTTGTTTGAAGGGTTACTGCAAATTGAAAAGCTTGAGGGTGAAAAATTTTTTCACAGAATACTACAATAAACTTTCAACATATGGATATAATTTGCTTCTACTTTGTTCAATTACTTGTTTAAAACCAAGAACAATAGTGAAAACTAGAAATAATATTAAAAAAAATTCATCTATTTATTGTAGACTGACCTACAAAATTTTAGTATATAATGATTTGAGAAGAAAGTGTTCAGATATAAGTACAGCAGCCAAACTGAAAAAGTAGAATAACTTTTGGAAGGAGTACATACTTCAATAACATGAAAAAATTGCATATTGATCAACTTTATATAGTGAAAATTGGGTGCTGCTATAAGCATGCAGTCTACCACACTATAACATGAGATCTACCTCTAGCTAGTACTACAGCATGAGATTAGGTTAGTTTTGGTTACTAATGGATATTACTTATTTCTATACATTCAATTTAGTAATAAACAATTTATATCCTGAATAGGCAATATATGGTGGTAGACCTCACGCTTTAGTAGCACCCAAAACTGCTCACAGGAAAATGTTATGCTGTACATTTGCTGCCCATTCTACAAAGTGCAAAATTTGTCAGATGCCTAGCACATATATATAACAACAAAAAACTTGAGTGACCATCACAAGGAAAATAATGCTTAGACCAGCCTTTGGCTCTTGGATCCTTCATAAATAAATTGTAGTCTCTCTTAGAAAACTTCTATAATTACAATGTAAGAGTGAAAATCAAGTTGTATGTAAAGGGGCATAATTCTTATAGACACTGACCACAACCAAATTTAATAATTTTTCATAGTTTAATGAAGCCTAAATCATAAAGTAGAATTCAAGTAAAAAAAAACTTACTACCAACTGTCCAAAAAGTACACACACACTCACATGTTAACAAATAGCAAAACTCATTACCATTTAAAGAAGACATACAGAGTGCTACAGAACACAATATTGTATGAAGCATAGTCAAACAGGTTAGTACAACAATCACCACAGGTAGAAGGGTACAAACGCAAATTTAGCTACAAAACTTACCGCTGTTTGGAGGTTGCGTAAAGTTTGAATAAATGTCTTTGAGTGGTCATTCCACTCCAGCATGAACAGATCATTACTTGGACCTGACATTATTTTTTCATTTTCCTGTGCAAAATAAAACAAAATATAAGCAAATCTTAGTACACAAAAACAGAGGCAGTAAACATGGTGGTGGAACTGGATATGCCAGGCAGGCAACTCAAACATTCAAGCCTGGTATAAATAATTAACATTTTTTATTGAAACAGTAAATTTTAGTACAGGGAAAGATATTATACCATAAAAAGGGAAAATGATAATTTTAAAAAAAGACTACATAAAATGTTTTTGGTTACACTTGAGTCATTCTCACTTAAAAATTTAATTTAATGATATGGAAGACACTGTAAACAGAATCAGAGGCAGAAATTATCTCAAAACACCATAACCGTGAATTAACCAGATAACAAAGTACTATATAAGGAGGACTTCCTGTTCTTGGCTAGGTTGCATACAAAATTATTCACTTTGATGCTTGATAGGACAATCAACTAATTGTTAAAACTTGGTAAATTAAATTACAAAGTTCCAACAGATAACAACTATGAAAAACAGTTGTAGAAATTAACACCATTAAAACTATCTACCTAATCTAGCAAGCAACTGAATGTGGTCTATGAACTATGCATAAGAAATTTTAATATTGAATACATAAAATGTAGACATAATAAACCTACACCAAAAAACAGATAAAACAGATAGTTTATGCAATTCAATAATGAAGCAGAAATAGAAAATGTAACTACTATCTTACAGTAAAAATAAAATATATCTAATTTAATGATAAAAAATTCTAACTTCATGTACAGGCCAATTATAATTAACCATGATCTACTATAAATGACAATAGTTTTATTTAGGTGAACCTGATACTGAATTTTTTTCAACTCAAAAAGAAAAACACTAGCTGTATTCAATTTAATTTAATTGAATATGGATTAAATGAATTTGGTCCAAACAGAATGAGTTTGATTTAACCTCACTCAAGTTTATCTTTCTCGGTGAATTTTTCCTAGTTATTTTAAATAAATTAAACATATACTAGGCTTCTCCTCCGGTCCTCCCTATGGGAGGGTAGCCAACAGCAGGCCACAATCATCACTTTTAGCACTAGTAGGCGAGAGAGGCAGCACCGGCCGCACCAGACTGTCAGGATCAGCAGCAGCCCAGCACAACCACCTTCCACAGTCAGGCCCGACAGCCATAGCTGGTTTACCCCGACCGCTCCTTTGAGTGCAGCCCCTCCCCCCGCACAGGACAGGTCAACCCCATCACACGCGGGCAACGCAGTACGGCGTCAAAAATAAAATTGCATTATTACACACTGCTCCCACTCACTTCTGTCCGCAGTCATCCCTATCGCCACGTCCACAGTCGGATCCCTCTCATACAAAGCACGTTTCACCCCATACATCCAACTTATCCGTGGTCTATCTCTAAAACCACTCACTTCCGATATATAAATCTTTTTGACCAGCCGATCAACATTCATTCTTTCAACATGCCCAAACTATCCAAGCACTCTTTCAGCCACTTGCCTGCTCAACTTTTTGATAACACCCGTCTGCCCCCTAACCAACTCATTCCTGATCCTATCTCTTTTTATTACTCCATACATGCTCCTCAAACACTTCATCTCAAACACATCCAACTTCCTCCTCTCAGCTGCTTTCAACCCCCAGGACTCTGCTCCATACAACAATACTGGCACGATCAAGCTTTCATACAGTCCCCTCTTAGCAATCATACTCAAGCTCCTGCATTCAAACACTTTCCTCATTGCACCCAATGTCTTACAGCCTTCACTCACTCGATGCATCACTTCTACTTCCATACTATCCTTAAAGCCACATCCAACCCAAGGTACCTAAAATGCTCCCCCTCCTCTAACACTTCACCATTCATCCTCACATCCAAAGTTCCAAACACTCCACCTCTTGAACATCTCATCATCTTACTTTTATTCACATTTACCCTCAATTTACGCCTTTCGCACACTCTCCCAAACTCTGCAACCAGCCTCCTCAGTTTTTTCTCTGAATCAGTCACAAGCGCTGTATCATCTGCAACCAACAGCTGACACACTTCCCAATACATACCATTTTGTCCCACTAACTGCACACTTTTTCCCAACACTCTAGCATTCACTTCTCTCACCACACCATCCATAAACAAATTAAACAACCATGGCAACATCACACAACCCTGTCTCAGACCTGTCACAACTGGGAACTAATCACTCACCTCATTCCCTACTCTCACACATGCTCTGCGATCAACGTAAAAACTCATGATTGCATTCAACAGTCTCCCACCCACTCCATACAAGCTTACAACTTGCCATAGAGCCTCACGGTCAATTCTGTCATACACCTTCTCTAGATCCATAAATGCCCAACATACATCTTTATCTTTTGCTAAGTATTTCTCATTTACCTGCCTCACAGCAAACATTTGATCCACACAACCTCTACCCCTTCTAAAACCACATTGTTCTTCAACAAGTACACGATCCATCATCACTCTCACTCTTCCAATCAAAACTTTTCCATACAGCTTCCGAACAACACTCGGTAGACTTATACCCCTAGAATTACTGCACTCATACCTGTCACCTTTCCTCTTGTACAACGGAACTACACACACGCTACTCCAATTTACCGGCACTTTACTAGCCTGGAAATACATATTAAACGTAAAAGGGATTAGAAAGGGGAGTGAATGGTGGAACGGAGAAGTAGGAGCGGCTGTGAAAAGAAAGCGGGGGCGTTCAAAAGGTGGCTGCAAAGGGGCAGTCAGCAAATTTTGAAGGGTATAAGGAGAGAAAGAAGGAGATACAAAGAATGGTAAGGAGAGCAGAGAGGGAGGCAGATAAGGAGTGGGGGAGGAAGTTGGGAGGGGATGTCATGTAGAGAAGGGTGGTTTTCTGGAAGGAAGTGAAGAGAATTAGGAAAGGACAGGTGAAGAATGAGGCAAGAGTGAAGGATGCAAATGGTAGGTTGCTTAAATAAATTATACCCGCAGGAATGAATTTTTGCCCAATAGAATAATCCATTTAAATATCCAGACTAACTTTAAGTAGGCCTAATTAGTTTTTAAAAATATTATCCTAATCTTGCTTAGGAAAATTTCATAAAAATAAGGTTTAATTGCTTTTAAGGAGTCCATTTGGAAGAGTACAACTAAATCTAGTTCCTTTTATTTTTTTAAAGTAATTATTAATCCCATGCATTGAGAAAATTAGAGCATATCAAAATAATCATTGAAATAAGAAACAATTGGAACAGATTAAAATCATAAGAATAATAGATTTGATATTAGTTTAAACCTTCCCAATCTCAACAAAGGCACTTAAAAAAGGAAGGAACCATTTCTGATGGCATTAATGGAAAGTAAATTCTATCAACAAGATGTACTCCCATTCAAGATCTCCTGTGCACAAAGACCGTGAGTTGAGAAGGAGAGGATGAAACACCATAAAAGTTGTAAATGAAAGATGAAGATTAAAAAAAATAGGACATCTAACTGGAAAAAAGATACTTTTTTGAAAATCAAAAAACATTTTATTTCATCAATAAAAGAAGACTTATCCAACTCTTGGCTTGGGACCTAACATTTCTCATTGATGCAATAGTTGAGAGGCCACAAAGATAATATTAATGATAACAAATATATATTATCATAAAATCATATCGGAACTGTTCAAGAAAATTAGGTAAATCTGAAGGATATGTCAGTTATCGATTTTCTACTTTTTGGTGCCTAAACCTAATTAATTGAATCAAAATAAACAAGTTTTCATTTATGCACTTTCGGTCTCAAATGAGTATTTTACGAGTTATAGCGGTAAGTTTAGTTTTGTCTTTGATGACGAATGCGCTCGAATAAACAGCTACTCATCGATTTTCAAATTTTTGTTGCTTGAATCATGTTAATAACATCGAAATAAACAACTTTTCTTCCATACACTTTTTTCGTCAAATGAGTATTTAACGAGGTATAGCGGTAGGCCTAGGTTTGATTTCGTCTTTGATGACGATCGCGCTGGAAGCGAGTGCGCATTGCAGTGTTGCTGTCCGACGTGCTCCTTGAATTACTTGCCGCTTCAAACACTGGAGTTGCGGTAAGTCATTTACCGCTACAACTAATAAAATACTCATTTGAGACGGAAAGTGCATAGAAGAAAACTTGTTTATTTTGACCTAATTACCTATGCTTAGGCATCGTAATTTACAAAATCGATAACTGACATATCCTTCAGATTTACCGAAAATTAACCTCACAAAATAAGAAGTAACTACATTTTAGAAATTTTTTTAACAAAATTACTTCTACATTTAGTAATTGAATTGTAAAACCTTCCATCCATTGCAAACAAATACTTTATAAATTATTCATTTAATAACACCATGTTATCTTTTCAAAAAAGTTATTGTAATTTATACCATAAATCAATTAAGATGGTTACCTATTACTTTATTGGTTTAAAATGTCAAATGCATCAAAAAAGTAGAATAATTCTTAAAATTGATCCTATTAGGCCTAATAGGTAAATATTCCATCATTCTCTAAGCTCAGAAATAGAAGAGTAATTTAGGAAAGATCAATAAGCAATGAACTATGTAGACGGTTTGAGTAAAAAATTGCTTAAAAAATGTCATCCCATGTCAGAAGCGTAGCCTTTTAAAGTTACACCATGATACAGTAGTGCAAGCGGAATCGGACAACTCGTTTCGTAGCCCTCGCCTTGGCCGACGCATGTCTGACTACCGAAAAGTATTCAACAAAAAGTGAACATGCTGCAAAATTAAGAAACAGCAACGGATTAAAAAATCTTCCTATATACATAATTTTAAAATTGATGGCTTCTCGAAAACTTACGCATGTAACACGGAACAAAAAATCTTTCCACGATTAACGTAAACAAAGACTTTTACTCTGTCCGTTTGATTCTGTAGCAAAGATTGAAAGGAATCGACTTAGTGTTCAGTTGCGAGTTAAAATTTGAGCACTCTAGCGGAGAAATTGAACATGGTTGAGAATTAAATTTCTCTTATGTATTGTAAGCACTGCATTTGTATTTAACGGTAGAATAAAAAGTTCTAACAATAATTTAATTTCAATGGCTTAAAAATAAAACATATTTAATGAAGGCTTTTATTCTTTTAGATTTTACTTTGAAAATTTTTGCGATGAAACAAACTGAGGTAGAGTAGCGATGTCTGTGGAAGAGTAGTCTGTGATCTGTGATCGGAAATTTGCAGTTGAATACAAGCAGTGTGCCGGTGGCAGTTCTGGTAAGGTAGAAGTGTCGCTTGTCAAAATATTGGGGCTTGTGGCACCGCGTTCAGTAGAGAGAGGTTAGAAACATGAGTGCTTTCTGGAAATAATTGCTGAAGGACTTACGGAGGGGATTTCATTAATTTAAAAAAAATTGAGGTGGAGTAAACTTTATCTGTGCAATGCAATGCCCGAACTTTGTTTTACATGTTGGAAGAGAGTTCTGAACAACACTTTGTTTAGATACATTGGGTGCAATCAGATGATTCTCACTAATGAATTTGACATTCATTGGTTATTCGCTTGGCAAGCGTCAGCAGTATCTGACGCCTGGCAAAACATTTTTCATTACAATTTTACTTGAAGTAGCAAAAGAGATGCAGGGTTTAGTAAATAAGCAAATGAAATTGAGCATAGTGTGACGATTAAGTTAGGTAGTATGCCTAATTTTGAGATCTATATGATATAAACTCGAGTAATTCCAAGCAATATTTATATACACTGTAAAAAATGTGTATGCATGATATTCAAAATAAGTTCATAGAATTGTACAAAAAGATTAAGGTCAACATTTATTTTTTGTCAGGCAAGGAAATTAATAATTTGGGGGCTAATAATCAATAAAGGAACACATTTAATAACCTTTTACAAGAATGACATTCTGCTCGCTGATGCGTTATTTTTGAATAATTGTACTTTGAAGTTGGCACCGGCGCGCGCGCGCCGGCGCCGTTATTTAGTTAATAAGGGTAGTTAACCCCTATTACAAACGTAAAGAGGTTGGGTCGAGAGGGTTAGCCACAGTTCTTATAGCGAAAATTATAAATAAAGCTTCTAACCCACCCATTACGGTGACGACCGCAATCTTGTTTACATCGGATCCAAGATGGCGGTGCCCATGGTGGTCGCCTGCCTGACCTAAAGTAAATATTGACCAAGATTAAATTTCATTTATACAGTGCAAAAATTGAAGAAGCTAGTGATCCTGTAGTAGGGTAAAGTCCGAAAGTTCGTCCGATGTAAACGGTTCGAACTTCAAACCCTTCCGAACGGGTCTCAAGATCGCTATTGCTCAAGCAAATGTCGTCAACAAAGCTCAAATGCATCGGGTTCATCGTGCTTTGCTCTAAAAAGCATCTTTCACATCTTGATATGAAAAAAACACTTGCTTTGCATACACTTTGTCCAACTGAAATTTTCGAAAGTTCGTACCAAATTCGAAATTAATTTAAAATTTCGACCACGTTTCGAATCTCATTACAAAAGTTCGTACACCCTCTAAAATGAAATTTATATTTTTGTTTAGCGCTAAAGTTACCTGTGAGCGTTTGAATTTTATGTAATATAATAGCGTGTTCATTTTTAATGAATTTGATATGTACGTTTTAATGCAGATCTTAGACTCCACTTTGGAGTTAAATGGCATAGGCTACCTAGCATTAACTTCTGAATGGGACAATAAAACTAAATATTTATTAACAAATTTTATAAGATTTACAGCTTTGCAAGTCCATAGTGAGCAATAATAAGCATCCGTTTATATACCATTACATACATATATTGCTTAAGGTACCTACGTACACTCTAAGGCCTCCAAACTGTTCGTTCGGGATAGGCCTATTACAACTAGTGATGTACCGATGTATCGGTATCGGCAGTATCGGCCATTTTTAGTGGTATCGGTATCGGTATCGGCAAAATCTGGCCGATACTTTACCGATACTTTCCAAAAATACGTATTTTATCATTCAAATGAAGGTCATAAATCATGAAAGTAAAAGTATTTAACCTAATAATACCCGTTGTGTGTTTATTTATATATTTATTTGGTGTCCGCGTTGTGTGAGTTTGCGGTATCATGGATACCGAATTCCTCGGTGTATCATTAAAAGATGGCATTTCCGTGCATTTAAATATTTGACATTTTATCAGGATAGGTCTTGTTAGGATAGGATAGGTTAGCTTAGATTAGGATAGGCTAGGTTATCAGAGGTTAGGTAATACTGTCAGAATTTTTTCTCGGGTCCGCCTAGCTTAACGATGACATTGTCCATGGAATCTCCGCGGGTCCTGCTACTATCTAATAATACCCTTGGTTTATTTGGAGTCCGCTTCTTCCATTTTCTTTGTCACGCTCATGAGGAGAGTTATAGTGACCGTATCTGTGATACGAGTTTCTCCAGTGCGTAAGAACAAGAATATTTTTCATCACGAGCGCTGTTAGGATGAATACATTCGTTGGGCATCACATTTGGAAAATTTGTTCAAGAAAATTAGTGAGTCCCGTAATTTTTGACGGGCTGTGCGTACTTGTAATCAAATAAAGAGCCTATTCATACCTAGTAAATTAGATAGCTAACTGTTGAATTATAGCGTTCAATCAGGCCCGCTAACTGAATTCACTACTTAGAATTCCCGATGAGTCACGGTCATAACTGAAAGCTATGTAAAATGAATAGTTAAACCCTGTAGCTACATAAATTTTTTATACTTTTACGACTAAACCTTTATAGTTTGACCAAATATCCATTTCTTAAAGTATGTGACAGACTAACAAAAACCAAACCAATTTAATAAAGTTGAAGGTGCATTTGAGAGTTTTTGTGAATTTAATATAGAAATTGCCGAAAATTCTATTTTAATTTAGCTTGTAAATCGCCAAATATTACGAAGCTAATAATTTATTTTAACTTAGCATGCATATCACCGTTCATTACGAATCTTGCATTTTTCTTCTATGTTAAGATGTTTGAACAATTCACGAACAATTTATAGTTCAATACATCTGAACGGGTCAGTTGATTGCTTTCATCGCAACTTGATGAATTTAAAAACGAGGAAAATTCCAATGAACTTAATCGTATTTACTAGGAATACGTTTCGGAGTTCAGCTCCATCATCAGTTCGTAAAATTAAAATTCATTACGACTACAATATAAGAAAAAATAAAATGTTGGATACAGTCATTAAAGAAAATCACGAAAACAAAAAAAAATCAAAACATGTCTCAGAGAAAGTAAAATCGACATGATCTACTTCCAATTTACGATGGGTAGGAACTGTCAGAATTGTTGAGGGCCAGTTTTCGTTTAAAAATCTGTAGCGACTCTGAAATTCTGAGGTCACATGTAGTTGAAGCCGAATCTAAGGTTTTGAAGTCCGCAGAGGATATCGGTTCGTTGCATTTTACTGCGTGATTACGTACGAATTGTGCGAATTCATTCCCCGTGCGGAAGCTTCAACCTCGATGTTCGGCCATTCTGATATAAAAATTTTGTGCCGTAATGCCGACGTACGATGATGTGCACTGCACACAACTGTAAGAATAAATCAGAAAGGCTCTTTTTCCATCAAAAGCGTATCCTTGCACCGGAATTGTATAATTTTATGGTTGCTTCATTTTTACGGTACATGGATACGCTTCCGATGGAGATGCTAACCTCTATCTCTGATTTATTTTTAACAGTTATACAGTTGTGTGCAGTGCACATCATCGTACGTCGGCATGACGTCACGAAATTTTTATAACAGAATGGTCGAACATTGGGGTCGAAGCTTCCGCGCGGGGAACTAATTAGCTTACTCCTCACACTCCGCAGTACGTTATCACGCAGTAAAATGCAACTAAATCTTAGATTCGGCTTCAACTGCATGTGACCTCAGAATTTTAGAGTTGCTACATATTCTTAAACAAAAACCGGCCCTCAACAATTCTGATAGTTCCTACCCATAACAAATTGTAACTAAATAGTAATCTTGTCGATTTTAGTTTTTCTGGGACATGTTTTAATTTTATTTTTATTTCCTTGATTTCCTTTAATGACTGTATCCAACATTTTGCTTTATCTTTTATTGCAGACATAATGATTTGTAAATTTACGAACTGATGATGGATCTGGACTCCGAAACGTATTCCTAATAAATATTATCAAGTTCCTTGAAATTGTCGTTTTTAAATTCTTCATCTTATAGATGGTTGCGTGTTTGCGGATATTTTCGGTTTCGGGGCTTACCGAATTTTAATATTTTCTTTCGCCAAAGTATGTACTCGTATTTGGTGTGAATAACACGAAAATGACAATCCTTTTTTGGAGAAACTATTGTTTTGGTCCACTTTTGGAGCCAGTTGCTATTATAGCTAGTCTACATTACGTTGCAATACGATTAGAAACACATATCTATTGAATGGATTTCATTTTGTTGTTTTTCTCAACAATATAGTTAACATAGTAAGAGCATTTCATTTTTCACAATCGGAAACTTTTTGTCAATATTTTTGTATTATTAGATATATAAGGAAATAATTTTATTATAACTCCCATGTATAGGAGTTATAATGGTTTTATTTTAATACAAGTGTGCACGGCCCGCCAAAAATGGGATTCAATACTTTTCATGAACGAATTTTCAAGATGTTGATGATAAACAAATACAGTATATCCATCCTAACAGTACCCGTGATGAAAAATATTTTCGCACCGTTGAAACTCGTATCACAGATACGGCCATTATGAGCGTGAGTGACAGAGAAATGGGAGAAACAGACACCAAACAAATAAACCAAGGGCAAGGGTATTATTAGGTAGCAGCATGACCCATGGAAATGCCGAGGACAATGTCATCGTTCAGCTAGATGGACCCATGGAAGAATTCCGTCAACATTATCTAACTTATGCTATCCTAATTCTATGTCGTGACTTGCACCGCCGCAAAGCACGTTCACGACGCGAAGGCCTAGCGATCGTCATCATATGGTAGCAACTGCGGTTCTTGTAGACCCTACACCACTAATGCGTTTTCCACTGATGCCAATACGTAGAACGGAAAGTCGGGTAGGTTTAAAATGTTTATGCCGAACACATATGCACAAGAACACACAAAGCTCTCTTGACTCGGAGTTCCCCTCCGGTGACAAATCACCATTACTTAAAAATGATTACTTCGGGCACAGCTATTCACCAAATTACTATATTCAATTTAATGTCTTTTAATTATTTAATATGGCCTGAAAGCTGCACAAAATCGACATGGTTAGGAAAATGCGTAAATTACGGCGATCACAACAACCTATCCAATACTACTAACCTATCCTGATACAATTTCAAACATATCATTGCATGTTCAAACGATCTTTCAATGTTACACTGAGGAATTCGGTCTCCGTGATACCGCAAACTCGAACATCCTATGTTTCTTAAGAAGCGGACACCGAACTAATACATAAACTAACATACAACGGGTATTATTAGGTTAGATGATTGTAAAAGTATCGGTATCGGTAGTAGTATCGGTCAAAGTATCGGTATTTTCAAGTATCGGAGTATCGGTATCGGTATCGGCCAAAAAATGGGTATCGGTATCGGTATCGGTATCGGCCAAAAAAATGGTATCGGTACATCACTAATTACAACTGGGCTAGGTCTATATAGCACATATTTCTTAAATGAAGGAAAATAAACCGTAAACAATTGGTCCGTTATCACAATAAGCTTACAGTAGGGTAAGTCTCGAATGGCCGGTCTGTTCAAATCGTCGGTTATTCTATGTTAATTTTCAATTTTTGCGCTCGGTAGCGATCTAAAAGCCCAACCCGTCAGGCATGTTGTAGATTACACAACTACACAGCCTACGGGTTGGGTTTTAGATCACTACCAACGAACAATAATGTAAACTACCTGGTTATAGGCTGCCTAAATGTTCGAAAGTAACTTGATAAGTTTCTTCCATTGATCAAAATATTCTCTACCTACTTATGGCTCAAAAATCAATCAAAAAACCCTGTCCAAAGGTTGATAAGCAAACCTATCCACTAATTCCTACTTTTTTTTATTGCCATACTTTTGTTTTACTTCTTTGGCAGGCATTGCATTTGAAGTCCATTGATTTTAGATGTTTATCAGTCATGTTACTGAAATCTATGGCCAGACAGTCTTTGTGAAACCACCAACTGCAATGATAACACCCAATCCAAGCACTTGTATTTTCCTGTTCATCATTGCCTCCACAAGCATTGCATGACTCACTATCTTCAATTACATCTCCATCACTGTCTTCATTATCGTACATCAAAGCCTCATCACTAGACGAATCCTCTTTGTTGCTTCACTTTTGTCACTTGCGTTGCGAATACTGAAATTTCCATTTTTTATCTCTGCTAATGCGTGAACGAGATCATCATTGCAGTAGTGGTGTTTTTTACGAGGAGCCATAATTTAAGGTCAACATTCGTCCCAATTCATTAACTCTGAAATCTATATCTGAAAAGATATTAAGTATCATAAACAATGAGGAGAAACTTAAAGAAAAAACGTTGTACGAACAAACGAATTCATAAAAATGATTTCTTCAAAACTTCGTACATGTGGACGAAGTAATAACACAAGCCGTTAAAAGATTCGAAATTTAGTACACCTCAGAAACAAACAAAGGGAGAAAAAAAACTCTGTAAAATGGCAGCACTACAGCTGTCAACACTCACACCGGTACAACATCGCCTAACACAACAACTTCGTTAACGGAAAAATTTTTAGTCGGCGATGCAAAATGGTAGTCAATTAAGGTGTGACGACTTCATAAACAACTGAAACGCAGGTCATTCACTTGGGCTGCCATTTTTGTTCCAACAGTGATATTTATTTGCGGTGTGTGGCAATTATACTATATTATAAGCCAACAGTAACCACGTGAACCACTTTTTGATGAACGTCAACTCCATACTAGCTTGTTATAGTAAAATATACCTGGTGTGTACGGAATTTCGAAGTGGACGAATTTTCGGAACTTACCCTATATTGGAGTCTTGGGTATTTCTTAACTAGTTGTAGGCAATTTTTTGACATAGGTAGTCTATATTGTCTCCATTAACTAAAACAAATTAGAATTTTCAAATAATTCTCTGCAAATGGTAAACCAATCAAAGCAATTAAGTAATCTAACCTAAAGTTGTGCTTGCTTTCTGAAAGAAACTCGTATGCAAATTGGATACTCTAATTCAATTTCTTAATTATATATGTATGATAGGAAAATCTAAAACTGAATGTGGGACAATCTAATCTATACTATAAGAGCCCCGTCCGTCCGTCCGTCGGTCAGTCTGTCCAAAGCCAGCCGAATGTATGTGATAAGCGTATCTGTGATACAAGCTCCAGTCCTATATATTTTGATGGGCCGTATTCATGCGGCCTCATCAACTTTCAAGAGATTCTATTTTTTAATTTCTTTAATTCTCTCTCATTTTTCCTTCTTTTTCATTTCAAATAAAGGGGGATGCAATATTAAAATAAAATATTTCAAATTGATATTTTAAAGCACAAGAGGACATTTTTGGCAAATTTCTTGACATTTCAACAGTATTGAATGAACAGTGAAAAGTTACCTTCCCAACTTAAGGAGGTCGTCCCAGGCCCCTGCCAGGCCCTTGTTGCTTTGCTGGTAATTTTTCATGTTTTTGTTGGAAAAGGACCCTTAGGTGGTGGACTATTCGGTTCTAAAATTTTATGGCGCTACAGACAGTAGATCTCCCCCCAAGGGGGGGTTGAGGGGACCAAAATCTTTAATTTTTGACCCATTTGACCCCATACAAAAAGACAGTAAAATGGGAAATGGAAAATTCCGCTTCATTTTCTTGTTAGAAATGTTTCATGGATTCTAAAACTGTCATTGTTTTTGTTCTAGCATCAAAACTGAATAAGGAGAAACTTCTTGAAGTATCAATATCAGTGAAATATCAATATCTAAAAACCAATATATCAAATTTTTTCAAAAACTAAGGCCTAAATCAAAAAAATGAATTGAAGAAATTGTGTTTCTTTTCAAAAGTTACATATCATAGTCAAACTTCATAAGAATCAGACTGAAAATGAAAAATTTCACATTTTTGAAAAAGAATTTATTTTTATTATTTATTTTTGAGTTTGCAAATTGAAATTCACAGTGTGAATTTGAAGTTATGTCCCCTCAGGGGAATACAGGTATTGTATCTATGGGAATTAGCGCTCCCAGGGGGACTATGTGAGGGCCTGAGCTAAAGGTTAGGTAGGCTTCCTTTGATGAAATAAAATAGGTTTTTGTTCTGTTACGTACCATCTTTTTTCGGTTCACTGCTGTCCGGTTTTTCAGCACCTACTACTTTCTTCTTCAACTTTTTTCTTGTTTCATGAACTTCTTTCCTAGCTTACTGTTTCTGTGCCTTGTGCATAGATTCCGCGTTCCCTCAACTCTATACTAAATGGTGCCTTCCTCCTTCCTCTCTTAGAACATCTTTCTCGTGCAATTAAGGGAGGCTAAAACTTTCTTATATAATAATAATAATAATAATATGAAGTTATGTATGGAAATTATCAAGATAAAAATTAAAACTGCATTCAATTACATTGTCCATTATATTACACATCAACAAAAAATTTTAGGTAAATCTGAAGGATATGTCAGTTATCGATTTTGTTAATTTCGATGCCTTAGCAGAGTTAATTAGATCGAAATAAACAAGTTTTCTTCTATGTACTTTCCGTCTCAAATGAGTATTTTATTAGTTATAGCGTTAAATGACTTACCGCAACTCCAGTGTTTGAAGCGGCAAGTAATTCAAGGAGCGCGTCGGACAGCAACACTGCAATGCGCACTCGCTTCCAGCGCGATCGTCATCAAAGACGAAACCAAACCTACCGATATACCTCATTAAATACTCATCTGACGAAAAAAGTGTATAGAAGAAAAGTTGTTTATTTCGATGTTATTACCATGATTCAAGCAACAAAAATTCGAAAATCGATGACTAGCTGTTTATTGGAGCGCATTCGTCATCAAAGACGAAACTAAACTTACCGCTATAAATCGTAAAATACTCATTTGAGACGGAAAGTGCCTAGAAGAAACTTGTTTATTCTGATTAAATTATATAGGTTCAGGCACCGAAAAGTGGGAAATCAATTACTGACATATCCTTCAGATTTACCAAATTTTATTATGGCTTATACTCTAAAAAATACTTTTCAACATTCAAACCGTATCTCCTCATTGAGTTTTGATGCTAGAACAAGACCAAAGACAGTTTTAGAATCCTTGGAACATTTCTAACAAACTAAAATTGTCTTTTTTTTCTAATTCAAATTTTTTGAAAAAAATATATAGCTCTAAACCCAAAAAATTGATGTTGGGTTTAGAAATTTCAAAAAATTTAAAAAAAATTAAAAAAATTTGAGTTTGAAAAAAAGCCAAATTTAATTTATTAGAAATGTTCCAAGGATTCTAAAACTGTCTTTGGTTTTGTGCTAGCATCAAAACCCAATGAGGAGATACGTCTTGAAATATACATAAAAATGTACCAAAAAACTAATTTTTTGTAAAAAAAAGTCCAAGGCCTAAATCGAAAAAACGACAGGAATAAAAAAGGTTTACTTATACAAAATACAGATACTGGCCAATTTTCAAACGCATTGGAAGAAAAAAGGAACAAGTGGGACGATCTCCTTAACAAGACTGAGAATCTCGATGAGGCTAGAATAGTATCAGCTAAACAGTATCACTTCAAAAAGCCAAAAAATGATAAATTAATAATGTATATTACTGAAAATTTAAAAACAAAAAACAATGGTTAAGAGTTTTTAGTAATCCTACAGGCTCTACAAAGCAGAGATCCAGAATTTTCAGGAGCATAAAACTGGGTATTTGTTAAGGAGAACTGATTTATTAATTTTTGAATTTTTGATGCTTGTATTTTGGTAATTAAATTGCAATAAACCACTTTTATTCCAGGCACTTTCCTGGATAAATAAGTATTTAACAAATATAGCGGTAGGTT
This sequence comes from Morinoia aosen, assembly GCA_030386875.1. Taxonomy (NCBI): domain Eukaryota; kingdom Metazoa; phylum Arthropoda; class Malacostraca; order Amphipoda; family Talitridae; genus Morinoia; species Morinoia aosen. The sequence goes on from CM059568.1 coordinate 50,553,270, forward strand.
ACCGCAATTCTATTCTTTCAAGGGCGAAAAATTGTTTTGAACAGAGATTCCAATAGAATCTCTGTTTTGACATGCTCAAATGATAGTTATGTTAGGTTACTTTAGGTTAGGTTAGATCAGTACAGTTTTGTTACATTATGTCACTGCTTTAACTCAAATTATCATTTCCCATGGAACGTGAATAGAATAAAAGTTGTTTATTTTGACCTAATTACCATGATAAAAGCAATAAAAATTTGAAAAATTGATTAGTCAGTTCTTATCATTTATCCAAAACTAAACAATAAACAAAAAAGTACTTCAAAATTTTAATCACTGTTATAAAAACTTGGCGTAAATATGCAGAAACAAAATAAGATCATAGTATAAATTAAAAAAAATCATAATAACTCAAGGGATCTCAAATAATGTTGGCTAAAAAATATTTTGAAGCTGAAAAAATTGATTGAAAATTTGAATGAAACGAGCAAATAACTAACGAAGCAACAAGTCACAGGATTGGAAAGTGATGCACAAAAGAAATTAGGCAGGTCATAAAGATTTACCTTTCTGTAAATCTGGCTTTGGAGTAGCTTACCCATCAGACTGTGCCAGTATATCAACAGGCTCCAACAGACCAACACTGCTAGGCACTGCAGCCAGCACTGGCTCACTTGTCTGCATATGACCCTTGTAGCTATGATTGGGCAGGATATAACTTTTGCATGCATTGAGCTTTTGTTAGGCTCTTTAAAAATTACCTTTATTGACTGTCATTTTATTAACTCATTCCTTGTTTAATGTCATGTACTGTTTTGAAGAAAAAATAAAAGTTTAAGAGAGGTTCAAAAATGTTTAAGAGGGAAAAAATACATAAGGGAATTGAGTACATTCAATCTATCAAACAGCTAAAGGAGTCTTATTCCTTTGCAACTTCTCCAGGTAATGCATCAGGAAATACTGATTGCAGTTGTTGAACTTGAATGATTGAGGGACAAATATGTTTATGCCAATACGAGTTTCTGAAGTAATATACGAGTGATACAAAATTTGATCTCTAATTCAGATATGTTGTTTGATTTTTCAAATAGTATTTTGCATGGGTCAGCTTCATACAACATTCAATGTTCAGCTGTTGAAAAGCTCTCTCCACAACTTGTTATGGCAATGATAGGTGCATCTACCAAAATATTTTGGATTGCATTTTTGATTTATTTTTAAAAAAATTTCAAGACATCTTTAGTAGCCTAGAGAATTAAAAATATTATAATCAAAGTATTGTAAAATCATGCAAGCATGTGGAAGAATTTGAGAGGGGAAAATTGTGATAAAATTATATATGTGTTATTTTTTCTGTACAATATATACTATAATAAGAGGGATTACTGTTTGTCTGAAGCCAGTTTGTCTGAAGTGTGTGATGAGCGTATCTGTGGTATAAGCTTCATCAACTCTACAATATCCAGTATATTAATCCATCAGATTTGAGTAGGAATGAATATCACGTGAATTCTTAGAAAATATGAACATGTGTCATATGATGCGTGTCATTATTATGCACTTTTGATGGTCTGTGTGCACTCAGCCTCATCAACTCTTAAGAGATTGCCTTTTTTATTTCTTACAGCCTTTATTTCATTTGGCCCTCTCTCTTATTTCAAATAAAGGGGAGTGGACTTGTGTGTATAAAAGAACAAGGATGCATTATTTTCTCTTATCAGTCAGTGGTTCTAAAAGCAATTTTTTTTCTAAAAAAATATATACAGCAAGCTTTAATAAAAAAAAATGCCTTGCAACATTGTACAACTCATCTCTCAAAATGTGGAACTGCCTGCTGTTGCTTGGATAAAAAAGGCTTCCTTTCTTTCAATTTGAAGGCTACTGTTTGAATGTAAATTTAATAAAAACTTATTGTAGGCACAATTTTTTGTAAATTAATAATTTATATATAGAAACATGGTGTTAGCACTTGTTAAATTTGTTAGTAAATGACTACGCTTGTAATGGCAATGTGTATAGATGACCCAGATACTTTTTATGTACCATTGGTTAGTGTTTTGTTTTCAAAATGAAAAATTATTTCAATATGCGATGAACATAATTTGGTCATCTATGAAAGCTATAGATATTCAGGAAACTCATCTATAGAGCTAGAAGCTCTTATATAATGGTATCCATTGCGTTTAGAGGCAGCTTTTTGATGGTGTATGTTTTGTGTTTCAAGTTTTGTATAACACAATGCAACACCAAACCAATGCAATTTGTTTTTTTTGAACTCCTTCTAATTTATGCCAGCTGTATACCTATTTTGTTCACTGCAATTTTGATTAGATTGAAAATCATGGTTCATTTTTCCTTTTTCTTATGGAAGAAAATATCAGGATTCTCTCTGTGGCATCTCAAATCCTTTGCCATTTGGCAATAAAGCAAGCGCTCTAAAACACTGACTCTAAGTGATTACTCAAGAGCCTGGTCAGCCTTTGAGTTATGCATCATCTTATGTTTGACGTAACTTAGCGAAAAAGAATTAGTTCTAGTTATTCAACAAAAGCATTGCTTTATTCAAGATGTAAATCCTTTAGAATAATTATCATTCATATAAGATGGAGTTTGCATATCATGATGTATGACTTGAGTCAACTGAACTGACTCAACGATGTCCATGTATCTGTAAAGATGGATGCATTAGCAATTGTCCTTTCAGATATCTTGAGGACTTGGATCCGTGATGTTTGTATTGCAAATTATTCAAGATGTATTTTGTGTTTGCACAGATTTGCAGGATTTTTAACTTGAAGTTTTACATTAAAGACTAGTTGACATTATTTATAAAAGTATTGACTTATCTTTAGCAAGCCTGCTGGAGGTGCCAAGATGAAAGTCAACGCCAACTTGCTGCCTATGAAGGCACATTACTTCTTCATTTTTGCAGGTACGTGGTGCTAAACACTACATGCACTAAAAGTGCATAATTACTGAATTTGACTTATGGTAATTCAAAATCACTTGCATTGATCTTATTTTCTGAATGCTTTGATGAAAAGTGCATATATACTTTATTTTATTTATGGTAATTCAAGAAAATGACCCTAACCCAAAAATGACCCTACTGAAGATTTTGTTCAAGACCTGAATATTTTTATTGTTACAGGGTTAATGATGACCCTAATAATGATGCACTTATGGAAACTTTCCGCTTCTCAAATTAGCGAATCTTCAACTTATTCCCTAAAAATAATTAAAAATAAAGTTTTACAGAAGAAGAGATTAAAAAAAACATTCCTTGGAAAGAATATCCTATAGAAATGTTGAACTTGATAAAAAATGTTTACCTGGAAAATAATAAAATAATGTAACTAATACAATATCTGACAGCACTCTACCACAACTTTTTTATATGTAGTTGATTGTCCATATAGTTGATTAGGATAGGTAAATAATTTAATTTGTTGTTAGTTTGGGCAATAATCTATCTTTTCTTATTTATTTATATCAGCATTTTGTTCCTAAATTTTTTGTAAAATATTGAAAACAAATGACTTGCTGATTAAATATCAAAGTGAAGCATTTGTAAAGGTTGACTAGCATTTTGTTGAATGAACTTTCACACCAGCTTGGAACTATTCAAATAAATACTTTTTAATCAATAATTGTGGGATTGAAAATGCTTCATGAAAGAGTTGCAGAGGCCACCAAGACCTCCTGATTTTAATTAAACCCTAGATTTTACTTCTGGAGACACTTTGAGAGTTTGTTGTACAAAACATTCAGAAGAAGAGATGATAGAATTGTTGAAACCTCCGCAAGGATTGGTGAAATTCTTGGTGTTTTCTATTGCTTCTGGCAATTGGTATTTTAAGCTGATAGATAATAATTTCAATATAATTTTATTTTAAAAAATGATAAAAATTCTATAATACTTGAATTTTATTGTAAAAAGTGATAAAAATTTCATAACACTAAACTGTTAACTGCAAGATTTTTATGTGCTTTTTCTATTTTTATGGGAAATATTTCACTTTCAGCCACTGCACCAATGCTCCCCTTCCTGCCTCTGTTTGGACGTCAGCTGGGCTTCCAAGCAGGTGTGTGATGCAATCTTAGTGTTGGCTTCAGTTCTTCACTGCTCCAATCATGTCCTCACAAGTGTTAACTAGCTCTTCACTAATCTGATTTAACACGTTGACTGCGTATTGGGACATATGTGTACCACCAGGTAAATTGCTCATTTATGTACTGGTATATATGAATAGCATTTCAATTTTTTACTACTTTAATTAAAAATAGATAATAGTGTACAAATTAAAATATCACAGTGCAACTATATATATCTACCTTTCAATCAAGAAAGGGCAGAATAGTAAGCAAGCAGTAATATGGTTGTTAAATTTTTGTTACTTCCAACCTAACTAAAGCAACTGTGCAAATGTGGTCAATGTGTTAAATTAGCACATTTATGGTAAAGACACTGTACACCTTTTTTTGGGCAAAAAAATTTTTCTTAGCAAAAAGTGTTTTTTTTTTGGAAAACATTCATAGGTTTAAGATAGTTTTATTTTTATTCCATTTGGATGATCCAAATGTGTCATTGGTTGTAAAAATTTGTGTAAAAAATTTGAGACATTTTTTACTGTCATTTTTTATTTTTTTTTAATTTTACTGTCAGTGTTTTATGCTTGCGATTCTGTTTCTCGAGAACAAAAGATTTTGTAAGATAACCATTTTGCCTTAGATGTTTGAGTTCCTTGTTTTAACATCACTTCCTTTGTGTTCTTGTGTTTGAATAATCTATGTAAAATTTTGGTGGTATATTTTACTCATTTATTGAGAAGCCCATGGTTTCTGTTGAAGGACTTAGTACCTAATGCCGTTATTAGGGTCATTTTCTATTATACATTTTATATTAAGATGCTTTTGTTGTCACAGTTTGTGTGGTTTTAAAAACAATCGCTTTATTTTGAGGAGTGTCATCTGAAAATGATCACCTCTTTACCATAAACTTTTCCTTTGTGTGTGGTGTGATTACATTTCCTCTAAATAAAAGGCTGTAAAAGGCCATAAAAGAAAGGCTGTGCTAAAAAATATAGAAGTACCAGCTTGGCCATTTTTTTGGTTGTCATTTGTAAACCTTACAATCAACAGTAAGCATTGAAATGTTAATTTTGTTTTTATTTTCAGCAATACTACTCAACTGAAATTCTGCATTTTGCTACTGCTTGGTTAAAATCATCACTTGATCAACATCTGTTAGCAGGTGCTTGTTATTGATATTGATGCTTTTGCATTGTGAAGTAACTGAGCTATACATTTTTCCATCAGGGATCACCCTAACATACACCGTGTTGCCGTTTGCTGGTGTGCTTGCTAAAGTGCTTGCTGGTGGCATTGCTGATGCTCGCAACCTGCACAAGAAAATTCTTCTGTTTTCACTTATGGTTACAGCCCTGGGTCTGTTCAGGTCAGTAACTGCATTTGGCACCATAATCTTGCTGTTGCTGAACTTGCATTGCAGAGGGCCATGCTTTGTTTATCCTTAATGTTCTGAAAAACAACCTTTTTTCAAATGCTGACAAACATCCTATTTTCAAGTTTAGAAGAGGGGTTTATTTCATAGATAGTTGTTTTGTATTTGGTGTTTGTACTCAATGCTGCTTAGGCAAAATTTCAGTACAGTACCTGGTATTGAAATACAGTGCCTATTTGCAATTAGGGTTTTCTTGTGCATTTGAGGAATTCAAATTTTTGAGGGATTTTAGAAGCTCTAAGTGAATGCAGAGTTGATTGTTTTTATTGTGTCCTTGTAGGTTTTAGGGTATAGGTTTAAGGACTTGCTTATCCTAATTCCATGCATTTTTTTTATTGGGAAGGCAGCATCCACTCTGTACCCTTGAATACTTCTCCAAATTCATTGTTAATATTTCTAATTTCATCTTGCAGCCAAAAAGTTGTCATCAATGTACTTATTTTATTTACCAGCTATAATAGATTTTGTTGACATATTCCTAAAGTGCGTGTTTTGTAACAATACTAGTTACTGATTTCTATCATATTTGATTCTTATTTGAATAGAAATTGTGGTATTACCATTTTTTCTAAAGTTATATTTGTGCTCAAATTACATTTGTGCACAAAGCCACATGTGACATCTAAATTTTAGTTGAAATATTTTTTAGATCTGGTCAGGCTTTTTGGTTCTGAGTAATTCTTTTTATGGATGACATGCTAGTATCAAAAAATTTCTTTACTTCAAGTTGTACTTTCGGCTGTAGTTATTGAGTTGAGGTTTCCCTGGTATAGTTAATGGTATCTCATGGTTAGTACTATATCTTGTCCTTTTTTATTTGTTTGTTATCTGACAGTGTTATGGTCTGTTTTGATTCTCAGGAGCATTTGTTCATTTCTAAGTTTTTTGTGCTGCAAAAAAGTGCTCATTTGAGTAATTGGCTCTAATTGTGAACTCATGTGTGACCCACTCTTGGATTTTAGGTGGGTTCTCACTTGGTGTTTTATGAGGTTGTAAGTGAGATTTCAATTTTGTAATTCTTTGGCTGTGTGGCTCTGATATGTCGTGCGAGTTGGTGATCCATTTTACATCATTCTCATGGTTTAGAATTTTCCTGTCTTCATGAGTAAAATTTTCGATCCATTTTCATGTGTTTTGAATTTTGTAGTATCCTTGATGAATCTAGAATTTTATGATCTTCTTCATAAGCTTCATATTTTTTATCCTTCTTAATGAGTTGTGATTTTTGTATCCTTCATGAGTTTTGAATTTTGTAGTATCCTTGATGAATCTAGAATTTTATGATCTTCTTCATAAGCTTCATATTTTTTATCCTTCTTAATGAGTTGTGATTTTTGTATCCTTCATGAGTTTTGAATTTTGCATCTTTCTCTACAAGTTTTAAATATTGTATCCTTCATGAGGTTTATATTTCAGTCTTTTTCATTAGTTTTGAAAGATTTGGCATCCTCCTTTATGTGTTCTGAATATCACTACTTTTTTTACAAGTTTTGTTCTTAGTTTCCTTCTTTATAGTGTTTGAGGTTTATTTTAATTTCAAGTGAAACTTGAAATAAAAGTGAGTTTTCAAATTGCAATCCGATAATGCTGGTTGCCTTGAATTGCCAACTACTGATTCATAGGGATGCAAGCATTTACTCTGGGCTTCTCAGTCTCAATTTTATCTCATTTTTCTGTCAATGAAGCAATGGCCCTCAGTCGTCATTTTGAACAAATCTGATATGTAGAATGCAAAAATTTCCTGTTATGGCTGCAATGCTCACAGTATTGAAGATCAGCATAGCATTTTTATTGCATTGGCAATATTGGAAAAATTTAAACATAGGTAGTAGGGACAATTCTAACAAATTGAAACATGTACTGATGCAATTGGGTTATGTTCCAGTTTATACTTCACGCCAGCCATCCCAGAGTCTGCCATTGAAATGAAGAGCACCAACGTGTCCGTGGATTGCGGGACGGTTGGCACGTACCTGCGGCACCACCACACACAGCCCCCGTGTGGGCGTAAGGACTACCTCAACTCCATCACTGAGCACAAGAACGCCACTTGCAAGGTGTGCTGGTGGTCATTTACAAACATTTATGGGGTAAAATATGGGAATATAAAGTTTATAAGCGCTTATTTAAGTGGGAAACTATGGAAACATCAAGTAATTTTGAAGGAAGTAGCTTCCTGATTTTATAGCTGTTGAGTTATTTGAAAAAATTTTGAATGTATTTTTGAACTTGATGGCTGGTTGATAGTGGTAGTCATTAAATTAATTAAAATAGATTTGTCAAATGTTCATCTCTGTTATAATTCATCATGCAATTACTGCTGAAGTTGCTGCTGCTTGTCAGTATCTACTTTTCAAATTTGCTTGAGTAGGGATGAGTTCAGTTCTTTGGGACAACAGTTTCTTTGGGACTGAAGGTGCTTAATCCACTTGGTGTTTATGCCATGAAGGGAAGCAATAAACTCATTGGCCTATAGTGAAACTCTTAATGGCTCTGACTCTATCAAAAACATGAGATGTGGAATGTATGAAAAGTTGTTTTAATTCACGGAAACTTAATGCCTTTTGCATCTACACAAGCACAGTGAGAACTTCATCGTCATACATCGGGAATTTTGGGGAAATCCTTCTCATAGCCTTTTGGGATCAAGCACTTTCTGCTTGTTTCCCAACCTTAGGATATTTTTGGTTGATAATGGTTTGCAAATGATGATCTCATAGAAACAGTGACCTCCAATCTCATATTTGGTGGTAAAAGCGTGTAACATCTGTATTGAAAAAGGGGTGAGATTTTACCTTGACCGCAATGGCAGTTACTTTAAAAATAGTGATGCTCTGGAACTTAATAAATAAAAGTTTCTGTCTTAATCTATCATTTTTATTTATTTGTACCTATTTTTTCTTCTTTACTCTATGCACAACCTCTCAATACATTTAATTATAATCTTGATGTTGAGTTAACTTTTGCCATGCCCCAACCAGGTACGGTGCTCACCCGACTCGTTGGACGATCTGCACGAGCTGTGCAGAATGTGGGAAGTGCCCCAGGACATGTGTGTTGATTCCCTCACCTTCTTATCCAACGTGGACCTCTTCTCGGGTGACCGCGAGAACTCTGATTCCTATCTACCCATAGTAGAGTTGATCATCAAGCCGGGGAACGCGTCTTCCGTGGAGTTGTTGGTGCCTGTGCGCAATTCATTCCAGGACTCAAGTTCAGGCAACACTACCTCAATGACCAACCCGCAATGTCCAAGCATTGTGCGGTTGCATGACTGCCGGAGCCTGTGCAATGACACTCAGCTCATGGAGTACTTTGATGCCCCTGAGGTGCCTCCGTCCTTCTCTGAAGTGCTGCACTACCCTCAGTTTTGGATGTTTTTCTGCCTCATGCTGGTGGCGTGGGCCAGCTTTGCCAGCGTCGTCACGCTTTCTGACACTATCTGCTTCATGCTCCTAGGTATGCCTCAGTCTCAATTTATACTTTCAAAGGAGCCGCCTCTGTTCGTCACACCCACCAGCCGAAAGTGTGTAATGAGCGTATCTGTGATACAAGCTTCATCAACTCCACAATTTTTGGGATAGTAATCCATCAGATTCGGAGTCGTAAAGAATATCACGTGTTTTGTTAGGAAATAGGAACGTGTGTCGTGTGATTTGTTGAATATATTATACATATATGCGGGCTGGGTGCACTCGGCCTCATCAACTCTAGAGAAATTGATATTTTTTATTTCTTCCAGCCTTTATTTCATTTCGCCATCTTTTTCGTTTCAAATGAAAATTGAGATCATAAGAAAGCACTTCCAGTCGCACGAAGCCTTAGTTTTTTTTTTCACTTCTGCGTGTTGCCTGAATGTAAAGTAGTGCTTTACCATGAGAGTTAAAGTTTTCTAGTAGCCTTTACAAGCCCGATTTTTTTTACTGGAGATTACTTTTCAGTATCGGTTCTTGAGCGAGTTATGACAAACATACGTGATTTACTGTACCTGTTTCTTAAGTGTGCTTTACTTACCTCAGTGGGAATGAAGTGTGTAGTATTGTAAGATGTAGTGATTAGCAGGTAATTTTTGTGATTTGTTTGGTACTTCCATTTTATGGGGAAAACTGCTAGCAGGCACATTTCTTTTCAAGCCTATTTTTCTGCTATGTGTTGTTCTTCCTTGAATGGTCTGTGTTATTGTGCTTGTGCAGAAGGATGGATGTACATACCCTCAATCAGTCTTTTACCTCTGATTACATGGAAAGATTTTTCATTACTCATCAATGCTTTTGCGTTTTTCTATGCGTATTTCAAAGTACATGTAATGATAGGGCCTTTAATTAGGCAGTTATTGCAGTGTGACAATTCACGTTCGAAATAGATATATACTTTTTGATCAGCACCGAAAAAATATGCGAAGACTGTACAATAGACGGATATTATTGCACAAATTGCAGTCCTATAATTTTTTGAGTTTATTTAAATATTTGTTTTATGTCAATCTACGCTACAGGGTGTGAGAGATAACTTTAAATAGTAAATTTTTCCCTCGGAGATGTAGAATAATATTTATGAAAATTTGCCTTCCCCAAGAGGAATATGTGAGGTGCCAAGCTGAAGGTTGAAGGCCTACCTTTTGTTGAAATCAAATTATATTTTTATTTGGTATCAGACCTTTCGTTTTTTGGGGCTTACTGCCGACCTGTTTTTCAGCACCTTTGACTATCTTCTTCTTCTATTTTTACTTGTTTCATGAACTCCATTCTTATGATCTGATTGCAGTTTCTCCCTGTGCTCTGATATCTTGACTTTCCCAATCCGTCATCCCATAACGACTCAGAGTTTACTGCGGCTTTGCACAGTTTCATTCGTAAAGTGATGATTTCCTCTTTTTTGTGTAATTCTGCATTAAAATCTTGTATGTGAATTAGCATCCCCAAGCCAAGGGGGAATATGCAAGGTCCCAAGCTGAGAGCTAGATGGGCCTTCTTCTTGCTGGATTAAAGTGCTTTTTGTTATGGTAAGTACCATTTTTCGGTTCAAGTGCTGTCCTGTTTTTCAGCAACTGTTACTTTCTTTTTCAACTTTTATCTTCTTTCATGAACTTCTTTCTCAACTTACTGTTTCTATGCATCTTGTGCATGGATTCGACATTCCCATATCTCCATACTAAATGGTGCCTTTCTCCTTCCTCTGTTTGGAACACCTTTGTTGCGGCTAGGGAGGCTTAAACTAACTAATAATTAATCTAATCTTTTTTACAGTTTCGTTCTTAGTGCTGATAACCTTTTTCAATGTAATTCCTGATTAAAATGAGATAAAATGAAATAGCATTTCACCTTGCACGATATATTCTATTTTGAAAAATGTTGTAAAACTCGTAACTGGAATGCTATTTATTTACACTGGCACTTTAATAAGCAATTTACGTATTGGTACACATACGTCCCAGTACAAATTCAACGTGATAAAGGTATTGTTCCCCTTTCTTCCTCATGTAATTCTGCACTAAATTCCTGGCTGTTCTCCAGGAGATCACGGTGGGGAGTACGGCCACCAGCGAGTATGGGGGTCGATAGGCTGGGGCCTGTTCGTGGTGCTGGCGGGTGCCCTCATTGATGCCGTCTCCGGCGACTCCATTGACAAGGACTACACGCCTGCCTTCTTGATCACTCTTGCTCTCTTCATTCTGGACATCCTCACCGTCACCAGAGTGAAGGTAGGATCGCGCTCACGTGGGTAGTTCAGCCTTATTAGTGGCGCCTTGTTATTATTCAAAATTCTTGTTCGTGGTAACCGTGGTTAAACAATTACAATAATAATATTCCAAGCCTCAAGTGTTGTCAAGTGTGTGAGGGCCCAAGCTGAGAGTTAAGTAGGCCTTCTTTTTGTTGAAATAAAAGGTTTTTTTTTGTTATTTTAAGGACCACCTTTTCTCAGTTCACTGCTGTCCTGTTTTTCAGCACCTACTACTTTCTTCTTCAACTTTTATCGTGTTCCATAAACTTCTTTCTCAACTTACTGTCGCTATGCTCCTTCTGCATAGATTCTGCATTCCCTCATCTCTACTAAATGGTGCCTTCCTCCTTCCTCTCTATGATACGCTCTTTTTTTTTGTAGCAGTTAGGGAGTCTCAAATTAACATTTAATCTAATCTGTTAAGTGTGAAGGATTTTCTGTCTAGTATCTGCTGTATCTTGAAGGCCTGTTATTTCTTAGATTTTGCGTTGGTTTTGCTGAGTGTTCCTAAATTTACTAAGTAACTCATGAACATGTTGCATCGTACCATCATGTCACTAAACAAAAGTTCCTGAGTAGTTTTGACTCGGTATGTCATGCATCCATTTGTGGACAATTTTTCCAAGGATGTGAGCTCTGGACTGCTTGGCTCCATTATCTATTGAGAAAGTTTTAGCTACATATCCTTATTATTTTATCAATAAGCTTAGAAGCGTTTGCAAGTTTCGGAGCATTTTACTTGATAATATCCATTTAACCTGATTCTCAGGTAACCAGTTTTAGATATTCATTTCAAGTTTAGTCTAAGCACCGCACATGCATATTTTTGATAAGATAGCTTATACGACAGGTGGTCTAAAAAAACACAGCTTTCAGTATTCACTTAGTTAAAGCCGGCCAGTGCCTCTAGACTTGATATGAGAAAACAAAATTCAAATTCTTTTGCGGATGTGCTTTGATCATAACGGATGTTAGGTGCAGTACTAGCAGTTCGTCTTACAAATATACATTCATATTGGAGTAATTTTCAGCAAAATCGTTTTCAAGGGCCAGCTCAGAGTTTGGTAGGGCATCTTTTTGTTGAAATAAAATTTTTTTGTTTTGTTAAGGACCACCTTTTTTTGGTTCACTGCTGTCCTGTTTTTTTCAGCACCTACTACTTTCTTCTTCAACTTTCATCTTGTTTCATAAACTTTTTTCTCAACTTACTGTTTCTATGCCCCTTCTGCATGGATTCCCCATTCTGTTATCTCCATACTAAATCGTGCTTTCCTCCTTTCTTTTTGGATACGCTCTTTTTTGTAGCAGTTAGGGAGGCTTAAACTAACTCATAATCTAATCTTTGCTCCTGACCATCTTTTTTTAATTCACTGCTGTCCAGTTTTTCAGTAGTCCTGACTTGTTCAATTTTTATTTTGTTTCATAATCTTGCTTTTTTTCTGTGCTGAGGTCTTGTTTGGCAGCACACCTTATGCATAGATTCCTTGTATCCTAAACTCCACACTAAACCTTCCCCCTTCCTCTCCTAGAAACACTTCTGTTTTGATTTGAGAAGCTAACGCTACCTTATCTGATCATTTTCCAGAATGCCTTTTAGGGACGCGTCAATATGACCAAGATACTGAAGCAAGACTTACCTAATTTCATTTGTTATTGTAATGTATGCATGATCAATTTCAATTGTTCCCCCATTCGTCATTGAAAATGTTCTACGTCGTTGAAAATGTTCTACTTCATTGAAAATGTGCACTTGCTACTGACCATATAAAACGGAATAAAACTAATTTTTCTAAAAAGAGGCATTCAGGCTAACGCTAGTTTCAAAACATCATTATCAATGAATGCTCTGAAAATAAGGTCAACAATATATAAAAATTGATATTTCAATAATTACAATAATTGAAATATCAATTTTTATATATTGTTGATCTTATTTTCAGGGCATTCATTGATAATTTGAAGTTCTGAAACTAGCGCTAGTCTAAATGCCTCTTTTTAGAAAATGAATTTTATTCCGTATTATGTTGTTTTATTGGTGATGAAACTTAGATTTCCAAGACACGCACCCATTTCTGCTACTGACCATTATGACGGCAGCTGGGCCAAGCGGCAGTGCCGTGCGGGGACCAAGGCTCCTCTACGCTGGCGCTGTGCTCGTGTCTGCAGAGTGGCCCCGCTGTGCTGCACCTCCTCAGCCGGCCCAGGGTGGCGCTCTTTGTGCTCAGCTGCGTCGTCGTGGGGGCCTCCACTGGTGCTCTCTGGACCTACCAGGTACTTCTCTCTCTGTTTCCTGCTTGTGTTGGTCTAGAGCAGGGGCTCCCAACTTTTTTTTTGCCCTGCACATGATAAGAAATTTTATTCAAATCTTGCAACCCGTGAAATGGAAATGTCAACACATAGCCTATATATATCTTATTATTTATTATATCCTTTATTATTTATTATATCCTTTATTATTTATTATACCCTTTATTATTTATTATATCCTTTGTTATTTATTATATCCTTTGTTATTTATTATATCCTTTGTTATTTATTATATCCTCTATTATTTATTATATCCTCTATTATTTATTATATCCTCTATTATTTATTATATCCTCTATTATTTATTATATCCTATTTATTACTATTTGATATCTAGATGAACGCTACATCTTTTGTTTAGTGAGGAAAAATTAAACAATCTTGTAGGTGTTGGTTACAGAGAAGCATGATATCTGCGTTTTTTAGATTTACTAGAGATAACAGGGTACGATTCTGGAACTGTTTTATTCATACAAAAACAAACCACGCTCCATCCCTTTAAATCAGTCGTGCTCCAATTACAATGCTCTAGGGCTGACAAACTTGATGCTTATGCATTTTATGTCAACAAAAATACTGAATTTTGGCGTTTTTAATTGATCGTTAGAAATATTTTTGTGTTTTTTTGCAGCTTCGAGTCAACTGAGGGCAGTGGAGGTTATGTAATGACCACTTTAGTTTCTCGTTACGGCCAATAAAGCCTGTCTTACAGATGCTGGCAAAGGTAGAATAAAGACTCCTTTGACACCATCCGTGCAAAGTGATTGCAGTGGTGCAGCTTATATAATGAATTAATGGTTTAGTTTTGACTGTAAGCGTGCCGTACAGACGTTCGTTTTGCTGCAATAAACAATCCCTGGGTGCAGCTTATGTTGGTGGAGGAGGTGGCAGCGGCGTGGCAGTGCGGGTTCCGCTGGATCAAGCTGCTGGACGGCCTGATGCTGGGCATCCAGTGCTTCTTGGGAGAGCTGCCCTTCTTCCTGCTGGCGGGGGTGCTGCTCGCCAAGCTCGGCCACATCGCCTGCATGACCATCGTCATCGCTACCTTCGGCTTCCGCTTCCTCCTGTACAGGTGGGCTCATTCGTGTGCTCGATGCGAGCGTGACGCTTGCTGCCTTAGGTAATGATTTTACTATTGTAGGTGTGCTTCTCGGCAGGAATTGTATGGCGAAGTTCGTGATGTTCTGCGTTTATGTTAACAACCAGGGAGTTGAGCCAAGTTTGTTAATTTCTCGGAATAGTTGAGTATTTAATGTACTTTTGTGTAGATGTTGGGATTTGTATACTATTTTGTTGTCCTAGCTTAATTTTGAATGCATTTCAGTGGGGTTTTTGGTGGAGCTCTTGCTATCACGATACGATACAAAATATTTTATGGAAAACTTTCTCTCCTTTTATGGACTGGAACTTATTTAGATTAAACCATTATTGATCAAATATCACTTGCAGAGAATTAACGTGCATAGGAAAAATTCTGTTGGAATACTGCATGTACTGAGTGACAAATTTTGCTGTGAGACGAAGGAATTGGCAGAAGTTGGGTTGTGAATAAATGGTGCTGGAAGACATGTCTTCGTTGTGGCCAGTTTTGGAAGGCATGTCTTCGTTGTGGCCAGTTTTGGAAGGCATGTCTTCGTTTTGGCCAGTTTTGGAAGGCATGTCTTCGTTGTGGCCAGTTTTGGAGGGCATATCTTCGTTGTGGCCAGTTTTGGAGGGCATATCTTCGTTGTGGCCAGTTTTGGAGGGCATGTCTTCGTTGTGGCCAGTTTTAGAAGGCATGTCTTCGTTGTGGCCAGTTTTGGAAGGCATGTCTTTGTTGTGGCCAGTTTTGGAAGGCATGTCTTCGTTGTGGCCAGTTTTGGAGGGCTTATCTTCGTTGTGGCGTGTTTTGGAGGGCATATCTTCGTTGTGGCCAGTTTTGGAGGGCATATCTTCGTTGTGGTCAGTTTTGGAGGGCATATCTTCGTTGTGGCCAGTTTTGGAGGGCATATCTTTGTTGTGGCCAGTTTTGGAGGGCATATCTTTGTTGTGGCCAGTTTTGGAGGGCATATCTTCATTGTGGCCAGTTTTGGAAGGCATGTCTTCGTTGTGGCCAGTTTTGGAAGGCATGTCTTCGTTGTGGCCAGTTTTGGAGGGCATATCTTCGTTGTGGCCAGTTTTGGAGGGCATATCTTCGTTGTGGCCAGTTTTGGATGGCATATCTTCGTTGTGGCCAGGTTTGGAGGGCATATCTTCGTTGTGGCCAGTTTTGGAAGGCATGTCTTCATTGTGGCCAGTTTTGGAAGGCATGTCTTCATTGTGGCCAGTTTTGGAGGGCATATCTTCGTTGTGGCCAGTTTTGGAGGGCATATCTTCGTTGTGGCCAGTTTTGGAGGGCATATCTTCGTTGTGGCCAGTTTTGGAGGGCATATCTTCGTTGTGGCCAGTTTTAGAGGGCATATCTTCGTTGTGGCCAGTTTTGGAGGGCATATCTTCGTTGTGGCCAGTTTTGGAGGGCATTTCTTCGTTGTGGCCAGTTTTGGAAGGCATGTCTTCGTTGTGGCCAGTTTTGGAGGGCATGTCTTCGTTGTGGCCAGTTTTGGAGGGCATATCTTCGTTGTGGCCTGTTTTGTGTTATTTGTGGAAATTACGTATAAAAGGGAAATTCCTGTGGAATGCGGGTGGCTTGATGTAGAGGTTGTGTTGCACCAATCATTTCCAGTTCCTGGATAGGCCTTCGGGACTTCTACCTTACGTGCCCGCTCTGTATCTTTTAGTTTTTAAACCTATTCTATCTCGTCATTTTCTTCGTCTTGTTTCCTAGCTTGCTATTTCTGTGCGCAGGATATCTCGAGTGGGAGCTGAACACACCTTGTCCATAGTTCCCAGTTTCTATAGTCCATACTAAATAGTCTCTTCTCTTTGCTTTTCTGAGATCGTCTTTGTTGTGGCCAGGGAGTTGTAAACAAACATAGTAATAATAAAAAAAATTCATCTATAAGAATCTCCGTTTCTTTATTGTTATGTTTGACTTCCTCATAATTTTTCTGGGAAACTTGGGGTGTGCTTTAATTTATGTTTTACGCGAGATAACTGACGGGTTAGTTTTTGACTTTATTATATTCGATTGACCTCAATTCAATGTCTTCTTATTGGTATTTCTTTTAGATTTCGTCATTATTCTGAAAGGCAACTCATGTAGTGTTCTAACTTGTGAAACTCATGGTTGTAACCATGAATTCTACTTTTTATACTCCGTTTGTCACATTTTGATTAATTTTTTATTCTTGTCTGCATGGGACTTACTCGTAATTAGACTCAACCTAACTACATATACCAATTTTTCGCTAATTTTCGAATCTACCGCTATACTGCTGTGCTTTATTTTCAGTAATTTACCTAAGAGGTGAAATAAAATGCACCACAAACTAAAAAAAAACAGAGGAATCGTGGTCAAATCTCATGGCTACTCATGGCAAATGTCTGCCGTCATATGCTATTGACTTCATTTGGTTTAACGTTTCACAGTTAGGTTGAGGGCGTCAGGTGTGGCGAAGCTAATGCTGTTTGCAAGGCAAACTAACCCTATGTCCATCACTCGGTGCAGCGTGGTGCAAAACCCGTGGCTGTTCCTGCCCATAGAGGTGCTGCAGGGCCTGACATTCGGCCTGTTCTACTCAACCATGACCTCGTATGCCAGCGTCGTCACGCTGCCCGGCACAGAGGCCACCATGCAGGCGCTCGTCGGCGCTGCCTTCGAGGGACTTGGTGCGTTGCTGTCCGGGCCGTGGGGGCTGGTGGACAGGGATGTGGGGCTCTGGCAGGACAGGGATCAGTGGCTCTAACAGCATGGGGGTCTTCGTTTTACTGGCCTTTCTTTTTCTGATGAGCCTTTCTTTTTTCTGACGAGTTGTGGCCATTTTGTTATGAAGTGAATTTAAGCATTGTGTAGGTTTAGGTTTTAAAGTTCACTGTCCGTTTACGTTCATTTTTTTGAAGTTTAATGCATTAACATTTTCAAGAGTGCCACTTATGATTTGCATTTTTCTCTCGTTTTTGCTTCATTGACATACTCTCATCACCTCTTTATGCGGGCTACAGCAGCTGCGGCGCTCATTGGTGTGACACTCCGTTGTGTTGGAGTGACACTCCACCAAATCATTACTGAGCATTGCTGTGATGCTGCTTCTATTTTGTGGAAGTAGCACGGATATAAAGGGATCAACTTCGAAGAGCAAAGATGCATTTCATAACAAAATAACTTAATTATTTCTACAGCTGGCAAGTCACAAGTATTTCAGAATGAATTAGCACATTTTTGGGGCACCTTATTTCATGCTACAGTTGATCTGTACTCTCTATCATTGAGTTATACATCCTCTTACACGAACCTCAACTGACACGGAGAATGATTAGTGCTAGTTATGAATGTAGCTTCATAGTAGTTTAATAATTAATGCTGATTTTTTTCTGTGTAAGACAAGATTGTTCATTCTTGAGGTCCACTGTGCACTTACATTATTTTTCAAATGCGTCCAATAGGCGTGGTTGGCAAGTGTTGAGAATAACAAGCATGGCTGCGTGAGCAGGCGTGGCCATAGGCGGCTCGGTGGGAGGCGTGATCTTCTTCCAGTACAGCGGGCAGAAGATGTTCTTCATCTTCGGTGCTTTCAACATCGCGTTTGCTGTGGTCTTTGCCCTCCTCAACTTCCTAATGCACAAGTGGCAGCCCAGCGCACACTACGCTCCTCGTGAGGCTCTATATCCCTGCTTTTGGTTCATTGTCAATGTTGCTTTGTTCGATTTTTCATGTGACGATCTATACCTTCTCTTGTTCATTGATAATGTTGCTTTGTTGGGCTATTTTTCATGTGATGAATGCTATGTATGTGATAGATGATATGAATGGTCCCTGTTCGGGCGCCACCTGTCTGATAAGTACTATTTTGGATGATTGATTTGGATGATTGAGGGTGATGATTGTGGCCTGCCCTCCCATAGGGAAGAGAAGCCTGGTATATGTATATGTACTATTTTGGAGGTTAATAATGTCCCTGTCTTCTGAGGGTGGTTAGTTGCTGAAGCTAGAGACCTTGGGTTCTTCCACCCAGGTTTTGGCTCCTCAGGGGGATACAACTATTGTATCGATGGGGATTAGTACTCCCAGGGGGACAATGTGAGGGCCCGAGCTGAGAGTTAGGTAGGCCTTTTTTTGTTGAAATGTTTCTGTTTTGTTAAGGACCACCTTTTTTCGGTTCACTGCTGCTCTGTTTTTCAGTACCTTCTACTTTTTTCTTCAATTTTGATCTTGTTTCATAATCTCCTTTCCCAACTTACTGTT
Organism: Morinoia aosen; assembly: GCA_030386875.1. NCBI lineage: Eukaryota > Metazoa > Arthropoda > Malacostraca > Amphipoda > Talitridae > Morinoia > Morinoia aosen. Next base: position 50,572,121 of record CM059568.1, read on the forward strand.
TCTATGCTCTTCCTGCGTAGATTCCGTGTTTCCTTAACTCCATACTAAATGGTGCCTTCCTCCTTCCTCTCTTTGGGCCGCATTTGTTGCTGCGGGTAGGGAGGCTAAAACTAATGAATAATCTAATCTAACCCAGTTTTTGAGAGGGTCGATAGTTTTCCCTGAGGATGGATGAGGTCGAATGATGTTTTTTTCCGTTGATGGGAAACTTTATTCTTGTTCTAGCTGTTGAATTGATGTGCAAGTTTATCCATGCGTAATTCATCCTTTGTTTGGTTCTTCTTGAACGGATAGGTAAAATGTTTTTGAGATAGCTCATTTTCCCAGGAAGAATTCGGCTTTTGTCAATGGCTTAGCAGCAAATGTATTTAGACATGTATTTCTTATGTCTCTTGCCTCTTGAGGGTGATCAAGTAATTTTCTCTAAGACCAGGAAATTGCTTCTGGTTGAGGTTTTATTCCGTTTTCAATCGGGAGTTTAGATCACCGATAAAGAAGTATTTTCGGAGGCTGATTTTTTCCGTGGAATCTTGCTGATGTTCACTTGAATTTCCTTCGTTGTGTAGTAGAGCACAAGCAGGTGAGATTACTGAACAGTTGCACGTTGCAGATCACCCGGTGTCGAGCACGGAGCCTATCGCGGAGCTGGAGCAGCCTGACGCCCCCCTCGCGCTGCACTCCTGATCTCCTCCCCTCTACTGAACCCGGACCCGCCCCTCGCACTCCCTCGACTGGCGCATCTCCATTGTGTGAGGCCTCGGCAGCTCCTGGCCTGGCCGGCTCCACTCGGCAGACGTTCGCTTCTTCAGCGTGACGCATCGCGCTCTCTTAGCGTGACACATTTTTTCATTATGATGCATAGCGCTTCCTCATTGCGCTTTCATGAGCGTGACGCATTGCGCTTTCATGAGCGTGACGCATTGCGCTTTCATGAGCGTGACGCATTGCGCTTTCTTGATTATGATGTATTGCACTTTCATCATTATGATGCAGTGCGTCCTCTTCAGTGTGAGGCATCGTACTTTCTTTGTTATGACGCTTTGCCCCCTCGTGACGCACAGGTGTCCTAGCCTTACGTGACTCCAGTTCATGTCACATAACATTCGGACAGACTAGTGACGCTCGTGACGACAGTGGTAATGCCTTATTACCGTCAAATGAATGATCGTGTCGAGATGTGTGTTCGTTGACCTCCATGGCGTATGATGTGCTTTGTCGTCTTGCATGTCCTGCCTTTCTCCACGTCTTCTTTCATGGCAGTATTAAGGTTGGAAGACTTGTAAGGCCCAGTTTTGATGAACTCAGTCCAGCTTACCTCGTTGTTGCCACGCTTGTTGGGGCAGTCATGGCCATTTTTGCTGGTCTGTTTCTAGCATCCCTGTTATTGTGGGTCTTTCCTCGTCCGTCACATCTGTGGTTATCAGTCGTATGATTTTGTCTGAAGTTATCTCGTTTTTGTTCTTTCTGTCCTAGGAGACTTATTTGGTTCAATCATGGTTTTCGATCATAAAACGTCGTCAGCCTATTAGTAAACTCAATGGCTGTTTTTTATGTGTGAGACTCTAGTTGTGATGAGAAGTTTGCTGATGCGTTGTGTGGTCTTTGTGCTGAATGTAAGCAGCATATTGCTCTTCTTATATTAGTTGCAGGCAGTATATATTTTTAAAAAGTTTTTTATTTATTTTTGTAGGAGGTAGAACAATTACATTGCCAGTTTTTAGCTAATCGAATTTTTAAAATTTGATTTTCGTCTCATAATACTCTCCAGTCTGAAAAGTTGATTTCAAAAACTTGAGTGTTGGGAATCTTTCATGGATTAAACCCAATGGGTGAATTTCGTAACTCGTCTTGAAAATGTTCGTCCCTTCATTTAATTATAGTAGGATTAGTTTTTCCCTATAGAACTTGAAATTGTTACGTATTTAAAATTCTATGCAAGGAATGGTAGTGTCAATTCAAGAATTTCGCTTTGACATTGAATGAGCCAAGAATTTGGCATCGAAATAATTGGTGAACTTCAAATGGACAATAATGATGGTCGGTGTCATTATTTCAGTATTAGAACTGCTGCTATTGTGGGAAAATGCTAGGCCTCTGACGCTGATATCGCTGCTAGTTGTTGCTTTGTGCTCAGTATGACACTCTGTGCTCACTGTAGTATGATGCATTGCACCCAGCCCTGCATACTGAAATCAAGAATATGATGTGTTGATGTCCTCGTAAAAATTGAAACATATAGGGTGAGAAAATTGTGAAATTTTAAATTTTTGCCACCTCTGATCTTGCACTGCGGTGATACGATCCTAAAGCGAGCTTAGGTTGCAGCAACATCAATTTGTACTTCAAATTAAAATATGGGGGAACTGCGGCTGAGTTTAGGCGGTGGAGAATTAGGCGTGCAACTAGGGGGCATTGTTTAGGTGTGCAGTATTCTTTAGGTGTGCATGTAGTGAAATGTGCAGCATTATCTTGAGGTACAACTGTGTCTAAAATGAACGAGGTCTGAAATAATTAACCGCTTGAAGTGTGTTGGCTATATAATGAATTTTATTGAAAATTCCTACACTTGATAAACAAGACCTATTGTTGTTTTTTTGTTGTTGTCTATCAGAGCTCTATAGTAACTGTATTCACTCAAAAGTTGTAATTGCTCATTTTATGTGTTGTTACATTTGCTGCAAAATTAAAAAAATGGTTGTGCATCAAAAGTTGTTAGTGAAACATTGGAATGACTATATATTGACAGTACAACATGGGTGATGGGTGTGCTGTTAGTGATTTTTCGTGAGCTTTTAGAGGAGTCAGTACCCACATCCGACAAGCCGCTTCACGTTGTGAGTGTTTTTACAGCTGCGAGAGCATCGTACTGCCGATGTTCGCAGCTGACCAGTTTCATTGAGGTACTGTCATGCCTTGTGAGGAAACCTACAAAACGCTCTACACTTCAACACACCCCACTTTCTTCCATTCACCTCACTAAACCGACACACTACACCCGTCTCGCCTTTGTCTCATTCACTACAATCGCATCCAGCTTACGCCTCTGAAATAAACTTCACTCCTTTTCTCTTCACATGGGCAGTGACCACGTTCGGTCAAAGCGCAAATTTTTAGGGATAGTCGTCTCGAAAATTTTGTCCATGTCGGTTCGTAGTAAGTAAGTAAATAGGGAGGTGGTTCTCAGTCCCCTCACCTCGTCTCTTCGTCGCCTCTCACGAGCTGCTTTGGCAGCAGTGGTGGTATTCTTCCTTCCCGCCGCAGGAAATTAAAAAATGTCTTGTTACCATTTAGCGGTACAAACCATGACTGCATTAAGGGTCATTCTACTTTGTCATTGGGAGTAATAACTTTCTCTCCTCTCACCATAATTATAGTAGCCATCTATTGGCAAGTAACCGGTCTGCTCACAGGAGGGAGAGGAATCTCGACAGCCATATTTTGTGCATTCTTTTTAGAGAGGCGAGGCACCTGTTCGTTTTCTCTTGATGTCAGGGTCTCATTCTGCTATTAGTATGCCCAGTTCCTTTATTTACGCGTATCCTTACGCACTTTCATCCATTTCTACTCAGCACTCAGCATTTCTACTCACCGAACCATTTCTACTCAGCAGCAGGGTCTGTCGTTTTCTAGGTATGTACTAATTTAATTTTAAAATAAGCGACATACATTATCACACGTTTTAATTCTCTGAAATATTATTTAATCGTAAATATGACTGAGTTAAGAATGTGTACTTTTACTCAGATTTTTTGAGGGTTGGGTGCTAGTTCTCTTCTATATTTGTTAGTTGCTTGAAATGAGAATTATTGACTGTGTTTACTAGTGTGTTCAAAACCTAATTTGTTTGAGTACGTTGAGGATCTCGGTATTGAAAAGACATAAACATCCGTTGTGATTTGGTGCGTCACGTGGTACTGACATGCCATGTAACCACCACGTCCTGTTGTGACTATGAAGTGAGGTAATAACTGAACACTCCAGTTTGTGATGCTCTCTACATGGTCATATCGGTAATTTAAGCTTACCATTTCAATTATTTAACATGTTCATTAATAAGTCATTCAAGTCAATACTCTCGGACTGTCATCTGCAATAACTTTGCGTGTAATGCTTTTGTGTGTATGTGAGTTGAGTGTCGTTTACTGCTTGTATCAACGTTCCTTGCTAGCAATTTATTCAAGCTACCGAATGATTTTAAGGGCACCCTAGCGCTATTTTCCTGTTCAAATGTAGGTATTCGCTCTGTACTTGACTGTAAAGGCTGAATGACATCAGACTTTTTGTGTGTAGGCGGTAAACTAAGATTTTGCGTGCTTGCCAGACTCATGCTCGTAATTAATTTTGTTTTCTTTATAGTTAATCAACGACATGTCTAATACGGCCAGGCCAGATCTTGGTGGACTTTTGCCTCTCGGAGGGATACAACTAGTTTTCTGTGGCAATACGTAAGGTTCCGAGCTGAAGGTTATGCAGGCCCATAGAGTTGGGCTGTGGAGTGCCGACATGTGTTTGGAACGGTCATTGCAGTGTTTGCCTGCAGCCTTGTGAGCTTTGTCACTGTTGTGTGTGAACTCATTTTTCTGGCCCTGGTGACTACCCTGAGCTCCATGCATGTCTATGTGTGTGCGCAGAACCGTACACACGTGTGTAGACACAGCGCTGTTCACGTGTGTTTATTTACACAGATCCGTGTACACATGTGCAGACAGCGCTGTGCGCGTGTACACAACCCCGACCCCAGAATCACTGTGCGACTGACCACTTCTTTTGGCTCCGCCTGCTGCTGGCGCTGCCGTGTCAATAGGGCGACGTCTGGGGAGGAGCTTAGACTTCCCTGCGGTTGCCAGTTTGTGACATGTCATGTCTTCTGGTGCATACTGCTATTCGAATGTAGTCGCTCTCTGTTATTTTTTGAGAGAATATCCTTTGAGTTTGATCATTATTCCAAAGATTATACTTTTTAAGTTCTGAGTGCATATGCAAATTTATTCATTTTTTAATATTTCGTATAGTTTTTGATGTACGGGGTTTTCAGGTCAGTTTTTCAACTTTATTTTCGTATTGCTTTTTGCTCCCATTTAATGTATTTTGGTGGGGTATTTTATTTATTTGAAGTTTTAGCTTTATTTTTCGTTTTATTCTCAGTTTGTTTGACAAATTTCTCTTTTCAGTGTTTATGTTCCATGTTACTTCGTTGGATGTAATATCATTTTTATGCATGCGTTGTGGTTTACAATGTTTCTAGTTGCTATTTCATCTTATTCATTATTTTTCTATGTATAACTACCACTAACGTGGGGACATCTAACTCACCGACCATCCGGAGAGACAAGAGCATTTCAAGCTTTTATACATGCTTTACTGAGCTCCAAGTTTAGTTCTCTGAAATATTATTTAACTGTGGATATGACAGAGCTAAAAACGTGTACTTTAATTTAGGTTTTTTGAGGGGTTGGCAGCACAACACTAATTCTCTCTTATATTCGCGAGTTGCTGGAAATGCGAATTATCGACTGTGTTTTCTAGTGTGTTCAAAACCCAACTAAGAGGAATTTGGCAATCTCCGGGTATTCCTTAAGCAAGCTACAGTGGGTGTAGCAAGAATTGACTCTCTGCCCTCTGGGGCAACTGGGAAGGAAGGTGGGTCTTATCTCTTGTTTCGCCTACTCGTTTCAGCGAGGTGGCCGGCGCTTAATTTTGGCAAACTCCTCCTCTAGTTTAGTTTTTGTTTTGTTTTTTGGCAAACTCCTCCTCTAGTTTAGTTTGCGCCCATATTTTTGTGCGAGGTTCGACTCTCTACCCTCTGTGGCTACTTCACAAAAAAATATGGGTCTCATTTTCTATTTTGCCTTCTTGCTTTAACGAGGTGGACGGCGTGTAATTTCAGCAAGCTCTTGCTCTAGTTTAGTGTTTTCACTGTTCACTTTTTTTCTGTGCGAGGTGATCCTTGTTGGTATAAACGTTCCTGTCAAAGCGTGCATGTCGCGTTATTCACAAGTATAATAATGAGCTGGTACTAGTCACACTGGGGCACTTTCTATATGATAACGTGTTCAAATGTTAACCATGATTCATATGTTCAGGTTTATAATTTTTTTTTGTTCATATTGTGGTGTCAGTGTTTCAACATTCAATGCCGTTTTTTCCCCTTTCAGTTCCACTTTATATTGTTATTTAGAAGCATAAAAGTGATAATTACGGAATATAAATCTGCAATTGGTTGAGTCTTCTGCGTTGGCGTATCCAGAGCCCTCAATCTTAGAAGCAGTAGCTCTGAATGATGCCAGTACTATGGCATATTTCTACATCACCTGTGTTGTAGCGTTTGAGATGCTGGCTTTCATCTAGGGATCTTCATATCACGGCCGTTATCTAGGCCCTCGTGGTGCATTTTGTTTTTTCTAGCGTCTCATATTTTTGACTTAAACTGTTGTTTTTTACTCGTTCTGGTGAATGCTTGTGTCTGGGACCAATTATTTACTTTTTATTTAGGTTTTGTTGGAAAATCTACGTTTTCTTGAGTTGGTTTTTGATCATAAGTATGCTTCAGTATCCACATTTAGCAAGGGGTTATTCCTCACTCCTATGCTAAAGAGTAAATCTCAGTTGGTTTGTCTTGTCTGCACATCATGAAGGACTTGCAGCCTTGTGAGAGTGCTGTGAACTAACTACTCCTAATTTATGAACTTGGAGAAAATTTTGGTGTGCCAAGGTTAGTGTTTGTTGAAGCTTTGATTGTCTCTGTCCTTCAAGATGCTACTGTTATATAGTTAAGGCTATTCAGTACTGAAAGTTAGTTACATTCCTGTCTTGGATTCTTTCATCACATATTTATTACATGGTATATTTGTTATGCATTGGTGTAGAGAAGTAGTGGGATGACAGTATCAAACTTTTTCTAATGTAGTGGTACTGTTTGTGAGACTTGATCGATGGATCTACGAAGAAAGGATGTAAATACTCTTCAGGATTGTGCGGTACTGTTGGTCTCGAGTAAATCAGCTACGGTTGTTGCTGGCTGATGTGAGCTGATTTCTTGTCTGTGTAGTGGCCTAATTTTTTTATCTTTTTTCTGGAAGACAGACTAGTGGGGCGCACTATAGATTACCAGCACAAGGGTTCTCGGTACGTCATTTGTTTGAATCTTTGCGTTCCTTTTCGTACATTTGTTCCTACAATATTTAATATGGTAATTTAATGTAAGCTATCTATCGTGGTCTTTTGTCATAAGTTGATTCGTTGTTATTATTTTGACCTCTCTTCTGCTTTTCTCCAAAGATTCTCTCGATAATTTACGATATCCTTTGTATACGATTATTCTGAGCGTTGGTCTAATTGGTTAGTTTGAAATTGGCTCAAAATGGAAGCATTGAAGCTCGTAAAGTTGAGGGGCTTATTTTGTTTGCGTGCCAAGGTGAAATGGATACTTTGAGCCAAATTTATTTAATAAATAGATTACTGATCGGTGAGGTCACGGGTGTAACCAAAGTGCTTGAAGCCTTCAAGTTGGCATTGCTGCAGTGTACGTATACCTGCTTCTTCCGCCTGTGTGCCTCTGGTAGTCCTACGATCGCAGTTAGCGGGTAGTGCTAGTAGCTTTGTTGACGCTCACGCCGCAAGCTGGTGCGCTTGCGTTTGATGGATCACCTATTCTGTTCTCCTCTTTCTCGTAACACGTTGACTGCGATGGGCTGAACGGAACTTCAATTTTCAACTCAAATTTAACGTCTGAAGTTGTAGACAATTTTTTAAGTATCAAATATTAATTGAGTCCATGACATACCAATAATTTTATAAGATTGTTAATACTTATTCAAACGACTTGTCGATGGGTTGCATTGCAAGCAACGTGTTGTAAGGCCAACCAATATATGATGCACTCGAGCTATTGTACCAATTACGGAATTGCGATTTACTCGTGCTCAATTTGATGGTGAACACTCAAAGCCATGGTAAACGTATACAAAATACATGGTCTTTGTTCTATTTCCAACCGTTCTTTTAACTTCAGGCTTGTAGAACATCTTCTTTTTCATCTTATGTCTATCATACTTTAGGTGAGGGCGTGGCTCAAGTCCGGCATGATTGCGATACATTTTCTATCTGGTGTTTTGGCTTTGTGTACGAAAGACAGCAATTACTCTGGACGTAATCGGACGCTAGGGCTACCATGATGTACGGTGGATTTTTGTGTTACACTTCAAAGGACACGTTGGTGGCTGTTCTTAAAAATCAGCCACGTTTTGTAAGTTCTACTTTGTTTTGACAAGTCTCATCGTACGTTCTGTTGATCCTTTTTTTTCCGCATGCCAGGGTATTTCATAATTGATCTCCTGCATGAGTTTCTCTAACACATCTTGCCAATTAGACCCCTACTTAAAATGTTACCTACCTTATTATTTAGTGCATAAGTGCGAATATTGATATTAACCTTTCAATATAACTGTACTGGCAAACAGCGGCAACAGAAGATAACTAATAATATGAAAAACAGAAAAAGTGATGAACTTCACAAACCTACCTAAAGAACGTTAGTATAACAGTACCGATGGGAAAGACACCGTAATTAATGATATGTTCACTGCCTGTTTGTGCCTCACAGAATGGGGCGCTGAGGAAAATGGCTCATCAGCGTATTAGAGGATGATGCCTCGTTGCTAGTTGAATTCTTGCCAATGTGCAAGTGTATAGTGCCTGTCTTCGTCAGTGTGTGTCAAGAAGTTAACGTTCGTGAATGGTTACATTTCTGCTCACGTCATTGTTAATTACTCTTCTATTGTTCAGGTTGCAAAATTTTTTCGGTGAATAAGTTTGCTTGGAAATTCTCTATCTTGGAAGGAAAAACAGCTTTCAATCAATACTTGACCGCCCACGAGTGGTTTTAATCCGTAATTTCCAGGGGAAAAATGTGAGGTCCCGAGCTAAAGGTTAGGCAAGCCTTTTTGTTGAAATAAATATTGTTTTTTGTTTTGTTACGTTTTTTTCAGCTTACTGCTGTCCTGTTTTTCAGCACCTCTTCTAACGTTTCTCATGTTTCATAAACTTCTATCGCAAATAACAGTTTCTTTGCACGTTGTGCGTAGATTCGGCATTCCCTAAACGCTATACTAAACGGTGCCTTCCTCCTTTATCCTTTTGGAATGCCTTTGTTGCGGTTAAGGAGGCTTAAACTTGCATCCAAACTAATCCTCAATACGTAGTTATTGTGCGTACTCCCTCGCTCGGAGTAAAACGCTCTGGGCCTGTTACTGTGGCTTAGCTTCTGTATATTGTCAATTGTACAACCAGCCTTGTGGTATGCTTTCTCATTTTTAATTGCCTCACGTGGTGTGAAATTGAAGTTGACAGAAAACAGCACTCCAAGTCGGATTCACTACATCAAAGGAACTTTTTCCTTCTCTGGGTTGGTAAGAAGTTTTTGTCTCTATTCGGCGTACTGGGTTTGCTTTTATATTTGTGTTGATGAATTGGTAAATGATTGTTCCGCGTTGTGAACAAATGACTGTTGTGTTCTGCTCGTTGTGCTTCTGGCAGTCGCCATGTGATCATTGAGTGTTATGTGAATAATTTAGCGTTGCAACTTTTTGATTGCGTTTGAAAAGCATTAGTTTAGGTGCTAATTACTTGGAAGACTATTTTATTGACGAATTTTGTTTCATTTTCAGCGCTGTTGTGCAGTTTTCATGTCTCTCTCGGTACTTTTCGAATTATATTTTCATTTAAAAAGGTCTGTTTACGGTAAGGAATTTTAGTTTGAATCAGTAATAGCACTTAGTTAACTCTAACGCCTGAGCTCAACCATGTTCGTTGAACGTTAACAGATCTGCTATTAGGATGCGAATTCCTTAATTGTTGTGTAGTTTCTGGTTATACTCGAACGTGGTTTCGATTACTGTTTGAACACCCCTGAGGGCGATGCAACTATTGAATCTATGGGAATTAGCGCGCTCCCTGGAGGGACATGTGTAGAAAAAACCCCCAATCAAAACTTCGAGGTCTCTTCCTTAATTTCAAATTTACTATCGCAAAGGAGATTAACCAAATTCACCACCGCAGAGACTTTTAATTTTGATGAATTTTGTGGAGTCACAGGTTTTAAGTTTCAGAAAGTTCGAAGGAAAAAATTACAGAGGAGTTAAACAACAGTCTTCTGGATGACCGAGGCAGGCCGGGCACGAGCGGAGCATCCCGGGCAGGCAACCCGGATGGAGGACCCTCGCGATCGCCCAAGGAGCATGGATTGCTGGAGGAAGACTTATCGATTATAGTGCTGTACACGAATATACTTTCAATATTATGCAAGAACGAATAGACTTTTAATATTATGCAAGAACGAATAGACTTTTAATATTATACACGATCGAATAGATTTTTAATATTATACACGATCGAATAGATTTTTAATATTATACACGAACGAATAAATTTATATTATTATACACGATCGAATAGAGTTTTGGTATTATGCGCGAATAGAGTTTTGGTATTATGCGCGAATAGAGTTTTTTTTAATATTATACACGATCGAATAGATTTTTAATATTATACACGAACGAATAAATTTATATTATTATACACGATCGAATAGAGTTTTGGTATTATGCGCGAATAGAGTTTTGGTATTATGCGCGAATAGAGTTTTGGTATTTCATTTTGAAGCCCTGGCCCCGGCTGTCGCCACAGATTAGGGAAAGCCTAGCTTCACGAGTCGCGTTTAAAAGCAACCCGTACAGAGGATCACCGAGGCTAGCCTAATTAATGCCTGCTTCAGACATCGGGAAATAAAGGCCGCCCGACTTACATCTGCCACTCAGGCTACGGCGTGCAGGTGTGCAGGCGAAGTGAAGTCTCCAGAGGCCAGCGCCCACAAGACGCAGGCCGTGCCGGATATGTGCCTTAGCCCATCATCGTTTCGTGGGCTCTCGAATGTAAAGGCAGTTGATTAAGCACGGAGATGTGTGCGCCGCTGAGGCTGAAATGGGTCTGCCTCTCTCAGGTGTCGTGACTCGAGGAAACCGTCTGTAATAGTCTTCACACTTTATGAATATCGGGCGGCCTCCCAGAGTGTATTTTAACTTTGAAGTTTAATTAAAATACTTTATTACAACTCGCGAAGGCTAGTTTCCCCAATCGCGGAAAAATAGCGTAAAATAAGGTTTTATTTTAGACACTCCGGGGGCCAAGGTTCATTTTCGAAATGAAAATGAACAGTTAAACATTTAAAGTAAAACTGGACTAAGCCTATGGCATTAAATCAGAAAACGAAAACGTAAGAACACAAAATTTGGAGAATACAACTCTTAACAAATAACTTAAACTAGATTTCTCTCCAGCATCCGCCGAGAAATCGCGCTTCCTCTTACGGAAGCAGCTCTTTGAGGACGCGCCTCCTCCTGACAATTAGGAGCAGTCAATGTTTCCCGTTGAACAGGTGGGCTACACGTAGGGCGCAAATAAGGTATTACCGACGACACGTGTCTCTTGACCGTTTCTCTCGTTCGACCCTTGTAAACAGTAACTGCCGTGACCTCACCCAAATCATTTTCGACTGTTGAATGAACCACTGCCATTGGGTAGTGATACACTTTCATGTTTGGCTCCTTCAGTAAAACTATGTCGCCCTCTGCTAACTTCTCATGTCGCACGGGTTTATACTTTCCCGATTCACTCGTTGCCTGATCCAACAGATTAGCAAAGAAGGCCTCATTGTACGTAGAGACAAGTCTGTCATCAATGGTAGATAGCCTAGAAAAACCGTCTAGTAAGGATTTCTCCCGAGTGGTATCGGGTTGCCAAACTTCGCCACTGGTCAGATAGGGAATAATGTTAGGAGAGATCAATTCTCGTCCCCTGGAAAGCAACTCTGGGGTTATGGGCAAAGGAGTCTGCTCCACATCTTCCCTTAGAGCCTCTTTAAAAGCCAGCGGTCGCTTGTTCACAAAATGCACAACTTTCGCTACCAGCAGCTCAAACTTATCCAAAGGTAATACCAAGTTCTTAATTGAACTGTAGAGCAGCCGTTTAACGAACTTGACGCAAACCTCCACCAAGGAGCCTAGAGAGCTGTTTCCTTTGAAATAATGATCGAATCTTACAGGTTCAACTCCATTTCTGCTCAAGAAGGTCTGCGTATGCACATCTTTAAGGAAATCTGCGACAATATTTGCAGCTGAGACTAGTTGCGATCCCAGGTCCGAAAACACGCGACTAGGCACACCGTGCTCGTATACGTGCGTCTGAAATGCTGTCAAGAATGACTCTACCGACAGGTCTGCACAAATTTTCAGGTTCACGGCCCTACTCCATAAGCACGTCACGCACAGCAGCCAAACTTTCCTTTTGCCCGTCTGACTACCGACCCACATGGGACCTAAATAGTCCACAAAAATCGATCGAAACGGAATACAAGGGGGATTTCTCCTGAAGTCTCTGTAAGAGTTCTGATTTAATTTTACAGTACGAGAATTAAATCTCTTACACACCACGCAGTTCTTAATAGCGCGTTTCACTGTGGAGAAGAAATGCTCAACCCAGTACTCCCTCTTCAACTGATTAAGTAAAGTATAACAACCGGAATGGGCAGCTTGCACATGTGCATCTCTAATAATCAACTCAGTTACACGACTATTCTTTGAGAGCACAATCGGGTTATAATTATTATGACTATAATCACTAGCCCGGCCAAACTTGCTCTTCACTCTCAAAAGGCCGGCTGCATCGATAAACAAATTCAACCGAAAGACTAACTTAGGAGTTTCGTTCAAAGTAGTTCTGTTTCTGAAATATTCAAAAATATCGCCAAAGTGAAGTTGTTGGTCAAGCTGTAAGAGATCTGTAACAGCTTGGGAACGGTTAAATTCTGAACTTTTTTCCTCAAATCTCTGCTTCACCGGCTCCGACCCGAATTTCCTTACGAAACAAAAAAAAAATCTCTTTACTATAAAGTACACTGATACTAATTTAGCGAAACTCGAGAATCGCGAAGCGGGAACGGCGAACTCTATGCCCCTCACCTCTACTCCAGCGCTTGCCAGATAAGTCTGCTCGGGAGGTCGCTCTCTGTCCTGGCAAGGGTGAGGCAAGCTTACCGTAAAATCTTGAGCCATTTCAGCATCACCTGAAAGAAATTCTGGCCCCTCATGAAAAGTGCTCACGCTTAGTTTTCTAGGACTGACAGGCCTTGTTGTCAAATCGGCAGGATTTTCAACTGACGCTGCGAAAGAAAATTCTACGGGTAAGGATTTTGTCATCTCCATTATTTGTTTCAACCTATTTTGTAAAAACACTGAATGTTTCTGCATTTTCTCGAGCTCAAGCGCGTAAGAATTGATCCAGTGCAGTGCAATCATGCTGTCTGTGCAAACTTTAAACTTAACGAAATTTACCTTGCACAAGATCGACTCTCCAGATAATTGGTCCCGTAACTCTGCCAATATTTCCACTGCATAGGCCACGGCCTGAAGCTCGAGAACGGGAATGCTTTTTACACTCAATCTGTCATTAATAATTCTATTCTTCGCTAGCAGGAAACTGACCACACCAGTGCAAACGTTCTTCAAATAGACCACCACACCGTACATCAATTTACTAGAGTCGCAAAATGCAATTAATTCATACGCGTCAGAGTGGTGACCAACATTCCGCTTTATGGTGTAGTTAGGTCGGGCATTGAATTGGCGTGCAATAACTTTCCACTCCCTAACGAGTTCATCATTCAAAACAGAGTCCCACTGTAAACCAGAGCAACACTGCAGCTTATGAACAAATAACTTAGCCCTATTTAAGCAAGGCAAAATTAAACCGAAGTTATCGTATTGTGATGCAATAGTCTTTAGAACTAACCTTTTTGTATTGGCCTGGACATCCAACTCCAATCGTACAATGGCAAGTGCATCGCAACTTTTATCCCAAACCATACCTAGGACTTTGGTTTCTGGAGGAGACTCGCCTTTTTGTACCAACAGCAGGTGCACCTTCTCTGAGTTCGTTTCCACCTGCTGAATCTCAAATTTATATGGGTTAAATATTTCATTCAACTTTGAGAACGCGTACTGCACTTCTTCGTCTGACCCAGCATAGGCCCCATTATCCATGTAAATCAACGAGTACAGCCGAATTTTCAATAGTTTCAAATCATTGGACTCGCTCTCATCGAGGACCAGAATTTTAAACAAGGCCAACATCAGCAACGCCGGGCTAGGCTTTAACCCAAAGGGCAATCTCAAACTTCTGTAGGCCTCCAAGGAAAAATCCCCGTTCGATACGTCCCTAAACCAGAGAAACATCAAACGGTTAGAGTCTAGATCATTTAATGAGAGCTGCAGGAACGCCTTACGCAAGTCGTAAATTAACAGTCTTTCACCGAATCTCAGCATCAACAAGGCAGTAGAAATTTTATGATTCAGGCAAGGGCCAGGACAAAGAACTTGATTATGGTTCATTGAAACCTTACCCTGAAATTTCTCGCAAATGTTAGACAAAAAGACAACCCTACATTTAGTAGTAGCTCTCTGCAACTTGAAAATGGGCATGTGAGCCAAGAAACTATGCTTGTTGTTCCCACAAAACTCACGAAAATTAGGCACACGTTCAATAACTCCTGACTCGACTTGATCCTTAAAAACGTTATCCACCATAATCAATTTTTCTTTGTCCTTATGAAGTTTCCGTAGATTAGAGCTAAGTATACTCTTCGCTAGGCCGAAATTTGATCCCAGCAAGTGCGAAAATTCACCCCGCCAAGGCAAGGGCATGATTAGTCTCCCATCTGCATCTCTAGTAGTATTACTCAAAACAAAATTAACAACTTCATCGTTTTCTTCATGAGATTCTGAGTCGCTAGTTCTATCGTAATTGACTACTCTATTATAACAAAAATCCAACACTTCACTTGTTGCCAACTGAAGATCTCTATCTAAAACTTCCCCCTCATCGTCTAAGACGACGTATGCAGAGAAACCAATACAATTACCACAGTTACCTAGCTCACAGGTCGGAGAGACGTCTGCACGATCTGCCATCTGTCAAGACTCTGAGGGTGGAAGGGAAGAAACATTCGCCAGAAGCCTATTCAGATTACCGAAGAGAAGAACACCTGCCTCAGTCCTCGCAAATACTGATGGAACAGAGTCTCCAAACTCAATTTGTTGCTCAATCAAAACATACGAATCATTGGTTCCGAGCACAAACTGTAAGCATGATAAAGAATCAGATTCAGTTACCAAGGAATCTGCCAGTTTATATCCTTTAATCTGAAATTGCTTCGCCACATCAGACAGACCAGGTAAGTTTACGTTAAGTCTTATTTCAGGAATGCAAATGGCCTCTACCGTGCGAAGTTTACCGTTCATTTCTAGAGGAACCTGAACTACATTAGTTACAAGCTTCCTAGCTTCGTTAAAACCGTTTACAGTTATTGGCACATTAGAACGCAGGATAGGCAAGTTTAAGTCACTTGCGATTTTAGAGACAATGAAGTTAGGCTGACAGCCAGTATCTTTCATAGCGCGTATATCAACATTCTTTATTTTTGCAGTAAATGTCGGTATGACAGAATTCTCACCAATATCGGCTACACTCGTCCAAACCGTACCAGTGAACAAACTCGCATTTGATGGGGTATTATTTCTAGATGTAGGAGATTTATGTTTAGGAGGATTACCCTCGGTGCACAAGAAGGTCATGTGGTCACCTTTACATTTAAAACAGGGCCTACCAAATTTAAAAGAACATTGTTCAGTTGAGTGATTAGCAAAGCCACAACGAGTACAATAATTTAAGGACTTCAACCGTGCTATCTTAGACTCAGGGGTCTCGTACTTCCTGCATTCTCTGGTAACGTGAGAAGTGACTTTAGACCGCCCGGTTTCACTACACAAGCTACAAAATCTCACGGAATTTGCCCTAGGCTCGCCTCTGGACCCGTACTTAACATTTACCGCGAAAGAAGAAAGGTCAGGTTCTGCCGAATAGGAACTGCAAGATCTTACTTTTTTGTCCCTGCTTGTACTCTTGTTAGAGTCAATTTCTTTGCAACGGTCAATTGCTTTAAAGATATTATCTTGAATTTCTTTAATAGTAGGTTTATTATTATTACAGATGTTTATTAACTGAGTTTGCAAATCAGAATTCATGGCATTCCAAACGAAAAATTGTTGGATGGTCTCAATGTCAATCTGAAGTACACGAAAAGATTCTAAAGCTACTCTCATTTCACTAACAAATTCGTAAGAATTACCATTTACCGGTAGCTCCAGGGTAGCCAAACGCTTTATTGCATCAAACTTTTGAACCGTTTCACTGGCAAATGCCTTTATCAACAATTCCCTTGCGTTCTCATACGACTGCTCCGACACGCCTAGAGAATTAACGAGCGACAAAGGCTCACCCTTTAATTGACGCTTCAAGAATATGAATTTTTCGTGGCTAGTAAGAGAATATTTGTTTAGGATGCTTTCAAACCCTCTCAGGAAGTGCTGTAAACTCTCCTCAGGAGCATGAGAATAACTAGGTAAAGGCACTTCAGGCAGTTTGAGTTTGCTTACAGTAGGAGGTAATGTGGCCGCACCACTGCTTACAGGAGAAGTCATGACTACAGTGAGAAAGCTTCTAGATTCGACAATCTTATCCTTATAAGCCTGGCAAGCTTCCAATTCCTCATAAAACTTAGAATCATCAACACCAGACCCGTACAACAGCGAAGCCACTTGAGCATCGAAAGCAGTTACATCAGTTTCCAACTGGTTCAACTTAAAGACATGAGCCTGTTTCTCAGTCTCGGAAAGAACTAAATAATCACTAGAAATTTTGTCATGAAGTTTAGTAATCTGAGTCCTGACGAAACCACGAGATTTAATGATAAAGTCCTTATTAGACATAGTTCAAGATAGTTACTCACAATTTTGGAAGATCAGCGCAGCCTCGTCACCGGCCGCCAACCCAGGAGACTCACACCCGCACACTGCCGCCTCGGCATCCTGTCTACAGCGCCATGTAGAAAAAACCCCCAATCAAAACTTCGAGGTCTCTTCCTTAATTTCAAATTTACTATCGCAAAGGAGATTAACCAAATTCACCACCGCAGAGACTTTTAATTTTGATGAATTTTGTGGAGTCACAGGTTTTAAGTTTCAGAAAGTTCGAAGGAAAAAATTACAGAGGAGTTAAACAACAGTCTTCTGGATGACCGAGGCAGGCCGGGCACGAGCGGAGCATCCCGGGCAGGCAACCCGGATGGAGGACCCTCGCGATCGCCCAAGGAGCATGGATTGCTGGAGGAAGACTTATCGATTATAGTGCTGTACACGAATATACTTTCAATATTATGCAAGAACGAATAGACTTTTAATATTATGCAAGAACGAATAGACTTTTAATATTATGCAAGAACGAATAGACTTTTAATATTATACACGATCGAATAGATTTTTAATATTATACACGATCGAATAGATTTTTAATATTATACACGAACGAATAAATTTATATTATTATACACGATCGAATAGAGTTTTGGTATTATGCGCGAATAGAGTTTTGGTATTATGCGCGAATAGAGTTTTGGTATTTCATTTTGAAGCCCTGGCCCCGGCTGTCGCCACAGATTAGGGAAAGCCTAGCTTCACGAGTCGCGTTTAAAAGCAACCCGTACAGAGGATCACCGAGGCTAGCCTAATTAATGCCTGCTTCAGACATCGGGAAATAAAGGCCGCCCGACTTACATCTGCCACTCAGGCTACGGCGTGCAGGTGTGCAGGCGAAGTGAAGTCTCCAGAGGCCAGCGCCCACAAGACGCAGGCCGTGCCGGATATGTGCCTTAGCCCATCATCGTTTCGTGGGCTCTCGAATGTAAAGGCAGTTGATTAAGCACGGAGATGTGTGCGCCGCTGAGGCTGAAATGGGTCTGCCTCTCTCAGGTGTCGTGACTCGAGGAAACCGTCTGTAATAGTCTTCACACTTTATGAATATCGGGCGGCCTCCCAGAGTGTATTTTAACTTTGAAGTTTAATTAAAATACTTTATTACAACTCGCGAAGGCTAGTTTCCCCAATCGCGGAAAAATAGCGTAAAATAAGGTTTTATTTTAGACAACATGTAAGGTCCCGAGTAAAGGTTAGGTAAGCCATTTTTGTTGAAATAGAAGTTTTTTTTTTGTTTTATTACGGACCATCTATTTTCGGTTCACTGCTGTCCTGTTTTTCAGCACCTAATACTATCTATTTGAACTTTTATCTTGTTTCACAAACTTCTTTCTTCTTCTTTCTTAACGTTTCTTTGCACTTTGGGCATAGATTCCGAGTTTCCCTAACTCTACATTAAATGGTGCCTTCCTCCTTCTCTTCGAAAAGTTTTTTTTTCCAGCGGCTAGGGAGGCTTAAACTAACATCTAATCTACAATCGTGTTGCTTATTTTCCCGCCGTACAGATTTCGTTTGCGCCGTAATAGGTAATTACGATTGTTCCAACGCTGCTCACTTCTACTGATGTTTGCTTATTTCAAATTTTCTACTGTTGCGCCGTCATAGTTCCTGGTGTTCTTGTTACAGTAGTTATTTAGATGTAAATATATAGGTGACGCGCACCAATAATAGCTGGCTCACCAGTGTTAGTTTATTTTTTAAACACGTAGTTATGAAGATGTTCATGATAGCTTTCTCCTTTCAAGTAAGTATATTTATCTTTAACGTAAATGAGATCTGAATGTTGGTCCTATGCAAAATATTCAGCCTTACATTTGCCTTGTGAACAGTTTGACAGGTGACGTTGACACGAGCACATTGCCACTATATTATGTTCGTGTTCTACCTCGTAGAAATGTTCTCAAATTTAGTCTTTTTAAATCTCTTCATTTGCTTTAAGAGCAGTTATTGAACTATTTTGTTATGTAACTTATTCGTGGAAAAGAATGTGCGGTAGAAAATTTTTATTTACACTTCTGACGAAAATGTGATGGGTCAAACGTATTTGATATTGGGAGAGAAACGTGTCTTCAATAATTACATGCAGCTCAGCTCGTAAATAAAAATTGACATTGTATTGATCTTCGCCAGTATACCGTAGACCCTATGAGTTACTGAATTTCCTGTTGATCTCCAACAAGAAAAATTGGATAACTATTCGATGGCATTCGTTTTTATGCGTTTTTTCTACTGTATTGAATGGGTGACGGATGTATTACCTTCGCCGCAATCTATTTTTTTTGAGCAAACAACAGAAAAGTTTTCACTTCCGTTTCGTAGATTTTATGTGTTCAACAAAATTCAGAAATTTTTATTTGATATGTTTATAAATTTGACGCTACTGATAAGGTTCTAGCTTCTTATTATGTCATCAACTCGAAGAAAAGAGAAAAATCCATTTCAATTATTGTTATGTACTATTTTTGCAAGCTTCTTTGATATAAGTTTGTTCATTCAACCGGTTTGCTACAGATTCTCCAGCCCTATGTCGATCATTGGTAATTCATTCATATTCAGTTATTCTCTCTATTGAAGTGTAACTGATTCTACTCAGAATTTAAGAAGCTATTTCAAGATCCAGGTTAATTAGTTCAGAATTTAAAAATTCGTATTGAGCAAAATATTGCTCTTTACATATGTCAACAGGCAAGGTTGTCTTGCGGAGAAAATGCAGACCTTCACGTCATCATTACATGCCATCGACTGAGTTATAGCTAAGTATGCCAATAAATCTTACTTGGTTATCAATAATGCTATTATCGTCATTCTAGGGCAATTTATTGTTTGAACAATCAGACATGCAAGAAGGTGCTAAGTGGAATGTGAACAGTTTCATGGTTTTTGTACGATAGCTTTTAAGTCGTTCATTTTCGTGTTACGCTAGATTACTTCCTTGCTCTGCCACATTTTAGGTGGCTGTGTTTCGTAATGTTATAAGAGTGTAATTCATCTCTTGTATAAAAGCAAAACGGTGAATTTATAACTGCTTCTATCTCCTGTTTCGTGTGTTCTAAACATGCAATTTAAATGCGCTTGGAGATGTATCTGATTTTCCAACAACGTCGTCTTCCTCGAGTTGACGTTATATGCAACAGACTACCCATATTTTGTGCGTAGAAAGAAATTGAATGACGTCAGTCATGTGTTTTCGGCAATGTTTTGAGCTAAAATATACATGTACGAGACCGGTAAATGCGTGATGTTCACTCAACAGTTTCAAAATTTCATCAACATCACTTCTCAATCAAACGCATTTAATGAATAAATGAGTGAGTGAGTGAATAAGTGAGTGAGTGAATAAATGAGTGAATAAGTGAGTGAGTGAGTGAATGAGTGAGTGAGTGAGTGAGTGAATGAGTGAGTGAATGAGTGAGTGAGTGAGTGAGTGAGTGAATGAGTGAGTGAGTGAGTGAGTGAGTGAATGAGTGAGTGAATGAGTGAGTGAGTGAGTCAGTGAGTGAATAAATAAATGAGTGAATGAGTGAGTGAATGAGTGAGTGAGTGAGTCAGTGAGTGAATAAATAAATGAGTGAGTCAGTGAGTGAATAAATAAATGAGTGAGTCAGTGAGTGAATAAATAAATGAGTGAGTCAGTGAGTGAATAAATAAATGAGTGAGTCAGTGAGTGAATAAATAAATGAGTGAGTCAGTGAGTGAATAAATAAATGAGTGAGTCAGTGAGTGAATAAATAAATGAGTGAGTCAGTGAGTGAATAAATAAATGAGTGAGTCAGTGAGTGAATAAATAAATGAGTGAGTGGGTGAATAAATAAATGAGTGAGTGAGTGAATAAATAAATGAGTGAATAAATAAATAAATGAGTGAGTGAATAAATGAGTGAATAAATGAGTGAATAAATGAGTGAATAAATGAGTGAGTGAATAAATGAGTGAGTGAATAAATGAGTGAGTGAATAAATGAGTGAGTGAATAAATGAGTGAGTGAATAAATGAGTGAGTGAATAAATGAATGAGTGAATAAATGAGTGAGTGAATAAATGAGTGAGTGAATAAATGAGTGAGTGAATAAATGAATGAGTGAATAAATGAATGAGTGAATAAATGAATGAGTGAATAAATGAATGAGTGAATAAATGAATGAGTGAATAAATGAATGAGTGAATAAATGAATGAGTGAATAAATGAATGAGTGAATGAGTGAATAAATGAATGAGTGAATGAGTGAATAAATGAGTGAATGAGTGAATAAATGAGTGAATGAGTGAATAAATGAATGAATGAGTGAATAAATGAATGAATGAGTGAGTGAATAAATGAATGAATGAGTGAGTGAATAAATGAATGAATGAGTGAGTGAATAAATGAATGAATGAGTGAGTGAGTGAATAAATGAATGAATGAGTGAGTAAATGAATAAATGAATGAATGAGTGAGTAAATGAATAAATGAATGAATGAGTGAGTAAATGAATAAATGAATGAATGAGTGAGTAAATGAATGAGTGAGTGAATGAATGAGTAAATGAATGAGTGAGTGAATGAATGAGTAAATGAATGAGTGAGTGAATGAATGAGTAAATGAATGAGTGAGTGAATAAATGAGTAAATGAATGAGTGAGTGAATAAATGAGTGAATGAATGAGTGAGTGAATAAATGAATGAATGAGTGAGTGAATAAATGAATGAATGAATGAGTGAGTGAATAAATGAATGAGTGAGTGAGTGAATAAATGAGTACATGAGTGAATAAATGAGTACATGAGTGAATAAATGAGTACATGAGTGAATAAATGAGTACATGAGTGAATAAATGAGTACATGAGTGAGTGAGTGAATAAATGAGTACATGAGTGAGTGAGTGAATAAATGAGTACATGAGTGAGTGAATATGTGGATGAATTAATGTCTAGATGAAAGAATACTAAATTGACATCGATCTTTATATTCTTCACTTTTGTTTTGCGTAACAAAACGCACATCGTAAATACATTCGTTTTCAGAGTGCACAAACATCTTCGGTCTTGTCTATTAGCTCTCTCATCACGCATAAACGTAGATCGTTCACATGCTTTCACATCGATATTTTGCATTTGACCTCATTTGGAATTGGTTATTAAAGAGTCGCTGATAGCTCAACACAATACACGAAAAATACTTGCTTTTTCAAGCAGTAAACCTTCATTAATGCGTTGAACACTGTTCATTAAATAAATCTTGAGTATATATACAAAGGAACATTTAAGGTAATTGAAGAAAATTAGATATTTCAGAAATTTTATCCCCAAATATCAGCACATTCCATACTCATCTTGATACTGTTGGAGTTTTCTTTCTTCATCCTCGTGTACGCGTTTGCCTCTCCTTTGACTCTGAGGTTCTTCTTTGAAACCTGTTTCTGCTCCTTCTTCTCCAACTCTTTCTGCGCCCTGAATTTCAGAACAGAAGGGTCTACAGTGCTGGCATTTGTCGAGAAGCTGATGCACGTCAAGCGATCGTCGTCTTGGCGAGAACTTTCCATCATCTCCAACAAGTCGGGCACGGCCTCCCCGTTCTCCTGTGCTCGTTTCCTTTGCTCACGAGCATGCACCAACTTTTCCATCATCGCTTTGCGCGTTTCAGGGTCGAGTTTCTGTCCCGTGTTCCTGGACGATTTTGTACTCCGCCGACTACCTCTGCTTGTAATAGACATCGCATCGAAATTATCAACAATTGCAACAGCTGATGAACATGAGGGAGCCACTTCACTCAAAATTTGACCTTCTGACACAGTCGGGAGGGAGCTACTGTTGCTCACTTCCCGCTTTGCAAGGCAATCGCTGCTGCAAATGGCGCCCTCGCAACAGTTCAAATTGCTAGCAGCTGACGAAGCACATTTTACGTTCTTCATACTCTTGAAATACATGTCCATGGTGGCGTTCAAAGTCGAATCCATCGCCTTTTTGTTGTCGTTTTCTTGAGTCTCGGTAGACGTAGTGTTCTCCTGACACTCTTCTTCTTCGTCACTAACTTCGCAGTCGTCTGCCACTTCGTCATCATCATCATCTTCATTACCATCATCATTCTCTTCGTCTTCATCATCCTCATTCGATGGTTTTTGGCTTCTAAGCATTTCATCAAACTCACCAACTTCTCTATTGTAACCGCTCGCGGCCACCTCTTTGTCGAGTTCAAACACTTTCCTGAAAATTGAACGTGAGGTATAAAATTAGTAAATTAATGTTTACCGCACATTCACGTCCGTGCTTTGATAAAGATGACACTTACATATCACGCAAAAATTAGAAGGCACAAGAAAAAAAACAAAATTTTAGAGCTCGTATCCCTATATATACATTGCACTCTGCCGTCAAATAATACAATGAACAATTTTGATCATGAAACTTGAAGCCTAAGGAAATAGTATTTTGGCATGGCTTTTGTGATGGATAATAGACTAATTAGGAGCATGAAAATATAATCTACTGCTAGGCAAAAAGTTTAAACGTTCGTCAATACTGGAACAGTTTCACAACGCATCACGGGCCTTTAATTCAGTAATAACCGCTTCGTAATAGAGCACGTAAGCACAGTCTTGAGTCTTAGCAACGCCAAACGTAGCCAGTAAATTGTACTTGTTTTTTATGACATACTCACTTCACATCTTTGTCGAAATCCGGGTACAGTTCACTCTCGTAGCCGAATCGTTTCTTGAAGAACGTGACTATACACTGGACGTCCCTGTCGAAATACCTGCACATACAGCATACAAACTTCAGTCATCATTCAATTTGGGGGAAATTGTCAACTCATCAATATTGCTCAAACACTAAGATTCATGATTTTAAATTACATTCGAACATAATTAGACAAGGAAGTTACCCTGAATTCAAGAGCTCAAATTGAACCGAACATCTCGTGCGAAAACTCTCTTCGGGAATGATGAATTCAACAGAAACGAAACAATAGTCAACAGAGAAGTTATGGTCATAATTCAGGCTGAAAAGAACTAAATGGAAACTCCCACCTTGGTTAATATATCTCGGAAAAATTCCCTAGCCACAAAAAATGCGATCTCAAGAGAGCGACGAAAAGGAACTATTTAGTATGAACTAAAAACAGAATCTGTCCTCAAGGTGTGTTCCTTCATGGTTAGCAGCCTCGCGCATAGAACCAGCCATTTTGGAAGGCAGCGTAAGAAAAAAAAAAGACAATGAAAACTGAAAAGTGGAGACGAAAGATAGCAGAACTGACAACCCATTTATAGCCGAGGAAACTTAACAATATCTCTAATACGGGCGCCAGTCCTCATAGCATAAGATGAACAACCTCGACAAATCTTATCTCATTTCCTGGCACTCTCCTCGGAAGAGATCGAGCAGTGTCAAAGTCTACAGGAGAGGCAGACCGTCATTTAGTCAAGTTCATGAGCACAATGTAACTAGAGCAGAGATTCCCAAGCTTTTAATCGTCTCCCACTCCAAAAGAAATTCCATTCGAGCATCGAACCCCCTGAAATATAAATGCCAACATTCAACCAATATCTTATTCTTTACCTCGACTTTTCTCCCACCCCTTGGAATACCGTATCGCACCTCAGGTTGGAAACGCCTGACTAGAGTATTAGGACTATTAAAAAATAACCACACGCTCCCGGATTATCCTTCCCAAACATCAAGAGAAGCATAAACGAGTGTTAGCCCAAAAATCATTCAAGCTAGCTTTCAAAAAATTGGACTAACTCAGTAAGCGTACGCAATAGGGAGAGGAAGTAAGCCGTTGACCATTTCGTTATCGTTTTGTACACTCGAGGAGGTTAGGTGGTATACCAACCAACCCCGCTGAAGTATTCTGTACATCTCACAGGAAAATTAAGACTAAAGATGTTAGTTCAAGCCTTCCTAACCACGAAAAAAATATTCCATAGAGAGGAACGTACTTAGTACTTATTTAGTATGTACTTAGTTTAAGAAACAAGAAACCTACTATAGGGTGCGTTCTCACACAAAATCCCTAGCACATAGAAACACTTAATTGCGATAGAAGTCTTCGAAGCATAATGAAGGTTGAAGAAAGTACCAGTCGCCGAAAAACAGGGCAGCAGTGAACCTATAAACGAGAGTCCGCAAAAACAATTATTCTACTTCAAAAAAAGGAACGTCTACCTAATTTTCATCTCTAGAACGATATGAAAATCGCCCACAAATATTCATCATACAACATTACCGTTCGCCGTGTCTCTTGTTACATTTTGCAATACTTCGGCTTACTGCTAGCGGCTGTTGTCTTTTTCTCACGGAACACAGTTGATGCTCCTATTTTACACATACCAATCTAATCACAAAATTCTGTCAGGACTTCGTTTATACCAATTCCAACATAAATGAAAGAAAAAAACACTTACTAGGTATAGCTTACTTAACTTGGTGCCAATTCTAAAAAGTAGATATCCATACAATTGAATTCAATTGGATGGGCATGATGATAGGCAACATTTGATCTAGAAGAGAAATAACAGCCTAAGTGAAAATGGTACCACGGCAATGATTCGACCCGATGCCATGTCTTCACGACAAAACAAATTTAGAACGTGTGTGTAATATGCATCCAATGTTCACCATCATGAATCTGTAAAGATATCCCGAAGAAAAGCTAAGTTCTAAATACTTAAGACAAAGCATGATAGGAATGTCTTTCTTGCGGAGGGCGGCACAAATATCCGTTATTAAAGAAAATTAGCAATATATTAGTGTTGAAGCCGAAATGAGCACTGATACTCGAAATGGAAAGGATGTGAATATGTGATTTTGATATGGCCAACATTGAAGAATGATGCAATCCCAACCTCTTGAACTTTGACCGTCTGAAGAATAACAGTTTCTCTGAAAGTCGTTATGTTGTACGAGTGAAATTGGTTAGGATACAGCTATTATGTAATTCAAAAACACTCTGGCATGTAACTCCGCAAATTAACCCTTTAACGCCCCAGAGGACACCAGTGTCCTCTTTCAAAATTCCCCTTCAATATATTTTATTTCTTATTCAATTAGTTCCCTAATGTGTTCTTTGAAGTTCTCTGCCGAGTGGCAGTTCTTATCCCATCCTGATATCGGTGACTGCCAGATGCCAGCGCCAGTTTAGTGACGGTGGTTGTGTTAACGGTAATATGAGTACAAAAATTCGGACGTTAAAGGGTTAATAAACTAAGAAAAGAAGAGCAAAACCCGACCAGGAAGTCCTAATGGCAGCCAACTCATTAACAACCCTAACATAGGCAACATGTTTTTACGTGAGGACCTATTCACATTTATTTTTTTCATGCAGTATGAGTGTTATTTAGACTACAGCAAAGCTCACATTTTAGCATTTTCATGGCTGGTGGAGACCATCTGAGGGAAGTCGATGATGATGGGCTTGTCCTCGTCGCTGACCATGATATTGAACTCGTTGAAATCGCTGTGGATGACGCCGTTGTTGGCCAGCTGCACGATCAGCTCCATGAGATCGCTGTACAGCTGCGCAGGGCTTGCCACATCGTGCACCTGGTGCCTGAAACACAAAAATATGTGTAACGTACGTCTTTAATTTTAACAAACGAAAGTACATATATTACGTGCATCTTTAACTTAAACAAAACTTCTTCCAGTGTACCTCAAACTCTGACAATGGGATTTTTACCTCAAGTTTTTACACGCGTATTATTATTATTATTATTGTAATTGTTTAACCACCGTTACCACTAACAAGTGATCCGCACAGTGAGTCGCAGTAGCGTATTACATTTCAAGCACAATTTAAACTAAAATTGTAAATGGCATCACTATTAATTTACATGGTCTTTATAATTTACAACTCATGGTAGATTAGATTACATAGAATAAGTCAGCTTCTTGGAGGAACCTATAGAGGGCTCCCCCCAATTCAACCGGGCCAGAGTCTCCCAGTAACTCGCTCATCACCACCTCGCTCTGACCGAAGTAACGGCGTCTTAGTGCAGCATATCGTTGGCACTCGGTGAGAATGTGTTTTACACTCACAGTAACTTGACACTGGTGACATTGCGGCGGCGCAGTCCTGTTCATCAAATACTCATGCGTTAGAAGTGTATGTCCAATACGGAGGCGACACAGCTTTATCTCCCACTCCCGGTTGGTCCAGCAGCTTGTTCGGAGGGGTTGTGTCGTGTCCTTAATTTCTCGGAGTTTGTTCTCAGTCACTTCACGCCAGTCATGATTCCAGTTTTGATGGACGAGTCTTTTAAAGGCACATGCGAAGTCTCCGCGAGGCATTCCTTTGCGTATCTGGCGCTCTCGTTGGGTGGCAGACTGTGCAGCCTCGTCAGCTCTCTCGTTTCCCGCCACACCCACATGGCTAGGCACCCAGCACAATGTATAATTTTTTCCGATCTCAGTCATCAGCTTTAAGATCTGCGTTATTATAGGATGGGTGTTGCAGGGTTTTATGATACTTTGTAGGGTGCTACGACAGTCGGAGACGATTGTGATCATACTCGTATCCACCGCTCGAGATGCGCGCACCGCGGACAGTATTGCACACAACTCAGCTGTGAACACCGAAGCCACTGATGAGAGTTTGACCGCTAGTATGTTTAACCCATGGACGGCTGCATATGCTGTGCCATGTTCAGTTTTAGATCCATCGGTAAAAAAGACAGCTGTTTCAGAGTGACGTACGAAGTGATCGAGGAAGAGGGCTCTGGATGGGGGCGCTCCAAGCAGTCGCTTACGCAGGTCAGCCAGTTCACTGCACACAGCTACTGAGGGAGAGACCCACGGCGCGATGGGGGAGACGCTCTCCGGAGCCACACACTCCAGTGAGATGTCATAGTTCCTTAGTATAGTTTGCAGGCGAACATAAAATGGTTTGGGGTTTCTTTCGTTTGCATGCAGGCGTCCCGAAGCACAGCGAATTTTTGAGAGAATTTGTTGAGCAGGATCAGTGAGCAGTCTAAGGTAGTAGTTTACGATCTTTATTTCCAGGTAATATGCTAAAGGTTTTATTCCGGTTTCTGCATGGAGTGATAAGATAGGTGAACTTTTGAATGCACCAGTGGCCACACGAAGGGCAGAATTCTGCACAGTGTGCAATGAGTTCATTAGGGTAGCACATGCAGAGCTATA
The DNA here is from genome assembly GCA_030386875.1 of Morinoia aosen. Taxonomy (NCBI): domain Eukaryota; kingdom Metazoa; phylum Arthropoda; class Malacostraca; order Amphipoda; family Talitridae; genus Morinoia; species Morinoia aosen. The sequence continues at coordinate 50,600,155 of CM059568.1, forward strand.
AGCTTCTGAGCCATAGTCCAATTTTGGCTTTAGTAGCCCCATATAAAGACGGAGCAAGGTTTGCCGATCTGCTCCATACTGGGTATGGGATATGACTTTCATTAGGTTTATGTGTTGTGAACATGCTCGTTTGAGGGATTGGATGTGGGGCCGCCAGGTAAGGCTCGAGTCAAAGATTAATCCTAGATACTTGAATTGCTCAACATGTGGTAACACTGCATTGTTTAGATGAAGTTCGGGAGAGGCTTTCAGACAGCCACGAGTACGGCAGAAATGCATAGTCACTGTTTTGGATGGGGAGAATTGAAATCCAGTGGTTGCTGTCCATTGCGTGAGGTGGTTAATAGCGATCTGCAATTGCCGTTTTAGGCACTCCGGTTTTTTGCCCGAAACATAGATGACAAAGTCATCTACGTATAGAAGCCGCTGGACACTCTGCAGAATTTCATCAGCGATATCATTTATGGCAATAAGGAAACACACGCAGCTGAGGATACTTCCTTGAGGGACTCCTCCTTGGAGGCTTTTGGTTGACGAGTGGACATTCTGGAGACGGACTCTAATTTTTCTATTATTCATGAAGTTGCTTAGGAAAGCAAGGTGCCCATGTATACCATATTTCTGAAGTTTCAGTAGGATTCCGTATGTCCATGCGGTGTCATATGCTTTCTGTAGATCAAAGAAGACGGCTATAAGATGATTCTTTGAAGTAATACTCGAAGCGATGTGTGATGACAGCGTCACCAAATGGTCGGTGGTACTTCGGTTCTTCCGGAAGCCAGATTGGATATTTACTATTTTTCTAGTTGATTCCAAAAACCAGACTAGTCTCCTGTTAACAATTTTTTCAAGCAGTTTGCTTAAGCATGAGGTGAGAGCAATTGGACGGTAACTATTTGGAGATGTCGGATCTTTACCAGTTTTTAAAATTGCTATTATTATCGTCAGTGACCAAGTTGCTGGAAATACCTGCTGGGACCATATTTTGTTGAAGAGAGAGAGTACTGCAGGGAGGAAGGTTTCGTGGGCTTTTTTAATCATGCTGTACGAGATGTCATCATGGCCAGCAGCGCTATCGCTGGTTGTGCGTAGGGCAGTTTTAAGTTCTGACATGGTTAAGGGGCTATTGTATGCTTCTTTGTCTCCCCCCAAGCGCAGCGGTCTTCCTTCCCACCTTTCCTTATATCGCGTGAAGGACGCGTCGACGGTTGCGTTTTCACTCACTGATGAGAAGTGTCCCGCCAGCATCTCCGCAGCTTCCAGCAATGTTTCAGTCAGGTTGTTCGTACGGGGATCTCTCAATTTTGGGGTTGGAGTCAATTTAAATTTTCCGGACAGCTTTTGGACTTTTTTCCATACTAAGTTTAGGCTGGTTTTAGTATTTATACTACTGATGAAAGCTTTCCAGGATGTTTGTTTACTTGTCAGGAAGGTCTTCCGGCAGATTGCCTTTGCTCTATTGTATCGGATCCTGTTATACGCATTGTTACATCTTTCCAAGGCTCTTTCAGCTCGCGTACGCTCTCGTTTTGCAATTTCGCACTCAGAGTTCCACCACGGTACCGGTGGTCGCGGTAGAGAGCCGCTCTTGCGAGGTATGGATGTATCAGCAGCTTGCTGTAAGATGTTGGTCAAAGTAGCTGTGTGATCCTCAACATTCTTTCCATTCAGCTGGTCGATATCCTCACTTGACAACTGGGTTAGTCTGCTAAACAGAGTCCAATTTCCTTTGTTTAGGTCATACCGTTCATATCTGGCTTGCATATTTTGAGGATGGACAGGATCGAGATGGATAGGGTAGTGATCGCTGTCATAAAGGTTTGCATTAACATGGTATTTAAAATCCAGATAGCAGTCAGGAGAGCATAGTGTTAAATCGATGACAGAGAGGGATCCCGTCTGCCTGTGAAAATGTGTTGGTTGTCCGTCGTTCATGATACAGATGTTATTTTCTCTTACTATTCTTTCCATGAGTTGTCCTTTATCATTTACCACGTTGTCATTCCATAGTTGGTTTCGAGCATTGAAGTCCCCCATTATAATATACGGGGTAGGCAACTGGGAAATCAAATTTTCAACTTCTTGGTGTTGTATATTGATGTGCGGCAAGTAGACCGAGCATATGGTGTATGTCCGGTGCAGATTAATACGTAGTGCTACTGCTTGCAATGTGGTACGCAAGTCAATCCGGTGATGCGGTATTGTCCTGTGGATCAATATCGCAGCGCCCCGCTCGTGATCATCAGCGCGGGTCACACCAGAGGTATAGAGAGAGTACTGAGTGGGTGGTGTCACCGTTCTGTCCCGGAGCATGGTCTCTTGAAGGCAGACACATGCAGGGTGGTATAGATTGAGGAGTTGTTTAAGTTCACAGAATTTGGTTCGAAACGATTCTAAATTCCATTGAATAAATGAATCAAAATTCATTTACAAATAGAGGTACTGGTTTGTTTTCCTTCAGGTTCCGATCACTTTAATTTTTTGGCTTTCTGCTGATCTCGGTCTCGGCTTCTTGATGGTGGCGATGTCGTCCGCTGTTTCTTGGTTGGTGCAGTAGGCTTTGGTTTGTAGGTCATTGAGTTTCTACTGGAGTTGCCATCGTCATCGTCGCTTCCATAGCCTTGGAGGTTTGTAAGGCTGGAAGTTGCCTCCCTCCGCTTGAAAGAGTATTTGGTGAGAGAAGCTGGCGTAGGTTTTTGGCCTTTCACTGTTTTAGGGGGTTCTCCGTTTGGCTCCAGTTGTTTTCGTTGTCGGTTGTAGACTGTAGGCACCTTGGGCTTAGAGAGTGTGGCGTTATTTATTTCTTTTTGCGTCGTCCTTTTCGGTGAAATGATGGGTTGGGATACGGCAACTGTTGGAGTTCCTGAGCTTGTACTAATTGAATCGGTGGTCTTCGATTTTACATCAGCTGTAGCTGGAGTGGATTTAGCGTTGCGAGGAGTGGAATCAGTGCACGCAGTGGTTTGGTTAGGAGGTTGTTCATTGTTGTTTTTTGCCTGAACTGGCCTTATTTCTGGTTTTGCAGGTTCTTGTTCAGTGTGAGTCGGCTGTTGTGGCATATATTCCTGAGGAGCAGCAGGGTTGGGTTCTTCCGCAGGGGTACTTGTATCTCCCCTAACTACCGCGCTATACATCCGCTCATGCTCCGGATGTTTCTCCAAAACGAGGTCCATGGCTTCTGAGCGAGAGGTCTTCAATCTCTGTTGAGTGGCTAAAATTTCACTTTCAATTTGATATTTTGGGCATTGTTTATCATTTGAGTAATGAGGCTGCCCGCAATGATAGCATCGGACGGCATTAGGACAGGAGCTCTTTTGATGCCCTTCCTGCCCACATCGGGAGCACGTGTCTGCTTCTCTGCGGCAGTATTTTGCAACGTGGCCATAGCGTTGGCATTTAAAGCATTGTTGCGGTCTTTCTTTATATTCTTCTACGAGCTCACTGTGCCAAGATGACAATTTCACAGCTCTTGGCACCGTGTGCTTTTGGAATGTCAGGATGTATGTGTCGGTAACAACTTTCTCGCCATCTCTCCTCAGCTCTATTCGCCGCAGGTCAATCACTCCCTGGTCAGCTAGGTGGTCCTTCAGTTCTTCCATAGAACACTGTCCGAAAGTCTTACTTCGGACTACACCACGAACAGTGTTGAGTGACCGGTGGGGCTCTATTACTACTCCCTTTCCGCCAATGCGGTCCAGTTTCATCAGTTTATCTGATTGGGTCACACTATTTGTCTCTATGAGGAGACTGTTATAGCCAGATTTTACAATTTTCTTTGGAGTACCAATCGTCTTAGTAATGTCGCGTTCTGCCAGCAACACGTTCAAATCTCTGGAGATATTGACCCCAGGGAATCGTACAGTATAATATTTGACATAGTATGGTATGGAGTTCTCGAATATTCCTTCCAGTCTCAGCATCTGACGCGCTCGCCGGTCATCTCGTCGTCTCCTCTTCACCTGTCGACGGTTCATCGTTTTCCAGATGCTCTGTTCATCTCCGGTCACAGCTTCTTCATCATTGTTAGGCTCTCGGGTTGCCTCAGCTTCCACTGTTTTGGTCTTTGAAGCGTCTTCGTTACACAAGTTTCTCTCATTCGTCTGATTTTTTCCATTATTCAACTCAGTCTCGGCACTCGCTCCTTGTGTGGGGTCCACACTTAGAGGAGGCAAATCGTTAGTCTGCATTAGAGCAGAACTAACAGTATCCATTTGAGTTTCCAGGTCGTCAGCGGCAGGTAGGGATTGATGGGTTTCCATCGCGTACTGGGGAGACCCCGGTTGGCTCCCCCTAGCACAATCGCTAGGGGGCACCTTGTAACTGCTTACAAGCTCCTCAGATGATATTGGTTTAATAATCTACATAATAGAACAAAATAATACAAAACCCCGATGGAGGGGGGGCCGCCTGCGTTGGTTCTACCTACAACAAGCTATCAAGAATAATTAAACGAGGTCAGCCTGTTATTTTACATTAATTATCTAATGTATTTCAAAGACAAGTAGGTATACTAATAGTACCACCACGTAAAGGTGCAGGTCGACTAGATACACTCTAGTTAGAATGTACCTTCTATCAAATCCTTGTCAATATTCAGCAATGTTCCCTCCACACATATAAACAAATACACTTGGTACCAGTAAAATTGGTAAAGGGAACAGTGAAAATTCCTTTTACACGCGTAAAGCATGACGGACTTTTTTACATAATCACTCGGCAGCAAGATAAGAATTAAAATATTGCAGCAACTGTAACTGCACTGAAAGGCAGTCTCGGATACAAGACTTCTCGGACAGAGCAGCGGCCTCGCTTGTCTTCTCTCATCCTCAAATCGGTAGCAACAAGGGTCAAAGGTGAGATAGTTTTCCTAAAGCAAACCAAGAGGTCAACTGGAATGAAACTACTCTGATGAGCCCAATTATCTTTTAAAATCAATTTCTCGTCGATACTAGGGCAACAAATAAACAGCGAGTTGGTTCTATTAACTGGTTAAAAGAGAATTCAATCACCTGAATGGGTTTCCAGAAAAGTTGTGAACAGATTGCATTGAAGAGGAAATAAAGTATCTAAATTTTTACTGAACCACAACCCATAATTGTATTTCTTGAATTAGTGGTTGAAATACTTGGCATATATTATCTTCCAATAAAAAAAATAACTTAGTTTCAATTCTATTTTATGATTTCTCAGGAGATAGCAAAGGTGTTTCAGAGTAAAACTTTAGTAGCGTATTAGGTACATAAGTATTCGTATGAAACAGTTGAGGACACATTCAGAGAACTTAGTCAGCCCTTTTGTTTCATTGTAATAGTAGATACCTGGAACGACATAACTTCACGATTCAGTGATACAACTAACTTAATATTTATTTCAAAAATAAATAGCATTCAGTATGAGTAGGTAAACTAGATAAAGGTCTCCCTAAGACAGGCGTTGCTCAAGATGAATTACATCGACTGGTACAATTTCTCCTAGCCTGCATGTATCGTATTGTGAACAGAAAAAAATTAAGACCCTTCAAAAATTAAATTGTACGAAGAAGAAACATGTTGCTTACAACTGATAGCCATTGACAAGCTCCATGATGACGCAGTGTCGGTTGACATCGATAGGCTGGGGGACAGGGAAGCCCCTTTCATAGAGTGCCTTCATGTAGGCAAACTCCTTGGTGGCAGACAGTCGACTAAGGTAGATCCAGGACATCTGTCGGCCGCGGTGATAGTCGCGCTTCTCTTTCAGCTTGCGAAATGAAGTGCGGCCCAACCTGAAATAGAAGGCATCATTACAGAACGAAGGCTTTTTTTTAATATCAACATGTGCATGAAAATGCGTTTATTGTGGATGAGTTCATAACTCTAGTACCTTTACGTTACCTGAACTCGTAACTTGAAAAAACCTAAGAAATACTTTAACCCGAATGGTGACACCTGATAGTACTTCAAATTCACATCTATAACACATTAGATAAAGCTAACCTATTTTAGAATAAAAATCTCAATAGAAAAATAACACTAGGCTTTCTCCCCAAGTAGGAGTTGACAAAACAAGAGTTGATGATGAACAAAATCATTGGAAGAGCAGCCACATATCTACATTTTTGGCCTACCTAAGAGGAGGATTCCTAAGTGCTGGATTCACCAAGCTTTGGATGAGACGCAAACACTACTATCAACTATCCACATCAATGCATTAAATCTTGAATTCCAGAACCGTGGTTCTGAACTAAAGACCTTCAAAAATATTCAACTTCTATAACTACAATCAAAAAGAAAAGCTACAGTGAGACAGGGTAATTACAATTTTATACCAAATAAACACTCTGTTATCACACGACCTTAACCCAAGACACATGCGAAACAACAGTTCTGATGTTCTGTTCCTACCCAAATGAGTAGTGTTATTTTTTAGCGATGGTTGAAGAACGTACCGATGCATCCAGATTATGTTAGGTCAAGCCTCCCACACCACAAAGAAGAAGTTCTCAAGAGGAGAAGGAGAGAGGCCCAATTTAGTATAAAATGAAGACAATGGGGAAACCACGCCTAAGACGTGCTTTCACGCACTGCATGTTGAAATAGCAAAATTGAAGAAAATCTATGTAACATGATAAAAGTTGAAAAGAAAAGTAATAGGTGCTGAGGAAAAAAAAAGGACAGCAGTGAATCAAAAATGAATCTTCTGTAAGAAAACAAAAACTCATTCTAATTTAAACACAAGGGAAAAAATTACATTAGATCACTTCATTTCAGGCTCCCTAATCGCAACAAAGGCGTTCCAAAACAAGAAAGATGGAAATACCATTTAGTAAGGAGTCAAAGGAACGCGGATTCCATGAACAAGGTGTGTTCCCATGCAAGGTACCCTGTGCATAGAAATAGGAAGTTAAAAAGGAAGGCTATGAAACACGATATAAGTTGAAGAAGAATGTTTGAGGTACTAAAAAAACGGGACTACAGTAAACCGAAAAAGAATGGTAATAAACAAAACAAAAATAAATTTCATTTGAACTAAAATTAGGTCTACTTAACTCTCATTGCGGGGCTCCACAATTTCCCCTTGAAAAAATTAATTTGCATTAATACAATGCTCGTATCTCCCTGTGGGGACGAAGCATCCAAAAAATTTAGAACCTAATTTCATACAAATACAGGCTTTTTCTAAAATATTAAGAATGTTCTAGAAACGACTCATTAATAAATTGCAGAACTGACCGATGAAGCTTCATGCAAAGCATCCTCTCCTCCTGGCCCATGACCACGAAGATGTCGCTCTCTTTGCCCACACCAATTTGGCTGCCCACGCCGACCACGACGTCTCGCTCGGATAGGCTCTTCAGTGCGAGGTAGTCGTACCCGCGGTTTGTAAGCCGGTAGCCATCATCTGGAAAAATAAAATTTTTAGCTGTTGTGAGTGGATTTTACTCATTACTCGATTTGCATTAAAAAACGTTCAGCACGTTTCTACTCTTTCCTCTACCTAATAATCTCACTTGTAATTTTTCCGTCATTTCGAAGGGGAGCTTGGAAAAACGAGTGGCGTTTCTCCAGTAACCGAGACCATTCCTCAACACATTGATCACCATGGGTCAAAATAAAGCTCAATATTCAATTCAAATTTAAAGTCAACTGTTGTAAGCAATTTTGAAAATAGCAAACATAAACTGAATCATGCCTTTATTTAGCGTTGATTAAGTATTAATAAAAATTGATTTGTGACTGCTGGTTGGTCAGCAGCATTATGAAAATTTCCTCCGTGTACCACCATTGACTCACATGGCAGTCAATGAGTTAACTGAAAGAAATTTTATTATTGAACTGAACTCTTCAACTTTACATAATTAACAGAGTTTTATTCATATGCAGCAAACAGAATCACGACTGCAGCAGACCCACACTAACATAATAACTATAATCATGCTCAACTAACCACAGGAACAAAGCTCAGTGTCATTTTGTGAGTTATCACCAAATAACAAAAAGGAGTTTGCTCTCAAATGAAAACCGCGAGTGCTGAAATGCACACCTGAATCTTTCAAAACCTCCCTGGCCACTGTAACATGATTGAGTTTATTTACACAAGACCATGAACTCTTATCTCTATTATTCATGGCTACGTAAGAATCTCTAGCCACATAAAATGCGACAAATGTCCGCTCAAAAAAGCAAGGACCATCTAAATCGGACAGAAGAAAACAAAAAATCGAAGCACAAGGTGTGTTATCAAACAAGGCCCAGCATATTGAAACAGCTAATTAGGAATGAGAAGAGATAAAAAACGACGACGTAGCAAAGAAAGAGCATAAAAACAAAAGATGCCATGTGGGCAAAAAATAAAGCCCTTAAGGTATATCTACAACAGAAGTTACCTAACAGTATCTCCCTCGGGGACAACAATCCCTACGGTATTTGTTAGACAAATTTACTTAATATAAACTTTGGTTTTTACTATGCCCTCTGAGAGGCTTCATCACTAGCATTAGATCAGAGCTAATCAAAAGCAAAGAAAAGATACTTAACCCTTTGTGATCCATAAATTAAAATAAATACTTCAGGGAAAAGTTTCCAGGAATAAATATCGTCAGTACCTTAAAATATCAGTAAATACTTCTAAAATAAAAATATCAGTAAATAAATACTAAAATATCAGTAAATAATAAATACTTCAGGGAAAAGTTTCCAGGAATAAATATCGTCAGTACCTTAAAATATCAGTAAAAATTTGCCTTTCAAGGATTTTTTCCCTGCTTAATCACACCGCAAGTTCTCTATTTTGAACTAGAAAATTATGTTTCTTGAAAAATGTATGTTTTGCGAGAAAAATGTTTCATACCAAAATATAAGTTTTTGAATTTGAAAATCATCAATTAAGGTTTTGCTCAAACTTATCCGCAAACAAATGAATGTCTGAAAAAATTTACTCCAATTGAATGAAATAGTTATTAAATGTGTTGCATGTACCATGTGGCTTGAATTTAGTGGAAATCAATATAAAATTACAGATGCAAGGTTGCTGTAAGCCTGTAATGTCTGAAAAATAATTTCATAAATGTTATTAATTGCCCTAACTTTGATATTTGCATCAAAATATTTCCCTACCAGTAAAATGACTTCAAAATTTTGCTAGTTACCCTAAACTGGAAGCACTACCCAACTTGGCACTGGAGTTACTGCGAGTTGACAAAGGGTCAAGAAAGAAAATTAATCAGATGGAGAAACAAGAAACGGAAAAGATGATTTGCTGGTGGTTGCCAGAGTACCATTTAGAGAGAAAATGCTGAGGGGAAGAGGACCTATTAGTACCTACAAAGAAGAACTGAGTGAAACACTCCCACACCTGCTTCCAACAGCCATCCCAATCCATGCATAAGGCAGCAAGGCCAAGAGCTTGGTGGCAGACAATACCTTCACAGGACCCAAAACTATATCCATTATTTAACAATCTACAGGAAACTAACTTCAGTATTCTTGCAACACAATCATAAATGAATGAGCTTAACTTTACTATAATTGGCATTTGAAGCGTGTTTCTACATTTTTAGGTCACAGCAAATATTTATGCATACGTCCCAGTCCAAAAATCTGAAAAAACTTTCACAGTTACCTATTCTTTTGATAATTCATAAAAATTTCTCAGTGCAGAAGTAGCCATGTTCACAATTACAAGTACACTGTATAGTCATTTTTTTAACAAATATCTGCTACTTTGGTTATGTACCATGTTTTTGTATTAGTTTTGCAAGCAGAACTAATGAAAATTAGTGCATGAGCTATCAGATTTTTTCCACAGAAATGACACTGAATCAAAAAGGAGAGAAGGCTCACAGTAAAAAAGTGGTACTTTTCCCACGTTTTTACATTCAGACTTAATGTAAAGAAAGTCTCTTCTGGCAATTATATCCTCTTCTGGCAAAATTCAACTTCAAAATTTGATACACTGGTTATGTATTGATGCGAACATACAAACAAACCTCGAACGAATAAGTTCCTACTACAATTGCCTTACTCCTCCAACAAACAGACGCCCATTTCATGTATTTGTTCTAAATCAGAAATTATATCAAAAGTTAATTTAAGCCTCCCTAACCACAACAAAGGTGTTCCAAAGAGAGGAAAGATGAAGGCTGCATTTAGTGTAGAGTTGAGAGAAAATTTGTAATCTACGTACAAGGTGTGTTCTCAAACAATATCTCATGTGCATAGAAACAGTAAGTTGTTGAAAAGGAAGCTAATGAAACAAGATAATAATGGTTGAGAAGAGTAATAGGTCCTGAAAAACAGCACAGCAGGAAGTAAGCTAAAAAAAACTGGTCCCTAATAAAATAAAGTGTTTTCTAGTCTACAAAAAGATGGCCTACTAATTTTTCAGCTCAGGATTTAACTTTTTCCCACTGGGAGTGCTAATATTCATAAAGTTATGAACTGAAACTAACTCAATTTCAAATGATGTTAAGTTTTCTGTACACATAAATTACTGGGTTCTATATGTAGGCTAATGTAGCTCCTGACAAAACTTGTGCTGTGACCAGCCTTCTCTCCTTACAGCTCCAGATAGTCTGCCTAATGTATTACTATAAAGTATGAGTGTCATATGAGTGTCCCAACATACAAGAAATTTGAGATCCAAGGAAAGTAGCAAGCAAATTTTTGCCCCAAGATACGAGACAAATTTGAGAAACAAGAATAAGAGACGGTTCTGATGCAGCCACTAGGCGAGAGGCTGCTCTTGAAGACAGCATCGTTTGCTCTTTCCCATCGAATCTCCATTGCATAAAGTTATCCCCGAGCATCGGCCGTAGTGTTTGCATTTTTACGTGTTTTTTGGGTTAACAAGTGCAGAATTAAATGAATAAGCAATAGGTCCAAAGCAAGCAAGTGCAAACAAGGGTAGTGAAAAGAAAGAGCACATAACAATCGAGATAAAGCATGAAATAATAAAAAAAACATAAGAGTGGTGTACATGTGACTGAGCTGGTTTGCCAATATGAGAGGAGTACATCAACAATATGAACCATCCTCCAGCAGAAGGATGCTATAAAGAACACCAAGCCTTCCAAAGGACTAACTATTCTTTCCAAGCTGCACAGCGATATTCATGACAAGATGGAGAGCCTTCTTTTAATATGGATAAAGGTCAAATAGTTGGCTGGTACATAGGTATTTGTTATTTTGTGAGCGTAGGTTGTGAATTAGAACAATTTAAAACATATTTTTCCACTGCTTTATGCTATTTTTAGGTGTTCTTTCAGAGTGTGGGAATGGATTAATTTTTTTTAGTTATTTTATATGGGAAAAATTGATCCAATATACAAGCCAATTGACATACAAGCTTGGGTCCCAGAATGCATTAAGCTTATATCTCAAGGTATTACTGTGTACAGTTTCTCCAAGTATAAATAAACCTTAACTTAGTGAATACAAACAGCATATTTGCTGTCCTCCCCATTCCCAGCTGAGTAAAAGCAATTCTCAATTTATAATCTACTGCACAAACACCTAAATAAAGAAACACAACAATACTCATTGCATTCTTTGAATACAAAGAGCCATAACTCACAATGCTTGCCCCTCTCGTACGTAGCAAGGCGATGCATGCAGAGCTCTTTCCTGAGCAGCTTGAACACGCCTCCTGACTTCAGGTTGGCAATTTGAGCAACTAGAGGGCCTGGCACCAGCTCGTGGTTCTTCATTCCCATCTCAATCTGTTAATAAGTACATTTTAGTAACTGCAATTTAAATGAAAAATATAGACTACAAATTTTCTGGATTCCTAATTTTTTCAGTCAACCTTATTTGGCAAAAAATAAGTGCTATACACAACACAGACTTTGAGGAAATGGGCAGGGCCAATAGCATGGATTCTTACTAACACGTTAAGTGCGGCGTGACCCACCGGTGGTCATTTAGGTGATTTTCATAATGCTGCTGGCCGACCAGCAGTCACTGACTCAATTTTCATAAATACTAAATGAAAGTTAAATGAAGGCATGGTCCAGCCAATGTTTGCTATTTTCAAAATTTCTTACTACAATTGAATCTAAAATTGAGCTGGATATTGAACTTCAGTTTAACCCGCCGCACTCAATGTGTTAAACAGTGAAAAATCTATCCACATAATATATTAAATCATGCTTCTTAACAATTTTTACCCAACCTATCAATCAACATAGCACATAGAATAAGTGACAACATTTTCATATCTTTACATCAGAGCGTTAATTTTAAACATGCTGAAAACCCTCAATAAATGAAAAATAATGAGCAAAAATAACATAGAGCTTTGTAATCCTTTTAGCTCTTGCTGTTTTATTTCTATAAAGCGTAAATATGTCTGTAGCAATAATCATACAATGATACTGCTTTCAATAATATTAAAATACATAAGCATTTTTTTGCTGCATAACTAGCAATGTAATGCTCTTTAAGTGCACTACTTTGAGCATCTATATTGTTAGGATACACTTTGTATACACAAAACAAAAATGAAAAAGTCAAGTTACTAACATTTGACCAGCAAGAACAATGCATGAAAAGATGAATAAATGTTATGCTAAAAAAATAAACAGAAATTTCAGTGAAAAGGTAACAACACATGGCACTGAAATTAAGACAGAGCATTTACTTCAACAACACTTGTTACAGTACCTAACAATTCAATCCAAAATAAACAGAACTATTAAGATAGCTAAGTATTTTATGCATGGAGGCATGCATATACACAATAGAAGTAAAAATAAATTGAGTTAAGTTTCTGCACACTCTTGGAAAACAGCATGGCTCAATTTTCCCTACATATTTTCATCCTTCACATCTTCAAAAAGAAGCCTGAAAAATAATTCACGTTCTGGGGATGAAATGCTTGAAATTTACTTAAACAGAAGCACACTAAAGTGATATTTTTTATACTTACAGCAAGAAGCACCCTGAAATCCTCTTTTGAAACATACTGCAGCAGTGATACATCAAGCTTCCCCATGATGAGGACTTAGGATTTTTTCAACAAATCTGTAAAATAGAATTACCACAAATGGTTAATTGTAAGATAGAATCTGTTATCCTACATCAGAAGTAAAAGTGACCTAGATGCTAAATAACAATACAAAATAATTTTACACTAAACATTAAAAGAAAAGGATTAACTTGCTGAATTCAGGAAACATAGTTGAAAGCATTGTGTACATATGTAACTATAAAATATCAAGAATTGCAAGTGCATGTTGATCATCCCATAGCAAGCAGGCAAATGAGTTGTGATATATTCACTAAGTAGAATTGCAAGTAGTACATTAGATGATTTAAATTAAGCCTCCCTAGTCACAACAAAGGGATTCCAAACAGAGTAAAAAAGGAAACACCATTTGGTGTAACGTTCATGGAATCGGGGATCAATGTACAATATGCATGTGCATAGAAATGGAAAGCTGAAGAAGGACGTAGAACAGGAATAAAAAAGTTCAGAACAAAATAAAAACATCGATTCTATCTAAAAAAAGACCTATCAACCACAATGAAAAAAAGTTCAAAACAAAATGAAAAGACACTACCCCTCCCCCCTTGTAGTAGGGGTAGTATAGTATACGATTATTTTCAATAATTAGTCATTAGCATTTGATTTCTTTTTATATATAATAATTTTTTATGTATGAAATTTTCAATGGCAAAACACAAATCAAATTTATCTATTTTTGATTACTAAATGCATTTCCAAATGTTCAAGTATTTTTACATTAGTAATTATTTCCAGTTCATGATTAATTTCTCATGTATGAAGTTTCCACCTTTGCATCCCTATCATGAAGCACAGAAATCAAAAATATTAAAAAAAATCTCTTTGAGCTGTGTATAATTTAGGAGACGATAAAGATCAGATTTCAGTATAAGTAAGTTTAATCTTCCTTAACTATGACAAAGGTATTCTTAACCCTTTAATGCCCTCATTTTTATACTCGTATTACCATTATCACAACCTTTTATCACTAAACCGACACTGGCACTAGGTAGTCGCTGTTATCAAGCTGTAAAGGAACTGCCACTCGGCAGTGAAGTTCAAAGGACACATTAGTGAACAAATTGAATAAGAAAAACAATATATTATTGTCATTTCTGAAAGAGGACCGTACAGTCCACTTGGGCGTTAAAGGGTTAAGGGAAGAAGGCATAATTTTGTATGGCATATAGGGAACGGGAAATCTGCTCCACAAAAGGTGTCCCAACACCCCCAAAATAAATTTGAAAAGTATAATCATCTGTGAAATTAATGATAAACATGGCAATATATTATTATTATTATTAGAGAAGTAGCAGGGCAATAAGGTAAAATTAACCCTAAAGCTTGTGATAAACATGGCGATATATTATTATTAGAGAAGTAGCAGGGCAATAAGGTAAAATTAACCCTAAAGCTTGTGATAAACATGGCGATATATTATTATTAGAGAAGTAGCACGGTAATGAGGTAAAATTAACCCTAAAGCTTGTGATAAACATGGCGATATATTATTATTAGAGAAGTAGCACAGTAATGAGGTAAAATTAACCCTAAAGCTTGTGATAAACATGGCGATATATTATTATTAGAGAAGTAGCAGGGCACTGAGGTAAAATTAACCCTAAAGCTTGTGATAAACATGGCGATATATTATTATTAGAGAAGTAGCACGGTAATGAGGTAAAATTAACCCTAAAGCTTGTGATAAACATGGCGATATATTATTATTAGAGAAGTAGCACGGTAATGAGGTAAAATTAACCCTAAAGCTTGTGATAAACATGGCGATATATTATTATTAGAGAAGTAGCACGGTAATGAGGTAAAATTAACCCTAAAGCTTGTGATAAACATGGCGATATATTATTATTAGAGAAGTAGCACAGTAATGAGGTAAAATTAACCCTAAAGCTTGTGATAAACATGGCGATATATTATTATTAGAGAAGTAGCACAGTAATGAGGTAAAATTAACCCTAAAGCTTGTGATAAACATGGCGATATATTATCATTAGAGAAGTAGCAGGGCACTGAGGTAAAATTAACCCTAAAGCTTGTGATAAACATGGCGATATATTATTATTAGAGAAGTAGCACGGTAATGAGGTAAAATTAACCCTAAAGCTTGTGATAAACATGGCGATATATTATTATTAGAGAAGTAGCAGGGCACTGAGGTAAAATTAACCCTAAAGCTTGTGATAAACATGGCGATATATTATTATTAGAGAAGTAGCACGGTAATGAGGTAAAATTAACCCTAAAGCTTGTGATAAACATGGCGATATATTATTATTAGAGAAGTAGCACAGTAATGAGGTAAAATTAACCCTAAAGCTTGTGATAAACATGGCGATATATTATTATTAGAGAAGTAGCAGGGCACTGAGGTAAAAATTAACCCTAAAGCTTGTGATAAACATGGCGATATATTATTATTAGAGAAGTAGCACGGTAATGAGGTAAAATTAACCCTAAAGCTTGTGATAAATAGTGATGTATCGATACCATTTTTTTGGCTAATACCGATACCCATTTTTTGGCCGATACCGATACTCCGATACTTGAAAATACCGATACTTTGACCGATACTACTACCGATACCGATACTTTAACAATCATTTAACCTAATAATACCCGTTGTATGTTAGTTTATGTATTAGTTTGGTGTCCGCTTCTTAAGAAACATAGGACGTCTGAGTTTGCGGTATCACGGAGACCAAATTCCTCAGTATAACATTGAAAGATTGTCTGTACATGCAATGATATGTTTGAAATTTTATTAGGATAGGTTAGTAGTATTGGATAGGTTGTTGTGATCGCCGTAATTTGCGCATTTTCCTAACCATGTCGCCTTTGTGCAGCTTTCAGGCCATATTGAATTATTAAAAGACATTAAATTAAATATAGTAATTTGGTGAATAGCTGTGCCCGAAGTAATCATTTTTGAGTAATGGTGATTTGTCACCGGAGGGGAACTCCGAGTCAAGAGAGCTTTGTGTGTTTTTGTGCATATGTGCTCGGCATATACATTTTAAACCTACCCGACTTTCCGTTCTACGTATTGGCAACAGTGGAAAACGCATTAGTGGTGTAGGGTCTACAGGAACCGCAGTTGCTACCATGTAATGACGATCGCTAGGCCTTCGCGTCGTGAACGTGCTTTGCGGCGGTGCGAGTCACGACGTTGAATTAGGATAGCATAAGTTAGATAATGTTGACGGAATTTTTCCATGGGTCCATCTAGCTTAACGATGACATTGTCCTCGGCATTTCCATGGGTCATGCTGCTACCTAATAATACCCTTGCCCTTGGTTTATTTGTTTGGTGTCTGTTTCTTCCATTTCTCTGTCACTCACGCTCATAAGGATAGTTATAATGGCCGTATCTGTGATACGAGTTTCAACGGTGCAAAAAATATTTTTCACCACGGGTACTGTTAGGATGGATATACTGTATTTGTTTATCATCTACATCTTGAAAATTCGTCTATGAAAAGTATTGAATCCCATTTTTGGCGGGCTGTGCACACTTGTATTGAAATAAAACCATTTTAACTCCTACATGGGAGTTATAATAAAATTATTTCCTTATATATCTAATAATACAAAAATATTGACAAAAAAGTTTCCGATTGTGAAAAATAAAATGCTCTTGCCATGTTAACTATATTGTTGAGAAAAACAAAATGAAATCCATTCAATAGATATGTGTTTCTAATCGTATTGCAACATAATGTAGACTAGCTATAATAGCAACTGGCTCCAAAAGTGGACCAAAACAAAAGTTTCTCCAAAAAAGGATTTTCATTTTCGTGTTATTCACACCAAATACGAGTACATACTTTGGCGAAAGAAAATATTAAAATTTGGTAAGCCCCGAAACCGAACATATCCGAAAACACGCAACCATCTATAAGATGAAGAATTTAAAAACGACAATTTCAAGGAACTTGATCATATTTATTAGGAATACGTTTCGGAGTCCAGATCCATCATCAGTTCGTAAATTTACAAATCATTATGTCTGCAATAAAAGAGCAAAATGTTGGATACAGTCATTAAAAGAAATCAAGAAAATGAACATAAAATTAAAACATGTCCCAGAAAAACTGAAATTGACAAGATTACCATTTAGTTACAATTTGTTATGGGTAGGAACTATCAGAATTGTTGAGGGCCGGTTTTCGTTTAAAAATATGTAGCGACTATAAAATTATGAGGTCACATGCAGTTGAAGCCGAATCTAAGATTTAGTTGCATTTTACTGCGTGATTACGTACTGCGGAGTGTGAGGAGTAAGCTAATTAGTTCCCCGCGTGGAAGCTTCGACCCCAATGTTCGACCATTCTGTTATAAAAATTTTGTGACGTCATGCCGACGTACGATGATGTGCACGGCACACAACTGTATAACTGTTAAAAATAAATCAGAGATCGAGGTTCGCATCTCCATCGGAAGCGTATCCTTGTACCGGAAAAATGAAGCAATCATAAAATTATACAATTCCGGTACGAGGATACGCTTTTGATGGAGAAAGAGCCTTTCTGATTTATTCTTACAGTTGTGTGCAGAGCACATCATCGTACGTCGGCATTACGGCACAAAATTTTTATACCAGAATGGCCGAACATCGAGGTTGAAGCTTCCGCACGGGGAATGAATTCGCACAATTCGTACGTAATCACGCAGTAAAATGCAACGAACCGATATCCTCTGCGGACTTTAAAACCTTAGATTCGGCTTCAACTACATGTGACCTCAGAATTTCAGAGTTGCTACATATTTTTAAACGAAAACTGGCCCTCAACAATTCTGACAGTTCCTACCCATCGTAAATTGGAAGTAGATGTCGATTTTACTTTCTCTGGGACATGTTTAATTTTTTTTTGTGATTTTCTTTGATGACTGTATCCAACATTTTATTTTTTCTTTTATTGTAGTCATAATGAATTTTAATTTTACGAACTGATGATGGAGCTGGACTCCGAAATGTATTCCTAGTAAATATAATTAAGTTCATTGGAATTTTCCTAGTTTTTAAATTCATCAAGTTGCGATGAAAGCAATCAACTGACCCGTTCAGATGTATTGAACTATAAGATTGTTTGTGAATTGTTCAAACATCTTAACATAGAAGAAAAATGCAAAATTCGTAATGAACGGTGATATGTATGCTAAGTTAAAATAAATTATTAGCTTCGTAATATTTAGCGATTTATAAGCTAAATTAAAGTAGAATTTTTGGCAATTTCTATATTAAATTCACAAAAACTTTCAAATGCACCTTCAACTTTATTAAATTGGTTTGGTTTTTGCTAGCCTGTCACATACTTTAAGATATGGACATTAGGTCAAACTATAAAGGTTTAGTCGTAAAAGTATAAAAATTTTATGTATCTACAGGGTTTAACTATTCATTTTACATAGCTTCCAGTTATGACCGTGACTCATCGGGAATTCAAAGTAGTGAATTCAGTTAGCGGGCCTGATTGAACGCTACAATTCAACAGTTAGCTATCTAATTTACTAGGTATGAATAGGCTCTTTATTTGATTACAAGTACGCACAGCCCGTCAAAAATTACGGGACTCACTAACTTTCTTGAACAAATTTGCCAAATGTGATGCCCAACGAATGTATTCATCCTAACAGCGCTCGTGATGGAAAATATTCTTGTTCTGACGCACTGGTGAAACTCGTATCACAGAGACGGTCACTATAACTCTCCTCATAAGCGTGACAAAGAAAATGGAAGAAGCGGACTCCAAATAAACCAAGGGTATTATTAGATAGTAGCAGGACCCGCGGAGATTCCATGGACAATGTCATCGTTAAGCTAGGCGGACCCGAGAAAAAATTCTGACAGTATTACCTAACCTGTGCTAACCTAGCCTATCCTAATCTAAGCTAACCTATCCTTTCCTAACAAAACCTATCCTGATAAAATGTCAAACATTTAAATGCATGGAAACACCATCTTTTAATGTAACGCTGAGGAATTCTGTATCAATGATACCGCAAACTCACACAACACGGACACCAAATAAATATATAAACACACAACGGGTATTATTAGGTTAAATACTTTTACTTTCATGATTTATGACCTTCATTTGAATGATAAAATACGTATTTTTGGAAAGTATCTGTAAAGTATTGGCCGGATTTTGCCGATACGGATACCGATACCGATACCAATAAAAATGGCCGATACTGCCGATACCGATACCGATACATCGGTACATCACTAGTGATAAACATGGCGATATATTATCATTAGAGAAGTAGCACAGCAATGAGGTAAAATTAACCCTAAGCTTGTGATAAACATGGCGATATATTATTATTAGAGAAGTAGCACGGTAATGAGGTAAAATTAACCCTAAAGCTTGTGATAAACATGGCGATATATTATTATTAGAGAAGTAGCAGGGCACTGAGGTAAAATTAACCCTAAAGCTTGTGATAAACATGGCGATATATTATTATTAGAGAAGTAGCAGGGCACTGAGGTAAAATTAACCCTAAAGCTTGTGATAAACATGGCGATATATTATTATTAGAGAAGTAGCAGGGCCCTGAGGTAAAATTAACCGTAAAGCTTGGAAATTGTTGCCTGCACACAATTGTTGCAAATTCAGTCTATGGGGATGTTTTGAACTAGATATTGTTGGACAGGTAGAGACCAAGAAAAAGTTAACCATAATTAGAACCTTTCTGAGTAAGATATGAATTTGAATCTTATGGCATATAACAGTAGGTAAAACCTACTGAGTATCATTGATTAAAAAAATTTCAGTAGGAACTGTACAAATTTATGGTCAATGTTCAGTCTAATGTATTCAACAATATTGGAAATTTAATCAGCCTATTTAGGTAATACGATACATTTTAAAAAGTCAATTCTCAATTTCACAAAATACGATGACAAAAATTAAAATTATTGTAGCATACATTAAATCAAATATTGACCAAATTTTATAGCAAAATTAATGATAAATTGCACTACAAGAAAAAATTTGTATGTTTAATACACAAGATCAAATAATTAACTAATACACGGATCTTTATCAATTTTGACAAAACATTTCCAAATACTTTTATAAATATTACTAACCAATGAAAAATTTCAATAGAAATTGAACATAATTTGAGTAATTTATATCTTACATTTTGCACCAGTGTTTCAGTATACATTAGTCATTTTAAGCACATACAGTATCTATATTTTGCTGGGATAAACCCAAAACAAGCATCATATATTGGCAGCAGCATTACTGAGTTTGAATAGTTTACCCAATATAATACATGGAATTTTGAGACTTCATTATAAATCATTACAACATACATTAAATGTCACCTAACATTACTAGTTAAATCCCAATGGGCAAACAGGATAAATCATTACAACATACATTAAATGTCACCTAACATTACTAGTTAAATCCCAATGGGCAAACAGGATAAATCATTACAACATACATTAACACGTTGGCCGCGATTGCCGATTTGGTCCGTTTTCCGTATGGGCGACAGGTTCAAACTTGTGTATCTTCAGTGCCCGGGCAGACAGCGAGGAGAAAACTTGTGTGCAGCTCCGTAGAGGTAAGTTTTGTCCTTGTGTCACGAAAAATTAGTGGCCGTATTTGGTGCACATCGCTCCTGGATGAAATCAGTCATTATTGCTGGCGATGTGTACCAAGGAAATCCATGCCTGTTGTGGCTCATATTGGCTCACGTCGCCTGGAGTAATCAGTTCTTATACTGTGAGCGATGTGCACCAAGTAAAGCCACGAATACTATGGCTCATAGTGGCTCACAACGCCCAATGAAATCAATTTTATTACTGTGAGCGATTTGCGCAAGTAATCTACGTTCATTTTGAGTTATAGTTGCGCACCTTAGCTGCATTTCTATCGTTGTGAACGATGTACGTACCTCATAGGAATGACAATGGAAAGAGTTTGGTGTTCAGGTGTTCATCATTCTGTAAATAATTTGTGGATAT
This sequence comes from Morinoia aosen, assembly GCA_030386875.1. Classification (NCBI taxonomy): domain Eukaryota; kingdom Metazoa; phylum Arthropoda; class Malacostraca; order Amphipoda; family Talitridae; genus Morinoia; species Morinoia aosen. Next base: position 50,621,150 of record CM059568.1, read on the forward strand.
TTATTCTATTTGTTCAGTTATATTTACCTTATATGGGTTGTTTATCGTATATAATGTCCTGTGCGTCTGTTCATTTGAATGTTTTTCTGAATTATCGAAGGTTTTCCATAATATGTTTTTGTGTAAATTGTGCTTTTTTTCTAGTACATTTTTTTTCTTTTTCTTTAGCATCATGGAGGCGAGAAAACTCTACGAGGAGGTCAACGAAATTTCAGATACCGATGCTGGGATGGATCCTTCAAGTGAAAGCTGCAGTGATGAATCAGAATTGGATTTTGTCCCCACTGGTTCGAGTTCTAACAGCAGCGATGAAGATAACCACTGCAGGAAGAAACCAATGGAGAATGTGCATCTGATGTATGGACTGCTGTTAGTGCAACATCAAGACAATATCCTTTCACAGGAAAAGAAGAACTTCGACGAAAACCACACCCAACTGGTCCAGAAAACACAGTAACGCCCTTTGACACTTACAACCTCTTTGTAACCGATGAAATTATTTCGCAAATAGTAACAGAAACGAACAAATATGCTGATCAAGTTTTGCAGAGCACGAAGATTACAAGAAGATCTCGACTGAAAGGCTGGACTCCGACAAATTCTGATGAAATAAAGAAATTTTTGGGGCTAATAATTGCAATGGGATTAGTACGCAAACCAAGGCTGGAGTTCTACTGGTCTAAAAAGACAATTTATGTCCTTCCATTTATCAGTAATAGCATGTCAAGAGAGATATTCATTGCTCCTACGCTTCATGCACTTCAATGATAATTCTCGTTCTGATAACTCAAAAAAGCTTCATAAAATAGAACCACTCCTGCAAAAGCTCACTGACAATTACAAGTCAACGTATACACCCGGATCACGACTTGTGGTAGATGAGTCGATTATTCCATTTCGAGGTAGGGTCAAGTTTCGACAATACATTCCAGGAAAGGCACACAAGTATGGCGTAAAGCTGTATAAGCTTTGCTCAGCTGATGCCTACACCTGGAACCTTCACATATACACTGGAAACATGGAACGGGAAGCCACGTTCAGCCATTCCGAATCTGTTGTTTTGCAGCTATGTCAGCCCCTTCTTGGACAGGGTTCAACTATTTTCGCTGACAATTTCTACACATCTGTCCCTCTAGCTGAAAAATTGTTGAAAGAGAAGACCTACTACTGTGGGACACTAAGAAAAAATAGAAAATTTGTTCCAAAATCACTTCTGAATGCAAAAGTGAAAACAGGAGAAATGATATCGCAACAGAGCGCCACTGGCATCAAAGTGTATCATTGGAAAGACAAGCGATCTGTCTTGTGCCTCTCGACTATTCCAGAGCACACAGATACATTAGTTCGTTCCATCAGGCAAGAAAAACCGTAATGGCGTAGAAATTCTGAAGCCAGGATGTGTAATGGATTATAATGCCGCTAAAAAAGGCGTAGACATCTCAGATCAGATGACTTCGTATAGTACAGCTCTAAGGCGAAGCACGAAGTGGTACCGGAAAGTGGCAATTGAACTGCTAACTGGCACATCAGTTGTGAATGCATGGGTGCTATTCAACAAGTACTTTTCTCGCAATTCGGTTTCAATAACGGAATTTAGAGAGCAAATTGCAATGTTTCTCGTTACAGGCAGCCACACAGAGAGTGTAAAATCAGGACGTAGATCTCAAATTATTGATGGGAAAAGAGGGCAGCACACCTTGATTGAACTAACTACAGCTAAAACTAGGAAGCGCTGCCATGAATGCTACAAAATGCTTGCAACAAACGAGGGAAGTGCCACAGCAAGAGTGAAAACTCGCAGGGTGAAAACATACTGTGATGACTGTGAAGGAAAACCATACTTGTGTGTTAATTGCTTTGCAATAACGCATGCAAAATAATGCTGTTGGCAACAACCAATGTTTGTGGTTTCACAGGAAATAAAAAGACTTTATTTTGTTTCTTTATATGCAGAGATACAAATGCTTTGATTTCACTAAAGGACACAAGTTTTTCTCTTTTTTGTACCAATTGCGTGTGAAAATAAAACTATTTATCCATGTAGTAGTTTATTTCAAAGCCCTCACTAACAGGCCTAATGTGTTGTGTCATCAAAATTGCAAATTTGACAGAGAAATTTGATTTTCTAAAAATGTATATATTTCATAAGCGTGTACCACATGTGTACACATCGCGATTCTGGAAAGTTCGGCGTGTACATATATGGCGCACATCGCGGCCAACGTGTTAAATGTCACCTAACATTACTAGTTAAATCCCAATGGGCAAACAGGATAAATCATTACAACATACATTAAATGTCACCTAACATTACTAGTTAAATCCCAATGGACAAACAGGATAAATCATTACAACATACATTAAATGTCACCTAACATTACTAGTTAAATCCCAATGGGCAAACAGGATAAATCATTACAACATACATTAAATGTCACCTAACATTACTAGTTAAATCGCAATGGGCAAACAGGATAAATCATTACAACATAAATTAAATGTCACCTAACATTACTAGTTAAATCCCAATGGGCAAACAGGATAAATCATTACAACATACATTAAATGTCACCTAACATTACTAGTTAAATCCCAATGGGCAAACAGGATAAATCATTACAACATACATTAAATGTCACCTAACATTACTAGTTAAATCCCAATGGGCAAACAGGATAAATCATTACAACATACATTAAATGTCACCTAACATTACTAGTTAAATCCCAATGGGCAAACAGGATAAATCATTACAACATACATTAAATGTCACCTAACATTACTAGTTAAATCCCAATGGGCAAACAGGATAAATCATTACAACATACATTAAATGTCACCTAACATTACTAGTTAAATCGCAATGGACAAACAGGATAAATCATTACAACATACATTAAATGTCACCTAACATTACTAGTTAAATCCCAATGGGCAAACAGGATAAATCATTACAACATACATTAAATGTCACCTAACATTACTAGTTAAATCGCAATGGGCAAACAGGATAAATCATTACAACATACATTAAATGTCACCTAACATTACTAGTTAAATCGCAATGGGCAAACAGGATAAATCATTACAACATACATTAAATGTCACCTAACATTACTAGTTAAATCGCAATGGGCAAACAGGATAAATCATTACAACATACATTAAATGTCATCTAACATTACTAGTTAAATCGCAATGGGCAAACAGGATAAATCATTACAACATACATTAAATGTCACCTAACATTACTATTTAAATCGCAATGGGCAAACAGGAAATTTATGGTTAAATTGTAAAACATTAGAAAAGATTATTAAAATGGGTCATAAGTCATTTTAAGTTGAAAAAAAATAGCTGTTAACTTTTTCATGTAATCTACAGATTTAAGTTGGCTTAGAATAATTTAGTTTAGAATAAATTGAGTTGGGATAGAATATTTTAGTAAAAGTTAAAATGTTATGTTTCTTACATATAACTTGTAAATTCCTGCTTAACAGTGTTGATGAAAAGCATGACAGGGCAAGGAAAGAAATTTTAACCAAAACCACAAGGTTAGTATATACTATAAACACTATAAATAACATAATGAAGTCAATACACAATCTAAACCAACACAAAGACCAAATTTGTCTAACTACAAGCTGCTCAGGCCTGCCCTTGATAACTAAACTGAACTCATGACTCCTGAGAGCAAAGAATGTTCCAACAAGAAAAATTGCATTTGATCTGACTGAAGTAAAGAATACAACAATCATGTTGATAAACTTACATTTGCATCATTGCTCCAGTATCAATATAGTAGAGAATTATCCTCAATATGGATTTATCCTAATTAAAACATAAGTAGGATACTACTATTTTGCAGCATTAGTTTTTCTCTGTCCGTTACCAGCAACAATATTTCTCGCTCAAAGTGCTCTATATAAAGGCTACATGGATGATATGGATGCTGAGACAAGATTGGGTCAGCACAAGGTTTCTTTTTGATTAGTGTGCACAGCCCGCCTAAAATGACGGGATTCAATACTGTTCATGAATAAATTTTCCAGATGTTGATGGCAAACAAATACAGTACATCCATCCAAACAGCAACCATGACAAAAAATATTTTTGTATTCATGCACTGGTGAAATTGTATAACAGATAGTCATTATAACTATCTTTAGAAGCGTGACAGAGAAATGGAAGAAGCGGATTCCAAACAAATAAACCAACTATATTATTAGGTGGTAGCAGAACCCGTGGAAATTCTGTGGAAAATGTCATCGTTAAGCTAGGTAAACCCGTAAAAAAATTGCATCAATGTTATCTAACATTGGTGTTTGTGAAGGAGAGGACAATCATCAATTTTCCAATTTTTGCTGCCTAAACATAGTTAATTAGATCAAAATAAACAACTTTTCTTTTATGCACTTTTGGGGACAAACGAGTTTTTAACGAGTTATCACAGTACATTTATTTTGGGTAAAGTACGTTTGGGTACTTTGTAATTTATTATTTGTCAGCCCTGCGGAGCCTGAACCTACTTCTAGGATCTTTTAGTTAATAACATAATAAAAATTATCACCCAAAAATAACGAGTTATAGCGGTATGTTAACTTTCGTCTCAGATGGTGGGAATGCGCTCGATCCATTCGAGCGCGTTGCAAGGGAGTCCATTGCAGTGTTGCCATCTGACACACTCAAACTTCCTGCTTCAAACACTAGAGCTGCGGTAACTAATTTACCACTATAACTTTTCAAGGGAAGCAAACAATTTTTTGTATACAACTTAAAAAATTAATAAAAAATACTTCAAGAGCATCAAGAGTGAAATAAGATTGGAGGTATTCACAACATGTTTAGAACATTTAAATGGAAGTTCAGAGCCCTAAAATTTTTTAAATTTACCCATACCCTTCTCTCCTCCCCTCCAAGGGAAATTTCTAAAAAATCTTATTTCTCAGAAATATTGTACATAGAGACAATTAGTTTTTTTTGTTTGATTCACAATGATTTGGTCTACAAAATTGTAATCCAGTTTTTTGATATTGCTTCAAAAAAAAAAATTCAAGAAGTTTTTATTTTTTATAAGAAAATTTACTACTTTTCAGTCATTACTTAAAAAAAAATTCTAATTAACTTATAAAAAAATTACACAGGTTTCTAGTACTTACCTTGATCTTTACGATGCAAAAAGATCTCCATAAGTAAAAAAAACTGTTGAAGAAATATTTTAAAAACTGGAATGATTTCTCTCATTAAGTTTTTTTGGCTGTGCAGCTAAATTTCTACGGTTTTTCACCTATGAAGATCTTTTTCATATCATGGAGATCAATGTGAGTACTTTAATTGCTAAGTTTTATTTTTTTTTAATTTTAATTCTAAATTTTTTCATTGTCCATAGAAATAGAATTATTATGTCTTTAATATTCAAATAGTTACAAATTTTTTCTTTTGATCAAATCCAAAAAACTACACAGTTCCGGTAGAGATTTGCATTGTGCATCTAACAAAAAAAATGTTTGTCTCTATGTACAATATTGGCTGAGAAATTGAAATTTAAAAGAAAATTGTTTGAGGGGGGGAGGAGGGTATGGGAAAATTTAAAAAAAATTTGGGGCTTATAACTGTCTATTCGAATGTTATAAATATGCTGTGAATACACATGAGCTCATTTCCCTTCAGAACTATTTTTTATTTTTCAAAGAATTAATAGGAAAAAGCATTCGATTCCCTTAAATACTCATTTGCCCCCAAAAGTGCATAGAAGAAAAATTATTTTGATCTAATTAACTATGTTTAGGAAGCAAAAATTGGAAAATCGATGAAAATCCTCTCCTACACATTTACCCTATCCAATCCTATACTAACCTATCCTGATAAAATGTCAAACTTATCAATGCTTGTGAGGCTATCTTCCAATATATACATACACTGACAAATTCAGTATCCATGATACCACATACTCAGACATTGTATCATGCAAGGTAGAATATCAGGGAACTTTATTATGACCGGACACAATGGAACTTTGGAACTATAAGTAGCAGTCAAACAAACTTTTGTGAACTATTTTGATCACACTTCAAAATTTTAATCGGCACCCTAATTTTGATCAATAATGACCACAAATAGATTATTAACATGTTATAATACGGAACAAATCACGAAAATGCTAATTTCATGTAGCTTTCCCATGTAGAGTAGAAGAATGAACTATGAAAAGACAGAGCGTCACCATGCTCCTCAGATGTCATTTTGGAGGTAACTGAATCGCTATGACAGTCAAAAGGAACGTGAAAGGAACTTACTCTCGTTCAAATGATTACACATCGTATTAAAATTTAATTTTATACCATAATTCTTTCAGTATTTGGATATATATTAACGTCATTGGAAAGAAAAAACTTTCCGCTTTATGGAGGGGTCATTTTTTATGAAAAAAAAATACTTATAGTTCCAGTAATTTGTTCCTGTTACCCGCACACTGTAGTAGACAAAATAAACTCCAGTCTTTTCAAAGGAAGAAATTAGCCTTGCGATCAAGTTCCGGGCATAATAACCACTTGCTGGATGTAAATAATGACCTACGGAATGCAGAGAAGTTCCTTTGACATCATTCAGATATTTCTATCCTGCCTTAAGAGTTTGGCAGTGTGTATGCGGTGTAATGTACTGATGTTAAATTAAGGATATAATGATGTATTGCAATGTAAATAACACATTTAAAATTTTAATCCTATGAATGTGATGCTAAATAGTTGAAATATAAATCTAGTTTTTCCCTTATATTGTTCGTAAAATCACAATATCTTTGTTTGCATTGAAGTGCTTAGATTGGGAGTATTTATCTCTGAATAAAAATTTGTTATATCAAGTTAATGATAATCAAGATTTTTACAGCCAAATAAATGACTTTGTTGTAACATCATTCATCGGGAATAGAAATTTAATAAGTTTGATTCATAACTTATTTATCTAAAATTTCAACAGAATCTCCAGAAGCAAATTAACAATCATTTAATTCCTGTGCTTACATTTGTGAATAAAATACTTTAATTTTCTAATGGCAAGAGCACAAAAAAAAAACTTATGTCATCCATCTATGCTATATATCCCACAGGCAGCTGCATCCACATAAGATGAAGTCAAATAAAGTGTAATAATTATTTTGTGATAAATACGACTATTAAAAAATTTTGCTAGATCCTTATTCATTAACTTTAAAAAAACAAGTTCACATGATGTTTTACATTAAACAAATCCTAATTTGCCATAAAATCTACATTATTTGATTTGACAAACATATTTTAATCAAAGCCACTTGATACACTTCCACAAAAAATCTGTAGCTAGGCTATTTCATTTTTCCAAATCGCTTATATGCATATTTGATACGTAGGAGTAGAAGATGTCAAATACTCAAAAACGCAGAATTTTTTCAATTTATATTTTATTTTCAATATTAATCGCTGATATCGCAAGTTCCTAAGCTCATATTTCAACGTTAGTCTATACTAATAAAAGTCTTGTCAACAATGCTTTGTCACTGGTATTATATTTTCTTAATTTGTATATACACAAATTATGAAACCTCGATTACCGCATCAAAGCAAAAGCTTTTTTATTAATTTTTCTCAATAATTAGTTTCGACAATTGAAATGAGTATTAAGATACCAAGCACGCTTATCTACTAAGTATCTTTATCTCATGATATTTTAAAAACAAATGATCATTTTGTACAATTTTTTGGAAACAAACTGCTTAGAATTATTTTTCTATCGTACATTATATTCCTAAGTTAGGAAACTAGAAGAGTGGCATGCAACTAACAGCCTGTAAATAACATTTTCTTAGCCCATTTTTTGGTATTTATGATTGGAAATAACTTTATATAAATGACACTTTCCAATTTCATTTGGTATACATATGAATAAATGAAAATTCATCTTCAATGCGTAATACGTTTAAGCATACGTTACACGTTTGTCTAACTAAATCACATTCAAAGACCTTTGTGACATTACAGAAATAATTGGATTTTGTATGCAGAGTTCTTCAAAACTAACAACAATGGATGCTCGAATAATTTGACAGAGCACGTATAAATATTAATTGGTGGAAAATATCAAATAGCAAATTTTTCTGAACAATTATTCTCCGAGGTCAATGTGAAGTTTAATGCAATCACAGAAAATAATAATTGTGATCCCAGGAATCACTAAAGGAACCCATTTAAGAACGTTTTACATCAATGACATTTTGCTCGCTGATGCGTTATTTTCGAATAATTGAACTTTGAAGTTGGCCTTTGCGCCAAAGGAAGCGAGCGCGTGAAACGTAATTTAATTAATAACGGAAGCTATTACAAACGTAAAGAGGTTGGGTCGTGAAGGGGAGGCACAGTTTTTCTAGTGAAAATTATAAATAACGCTTCTAACGCACCCATTAGGGTGACGACCGCAATCATGTTGACATCGGCTCCAAAATGGCGGCGCCCATGGTGGTCGTCATCTTAAAGCCGATGTAAACAAGATTGCGGTCGTCACCATAATGGGCGGGTTAGAAGCTTTATTTATAATTTTCGCTAGAAGAAATGTGCCTCCCCCTCACGACCCAACCTCTTTACGTTTGTAATAGGGGGTTAGCTTCTGTTTTTAATTAAATTACGCTCGCTTCCTTTGGCGCGGGAAGGCCAACTTCAAAGTTTAATAATTCTAAAATAAAGCATCAGCGAGCAGAATGACGTTCTTGTCAAACGTTCTTAAATGGGTTCCTTTAGTGATTGTTTGGAATATAATTATTAATTTCCGTGATTGCATTAAACTTCACATTGACCTTCTCCGGTAATGAGTACGTAATAACTATCTGCAATACAGGATGCACCACCTCATGAATTTACCCTTCTGAATCTTTTGTGTGCGCACAAAAAATTAATATTTCTATTACAATGATACCTTCATTTTCAATACACTTCAAACAGTGAGGTTATAAAACTTTTTTCTACACTCAGTACTATTACTGGTACCCGAGGAAAAAATATTTTAGCTACTCAGCCTTAGCAAAAAGGGATGTCTCTATTCTATTCATGAAATTAAAGTGTATGCAAAATACTATGAACACTATAGCTAAATACTTCAAATAACATGCATGTTAAAAATTGAGTTAGAAGAGACACTTTGAGAAAAATATTGTATGTTTTTGCGCACTTTTCTTCTGAAATGCGTGCTTTTTTACAGGTTATCCTATTACTAAGAAATAATTAAATGTGTAAAGCAAACGTGTTGCACCTTTTTTCAATCCTTGAAAGTTGTTCAACTTCTTTGCTTCATTTGGTAATTTGCTCAACACTCATAAATATTAAAGCTTGGAATTGATACCTCCTTTAGATGATTATTCTTTGAGGTATGATTCAAAGTGGATAATGGTATGCGCCAGTCCCATCTCGAAAGTTATGTGGTGCGAAGGCGAATACCAAGGCCCTGACGCTGTCGGCCCTCAACTTCAAGTTCAAGCGCCTGAGCTTGCAAGGGTTTTTTAATATTTGCAATGTGATTCATTAGGATTGTAATTGCTTATGTTTTATATTTATATTTATGAGGTACAGTTAAATTGTTCAACAATTTGAGAGAAGTACTAGTATTAAACTCAGAGTGAGGACATTTAAATGCCCTTTATATGATGGATAAATTTTACTTCAAAGGTAATGCAATTGGGTTTATCTAAAGAAAATCCTTAAAAGACAAGAATGTTGAATAGGTCAATATTGAATTTAGGGGATTCAAGGAAATAAAAAATTTTATTCCAAAGAATCACTAAAGGAACCCATTTGAAAATGTTTTAAAAGAATTTCATTCTGCTCGCTGATGCGTTATTTTCGAGTTATTCAACTTCAAAGTTACAGGAGCGTCATTCATAAAGTCTTATGTGCGCCAAAAGACGGGATGTTCCAACAATGCAGCAAGCCCACCAAGCGGAATTTAATTAATGCGGAAGCTAACCCTTTATTACAAACGTATACACGTTGGGTTGTGAGGGGGAGCCACAGTTCTTTTAGTGAAAATTATAAATAAAGGTTTCAACGCACCCATTAGGGTGACATCCGCAATTATGTTTACATCAGCTCTAGCATCAGGCCACCCGGTACGGTTTCCGTCATCTTGGAGCTGATGTAAACGCACGTCACCCCAATGGGTGGGTTAGAACCTTTATTTATAATTTTCACTAAAAGAACTGTGGCTTTCTGTCACAACCCAATCTCTTAATGGCTCTAGTAGGGGGTTAGCTTCCGTTATTAATTAAATTTTGCTTGGCACGCTTGCTTCCTTAGGCGCACGAAAGCCAACTTCAAAGTTAAATATATAGAAAATAAGGCATCAGCAAGCACAATATCATTATTGTAAAACATTCTTAAATGGGTTCCTTTAGTGATTATTTCGAATAAAATTCTTAATTTCCTTGGATACCCTAAACTGAATATTGACTGTTGAATTTTATAAAAAGAAATCGCCACTTGATGTTGTTTAATAATATAAGCACTAAACTAAATTCAATTTTTGAAAAGTTTAAAATCCTTGATTATTTACCAATCATTAGTCTAAAAATTCTTCAAATGACAATGAAAACATTAATTAAATTACAATGAAAAATTTAAAACACGTAAATGATTCAAAATATTATTGGTCATATATACCTTCTATGTATCATAAAATGAGGAGAAAAGTGAGCTTTTTTATGGTCATTCACAAAAATTTTTGAACTTTTTCTAATTTGTGCTCTCCAATCCTCAAATTACAACCTATCTTTTTAAAGAAGTGGACACTCAACAAATATATAAATAAATATACAAATAAACACATGAGTAGAATAAAAAAAAGAACCAGAGTAAAAACGAACATTACATTTATTGCAAACGTTTCGGAATTAAAATTCCATCATCAGTGCTGGAACAGGAGAGAAAAAAAAAAAAAAATTGTCTATTCTAAACACAAAAATCATATTATTCCACATAATTCTCTAAATGACTAAAAACCTAATTTGTTCGTTCATACTCAAACAATAGCATACTCCTAATTCACACAAAAACACATGTACACGCTAATTCAGAAAACAACAACGAAACACACTATGCATTCACACACACACACACACACACACACATGCACATGCTGAATTACGTCAGTAGGTGGGGGCAATTGATAACTTTACGGCACTAATGTCTTTGTTGAGGTTAGGTTTATGAGTGAATATGAAAAGGGACTCTAGAATTCTTAGGTCATGCTCACTATTAGCTCGGCATAAAGTTGAAAAATTAATAGTTTTGAATGAATGGTTCGTATTTTCACAGTGATCCCTAATTGCTGATTGGGGTGGAGTGGTTAGTGCACGACCGGTTCTATGAGATATTCCTGCATGTTGGCTATGTCTGATGAATTGTTGGAGTTTGGTACTACCAACGTAAGACTGCATGCAGCAGTCACACTTATAAAAATAGACACAGCCACTCCACAGGCACTCATCCAGTCGTTCCTTCCTGCTAAAAAAGGATGCAATCTTAAAACTATTTCTATAAAACACTCTGACGTCGACCGTTGTAAAAAACCTACTAACCAACGATACTACCTCCTTCTTCAGCTCTGCGTTCAAATAACCCATGAATGGTAACTCGACGTACAAGGTCTGCTTAGGTACGCTCAAGGTTGCAGGAGAGGGGCAAATTTTACGATCTAAAAATTTTTTTACACAATTCTGAATTAGTGATTTCGGATATTTGTTGTTGACCAATAAATTTACAATGTACTCAACTTCAAGATGGAATATTTCATACGTACTGGATATGCGGTATGCACGATGAAGTAAACAGTCAATACATGATTTTATATACCCTTTATATACACAACTAAAATAGTTCATAGTAAGCCCAGTGAATGTTGGCTTCCTATAGACAGAAGTAATGAGTTTTGAATTTGACTTTTTTATGAGAACGTCTAGGAATGGGATCTGATCATTTTGTTCTACCTCCATCGTAAATTTAATATTAGGATGAGATGTGTTAATATACTGAAAGAAACTATTGGCTGCAATTTCAGAGCGAAACAAAACAAATGTATCGTCCAGATACCTTCGGTAAAATAAAGGCTTAAACTCCGGAGGACATTGGTTCAAAAAATGTTTTTCCAAATGGGCTAGAAAGGAGTTCGCTATTAAAGGAGAGAGGTTAGATCCCATTGCAAGTCCGTCAATTTGCTTGTACGTTTTACCATTAAATACAAAATACGAATCTTTCAGCGCTACTTCAAGTAAACGTTTGAATTGGGGTCTGTCGTAACTCAGGATGGTTCGGTTATCTTGAAAAATGCGGTCCAACGAAACATTAATTGCCTCATCCAGTGGAACATTAGTGTACATAGACTCCACATCATAACTACACATGAAGAGATTATCTATGTTGCCAACAGTCGACAAATCGCGAACAAATTCATACGAATTTTCTACTGTATATTTACTATTACAAAATGGGGATAGAATAGGAACTAAGTTCGCACACAGTTTAGAGTTGTGGGTATTGCACGCAGATAAAATAGGTCTCAGCGGTACATCAGGCTTATGAATTTTGGGCAAACCATATAACACTCCAAGTTGAGATCCTACAGAGCGACAAGTTTTATAAAAATCATCCGTTAAAATTCCTAAATCTTTATCTTTTTTAAGTTTGTAGTTGACCTTATTTTCCAGTTTCAACAATAAGGTTTTTGTGTCACTAAGGTCTTCACAAAATTTATCTCTGTCTGATAGAATTGATTCCATTTTTGAAATATAATCCCGTTTGTTAAGAATAACAACACCATTCCCTTTATCGGGTTTGGTAACGTAAATTGAATCATCAGTGCATAATTTCTTAAGAATCGAAAAATCTTTGATTTTAAACATAGCACAAGCGTTACGATGGCGATCAAATTTGTTATAAAATTTATGAGCAAGTGTTTTCAGTTCGTTGGTGAAAGTTGCTCTACTATTGTGAATAAATGGAGAAATTTCAAACTTTGACAATTTGTCGTACAGCCGCTCAAATACTAAAAAATATCTGTAGAAATTCAGCTTGGTAATTGGTAAGCCAAAGTCTAGACCTAAGCATAAAACCCGTTTTTCGTCTGAAGACAGAGTCTTTGACGAAAAATTAAAAATAACATTAGACGGATCAATATTATTGCACAGGGGTGAAACTCCTAACCTGACTAGTTTGTTCTTTTGTACTGCTCGGATGCGGTTCACATATTGCACTTGTTTGCGATAAAGCCATAATTTTAGACAGGCGAAGTCTATAGAGGATACCAGTGACTTCAGGTTGTGAAGGAAATCTTCATGGCGTCTTTCCACGGTCTTGAGTGTCCGTTGCTTGAACCTCAGTTCGTTCCAGAGTAGCTTACGCTGCAAGGAACGCCACAGGTCCGAAGTCTCCAATTGACGGCGGTAGAGACGAACTCGGAGGAATTTCGGTGCGACTTCATAGTGATAACATGCACTCAAAAACTCTATATCACACACCAGTTTATCTTTCTTTTGCAGGTTTTTCTCCAGTCCACGAAACACTCTTAACACTGGATCTCCATAGCGATTAGAAATTATATTTCCAATAGGGCGATTCTTCGAGAATCTTATTCGTAGAATAAAAAGAAGAACCAGAGTAAAAACGAACATTACATTTATTGCAAACGTTTCGGAATTAAAATTCCATCATCAGTGCTGGAACAGGAGAGAAAAAAAAATAAATTGTCTATTCTAAACACAAAAATCATATTATTCCACATAATTCTCTAAATGACTAAAAACCTAATTTGTTCGTTCATACTCAAACAATAGCATACTCCTAATTCACACAAAAACACATGTACACGCTAATTCAGAAAACAACAACGAAACACACTATGCATTCACACACACACACACACACACACACACACATGCACATGCTGAATTACGTCAGTAGGTGGGGGCAATTGATAACTTTACGGCACTAATGTCTTTGTTGAGGTTAGGTTTATGAGTGAATATGAAAAGGGACTCTAGAATTCTTAGGTCATGCTCACTATTAGCTCGGCATAAAGTTGAAAAATTAATAGTTTTGAATGAATGGTTCGTATTTTCACAGTGATCCCTAATTGCTGATTGGGGTGGAGTGGTTAGTGCACGACCGGTTCTATGAGATATTCCTGCATGTTGGCTATGTCTGATGAATTGTTGGAGTTTGGTACTACCAACGTAAGACTGCATGCAGCAGTCACACTTATAAAAATAGACACAGCCACTCCACAGGCACTCATCCAGTCGTTCCTTCCTGCTAAAAAAGGATGCAATCTTAAAACTATTTCTATAAAACACTCTGACGTCGACCGTTGTAAAAAACCTACTAACCAACGATACTACCTCCTTCTTCAGCTCTTCTTCAGCTATCGTTGGTTAGTAGGTTTTTTACAACGGTCGACGTCAGAGTGTTTTATAGAAATAGTTTTAAGATTGCATCCTTTTTTAGCAGGAAGGAACGACTGGATGAGTGCCTGTGGAGTGGCTGTGTCTATTTTTATAAGTGTGACTGCTGCATGCAGTCTTACGTTGGTAGTACCAAACTCCAACAATTCATCAGACATAGCCAACATGCAGGAATATCTCATAGAACCGGTCGTGCACTAACCACTCCACCCCAATCAGCAATTAGGGATCACTGTGAAAATACGAACCATTCATTCAAAACTATTAATTTTTCAACTTTATGCCGAGCTAATAGTGAGCATGACCTAAGAATTCTAGAGTCCCTTTTCATATTCACTCATAAACCTAACCTCAACAAAGACATTAGTGCCGTAAAGTTATCAATTGCCCCCACCTACTGACGTAATTCAGCATGTGCATGTGTGTGTGTGTGTGTGTGTGTGTGTGTGAATGCATAGTGTGTTTCGTTGTTGTTTTCTGAATTAGCGTGTACATGTGTTTTTGTGTGAATTAGGAGTATGCTATTGTTTGAGTATGAACGAACAAATTAGGTTTTTAGTCATTTAGAGAATTATGTGGAATAATATGATTTTTGTGTTTAGAATAGACAATTTATTTTTTTTTTCTCTCCTGTTCCAGCACTGATGATGGAATTTTAATTCCGAAACGTTTGCAATAAATGTAATGTTCGTTTTTACTCTGGTTCTTCTTTTTATTCTACGAATAAGATTCTCGAAGAATCGCCCTATTGGAAATATAATTTCTAATCGCTATGGAGATCCAGTGTTAAGAGTGTTTCGTGGACTGGAGAAAAACCTGCAAAAGAAAGATAAACTGGTGTGTGATATAGAGTTTTTGAGTGCATGTTATCACTATGAAGTCGTACCGAAATTCCTCCGAGTTCGTCTCTACCGCCGTCAATTGGAGACTTCGGACCTGTGGCGTTCCTTGCAGCGTAAGCTACTCTGGAACGAACTGAGACACTCAAGACACTCAAGACCGTGGAAAGACGCCATGAAGATTTCCTTCACAACCTGAAGTCACTGGTATCCTCTATAGACTTCGCCTGTCTAAAATTATGGCTTTATCGCAAACAAGTGCAATATGTGAACCGCATCCGAGCAGTACAAAAGAACAAACTAGTCAGGTTAGGAGTTTCACCCCTGTGCAATAATATTGATCCGTCTAATGTTATTTTTAATTTTTCGTCAAAGACTCTGTCTTCAGACGAAAAACGGGTTTTATGCTTAGGTCTAGACTTTGGCTTACCAATTACCAAGCTGAATTTCTACAGATATTTTTTAGTATTTGAGCGGCTGTACGACAAATTGTCAAAGTTTGAAATTTCTCCATTTATTCACAATAGTAGAGCAACTTTCACCAACGAACTGAAAACACTTGCTCATAAATTTTATAACAAATTTGATCGCCATCGTAACGCTTGTGCTATGTTTAAAATCAAAGATTTTTCGATTCTTAAGAAATTATGCACTGATGATTCAATTTACGTTACCAAACCCGATAAAGGGAATGGTGTTGTTATTCTTAACAAACGGGATTATATTTCAAAAATGGAATCAATTCTATCAGACAGAGATAAATTTTGTGAAGACCTTAGTGACACAAAAACCTTATTGTTGAAACTGGAAAATAAGGTCAACTACAAACTTAAAAAAGATAAAGATTTAGGAATTTTAACGGATGATTTTTATAAAACTTGTCGCTCTGTAGGATCTCAACTTGGAGTGTTATATGGTTTGCCCAAAATTCATAAGCCTGATGTACCGCTGAGACCTATTTTATCTGCGTGCAATACCCACAACTCTAAACTGTGTGCGAACTTAGTTCCTATTCTATCCCCATTTTGTAATAGTAAATATACAGTAGAAAATTCGTATGAATTTGTTCGCGATTTGTCGACTGTTGGCAACATAGATAATCTCTTCATGTGTAGTTATGATGTGGAGTCTATGTACACTAATGTTCCACTGGATGAGGCAATTAATGTTTCGTTGGACCGCATTTTTCAAGATAACCGAACCATCCTGAGTTACGACAGACCCCAATTCAAACGTTTACTTGAAGTAGCGCTGAAAGATTCGTATTTTGTATTTAATGGTAAAACGTACAAGCAAATTGACGGACTTGCAATGGGATCTAACCTCTCTCCTTTAATAGCGAACTCCTTTCTAGCCCATTTGGAAAAACATTTTTTGAACCAATGTCCTCCGGAGTTTAAGCCTTTATTTTACCGAAGGTATCTGGACGATACATTTGTTTTGTTTCGCTCTGAAATTGCAGCCAATAGTTTCTTTCAGTATATTAACACATCTCATCCTAATATTAAATTTACGATGGAGGTAGAACAAAATGATCAGATCCCATTCCTAGACGTTCTCATAAAAAAGTCAAATTCAAAACTCATTACTTCTGTCTATAGGAAGCCAACATTCACTGGGCTTACTATGAACTATTTTAGTTGTGTATATAAAGGGTATATAAAATCATGTATTGACTGTTTACTTCATCGTGCATACCGCATATCCAGTACGTATGAAATATTCCATCTTGAAGTTGAGTACATTGTAAATTTATTGGTCAACAACAAATATCCGAAATCACTAATTCAGAATTGTGTAAAAAAATTTTTAGATCGTAAAATTTGCCCCTCTCCTGCAACCTTGAGCGTACCTAAGCAGACCTTGTACGTCGAGTTACCATTCATGGGTTATTTGAACGCAGAGCTGAAGAAGGAGGTAGTATCGTTGGTTAGTAGGTTTTTTACAACGGTCGACGTCAGAGTGTTTTATAGAAATAGTTTTAAGATTGCATCCTTTTTTAGCAGGAAGGAACGACTGGATGAGTGCCTGTGGAGTGGCTGTGTCTATTTTTATAAGTGTGACTGCTGCATGCAGTCTTACGTTGGTAGTACCAAACTCCAACAATTCATCAGACATAGCCAACATGCAGGAATATCTCATAGAACCGGTCGTGCACTAACCACTCCACCCCAATCAGCAATTAGGGATCACTGTGAAAATACGAACCATTCATTCAAAACTATTAATTTTTCAACTTTATGCCGAGCTAATAGTGAGCATGACCTAAGAATTCTAGAGTCCCTTTTCATATTCACTCATAAACCTAACCTCAACAAAGACATTAGTGCCGTAAAGTTATCAATTGCCCCCACCTACTGACGTAATTCAGCATGTGCATGTGTGTGTGTGTGTGTGTGTGTGTGAATGCATAGTGTGTTTCGTTGTTGTTTTCTGAATTAGCGTGTACATGTGTTTTTGTGTGAATTAGGAGTATGCTATTGTTTGAGTATGAACGAACAAATTAGGTTTTTAGTCATTTAGAGAATTATGTGGAATAATATGATTTTTGTGTTTAGAATAGACAATTTATTTTTTTTTTCTCTCCTGTTCCAGCACTGATGATGGAATTTTAATTCCGAAACGTTTGCAATAAATGTAATGTTCGTTTTTACTCTGGTTCTTCTTTTTATTCTACGAATAAGATTCTCGAAGAATCGCCCTATTGGAAATATAAACACATGAGTATTATTAGGTTAGATTCTTGAAATGCCAGAATGTATGGGTAATTCATCAAATATCGAACTGAACTGATCATCGAACAACTTTGGAAATATGCGCGTAATAAATTTAGTAAGCATCCAAACTTGCTCAGTGCCAGTGATCTTACATCTAAAACTCCTATTTTAGTGATAAAAACTCATTTCTGTGAGCTGCAAACTGCTACCAGCGGTTGCGAACGCATTTTCTGTACGACCCTTACAAATTGGTCGAATTTTTTCACTCGAAAAATCTTACGCACCTCGGGAAAATTGCGACGGTTTAATTGTTGTTGGGTCACCGTCAACCTCCCGTCATAACTAGAGAGTAGTGTTGTCATATGTTCTGTTGCTGTATTTTTTTCTTTTCCGCCAAAAACTTGATAATTATTCCATGTTCGACATTCAGTTTCTTTTTCATGTCAGTATTAAATACTGAACAAAGGTGTTCGAATCAAAATTCCTTAAAAATCATGAATTTATGCCTCGAACAAGGCTTTTCGATTCTTAATTCTTTTAAATAACTGAATCGATCTATTGAACGCCTGTTTTATTTCATTAAATATTGTATTAACGCTTGATAACATTGAATAGTTGAAGATGGGAATTCTGGTGAGGGGCTACCAATCAGCTGCTGGTGTTCCAAGGCCCTCAAGATCATCAATGATTCGTCTGGCTAAATTTACTGATGATCAATCCCTTGCCAAGAAAATTGATGCAAGCATCAATAATAATTCATTGACAAGTGCTTTACACTCTACTCCAAAAAAGGTCACACAGGTTGATGATCACAATGATGGTTCAACAAACACTGCAAATGAAACATCGACATCATATTCAAATTTTAATAACTCTCCATTCAAATGCATCTTGAAAATAAGTAATGAGACAGTTATTTCAAACAAACAAACAAAACAAACATCGGCATCTTTGGGATGCTTTATTTCCAATCAAGCCCGATACAAATGATCTTAAGCATTGGTTTTCAAATGTCTTATAACTAACACTATATATAGGACACCATGACGGTTCCCCCGTAAAACCGGTACCCATTTCCGACACCTGGGTCGAGTGGGGTATTGTGCTTGAGCTTTCCCTTATACCCAACGGGGAAAATCGCAGCGCCAGCGCCGGGATACGAACCCGCGACTCCAACATACAAGTCCGATCCCTTAACCGCTGTGCCACCGCGAGCATTTCCAAGAAAATCCAGTGCACCAAAGAAAAAAAGAATGAAAGAAAAACGTTTATTTTCCAAGTGGCCACATGAGATACATGTCAACATATTGGGTTTTAAAAAGTTTCTTAATATAGGACGTCCTAAAACCAAAGTTCCATACGAGGAGTACTAATTGACAAACCATCAGAGGTGTACAAATAGAAAAGCCATATGAGGCATAATAATTGACAAACTATACGAGGTGTACTAATAGACAAACTATCAGAGGTGTACAAATAGATAGACCATACGAGGCATATTGATGGACAAAATATACGAGGCGTAGGTACTAATAGAAAAACCATACGTGGCGTGCTAATAGTCTAACAAATGTTCCATACGAGGAGAACTAATTGACAAACCATCCTGTTCGAATCAAAATTCTTGTTCGATTCATGTTCGATATTGATGAAATTATGTTATTAAAGAATTCGATTTTTAGAACAATAAATAAATTCCAGCAATCTACGTTGTCTTTAAAGCGACATCACAGAACAAGAAAGCAACTGTTCAAGAATAATCTTGAGGCCCGCAACAGTTCTTCACAGCAAAAGTTACCGATTTATGAAGGTTGTTTCTAGACACACGTGGTTTCTGTTCGATATTTGATGAATTACCCTAGCTATCTCACAGTCACAGCACTGTAGGGATGATCTTGAGCAGGTTAAAAAGTATGTTGAGTGCACGACTCTCCCTTTCAAAAATTAAAGCTATTAAGCTATTATTTACCAACATATTTCAATGTATATCAAGTTTTACTTTATTCATTGAAATGATAAATATTATCTGAAAATGTGTTGCCAATACTTTAATGGGATATTTCATGTGAAGATTTGTCTTCAATTATATTAAAACTGCTTAATCAAGCCTCAATATAATTGTAGAGCACACCTTGAAATTCAGTTTTTTACTTTTTCCCAAACTATTTCTAAATACTAGACAATTTTATCTAGCATTTCAAGTTTTTATCATATTTTTTTAGCTGGAAACATGACTGATGTGATTCTCCTCATATTGTTGAAAACCTAAATTTTCTAGTGTTAATAACTTTTAGCTTATTCTACAGTCCCACTTACTTGAATATCAACGGAATTAACGCTTAATATCCACCACAACCTTGAGCAAATGAGGTTCCACGCACTAACAGTTTCCAACACCCTATGTTCATCTCACCGCATGGGCAGTTTAATTCTGGGCCACGCAGTCCGCATAAGCAAGAAAACTTCGCAGTCCTAATTCATTTTACAAAGGAAACACGATAATTTTAAGATGTTTAAAAATAGTGTAGTTCCATCTTTCCAGTGTCGCTATTTGAGCATTGAGTATTTGAATAAATATTTCAGGAGCTTCAAGTTTGTGAATGCGAACATTAACAAGTCGAATTATTTAGTCATTCGTCCACGACACTAACATTACTGAATCAATTGCTGTAATTTACTCAAAAAAGCAAAAATAAATGTACTAATAACAATCATTTTCCATTACCTAATAAAATAGTGATTATAGTAGATGGTTTTCCTCATAAGAAATCAGTTCGGATACACAAATTAGTGAATTCGCGGATATCTGCGGGTTGTTCACAAACGTTCTATAGTTGACTTCAAAAGAAACACATGTCAACTCTGAAAGCCTCCAGAACAATCTGAGATCGTAGTATTGGGAAAATGGCCTTAAGCCAAACGCCAATAAAGCGTAATTCATTATTTTTGGATCATGGAATGCAATCACAAAACTACTGCAACTTCCCATGACGTTTCGAAAAAGTATAATGGAGCCCGCTGACCAGTTATAAGCCATGGTGTTCAGCCAAATATGTTCGTCAAATCACTTGTTGAAACATGAAATAAAATTTGCGGAATCCTAATTTTTGGTCGAATTAAAAACTCATTTGACGAAAAAAATTGTTATAGAGATTCAGTCATTTTATCATTTCTGGTTGACATACTTCGGTCCGGGGAGA
Source organism: Morinoia aosen (assembly GCA_030386875.1). NCBI lineage: Eukaryota > Metazoa > Arthropoda > Malacostraca > Amphipoda > Talitridae > Morinoia > Morinoia aosen. The sequence goes on from CM059568.1 coordinate 50,642,379, forward strand.
AACATCTCAACATCTTTAAACAGACTTGTAAGTAAGTATGAACTTCGCAGGCGAAGTTGGTCGCAAAGGCCATTCAAGAAACATGATCATGCAACGTCTTTTTCAAAAAAACTAAAGTGGTCTCCAATACCAGAAGGATTCTACATTCAGAAAGCCCGATATGTATTCTGTTCTCTTTATCTCCCTGGGAGTAATACAGATTTAGTAAAATTTATTTTCCCCTCTATTTAGACAAAAAAAAAAGTTATATGAAACGGTTACCGTCTCGACATGGTGTATCCGTCGCTGGAAACCGGCGCTGGCTATAAGACATTGAAAAAAACAGTATACAAGATAATATGCATTAACTTGACTATAAAACATGATTTTTTTCCTTTGTAATTCAATTAATTACTAGTTAGAGACACCTTTGCGACACACTGCGAGTCGTGAGGACCCGCAGCGCCAGTTTTCTCTCTAGAGTTGGTAGCGTCAACAGTGCATGGTGTCCAAGTGTGCCCCTAGATGAGGGATTAAAGCTAAGTACTCACTACTTCTAAGACTGATATTTCTCACTCTTGTCTATCCTGACCGTACTTTCCATATTCCTTCTCTTCTTGTCCTAAGCCCAGAGTTCCTTCGAGCAAGGGGGATATTTCAGAGGTGAGCGGATTATATACCTATGTGTATATTGCTATGCTTCTTTGTGTTATGTGAACTGCGGTGCTATGCTAATTAGATGGGCTACTATTGTGGGATGTACTAATAATATACTTGGTCTCAATACAGTAGGTATGTGATACCACCCTAGTGGTCACCACACTCCCAATAAATAAGTGGATAAGCCCTTGCTTTAATACCGTACAGCTCAGGAAGATGAGTAGATTTATAGATACGATAGACAGGATTCTGTGACTACCTATACTTTTGATAAAAGTTTATTAGATTACACAAGTTAGTTTAATTACTCAACGCAACAAAGGCGTTCCGAAGATAGTTAGGATAAAAGTATAATTTACATGGAGTTAATGGGACGAGGCATCTATGCACAAGGTGTGTTTCCACACAAGATCTCCTGCGCCTAGAAACAATAACTTCAGAAGGAAGGTGATGAAACGAGATGAACGGTGAAGAAAAAAAGTTAGATTTGGTGAAAAACAAGACAGCAGTGAACCGAAAAAGATGGTCCTTAACAAGGCAATATATATATTTTATTTAAACTGAATGAAGGCCTGCCTAACTCTCAGCTCGGGACCTCATATTTTCCTCCCTAGAAGCGCAAATCTCCGTCGATACAATAGTTACATTCCTCTGAGTGTTATTTTTTATATAAGTACAGTAGGCTTCGAGAGTTAATGGTAATGGCTTAACGTAGGGACAAAATCCTAATTTTAAAAGGAGAGCAAAACACGAGTTAAAATACATATCATTTATTCTCTCACGCATACCATTAATGGGTATACATATATAATAAGCATGCAACATCACAGCTCCATAGTAGCAATCATATATATATATATATAATGGTTTCAACAATGCAACACAACCACGTACAAAGTTTCCGGTTCATATTTTTTACCTTCCAGATCGGAATGCGTAACCCGTAGCTCTCTTCAGAAGTCATGCGCAGGTATAAAGCAAAACCAAATCAAATTCAATCAATGGGCGCAATTCACTCATTAAAAAGCAAACATACAGGAAATTAGATTTGAACATAGTACGTATATTCTTTTCTGTTGAGAGTGTCTAAATACGAATACATTCACGGCATAAGAAATAGTGGGAATGGAATGTGACTGATAAAGTTACGTAATGTTGACCTTACCGATAAAGAGCACAGTGACACAATACAATTGTGAACCCTGCCACTTGTCCTTAGTCACAAGCAAGTTTTTAAGTTTTTCTCTTTGAATTATTATTATTATTATTATTATTATTATTATCATTATTATTATTATTATTATTATTATTATTATATAAGAAAGTTTTAGCCTCCCTTAACCACGACAAAGATGTTCCAAGAGAGGAAAGAGGAAGGCACCATTTAGTATGGAGTTGAGGGAACGTGGAATCTATGCACAAGGTGCACAGAAACAGTAAGCTAGGAAACAAGTTCATGAAACAAGAAAAAAGTTGAAGAAGAAAGTAGTAGGTGCTGAAAAACAGGACAGCAGTGAACCGAAAAAAGATGATCCGTAACAAAACAAAAACCAATTCTATTTCAACAAAAGGAAGCCTACCTAACTTTTAGCTCAGGCCCTCACGTAGTCCCCCTGGGAGCGCTAATTTTCTCTTTGAAATAATTTTGATTTATCCATTGATATTTTCACTTGGTTCTTGATATCCTCTGAAACACTAGCAGTTAGCAGTAGAACCATAGTACAATATTTGAAAAGTCCCAAAAAGGCAACATTTTCAATTTTCGTCACGACTTCGAACAAAACAGCTGAAATGCTCGCACAACACAGCGTGAAGGCATAAGGGTAGTCAGGGAATTGATATTGTAAGTGCTGGAATGGTTCTATGCTGCCTGCGGAGGCTAGAAGTAAAGCTAATAAGCTTAGACCGTCGCAAGATAATAAGAGTTAAACGGGAGAACACGCAACAACAAAAAATATTATCGCCATCGAAATTTTATACTCTTAATCCATTCCAAGAAAAATGTAAAATAAAATCATTGAAAGAACTAGATTACTTTGTGAAGCCAGACAAAAAAATTCCTCGTATCGATGGAGAGATATCCCCTTCTAAAAGTTCTTCGTAGCATTTTATTCCTGAAAACGTCGAGTAAAGAGTATCGCATATTGTTTTAAATCTAATATAACATATCATATGGTGCTACTCCAAGGGACTCTTCCCTTATAATCCATCAATGAAAATGCAAAATTTTGCCGAAAAAGTCGTCAACATCAACCACGAGTTTCAAGTCGATCATTTGCTAGTCCACCAATCAGGAAGCACCAATCGCAGCCACCAACGGAGATGACCCACACAGTCACGCTCAATTTGAAGCATCATTATAATTAGTGCTCATCAAAACTCTATTTTATGCAATACTTTACGAGACTTTACGATAAATGCGCTCAGGTGAGAAATGCCCATTTGAACTGTCTTGCTTTGATACACCTATTACGCTCATTCAAGGCTGTACAAATACACATATTTGAAAGTATGGAAAAAAACGCATACAAAAGAGTTAGGCACAAAATTGGAATGGCGTGTGGTCACAGAAGATGAATTCGTTATCTTGAATGAAAACAAACATCAAGACGCACTAGCAACCATACTGCTGCGAAACTTTCAGTTAAAAGATTGAGCCTTACCGTGAAGTGAGTTTTTTTCTTGTATCTCATCAGAACCCTCAAGGAAATACTGTGAAATTATTTTCTGGGTAAAATGGGCAAAGGTGCTAAGGATTAATAAAGTTCTGACGCTCCTCTTAAAGGGCGTATTTGCTTGAGTGTGCATGAAATAGCATAAATGACCGAACGTATACAGGAAAGTGCCCACGGTATACAGGATAGCGCACAATCACATCGTTGATTTATAGTCATATTAATGTGAGATTTCAATTTGAAGTTGCTAACTTCAAGTAGTTCGCATCCTCGGTAACAGCAGATGCGAAATACTCAGGATATTAAAAAAAACGAAACATTTTCAAATTGGATAGGGAGTCTCCGAGGAAGACTAGGGTCACAAGAGAAACTGGCTTACCTCGACAATGTTACTGCAACGGTACGACTTCTGAGTCTTTATGGATTTGAAATATGCAGAGCGAACTAAAAGTTTTAGACCATATTCAATGTACCTCAGATTAGGAAAATATTTAGATAAATCGAGAAGCCTCAATGTGAGACAGACAATGTCGAAAATGTGAAGGCTCTAGTGTGAACACGTTCTGTGTTTTAAGAAAGTGCACACGTGACGATGAGTTCCATAGATATTTTTAAAGTGGTACGTATTTCAGATAAAATGTTAAAACGAAATTTCCCTTCAATGATGACCAACAACATTTTAGGTAACACCAAGTCATCAACACTATAGGTATGATATTAACAACATTTCGGGTGTAAAGGTGTCATTAAAATTTTATATACATGACGTCTCGTTTTGATATTCACTTTCACTAACAACTCAAGAGCATAAAACACTTTAGAATTGAGAACATTATAACGTCTCGTTTTAGATGACGTCATTCACTTTCACTAACAACTCAAGGGAATTCACTAACACATCAGGATTGAGGACATCATCAACATTTTTTAGGCGCGGTATCACCTCTACGCCGACCGGAAGAAGCGCCCGAGAGAAGCGGATCATCCACAGTAGCTTGGTGCTCAGGAATGGGCTCAAAGGTTGGGACAGCTGCCAGAGGAAGAGTGGAGTCAGTGGAGTAGCCAGTCGTGGAGTAGTCACTGGAGTAGCCAGAACGCGGGCCCTGGGAGTACCCCGAATCTCCGTCAACAGACTTGGGGAGGTCAGCAACTAACTTTCCTAAGGGTTCGTCTGATACACCCGCTGAATTGATGTCGATGGCGGTGTGGCGAGTGAAAGGCTTTTTCCTATCTGCAGTCTTGGGTTCTTCAGGTACAGGGTTCGCAGTCACGGTGCCTTCTCCAGAGGCAGGAGCGAGTGAGGAGACCGAGTCCGCATAGACCGAGTTCCGCGCAGACTTGTCGTCCCCGGACAGCGTTCTGTTCAAGCGTCGCTGCAGCATCGCCCGACGCCACAAAGATCGACGACGCGCGTTGTTCACAAGAGTTTGCACTCCCTCCACTTGATGGATCACTTCGGGCGGCAGTTGCGCTAGCTCGTCTGTATAATGCACAATCAAATGAAGTACGCACTGATTGCAAAACATGATCAAAAATGAGGCTTATGATGAAATGGTTGAATGAAACCATCGAGAAAGGGATGGTATTGCCAAACGAGTGGCCACGTATGACATTTAGTGTGTATGATTATCGGAATGAACCAAGTTATAGCTGAATACATCAGATATATTTATATCCAATAAATTAATAGCATTTACGACGCTTGAAATTTGAATTCCAAATAGGTTTAGAAATTTAATAAAGTTCCGCTCATTTAACTCTAAAAATTGTAAAACTTTTTAAAATAAATTAAATAACTTTCGGTTTCACCGACTCGAAATCTACCAACAGTTAAAAATTTTTGGTGCTTTTTACGCTCCGATCGAAAACATCTTGCATTCATCAGATAATTTACGGAATATTACCGAGCGATCTATGGAAAAATTAAATTTTACAGACATCTCTGAACCTCATTGGCTTCAAAACTTAAGGATGCTCATTGGCTCAAAACTCTCCAACGCTGGCAAGAAATGTGAAAACTCCTCAGTAAGTTGCTAACAAAGATGTACTCCTGAACACATAAAATTATAAAGCTCAAAACACGTGAAATTACACATTGTACTGACATCATCCTGTATGAGACACCTGATAACTTCGAAACCGCTACCTCTTGCCGAAACTGGAATTCAGTAATGATAATTTTACGGAAACATTTCTTCCGGGGTCGCCAACGTAACGCCCCTTGGAATTGTGTAGAATGAGTTCGTGGTTCCTACAACAAATACTTTTCGAACGTTTTACTGACCAGTTCTATACGCAATTTAAAATCTTTTGAATTGCTATTAAGTGAATGAAAAATTTATGACTTAACATCTACACTTTGAGTACTTCAACTGCTGCTGGCGGCTTTTTTCCCACGAGATTTATTAGACATAAATTTTCACAATAACTCGCTTCATTTCGCATGTCACCCTTGTATTTGGCATGAGAGGCCTGAATAATATTCACTCAACGCCACGAGAATTGATTTCGATTTGAGCAAAGCGATAAATAATCCGTGACAAGGAGAAAACCAACAATATGGCCTAGTGTCTAATGCAAACGCTCCTGCATTGTAGGGAATAGCAAACAACCCAGGTGCATTGCTACACAAGGAATAATGGAAATAAGCGCCACTACACCATTTATGAGGATATTACTCGAGTACTTCAGTACGCTCTCACGCACTCTCTTCACTCACCTCATCTTCTCCTGGAGTGCAGGGAATAAACAAAGAAATTGCTTTATGCACGCGAAAATGATTCATTATGGACAGGATTACCATCTTAAAACACTTATAATCGGGCACACAGTATCCGATACCCCTACGTAGGCTTCAAGAAAATTGCAATGTTGGTCTTTCTTTTCTCCAAAATCCCAATTTTTCCGATAAAATTTTTAGCCATAAAGAGCTCCGAGCAAAAATTCTCATAGTCAATTTTAATTGAACTGCTCAAACTTGAAGATTTTGGTCACAAAGGCCTACCTGGAGACTTTGACATCGAATCAAGAGCTCATTTCTGGAGAAAAGTTCAATTTTTTAGCATGAGAATAGTTTAAAATAAAATTAGGTGTACTTCACTGCGATATTTCATCTCCGAGTTTTTTGAGTCGAGAAATACAAACAAAAGACCTGTTTGTCCGAAAGAGATAGAGAGTAACAAGTAGAATTATTTCCAATTATCGTCATGCATACCTTATTTATGTCTCTTCACACAAGCAGAGAAAATAGACGTTAGTTAGTACAGCTGGCGACACCATTTCATACGGCTCTCCGCATGCACATAACAAAAAACTTCAATCGTTCATTTAAAAACGCAGAACAACAAAATTTTCCCAGTTCACTAAAACATGTAGAATTAAGGCGGTTCACAAATACTGTAAAATATTCCTCAAACTAGGCGATATTCAAAACAATTGGTCAATTCTCAAAGCGCATGCCTGAAAAACCCTTTCTTAATTTTCAGGACACAAAATGCCCCATTAATTTCCTCCAATTTTAAAATCACGCAATACGTCAGCAATTTATCTTTTTTTTTTAAACCACACCATACTTCAGTAATTTCCCTCAATTTCAAAATCACGTTATTTTTCTCTATTTTCAAGTCACACAATACCCCAGTAATTATCCTCAATTTTCGAATCACGCTGAATTCCAGTAATTTCCCTCAATTCACAAACCACGCAACATTCCAGCAATTTCTCTCAATTCACAAATCCCGCGGTATTGCAGCAATTTCCCCCAACTCTCAGACCCAGAACGCAAGCATTTCTGCACACCTTGAGAGATGGAATTGATCTTACCTTCAGTGAGGGGATTGACCTCTCCCGGGAGTGAGATCATCCTCGAGGGACGGGGACGCGGGAGGAGATGGGGTTGGCGGCTCCAGGAGCTGCGGGGGGGCATGAGGGGCATGGCAGGGAGAGGAGGCAGAAGCAGGGACGGCAGAGGCACAGATAATAGAGATAACATGCGAGAAAGGAGACTATACCAAGGATGGTGAGCGGTAAGGGTAGGGCAAAAAGAACTCATTAATCACCGCAGGTATACATGATATAGCAACATGGCCTAAAATAACATGATATTGGTCACCATGATATATGTAGATGCTGACTGCCTGTCATACAAAATTTTTTCGTATCCCAAAAATGGTCGCGTGGGGGATGAACTACATAGTATTGGTTGTTGTTGTAATGTAGCTTGCGGTACGGTAGTGATAGTGCCGAGTTTTCTGTGGCAACAATTGCTTGCAATTTTGAGTGCCTACACCTACGTTTGGTAGCTGTTACGATTGTTCTCTTTTACGTTTGCCTGGCGCGGCATATGCTGAGAACATTAGTTTTCGTAAACGCTGCAGTTGTCACTTAATGAAGACAAGCAAGTATGGTCTTTTAACAACACTGATGATATAAAATAACTTAGCAATAAAAGAGCATGTGCATACAGCAGCTACAAATACTCCTTATTAGTAGCGTGCGCTGACCACTCAGTCAACAAACTCTATATTGTGGCTCATCGTTTATCACTAAAAACTTCTAAATAAAATTGAATAAAACCTAAAAAAATGAATTTGATTCAAATTCTTGAAAATTTTCAGAGTTTAATTGAAAATACAAGTTAAATCAAACAAGAGTAAAGTAATAGACACACCAAATAAGCACCAAACGCAATGACGTCACCACTTCCCGCATCCAACACAAGCACCAACAGCAATGACGTCCCCACTTCCCGCATCCAACACCAGCACCAGCAGCAATGAAGTCACCACTTCCCGCATCCAACACCAGCACCAGCAGCAATGAAGTCACCACTTCCCGCATCCAACACCAGCAGCAATGAAGTCACCACTTCCCGCATCCAACACAAGCACCAGCAGCAATGAAGTCACCACTTCCCGCATCCAACACCAGCACCAGCAGCAATGAAGTCACCACTTCCCGCATCCAACACCAGCACCAGCAGCAATGAAGTCACCACTTCCCGCATCCAACACCAGCACCAGCAGCAATGAAGTCACCACTTCCCGCATCCAACACCAGCACCAGCAGCAATGAAGTCACCACTTCCCGCATCCAACACAAGCACCAGCAGCAATGAAGTCACCACTTCCCGCATCCAACACAAGCACCAACAGCAATGACGTCCCCACTTCCCGCATCCAACACCAGCACCAGCAGCAATGAAGTCACCACTTCCCGCATCCAACACAAGCACCAGCAGCAATGAAGTCACCACTTCCCGCATCCAACACCAGCACCAGCAGCAATGAAGTCACCACTTCCCGCATCCAACACCAGCACCAGCAGCAATGAAGTCACCACTTCCCGCATCCAACACCAGCACCAGCAGCAATGAAGTCACCACTTCCCGCATCCAACACCAGCACCAGCAGCAATGAAGTCACCACTTCCCGCATCCAACACCAGCACCAGCAGCAATGAAGTCACCACTTCCCGCATCCAACACCAGCACCAGCAGCAATGAAGTCACCACTTACTGCATCAACACAAGCACCAAAAAGCAATACAAGCACAACAAGAGAAGCCTATCAAGTCAATCCTGCATTTTCAAGAAGGCTGTGAAAGCCTAAAAACGTCGGATCGACTGCCGCACGCTGTATTTATTGTAAACAGTAAAGTTTCATTCAAACAGTGAAGTCGACCCTGCAGGTTTACTTTTGCCTCATTTTCGTGAGTTTTTTTCCAATGTAACTCACACTTCTCCAGCTCCAGTGTACACCAGCCCTCATTAGCGACCATATGAATTTACCATTGGTTCTTAGGCATTCACCACTCATTCTGGTCACACACTCGTACTCTGTGTAATGACCTTTCCAAAATTACAGTGCTGTAAGTACGTCATTCATTAGATCATCCACGATTTATAACCATCGGTTTATTGTTCTTCAGTAGCGCACTATCTCTCTAGGGTATATTCATATTCAAGTACTCGTTTTAAATAATGAACATATTATTCGACTTACTCAAGAGTCCGTATATATTGCCCTAGCCCATGTAACATTTTCATGTATGAGTATAAAACACCATCAGTAAGAATATTACGGAACATAATTTCTCATGTACTATTATACCACCTCCCATTAAGTAAAGTATGCAACACACTTCTCTAGAAAACGCCCTCTTCAAGTGACCCATACGTACTCCTGTACCATCACACCACCTCCCATCAAAACAAGACAAACATCGGCATCTAAGGATGCTTTATTTCCAATTCAAGCCTGATACATGTCACCTTGTACATTGGATTTTCAAATGCCTTATAACTAACACCAGGACGCCATGACGGTTTCCCCTGGTCAAGACTGGTACCCATTTCAGACACCTGGGTAGAGTGGGGTATTGTGCTTTGAATTTTTCCCCTATACCCAACGGAGAAAATCGCCACCCAGCGCCGGGATTCGAACCCTCGATGCTTTCACAGAAGGGCGGATCCTTAACCACACTGCTATTGCGAACACAAATTCTCGAAGGAAATTACGCAACACACTTCTCTATGAGAAGGTCTAACTCAAGTTATACATACTCCAGTACCAGCACACCTCCCATCAAGCACACTATGCAACAACAATTCACTATGAGGAGGCCCTAACCAGGTCACTCACGCCCCCAAGAGAGCACAGGACACTCACGACTCGCTTGGCGGGCGGGCGTCGGTGTGGGGGCGGAGCTGGACGGCGTCGTCTGGAGCAAGGGACCTCCTTGCTTCCAGGTCCTGGCTGCCATACGTGCGGGGGTCCTTGCTGCTCGTGCAGGGAAAACGTTCACTTAAACGCTCATCTTTGATACTCATTCATACATGAGTATTAAACGGATGTCTAATGTATTTAAATTCTCTTTCAAATGTTCAAGCGTCTTCAGCTAATGAAAGGACGTAGTCATGGATAACCTTCGCTCAAACAAGTGTCAGTGAGTAGAAAATTGACGGTTGACTTGATTTTCCAAAACAAGCTCATTGTGACTTCATACAAAACTGTCCAGCACTCAACTGGCCTTGTAATTTGAAACCAGAACATTCCTCACGAAGGCTCGTATGTTACCTCTCCCCCCCCCACAATTTCAACCGGAAAACTAGATTTCTCCATTACGTGACATAAATGTGCTCTTGAGAGTCATAGTTGACTGATTGATTTCAAAAATACCCATGCTCTTTCTTTTTCTGCATCATTCAGGAAAAAAAAATAAATCATGCACAAAAGAGGGCTACGCTTTGACTCAGCGGTCGCGTTTCATGCCTTACTTACCTAGAGAGAGCGCAACTGAACCTAAAGATATGCATGAGACCAAGTGTGATGGCATCTGATGAACAAGCTAATGAATTTAAAGCTGTACGCGTGCCTGGAGTATTATAGCATCTGATGATAGTATCACATGCACAGCCCATAATTGATTGGAAACACAGTATTCACAGAACTAATTTTAACATATCGTATTTTCCTACAGAAATCACATTAATCTAAAATTGACAACATAATTACTCACCCGAATAATTACTACATAATTACTCGAAGACTCTTCGTAGAGTCTTGAAGAACCAGTATTCACATGTCGCATTTCCCTCCACTAATTTCCTGAGTAATTTCCACTAATTTCTCAGTATTCACCGAGAGCACAAACACTAACCGGCTCTTCGCAGAACCAGTATTCACACATATTTCCCTACACTCATCCTATGAACCAAAAACTGAGAGCACAAACACCGACCTGCTCTTCGTAGAGTCGCCTGAGAACCAGAAGTTCTGGTGATGCATCGTAGGGGTGAGAGGAGGAGGCAGCGGAGAGTCGGCCGCTGGTACTGCGGAGGGGTGAGGCAGTGAGGAGCGAGACGCAAGTCGTGTGAGACGTCGGGCGGTGGTGTGACGTCGCTGAAGATGCGACTGAAGCTCTTGATTGTCTTCGTTCACCAAATTCCGATTGTGTGTATAGTGAAGCTGCACAGAATATGCGAGGTGTGAGTTTTGTTAAAGGAGGTGATTTAGCGATCGCCATGGCGTTTATGTCGTGCTTGGACTGAATAAAGAATTCCCTGTAGTAAGGTGGTACATGGAGCTCGAACGCAACCGTGTAAAACTGCACTCAGACTCGACTATTAATGAGCTGCAGAGTTGCTCTAGACTCTAAGTGTTTTGCACTTCGAACAGTTGTTTGAAGTTGTCGAAGTCGTTCGCACTTCGAATAGTTGTTTGAAATTGTCGAAGTTGTTTGCACTTCGAAACCTAGTAGGCGAACAGAACTCTGAAATGGTTGTGTGGTGGGTGTCAAGTAAGCTAAAATTGGCACCACTTCACGTCAGGAGTGCACGAAACATTAAAAAGTTATTACACATCATGAAATAAGCGTCATCAATTAAAAACGAACGAGAAAGACAAGTTATTTTGAACCTAATCTCAAAAGTCAGGAGCTCGGGCTATCATTCGAGTTTAGTATTTGCTAATGATTTGGTCATGTTGGCAACATATTTCCACTGAATAATGGACGAGTTTACTATGCACCTGGTCTTCTGTGCACGAAAAGGTTGTTTTAAATTTTGAGGTAGTGAAGGTTTCAATTTCTACACGTGCGTTCAATATTTCCATACACAAGATGAAGAGAAGAGCCAGAGTCGAGAACCGCCAGTTACACGCGGGAGATTTTCTAAGCCAATTGGAAATATATGATTTTCACTCATTGTACTTCTGTTGTTATCCTAGAACCATGAAGCTCACGCGTGATTGTAAATGGAAACTTAGTCCTCCAGATGGTTCGTTGTCAGCGTCTAAATTTTGAAAGCAGTATTTAAAAGTTTATTCTTACCAAGCGTAGATTAACCAAGGGAATACGTTTTATGTTTTGCTTTCAATTTTTCGACCACTGAAATCAGTATTACATCACCCTGTGTTATGGTATACTCACCAATTAAAAGCCATTCTATTAAGATATTTTAGATTCCAATAGTTTACAACCATTTATGCATCAATGTTATCAACCATATACTTTTCCCTTGTTTTTTCTTTACCATATCGGGCATCAAGTTTTAAATGGCATAAGAATTTTGAGATTCGCACATAAGAGTAAAGCTGCTCTTCTACAAAGAAGGGCAATTGAGAAATTGAAACGATTATTACACAGGTCAGAACGATCTACGAGTAGGATTTAAAAAATAGTACTTGGTCAAAAGCTTCCTTACGTTCGAAATTTGAAGAGAGTTAAAAAAATTCGACCATTGGTCGAATACAGAGATGAATGATTTTGAGGGGCGCAACATATATATCTAACACGTTTTGTGTTATGGCGCAGCAGGTTATTCAACATGACAACTAACTTTTGAAGTGCACGATGGTTTCAAGAACTACCACTGGCCACCATTAGACTATTAACAGCCAAATGGCGTATATATGGTTACATAATTCCGTAGTCTACAAACATTACCGTGGCTCTACGTACACGCCTCTGTAAGTAAGAAAATATGCATAGGGGATTTTCGAAAATACATCATGTCAGCAATTACACTGCACGACATTAATGTTGTGAGTGCTGGTCTTCTCAAGTAGGTGAATTTATTACTTCACCCAGGCACAATCAATTTCTGTACAAGATGCTAGGGGGAATAAGGAGCGATAAGGACATGGGGGGAATAAGGAGCGAATAAGTACATAGGAGGAATAGGGAGCGAATAAGTACATGGGAAGAATAAGGAGCTAATATTTAAAAAGGAGGAATAAGGAGATAAAAAATACATGGTAAGAATAAGGAACGAAAAAGGAGGAATAAGGAGCGAGTAAGTAACCAAGAACTAATACAGAACAAGAAAGAAACAGATGAATCGCAGAATACGTCTGAAAACTTTTTACAGGTGCTATCTCCTACCCACATGGATGTTCAGGGTCATTGTGCAAAGTTGGTAGGGTCTCAAAGCATCTCAGAAGTGTGTTGTCAGTAACCAGGGTACGAAGAGCCAGTATAAATCGATGAATATTTTAAATTTTCCAGTAATAAGTGCTAAAAAGGACAGTGATTGAAGTAAACGAATTAACGTAATTCTAAGGATCGTGATCGCCAGGATGCTGTGAACTGCGCTATAGTACATGAAATTCAGATGGAGTTAGAGCACGTGTCTGCGATACGCAACACTGCGGTGGCATAAGAGCGAACCTAATTCGTTCACAGGGCAAATGTGCACCATACAAAATCGTTCTCAATATAATCGTTGTCACATGAAAGCAATGACGCACCTAGACATGGATTTGTCTATAAATTTGCGAAGTGAACTTCTAAGTTCTGAGTACATAGACGCAAATCAAAAGGTAAGTTTGTTACCAGGGCACCAAAAAAGCACTCATTTAAATATAACTCAGGAAAGTTCTCAAGCGTATTAGCTCAATATCGAAACTTGGTATTCTGGGACATAGTATAATATTCTTACATATCTTAAGGCTTATTGAATTTCCAGCTTTAGAAATCACCAAGGAATTTGAATTTTGATTTAATTAGTGGAACTGCCGGCTATAGATCAGTTTATAAAGATTGCTTCTTAGATAGTATCTAAATGTAGTGTAAAAAAATCTCTGTTTCTTTCCGTAATGATGCATCAAAACACAATTTTGGATTGAGTCCATTGCAAGACTTCGGATGGATTTGCTCCAGCCTGTAACAGGGGACAAATGCTGGAGCAGAGGACATCTGCATGCCAATTTAGTATTCTGCATTTGGTCTTTTACATCTGCATGCGAAAACAGTCTTCTGCGTTTACGCCTTTACATCTGCATGCCAATACAGTCTCCTGTATTTTGTCTCATACCTCTGCATGCTAATACAGACTTCTGCATTTACGCTCTTCATCTGCATGCTAGATTAGATTAGATTAGTCGTTAGTTTTAGCCTCCCTACCCGCAGCAACAAATGCGATCCAAAGAGAGGTAGGAGGAAGGCACCATTAAGTATGGAGTTAAAGGAACGCGGAATCTATGCAGAAAGGGCATAAAAACAATAAGATAAGAAAGAAGTTCATGAAACAAGATCAAAGTTGAAGAAAGTAGTTGGTGCTGAAAAAACAGGACAGCAGCGAACCGAAAAAAGATGTTTCTGTACAAAACAAAAACATTTTATTTCAACAAAAAGAAGGCCTACCCAATTCTCAGCTCGGGCTTTCACATTGTTCCCCTGGGAGTGCTAATTCCCATAGATAAGATAGTTGTTTTCCTCCGAGGGGGATCATCTGCATGCTAGCACAGCCTTCTGCATTTATGCTTTTACCTCTGCATGCTAACGTATTATTATACTTCTGCATGCTAACATATAGTCTTTTACCTCTGCATTTTAACATGGTCTTCTGCTCATAGTTTCCTACCTCTACATATTAACAAACAAGATCGACCTGTTCTTCACTTGAGTCGCATGTTTGTGTACCAGAATAGGCTCGTACAAAATGTATCATCTCATATCAGTTCAGAATAAAAAGTTTCAAAGTAATTACAGATGTCGCCATCATTCCATACGCCATCCCCTTCCCACTCTCATCACTGTTCTTTATAATTATATTTTCAGATAATAATTTTTAATAATATAATAGTAATGTTATGACTCCTCTTTCTAATCATATATGTTAGTTATAATACTACGACAAAGCATTTCACTCATCATCGCTAACAATAATCTCTTAGCTGCTTTCCTAACCAAGATTACAGACTAAAATTTCACTGCTGTTCTGTCGAACCATAAATTCTTTTAAGTTTCACGGCTGTCCTTAAAACATTATTTTTACTCATAATTTCAAAGCTGTTTTTCTGTTTAAATATTTTCATGGTTGTTGATCTAAATTGAATAATTTCTCGGCTATTCTTTTTAATCTTTATTTTTTAGCATGACTACACGGTTGTTTATGTTGTCGAGTGTCTGCAGGCCGCAGTACAGGGTAGGTGATAGGGCACAGGTACACTTACACTAACACTAAGCGATAACCATTGCACAAGGGTATTATGAAGAATACAAAGCAATGCCAAAATTACTATACATGACATACACAACTTAGTGCAAATAAATTTAAAAAATGGTGATTCATACGTATTGATATCGAGATGTGCATTCATTGCAAAGTAAATAGGTAAATAAGCTTTGAGGATGAAGCTCATACTATACGAGTTCATTCAAATTATTAATGATGAAAGTATCAGCTTATATTTACCTTCAGTAGTTTCTGGTGTCTCATTCAAATTGAACCAAATGTATAGAGCTCGACGTTGAGAATTGCTTCCATTCCATCCAATACTTAGAAAATCGGGGCATTCCTCGTAAACTTTTGCCACAGTAATAAATTCGTAACATTAAAACTACATTTGAACAAAAACTGCTTCACGTTCACTAACAGGAACACAACATAAAATATATTAACCAAAGTGTCCCCAGAAGATTTTGGTAGAGATTTTGCCAGTATAGTTCATTTATCACTTGCGGTAAATAAAGTATTCAAACTATATAAATTGATAGCAGTGGGTTAGAATTCTGCAGACCAAGAATCCCAAAAGTCGAACAGGCTGCAATAAAAAATAAAGCGCATTTACTAATTGTGTTTAGCGTGAGAAAATATGTGAACAAAATTCACAATAGCAAAAGTTAAAACAACAGGTTTCTCTTGCATAGGACATGGTATGCATCGTGATATGGCGAGAGCACCATTCATATCATGACACAAGAGCTGAGAAATGCATGCGAGACTCTCTCATTGTCATACCAGAGCTCATATGAGTAAGCACTTAACGAAACTGAATTTTGTGAGAAAGTCTTGAACAATCATTCCCAAAATGCCACCAGTCAATTCATCCTAATCAATCAACGCTCAGTATTTACTGAGAAAATGCGCGGTTTCCACAATGTAAATTAAACACAGAACGCCAGTCTGTGGACTTAGTCGTTCAGATAGGAGCTCTTCGCTTGCAAAAAAAACAGGATTGCTTTGGAAGTACGGTCAACTGCAGGCTAGGGCAGGTCAAAGGCGCGCACCCACACAAGGTGGTGTGGTGGCGGACTCTACCAGTGGGTGTATGTACAAACTGAGGGGTATACGTTACCTCGCCGGTACTACAGGAAGGGGGAGAGAAAATGATGTAAGTTCCTTCTAACAAGTACAGAAATTCTCCACTATCTAGAGACACTTTATCAGAAAGTTTCTCATGAAGTTTCTCCGGCCTAAAAGTTTCTGGATGAAATTGCACACAGCCAAAATTGCGTTAATTGAAATCTCCTGAAATACCCGTTAGGGTCTCAAGCAAAAATTTGTATGCGAAGTCGAAGAAATTAGACAATTTTCGGAGAAGAGAAGAGACAATATTTGAAAGAAAACTCTTGCGGTGTCAAATTAATACGAAGAATTCAGATAAAGCTTTTCAAAAGTTAATGAACCAGAATTAAGTTGAAAAAAATGCAAATGTGAAGATTAAAAACGCACAGAAATTAATTTTAGACGCATTCTAAGCACACGTCCCAACCAATACAGCTCTACTGTTCAACAGAATTGAAAAAAAGGTAGTAAATATTTCACGCACGCCAGCTTCTCGCATTGAACAGTTGAATCAAGAGTTAAAAAGACGAAAAATTCGATGATGAAATTAAAGGAAAATTTAAAAAGATTGAGTGACAATTTTAATCGGCAGGTGTGGGCTTCAGTTTGAGAGCAGTGAGGCCCTTCTTGGCACAAGAGTGTGTGCTCACTTCAGTTTCAGTCTGGTTACTCTAATTTACCATACACTTTCTATCGACCTGCTCCCCATTTCCACTGTGCAGCGCTCTAATTTTTATCTTTGCTACATTTGGTATAATTTTTCCTCATTTTTATCCACTTTAAACCAACTTCTGTTAGCTTTATATTAATTTTCCTCCACTAGAACCTGCTACGATTTTATACCCTCTTGTTCTACTTGTTACCCACTTTCTATCAACTTCTTTATCAAAATCTTTTCTTTCCACAGAAACCAATTTCCCATACCTCCAACTCAGTTACCATCCACACGTTCTAACGAACTAACCCTGCGCATATGTATTTCAATCTACTCGCCCCATGATAAATTCAATGTCCAATATATATCATTGCATGTTAGTGTCCCATTATGCAATACATATTACACCCTCTCATCACGTTACAAATGATCACCTTACCCAACAATAAATTTATAATATGATTTGCACGGGTGTGGTACCCTCTGTCTCTCTTTTTCAACTGGTTGTATTTATCATGACCATACACTTAATTTTGTCTCTTATATGACGTGCACTACACCTTTCTAACCTGGTTATCATTCCATAACCATACACTACGCCTCTTTCATTACACGTATGATGTACGCCCCACATACTCTATACTCAAATCTGACCATTGTACTAGACTTAAGAAACATTCTACCTCTGTATTACCTGTGATAAATAAATTGTTTGAATTGTTTAAATTTTTTAACCTGGTTACAATTCTATAACCTCAAGCAACGTTTCTTATACTACATTTCCTTAATTACACTTCACTTGACTTCCTACATGACTCACACAACAATGCCCCCCCTCTGAGCCGTTTACAATTATATAACCTCACACTACATTTCTTTAAATACACAACATTGCATTTATTATAATTTCCTTAATCACCCTGCACTTCACTCATTCCAGGACCCACACAACACCGCCCGCCGCCCCGACCTGGTTGTAAGGGTTGCTGCTGATCGCGCGCCGGAGCAGCTTGGCGTCCTCCTGCAGCTGGCGGGCGCTGAGGTCGCGCATGGACGACACCACCGACTCCCGCCGGCCTCCGTCTGCCCACGGCGTCAGGATGCTCGCCACCGAGTTCTTGCGGTGCTTCAGCTCACCCCTGTGGGTACAGGTCTTAGTTTCGGGCATGTGGGCATGTTGGCCGGTATGGTGTGTGGGCACGCGGTGTGGTGTGTGGGCGTATTGGCCGGTGTGGTGTACGGGCATGTTGGTTGGTGTGGTGTGTGGGCACGCGGCCCATAGTGTGGTGTTTGCACAAAACACAATCCTCTTTGTGTGAGAGACGCTGTGTCTCCCCACGGGACAGTGTTGGCCGCACAACAGCATACGGCCACACAACAACATACAAATATACGCCACTAAATACTCGCGAGGCTTCAAAGAAGCGAGTGGGACTTTAAGGTAGGCGCGCACCTATGCAAATATCCTGTATTTTTGAAACAGATACTACATCAATTCCTAGGAGCTCACTATCAAAGTTTTCCCAACACCAAAGGCAGTCGGGCTTCCAGTCAACTCGACGTACAGTCGGGCTTCCAGTCAACTCGACGTACAGTCGGGCTCCCAGTTACTCCAGGGTCGAGAGAGAGAGAAGCCAAATACAGTCATACTTTAAAGCCCCTTGGCTGACAAACACAGTCATACTTCCAATCGTCTTGACGTACACAGTGAGGCTTTCAGTAATTTTGACGTACACAGTGAGGCTTTCAGTAATTTTGACGTACACAGCCAGGCTTCCCATCACTACATAGGACGTAAAAAGACAGTGAGCCTTCTAATCGCTATGACGTATAAGCACGGTGATATTCCCAGTCACCTCAATGTATACAGTCAGGCATACTGTCACCTTGGTGTACAAAAACAGTGAGGCTCACAGTCACCATGACATACGCAGGCAGACATCCCAGACCCAGACACGCACCCGGTCAGACCCAGACACACACCAGGTCAGGACACACACGAGCGATGTCACTCACTTGGGGACGGCCTGCTCCAGCTTGAGCTGCTCCACCTGCCTACCGTCGTCGTCCTCCGTCGTCAGGCTGGTGACAGAGGCGGGGGTGAGTGGGAGCAAGGGAAGGGGGAAGGGGAGGGGGAAATGGAGAGCAGGGGAAAAGTGAGTGGGGAGCAGGGGAGGGGGGAGTGGGACGGAAGAAGTGAGGGGGAGGGGAACGTGAGGGGATGATTGGGACGTAAGGAGGTGAGTGGGACGTGAAGGGATGATTGGGATGTAAGGGGGTGAGTGGGACTTGAAGGGATGATTGGGAGGTAAGGGGGTGAGTGGGACGTGAAGGGATGATTGGGACGTAAGGGGGTGAGTGGGACGTGAAGGGATGATTGGGACGTGAGACGGTGAATGGGACGTGAGGGGTGAGTAACGCGTGAGAGGGTGAGTGGGACGTGAGGGGGTGAGTGGGACGTGATGAAGGAGTGTGCATTGAGAGCAATGAGCGAATTAAATGGGTTTGATGGAAAAAAAGGAAATGACGTATGAGAAAAATATCAAGTAATATTACACAAGCCATATCACAAAAAACGTAAGATAAGTCATACTATAAAAGAAATGTGGCGCGTCAGATAATGCTGGAAATATGCGCAAGAAATATTGCAAAATAACTTTGGCTTAAGAAAGAAAATGAAAAAATGTGGTGTAGGCAATGTGATGAAGAAATGTGGGGTAAAAAATACTGTATAATAAATCGGAGTAGAGAAGTGGACAATACAGAGGTCTCACGGAACACAACACTGGCATTCAAAACAATGTACCAGAAGCAAGGTATGCAGCTGGATTTGTAACAGACATATTCGATATAAAACAAATGCAGCCTTTAGGAATTCTAGTGTTAAACATCGGCGAACTTTCACACAACAATTCAGCGTAGCGTAAATAACTCAGAGATGCAAACGGTTAGACAACGGTCTTGTTGCACGGTGCCACTGCAGTAATTCCGTCAGTCAACTCCACTGATCGGAAGCATGCCTCAGTGAGAGGCTCAACAGTAGTGCCCAGTGTTGACTCGTTGTGCCTTCTGGCCGGATATACTGCTGTAGCCCGCGGATAGTTTTCATGGCACTAAATATCTAGCAACTCATCGATTTTCCCTTCATCTAGAACTATTACAGCATTGTACTGCTCTAAAATAACTTCAAAAGGCATAACTGTGCCAAACTCAAAAAAAATTAGAAGCATTGAGCTGGTTTTAAACTGGGTGCGACGCGCTCGCTATCACTGCTGCAGTCTTCAAGGTGTAGTGGTCATCTCTTTTTTGTCGTGCGGGTGGGCCCAAACTCATATTTGGGTGGCAGTCTTAGCTCACGGATATTCTTTTTTGAAGTAAAAAGTCCATGGGAGCTGGGTAGCCATGCTTACAAGTTCCATGAACTTAGACATCTTAGCGGAGTTCAAGCAAGGAAGAATGTCGTGGATACATAGATAAACCTTAGCGTTTTTCTATCTAGGTACCAGACTAGCTGTATCTACTGCAGAGGATGTTAATTGATCACATCTCGCCCATAGTATCTGCCTTGTTACTTGAGTGTCTTCTTGGGGAAAATGAGGTCTCTAAGAGCCTAAAGGAATTGGGAAAACCCTTTTGGTGACGGAGTAAATGAGAAGCCTCTCTTTATGTACACATCTCTCTCTAAAGAACGAAGTCTTTGACCCACAGTAACCTGTTGCAGAAATCAACACGCTAGCCAACGAATATGATCCCGAGTGTGGCCATTCGTGAAAAAAAACAGAGGATAACAACTAAAGAATGGCTGGCTCATGGTTCAGAGGAGCACCTAGCACAAAGTAGCCGAAAAAATTCGGTCATCACGATGGTTTTAAAGTGCGAGGCAAAACCACAGGTCTGTGGACAGCCGTTGTCACTCTTTACTTCTCTGCATGACATGAACTCAAGGGCACTGTTTGTAACCACAGCTCCACTACTGGACTGACAACCACAGCCCCACTACTGGACTGACAACCACAGTCCCACTACTGGACCGACAACCACAGTCCCACTACTGGACTGACAACCACAGCCCCACTACTGGACTGACAACCATAGCCCCACTACTGGACTGACAACCACAGCCCCACTACTGGACTGACAACCACAGCCCCACTACTGGACTGACAACCACAGCCCCACTACTGGACTGACAACCACAGCCCCACTACTGGACTGACAACCACAGCCCCACTACTGGACTGACAACCACAGCCCCACTACTGGGCTGAGAACCACAGCCCCACTACTGGACTGACACCATTGCTGGACTCACATCTGAACGGAGGCCCTGTTGCTGTTGCCGTTGCTGGGCGGCTCGTCGACCAGCTTCGTCTTGCTGGAGTACACTTCCATGTCGTGCTGATGGATCAGCTCTGCTGGACCGTACAGGTGCGCGTAGTGCTCCCTGTTGCGGCAGGTTGGTGGTCACCAGAGGTGGTTAGGTTGC
Source organism: Morinoia aosen (assembly GCA_030386875.1). Classification (NCBI taxonomy): domain Eukaryota; kingdom Metazoa; phylum Arthropoda; class Malacostraca; order Amphipoda; family Talitridae; genus Morinoia; species Morinoia aosen. The sequence continues at coordinate 50,663,903 of CM059568.1, forward strand.
ATCATGGGGTCACAAGAGGTGGTATCATGGCACCTATTCTATTCACAAATAAATATATGATCATAGAATAAAGATGCCCTACGTTGCCCGAGACGCCGCTCAGTCTTGGTGTCCTGGTCAGGTGTTTTCACAAGACCACTGGGTTAGGTTGTCATTTGATCCTCTTAATTGTCACAAAATATTCTTGGGAGAACACATTTCCGCCAGTAAATAGCATTTTTTAAATTAATAATTTGACGGTAATTCGTGGAAATTGCTCAACATGACACACTTAGTACTCTATCATAAGAAATTTGGGTCGAGCGTTAAAGATGCCGTATGTCACAAGAGAAAATAGCATTAACTGATCGCGAAGGACAACAACACGTGTAAAAGTTATTTCCCTGTTCTGTAGCTGTTAGAAATTCATTCAAAATTTAAATTTAGAAGGGAGATCAATACAAGAGAGGGGAGAGCAAACAGCAGAGGGGAGAGCAACATAACAGAGGGAAGACTAAAGGCTCACGTGATTGCGATCTTCTCGAAGAGTCGCTTGAGAGGCGCCTCGCACGTGGGGCGCACGAACCACTTCTTCAGGTACTTCTCGTTGTACACCCGCAGCTGTTCCTGTGGGGGTGAGGGGTGGTCAGTAGGTGAGCATTGCATTAGGGAGCTGTGTACCCACTGTGTGTGGTCAGACTTGGGTGGTTGGGAGCTGTGTGGCCACTGTGTGTGGTCAGACTTGGGTGGTTGGGAGCTGTGTGGCCACTGTGTGTGGTCAGACTTGGGTGGTTGGGAGCTGTGTAGCCATTGTGTGTGGTCAGACTTGGGTGGTTGGGAGCTGTGTGGCCACAGTGTGTGGTCAGACTTGGGTGGTTGGGAGCTGTGTAGCCACTGTGTGTGGTCAGACTTGGGTGGTTGGGAGCTGTGTAGCCATTGTGTGTGGTCAGACTTGGGTGGTTGGGAGCTGTGTGGCCACAGTGTGTGGTCAGACTTGGGTGGTTGGGAGCTGTGTAGCCATTGTGTGTGGTCAGACTTGGGTGGTTGGGAGCTGTGTATCCATTGTGTGTGTGGTCAGGCGTGGGTGGTTGGGAGCTGTGTGGCCACTGTGTGTGGTCAGACGTGGGTGGTTGGGAGCTGTGTAGCCATTGTGTGTGTGGTCAGACTTGGGTGGTTGGGAGCTGTGTGGCCACTGTGTGAGGTCAGACTTGGGTAGTTGGGAGCTGTGTGGCCACTGTGTGTGGTCAGACTTGGGTGGTTGGGAGCTGTGTAGCCATTGTGTGTGGTCAGACGTGGGTGGTTGGGAGCTGTGTAGCCACTGTGTGTGGTCAGACTAGGGTGGTTGGGAGCTGTGTGGCCACTGTGTCTGGTCAGACTTGAGTGGTTGGAAGCTGTGTGTGGTCAGACTTGGGTGGTTGGGAGCTGTGTAGCCGCTGTGTGTGGTCAGACTTGGGTGGTTGGGAGCTGTGTGTGGTCAGACTTGGGTGGTTGTGAGCTGTGTAGCCGCTGTGTGTGGTCAGACTTGGGTGGTTGGGAGCTGTGTCGCCGCTGTGTCTGGTCAGACTTGGGTGGTTGGGAGCTGTGTGTGGTCAGACTTGGGTGGTTGTGAGCTGTGTAGCCGCTGTGTGTGGTCAGACTTGGGTGGTTGGGAGCTGTGTCGCCGCTGTGTCTGGTCAGACTTGGGTGGTTGGAAGCTGTGTGTGGTCAGACTTGGGTGGTTGTGAGCTGTGTAGCCGCTGTGTGTGGTCAGACTTGGGTGGTTGGGAGCTGTGTCGCCGCTGTGTCTGGTCAGACTTGGGTGGTTGGGAGCTGTGTGTGGTCAGACTTGGGTGGTTGGGAGCTGCGTCGCCGCTGTGTGTGGTCAGACTAGAGTGGCTATCTTTGAGATGCATGTCGTTATATAGTCTTGAGATTAAATTAGATTACAAGCTATCCTGATAACAACACCAAAGTTGTCCCCAAGAGGGGAAAGAGGTAGACACCAGTTAGTATAGAACTCAGGCAACGGAGAATCTGGGCACGAGGTGTGTTCCCACACTTTGTTCAAAGAAACCAGAAGGAGAAAAAGATATTTATGAAACAAGAGACAATTAGCAAAAGAAAGTTTTTAACACGTTGACTGCGACACGACCCACCGGTGGGTCGTGCTTAGGTTTTTCCTGCTGCGAAACGACCCATCGATGGGTCGTTTTGAAAAATTCTAACAACCTTTCTAAATTAGTGGTATTTAACAGGCCCAGTTAATGTTTGATATTTACAAATTTGCTTATCACTTTTGACTTTAAATTCAAGTTGAATATTGAACTTCGGTTTAACCCATCGCAACTAACGTGTTAAGTATCGGAAAAAGGACAGCAGTTATCCGAAAAAGATGGCCAGAAACAAAAAACTATTCAATTTCAATAAAAGAAAGCCTAACCCAACCTTCTTTTCGTGGCCAATACTCTCTGAAACCTCAATGCCCGCCATCATGCCATCATGTGGTCCACAGACCCCACTCACCCTCAGGTAGAAGTCACCATGCTCCCCCAGCACCTCCTCAATGCCCGCCATCATGTGGTCCACAGCCCCCACTCACCCTCAGGTAGAAGTCACCATGCTCCCCCAGCACCTCCTCAATGCCCGCCATCATGTGGTCCAAAGCCCCCACTCACTCTCAGGTAGAAGTCACCATGCTCCCCCAGCACCTCCTCAATGCCCGCCATCATGTGGTCTACGACGCTCACGTGGACTTCTTCGAACAAAATCCGAGGTCCGGAGCTGCGCTTGGCTACGTCCAGCCACTTGACAAGAGGACCCATTGTGATGCCCTGCGTCAGACGGGAAAATATTTGTCAAGAACGTTTATTGATGACATGGTGTGATTATGGTTTTCAGGATCTGAACTTGAGAAGAAGGGAAGAGTAAGCTGAAGCAGTTAAGGTTGCCTCTAAAATTTCTTTTTTCCGTTTATTTAAGTTCTTTATACACCATAGAAGCTGCTTCGCTGTGGTGACACTCGATAAAAACGCTCTACTTTAAGGCCCGAACGGCATTTAACCCGGTATATCTAGAACCCTCTCAAGTTTTTTCACGGGCCTACCGATTGTTGTACAAACAAAACTTGGAGTCGGAAAATTTGGAATTTTAAGCTCAGGGGACACGGACCAGAAAGGTGTAGTGTAGATGTCTGGTCAATACCTGTACGAAGACAGTGAAGAGAATGACCACGAGAGTTGCGGTGACAAAGTGCTCCTTCAGATCCAAGGCAGGCAACATGGACACGAGGGAGAAAGCCACTGCGCCCCTCAGTCCTCCGTAAGCAAGGATCAGCTGTTCCGATATGCCAATCCTGCGCACTCGGTAGTGGTTCACTATCGCCGACAGCAAGAGTGTAACTGCACAGACAACAGCACTTGACTTAAACATGGCAAATTGACTTTAGACCTTCTCGGCAGTCCCTTCTTACTCGAATCACGTTTCGTTCTGACCATGAACCAAATTTGTCTAGAGTTCTTAGAGTCACAGATCGCAGTAAAGTAGTCTCATCACCAACAACTATCATTTAATATCGCGGGTGATGGCCATGCAATGAATTATTGTAGGACATGACTGATAATATACAGAGATGCGTAGGTACTTTTACGTGAACTAAACAAATTTATAAATATGCCAGAATGACATATAATATAAGGAGGCGGAGAGGTCCCTCAAGGACAGCGAAACAAAGCTTGCGTCGGGTCAGAACTCCGCGTCGTAAAAACATATACTCATATTAATGACTAAGGCCTCACCCATTCAAGGTCTAACTTACTCAATAAATGACATGAACTCACTCGTGAAGCAGACCCATTCAAGAACCTGACCAACGCATGAACCTGACCAATACATGAACCTGTATCACTATCACACACAACCCTGACTCACCAATGAACCTCTACCACTCTCGCCCCTGACTCACTAATCAACCTCTACCCCCCTCGCCCCTGACTCACCAATGAACCTCTACCACCCTCGCCCCTGACTCACCAATGAACCTCTACCACCCTCGCCCCTGACTCACCAATGAACCTCTACCACCCTCGCCCCTGACTCACCAATGAACCTCTACCACCTTCGCCCCTGACTCACCAATGAACCTCTACCACCTTCGCCCCTGACTCACCAATGAACCTCTACCACCTTCGCCCCTGACTCACCAATGAACCTCTACCACCTTCGCCCCTGACTCACCAATGAACCTCTACCACCTTCGCCCCTGACTCACCAATGAACCTCTACCACCTTCGCCCCTGACTCACCAATGAACCTCTACCACCTTCGCCCCTGACTCACCAATGAACCTCTACCACCTTCGCCCCTGACTCACCAATGAACCTCTACCACCTTCGCCCCTGACTCACTAATGAACCTCTACTACTCTCGCCCCTGACTCACTAATGAACCTCTACCACCTTCGCCCCTGACTCACTAATGAACCTCTACCACCCTCGCCCCTGACTCACTAATGAACCTCTACCACCCTCGCCCCTAACTCACCAATGAACCTCTACCACCTTCGCCCCTGACTCACCAATGAACCTCTACCACCTTCGCCCCTGACTCACTAATGAACCTCTACCACCCTCGCCCCTGACTCACTAATGAACCTCTACCACCTTCGCCCCTGACTCACCAATGAACCTCTACCACCTTCGCCCCTGACTCACTAATGAACCTCTACCACCCTCGCCCCTGACTCACTAATGAACCTCTACCACCTTCGCCCCTGACTCACCAATGAACCTCTACCACCTTCGCCCCTGACTCACCAATGAACCTCTACCACCTTCACCCCTGACTCACTAATGAACCTCTACCACCCTCGCCCCTGACTCACTAATGAACCTCTACCACCCTCGCCCCTGACTCACCAATGAACCTCTACCACCCTCGCCCCTGACTCACTAATGAACCTCTACCACCCTCGCCCCTGACTCACTAATGAACCTCTACCACCCTCGCCCCTGACTCACTAATGAACCTCTACCACCTTCGCCCCTGACTCACTAATGAACCTCTACCACCCTCGCCCCTGACTCACCAATGAACCTCTACCACCTTCGCCCCTGACTCACCAATGAACCTCTACCACCCTCGCCCCTGACTCACTAATGAACCTCTACCACCCTCGCCCCTGACTCACTAATGAACCTCTACCACCCTCGCCCCTGACTCACTAATGAACCTCTACCACCCTCGCCCCTGACTCACTAATGAACCTCTACCACCATCGCCCCTGACTCACCAATGAACCTCTACCACCTTCGCCCCTGACTCAGCAAAGAACCTCTACCACCTTCGCCCCTGACTCACTAATGAACCTCTACCACCCTCGCCCCTGACTCACTAATGAACCTCTACCACCCTCGCCCCTGACTCAGCAATGAACCTCTACCACCCTCGCCCCTGACTCACTAATGAACCTCTACTACCCTCGCCCCTGACTCACTAATGAACCTCTACCACCCTCGCCCCTGACTCACCAATGAACCTCTACCACCCTCGCCCCTGTCTCACTAATGAACCTCTACCACCCTCGCCCCTGTCTCACTAATGAACCTCTACCACCCTCGCCCCTGACTCACCAATGAACCTCTACCACCCTCGCCCCTGACTCACTAATGAACCTCTACCCCCCTCGCCCCTGTCTCACTAATGAACCTCTACCACCCTCGCCCCTGACTCACTAATGAACCTCTACCACCCTCGCCCCTGTCTCACTAATGAACCTCTACCACCCTCGCCCCTGACTCACTAATGAACCTCTACCCCCCTCGCCCCTGTCTCACTAATGAACCTCTACCACCCTCGCCCCTGACTCACCAATGAACCTCTACCACCCTCGCCCCTGACTCACTAATGAACCTCTACCACCCTCGCCCCTGACTCACCAATGAACCTCTACCACCCTCGCCCCTGTCTCACTAATGAACCTCTACCACCCTCGCCCCTGACTCACCAATGAACCTCTACCACCCTCGCCCCTGACTCACCAATGAACCTCTACCACCCTCGCCCCTGACTCACTAATGAACCTCTACCACCCTCGCCCCTGACTCACTAATGAACCTCTACCACCCTCGCCCCTGACTCACCAATGAACCTCTACCACCCTCGCCCCTGTCTCACTAATGAACCTCTACCACCCTCGCCCCTGACTCACCAATGAACCTCTACCACCCTCGCCCCTGACTCACTAATGAACCTCTACCACCCTCGCCCCTGACTCACTAATGAACCTCTACCACCCTCGCCCCTGACTCACTAATGAACCTCTACCACCCTCGCCCCTGACTCACCAATGAACCTCTACCACCCTCGCCCCTGACTCACTAATGAACCTCTACCACCCTCGCCCCTGACTCACCAATGAACCTCTACCACCCTCGCCCCTGACTCACTAATGAACCTCTACCACCCTCGCCCCTGACTCACCAATGAACCTCTACCACCCTCGCCCCTGTCTCACTAATGAACCTCTACCACCCTCGCCCCTGACTCAGCAATGAACCTCTACCACCCTCGCCCCTGTCTCACTAATGAACCTCTACCACCCTCGCCCCTGACTCACTAATGAACCTCTACCACCCTCGCCCCTGACTCAGCAATGAACCTCTACCACCCTCGCCCCTGACTCAGCAATGAACCTCTACCACCCTCGCCCCTGACTCAGCAATGAACCTCTACCACCCTCGCCCCTGACTCAGCAATGAACCTCTACCACCCTCGCCCCTGACTCAGCAATGAACCTCTACCACCCTCGCCCCTGACTCACTAATGAACCTCTACCACCCTCGCCCCTGACTCAGCAATGAACCTCTACCACCCTCGCTTCTGACTCACTAATGAACCTCTACCACCCTCGCCCCTGACTCAGCAATGAACCTCTACCACCCTCGCCCCTGTCTCACTAATGAACCTCTACCACCCTCGCCCCTGACTCACTAATGAACCTCTACCACCCTCGCCCCTGACTCACTAATGAACCTCTACCACCCTCGCCCCTGACTCACTAATGAACCTCTACCACCCTCGCCCCTGACTCACTAATGAACCTCTACCCCCCTCGCCCCTGACTCACTAATGAACCTCTACCACCCTCGCCCCTGACTCACTAATGAACCTCTACCACCCTCGCCCCTGACTCACTAATGAACCTCTACCACCCTCGCCCCTGACTCACTAATGAACCTCTACCACCCTCGCCCCTGACTCACTAATGAACCTCTACCACCCTCGCCCCTGACTCACTAATGAACCTCTACCCCCCTCGCCCCTGACTCACTAATGAACCTCTACCACCCTCGCCCCTGACTCAGCAATGAACCTCTACCACCCTCGCCCCTGACTCAGCAATGAACCTCTATCACCCTCGCCCCTGACTCAGCAATGAACCTCTACCACCCTCGCCCCTGACTCAGCAATGAACCTCTACCACCCTCGCCCCTGACTCACCAATGAACCTCTACCACCCTCGCCCCTGACTCAGCAATGAACCTCTACCACCCTCGCCCCTGACTCACCAATGAACCTCTACCACCCTCGCCCCTGACTCACCTATGAACCTCTACCACCCTCGCCCCTGACTCACCTATGAACTTCTACCACCCTCGCCCCTGACTCACTAATGAACCTCTACCACCCTCGCCCCTGACTCACTAATGAACCTCTACCACCCTCGCCCCTGACTCACTAATGAACCTCTACCCCCCTCGCCCCTGACTCACTAATGAACCTCTACCACCCTCGCCCCTGACTCACCTATGAACCTCTACCACCCTCGCCCCTGACTCACTAATGAACCTGACGACGAAGCAGAGCAACAAGGTCCAGAGCACGAAGCCCGTGTGCCAGACGTGGTCTTTGCTCACCAGCACCATGCCCAGGAACATGAAGATGATCGTCTCGCTCGTCGCGCTGCAACATAATGTAGCGAATTATGCCAGGATTTGAGTCCACCTCCACATGATGAGGCTTTGTTTAGCTGCAGTGAAGCGTTCCCCTCAGCCCCTTTTGTGGCCCCAGTTAGACATGACAGCAGGGTGGGTGGTGCTAGCAGGAATAGACTCTCAGTATATTCATGTGAGTAGTTACATTGTTTCGTTCTCTGCACAATTTAATTCAGTTCACAGATGGGTGGTATCATTTAATGCTAGAATTAAACAGTGAACTAATTACTAAAAGTGAATGGAGTTACACTCATCTGAGCAAAATTTTTACCATGAATGAGGTACTAAGAAGCGAGTATTAGCATCACACAACAGAGGAGACGACGTCAATTTTAAAATAAACATTCGAGACATACAGCACAGGAGGCCGAGCATAAGTGGAATATTAATCCCTTTATTCTGAAGGAAGTAACCACCAAGGGAAGGAGGGAGCCACTAAGGGAAGGAGGGAACCACTAGGGGAAGGAGGGAGCCACTAAGGGAAGGAGGGAGCCACTAAGGGAAGGAGGGAGCCACTAAGGGAAGGAGGGAGCCACTAAGGGAAGGAGGTAACCCCACCAGAAGGCAGTATATCCACCTGAAGGCAGTAACCAAACCGAGCAGCACCACACCCACCTGGCCATCTTGGTGAAGTACTTGACGCAGGTGTAGGACTTGTCCGAGATGTTCTGGAAGGCGTACTGAGCCTGCACCAGCCCGCACGCGATCAGGCTGCGGGGTGGTGAGCGCGTCAGTGTATTGACCACACCATTGTTGCTTCACACACCACCTTCACCACCATCATCACTAAAATTACCACTACCCCCACGATCACTACAATCACCATAATCATCACTACAATCACCACCATCATCACTAAAATCACCACCATCATCACTACAATCATCACCTTCACCACAATCTCTACAATCATCACCTTCACCACAGTCACTACAATCACCACCATCATCACCTTCACCACAATCACTACAATCACCACCACTATCAACCCACACCACTATCATTATCATCATCACCACCACCACTACCACCATCACCACCATCACCAAAATCATTATCGCCACCATCACCACAATCATTATCGCCACAATCACCACAATCATTATCACCACCATCATTATCACCATCACCACAATCATTATCACCACTACCACCATCACCACCACCCCGATCACCATCACCACCCTCACCTGATGATGCCGGAGAAGTGGAACATCTCAGCACCGAGGTAGGCCAGGTAAGCGAAGCCCAGCAGCGCGAGCGGCTCCACGACTGGCAGGAACACAGGCAAGTCTCGTTATAGTGTCGCATCGCATGGCAGGATACGACTTGAGTCGTGTTTGAAGACTTGTCTTTAGTGGTTGTTCTAGCATTGTATATAGTCGTGTTGAAAGACTTATCTTTATTGCTTGTTCTAGCATTGCATATAGTCGTATTGTTAGAGACATCTTTATTGGTTGTTCTATAATTGCATATAGTCGTATTGTAAGAGACATCTTTATTGGTTGTTCTATAATTGCATATAGTAGTATTATAAGACACATCTTTATTGGTGGTTCTATCATTGTGATGGTATTGTTCATATAGTCGTACATTAGATGGTATATAGTTGTATTAGATTTTCATTTTATCATTGTGACTGAAAACATTTTTCTGTATGCTTTCAGCCTGAAAATGATGTTTGTACATCGCAACGTTGCTTTTTATAGGCTACAAAGGTTTTAAATTTTTAACTATTGACAGAGTTCCAGTAATAAATGTTGAGTGAATTCCTTCTTAATTTAACATGTGATCAACATGAACCGATTCGTAAAATTGAAAAATTCGAAAAGAAAGTCGTACAGCTTCTTAACCTTAGGGGAGTGAGTGAAGTGTGAGCTTAATGACATGAGTTTCCCTCTCAATCTCTTCTACCCGTCTTTTTCGTTTTCTATAATCATCATAGGAGCTGCACAAACTCATGGGAAAATACGGCATGCGCCAGATGCTTTTGAACCCAAGTCTTTCTTGTTTCAGGAGTGACGATTGACTATCGCGCGACATGAAAGACGAGGTATAATAGAGGAACTGTCAAAGAAATATCATATTTTATTCTACAATGATTTTAAATCCACAATTGAAATCTATATTATCTTGATAACTTCTGTGTCGAACCGTAAGAAGCGCGCTTAAGAACGCACTGGCTATTGGCACAATCGCTTCAAGATCTCATCTCAAAAATCAAATAATATTTCGTCTTTCTGGAAGTTTTTGTACAAGTATGATGCAGGATTCTATTACGAGCCCACTGTGTGCGCGCTCTTCCTTCAGAAGACCAGTTAGGCTAAACCAGCTACAGATTTTGTCCTGAGATCTGTGCAGTCAGGGATAGTTACCTCCGTCGTTGTTGGTGGTTACCTGTGTTTTTGTGAAGATGGTGGTTACCTGTGTTTTTGTGAAGATGGTGGTTACCTTTCCCGTTGGGGGTGGAGGTTACCTCTAACGTTGGGGGTGGAGGTTACCTCTAACGTTGGGGGTGGAGGTTACCTCTAGCGTTGGGGGTGGAGGTTACCTCTAACGTTGGGGGTGGAGGTTACCTCTAACGTTAGGGGTGGAGGTTACCTCTAACGTTGGGGGTGGAGGTTACCTCTAACGTTGGGGGCGGAGGTTACCTCTAACGTTGGGGGTGGAGGTTATTTCTAACGTTGGGGGTGGAGGTTACCTCTAACGTTAGGGGTGGAGGTTACCTCTAACATTGGGGGTGGAGGTTACCTCTAACGTTGGGGGTGGAGGTTACCTCTAACGTTGGGGGTGGAGGTTACCTCTAGCGTTGGTGGTGGTGGTTGTTACCTCTGACGTTGGTGGTGGTGCGGGTGACGAGTGCCGTGATGATGCCGAAGATGACACCGATGAAGGCCCCGACGAGCGTCACCACAAAGAAGGCCACCACAGACAGTATGTAGTCCTTCGCCTCCACCACCGTCATCTGACGGGCACCGATACGTGTGTCACACACACACACACACATACACACACACATCGCATACCAGGATTACAGAGGTACCATTACAAAATTAAGCTTTCTTCAAATAAATTTTGCCGTTAAGAGCACTCAACACATCCCAACCCTGCACCGTTGCTAGATGCTGATTATTTTTCAAGGCCAACTTAGAGAGAAAAAATTTAGATTTAATAATTTCGGCCACAATAGACAACCTGGCAACTCTGCGCCTGACTTGATATTCGAGACCTGACCAGTTGTGGCAGGCCTGTCAAGTTATTCTAATCAGTGATCTGCACTTTACCGATAAAAATGATGATGGAAAACAGACCACCATGATTATGTCCCACGATGATTATGTCCCACGATGATTATGTCCCACGATGATTATGTCCCACGATGATTATGTCCCACGATGATTATATCCCACGATGATTATATCCCACGATGATTATATCCCACGATGATTATGTCCCACGATGATTATGTCCCACGATGGTTATGTCCCGCAATGATTATGTCCCACAATGATTATGTCCCACAATGATTATGTCCCACGATGATTATGTCCCACGATGATTATGTCCCACGATGATTATGTCCCACGATGATTATGTCCCACGATGATTATGTCCCACGATGATTATGTCCCACGATGATTATGTCCCACGATGATAATGTCCCACGATGATAATGTCCCACGATGATTATGTCCCACGATGATTATGTCCCTCGATGATTATGTCCCTCGATGATTATGTCCCACGATGATTATGTCCCACGATGGTTATGTCCCACGATGGTTATGTCCCACGATGATTATGTCCCACGATGATTATGTCCCACGATGGTTGTGTCACACGACGATTATGTCACACGACGATTATGTCACACGACGATTATGTCACACGACGATTATGTCACACGACGATTATGTTGCACCATAAATGTCACATAGTACCATAGTTGCAGGTAAAAATCGGTTTCCACCACAACTTTCCACATCCAAAACCCAAAAATTCAGTTTCCTCCGTTCAAAAAACGTATAACTTAGACCAAAATTATATTTGAGCTTGAACTTATTTTTCCAATAATTAAAAATAATAATAATAAACCAAATCAAAATCTCCGTATCGTTCGTTTCCCCGTCCATACGCACATTACCCCAATAAAAATTTCAAATTCTCATTTGCAACGTAGGCAAAAATTTGCCATTTAAACCTTAATTTCGTTATATTAACTGAGGCGCTACATCCGAAAAATAAATTCGTCTTCGAAACAAAAATTTTTTTGGCCTAACTTAAAGTTAATGTTCTAACCCAAAACTTAACATAACCAAAGCTGGTCATCACTAGCAAAATTTCATCATCCTAATGAAAACACGTTATGCTTTACAAGCGGTTATTATTTCTATTAAAGTTGTTACCACGAGTAATAAGTGTTAATCATCATAAAAACACGTTCTACTAACCTTAAACTCGTAATTCTAACAAAAATTAATCTTCCAATTAAAAACTCGTCATTCCAATTGAAACAACGATACTCTAATAAAAAACTCGTTCTCTGATGTACAAATTTATTACTGCAAGTAAAAACTCGTTCCAACAAAAAGCATGTTATCATAACAAAAAAAAGATATCCAATCCAAAAACTCGTTACTTCAGATTCAACTCGCTCTCAAAAAAAGAGGAACAATTACTTCACACAAAACGAGTAATTTGAAATTGAACTTGCGGTCCCAAACCCCCAAACCTGATAAATTCGAACCTTATATTCCACAGCCGCAGTTCCTTACGCAGTACAACAAAGCAGACCACTCAATCTGACGTGACATTCCATAAAATAATTCACAGGGAAAACGTACTCTACATTATATTCGTATACGACTCACAGGAACCATTCTATGACGAACGCTTTTAATTCCTTGTATCGTCTAATTATCAAATTAAAATTCCGTGATAAAAAGGACCCGCACCTCCATGAAGACGGTGACCATGTTGTAGACCACCACAGTGACACCGTCGTTGAGCAAGCTCTCCCCGAACACGAGGAAGTACAGGCCTTTGTGGACGCCGAGCTCTTGGAAGATGCTCAGCACCGCTACGGGGTCGACGGCGCTGATCAGCGACGAGAACACCAGCGACTCTGTTATGCTGGGTGAAGATTAGATTAGATTATTATTAGTTAGTTTGAGCCTCCCTATCCGCAACAAATGCGATCCGAAGAGAAAAAAGAGAGAGGCACCATTTAGTTTGGAGTTGAAGGAACGCAGAATCTATGCAGAAAGGGCATAAAAACAGTAAGTTGAGAAACAAGTTCATGAAGGAAGATCAAAGTTGAAGAAGGAAGTAGTAGGCGCCCAAAAAACAAGACAGCAGTGAACCGAAAAAATATAGTCCTTATCTCAACAAAAACATTTTATTTCAACAAAAAAGGCCTACCTAACTCTCAGCTCGGCCCTCACATTGTCTGGGAGTGCTAATTCACATAAATACAATGGTTGTATCCCCCTGAGGGGAATGCTGAGTAAAACACAGCGGGTAGAGCAACAAGAAGTTCAGGAGCTTTTTCGTACCTGAACGTTTTCCTTGTCAGTCTTCATCTCCATGATCTGTAAGTGGACATTCGTAGACAAGATTGTTGAAAGACTGTCCATCTATAATTTTAAGTGTTTTTATTGACACAGCATAAAGAACTCGGATATACTAGACATAATTCAAAAATTTCATAGAGAAACAACAAGTTTACGAGTTCATTTGTACCTGAACGTTTTCCTGATCAGTTTCTAACTCTCCGGTTTATAAACAATTTTACAGTGAGGAGTCACAGCAGCCTCACTAGGATGTTCCTTCAATGCATCAACTTGAATATCTTCACCATTCATACACAGTGTCAACGCTACCGCCTCACAGAGGAGACAGGGAGAGTCGACGGTTACCCAGTCTAACTTTTTTGCCGGAGCATGCATATTTTCCACCGCCCAACCGAAATAATTACTTGGGCGGCGAAAAACATGCACGCAGGTGGCGAAAAAGTTAGATTGGGTTATCATCTCGACACCTTGCCGTTCTAAGGTACGTTGCGTTCACAGTTTTGTTCAGTTGTCGATTGATTAAGGAGGTATCAGAGAACTACTTTTTCTACTCTCGTATATATGCCACACGCTATCAGGGGGGAAGCGCTCAGTGTATGTATCCTGAGCAGGGCTGGAAACGACAAAAATGAACAGAACTTCGTAAATAAAGCATTTCGACACCACACATGTTCAAGGAGCTTCTTTTTCCTTTCAATTGAGAGCAATACAAACCATAATGAGATTAATAATAATCCGATCTTTAAGAGAATCTAGAACAATGTAAGATTTCCGTCGTTGCAGGAAGAAATATGGGAGGAGGCGAGCAGGACTCACGTGAGGTTGAAGTTGCCCATAGCGCCGCACAGCGCGAGGCCGTACAGGGAGGGACCTGCAAACGGCACAGGAGTTTCAGGTGCTGAAAAATGGTGCTGAAATGAGGGGTTGAAATGAGGTGGTGAAATGAGGCGGTGAAATGAGGTGTTCGAATGAGGTGTTGAAATGAGGGGTTGAAATGAGGGGATGAAATGAGGTGGTGGAATGCGGCGCTGAAATGAGGTGTTCAAACTAGACACAGAACACAGCGCTCACACTAGACACAGAACGCAGCGCCAGCCAGAGTCCAAATTCCGGCGCTTTGCACGAGAGTGCCATTCTGTGAAGTGCACAGGTCGCAGCTTAACCCATAAGCAGCAGGTCTCCTTAACCCTAGATTACAAGCCCTGATGGGGCTCCTATTTTCCCTAAAGGCTAGAGTTTTGGTCTTCATGGGAGCTTTTAAGCCCTCGTTCGAGGATAAATGAGAGGGAAAGAGCGTCATTATCGATGCAGTTGTGTACTTTCGTTGATTCTGCCTTGTGGGTATTTTTTTCAAACAAATAAGGAAATTTTTATTCAGAGTTTGCGATGGAGTAACACAGACATCTCGGTTTGTGTTTCAGGATTGATAAGATGTTAGTAAATGTTGCTTCATTCACATGCTAGAGAAAATATTCATGTTCTGCTCGATTTACAGAACGTTAATAGACCTAACCATAACATATTTATCATACCTTAAATTAAAGAGCATCCAATTTTTTACCGGGTACAATTGTGGATTATAATTAGTAAAATCAGTGAAATACTGACAGACTCGGGTACGAAGTTGGTCTTGTTACTGAAGCGATAGGACCGTCGCGATGGTGACGGACAAAACAAAACTTCGAATAGCTCGGCAAAATGCACCACCCACGAGCAGTGCTTTCAACAATAATGACTGGAATTTTACTAGGTATGCCTGCAGGGCTGCATGTCAGCAATACCAGTGTTTTTTATATTAAAATAACCGATAGCGATTTGCACTAAAGTAAAGATTTGCTATTAGCACAAGACCGAGGCTCACAACCCATCGCCGCCACAAAGAGAAGAAGAGAACCCTCACAACAGTCAACTAGAAAGAGGAATCTTGACAATGGTCACGCTCAATTTTATGAATAAATAAACCTCTGGAGTCGCTTTGAGCGTCAACATTCGAGGTCAGACGTTTCATTATTCCTAGAAACTTATTTTGCAAGGTGATGAAAGAAGCGCACCAGCAGCAGGTAAAAAGAAAGAATTGAACTTTCGCGAACTTTGGGGACGCGTATAAACGAATATACCGGCCATTCTTACTACAAAATGAAGAAGAATGAAAGGGCAAGATTTAACATGTTGACTGTGGTGGGCTGAACTATGACGAACGCTTTTAATTCCTTGTATCGTCTAATTATCAATTTAGAATTGCGTCACCAAACTGGAGGGTTTTACTCCTGCTCTTGTTACTGCGTTAAGCTTGGCTTCCCAAGCTCTACTTCAATGCTCTACTCAAATTAAAGTTACTTTCAGAAATCAATTTAGAAAATAACGAACATTAAATAGATATTGCCTTCATTTAATTTTCATCAAGTATTCACGAAAATTGAGTGTGCAATTTGGTTCGTCAGCAGCATTATGAAAATCCTCCCTGTGACCCCCCGGATTATTATTATTATTATTATTATTATTATTATTATTATTATTATTATTATTATTATTACCACGACAAAGATGTTCCAAGAGAGGAAAGAAGAAGGCACCATTTAGTATGGAGTCGAGAGAACGCGGAATCTATGCACAAGGTGCACAGAAACAGTAAGCTAGGAAAGAAGTTCATGAAACAAGAAAAAAGTTGAAGAAGAAAGTAGTAGGTGCTGAAAAACAGGACAGCAGTGAACCGAAAAAAGATGGTCCGTAACAAAACAAAAACCTATTCTATTACAACAAAAAGGAAGCCTACCTAACCTTTAGCTCGGGCCCTCACATGGTTTCCCTGGGAGCGCTAATTCCCATAGATACAATAGTTGTATCCCCCTGAGGGGTGTGACCCCCCGGTGGGTCACATCACAGTCAAAGGTTTAAAAAGAGGTGACGGTTATCTTCAAACACTAAACCCACAACAGATTTCAAGCTTTACAACGTGTGTCGGAACGCAGGCTGTGTTGACCAGAGCCCACACTATGGCCACGTCCCCTTCGAAGGCAACATCCCTGACCAAAGTCGCCTTGGAGTCACGCCGCTAAAATGACCAATATTTGCAGCAGTGTGTTTACCACGACGCGGCTGACCCACAGCACAGTCGACAAACATGCGGCAAAAAAGACTGAGGTCCAGTTTAGCTCAGTGCACAGACTCTTCGTGTTTTTAAACCTGAAATCCACATATTTTTCGTTCAGTGTTAATTTGTTTTTTAAATGGACTCAACACTTCGACTTTTCGTTTCATTAAGTGTGCAAGCCCCATTTTTTATAGTACTGCGTTTCAAGTTATATTGGGAGTCGAAGAGAAACTCAATAAAATCTGTAATGCAATACACACGACCTAAGAATTAGTAACAACAATTTACGAATACTTGCTTCGGTGACGCGCTGGTGACAACAGTTACCATAAAACTGACCTTGACGTGGCGCTGCAACACAACGAACAAAGAAAAACTCACAACAATGCACCCAACACATATCCAGATCGTCAATAGGCAGACGAGGGCCTATACCATTGTAAACAATCAATATTTTAGTCCGTAAATGAGCTTGCGAGATTCGCTTTCAAATTAACGTCATACAGTCCAAATAATATTTTAAACTGAAACACATTTTGTTCACTGTAAATTCACTTACAATTTTAAGAACTGCAAATTCAAAAACTGGTTCCTAATTATTTACAACAGTAAATAATTTTAATAATTTTTCAAGTAATTTTAATGCAGTACTTCAATTTACGAATATCACACTACAGACGCCAGAGCGCAGAACTTGAACCGAACGGGCACTTCTCAGCCCTCCAATTATATTGAGGGTCTAGTCAACACTTCCGTTGAATAGAGGCTACCTACTCATTGAAGCTTCAACACTTTAACGTTGCTTCCAGTTTTGAGAGCTAGGCCGAGCCTGCATATAGTGGTGTGAGGATTGAGTACAGGTCTGTACCTGGTATCTCAAGCCCAGTACTGTGGTATTTAGGGTGATTTAATTGATCCATCGTAGTTGGTCCACAGTAAAAACAACCACAGCCTGTTGCCTTAACAGGATTTACAAATCTCAACATCGTGCTCAGTTCTCACAGCCCACAAAATGTGTCTAAATCTCAGCATCAACCAGTAGTGGTTCACGATGCAGGCGGATACCGTATAAGCATGGTGCATGCTGTGGTACGAGAGCTTAGAGTGGGACGTTAAGCACTTTAGTGCAAGGCCCCTTTCAAACATTCTCAGTTTTATTAGGACCGCATAGTATATCAACCAAAAATCATTTGTTTTTAAAATAGACTAAAAAAACTATAGTAGCGCAAATAAAATGCTCACAATATCACTCAGCATAGCTTGGTTAATTAAATGGAAGCCCACAGGCTGCAGTTTATCAGCACCACCCAATATAGTTAAATGGTGCCGTGAAATTCCAGTCTCTGTGAACACACCCAATGCGGTAGATAAAATTACGTGCACGTTTGAGATGAAAAGCTGAAGTGTTTAACTCATTTTAAAAATCATTTAGAACATAACAAAAAATATATAGAACAATTAGTTCGTTTTGCAGCAAGTTCATTGTATACAAAGAGAAAAAATACCAATAGGCTAAAATGAATATATGATTTTGCAGTTGATTCCCTCCACCTCATAAGTGTTGAACCAGCAATGATGCGACAAGGGAAAGACATCGCAAATTGACGATATCGGCGCACAAAATAATTGATCACACCTCCCTTCCTTCCGGGCCAGCGAGGACAAAGTGCGTGCTCACACACCCCTGGCAAGACGTCCTTCATTGATTACAGCAGCTCAGTAGGTGGTCGTTAGTTAAGACGTACGATGACGTAGTGCCGAGGCCACCAATAGAATTTAAAATTACGTATTAGTTGCCTTTCATCATCGGTTTCACGCCGCTGACATATTGAAGCCATTAAAGTCGGAAAAAGCCCTTTGTAATAGCATAGCATTAGAAAGAATGACTCGCATGTCATTAGAACGTAAGAGCCTAGAGTGAAGTTGAATAATGAAGGAATGATGGCTTTCTGGCAGCCCTGGATAGTTTTCTTGACATACTATTCAATGAAGCAGCAAGTGGCAAATTGCAAGTTGCATTGTATCAGCATGTTTGGATAGTTTCAAGCCACCCAAAGAGAATATTGAGTGTGACTGTGGCCTTGGACTAACGATGATGCAGTCAACGAAACTTCGCGTAGCCTAAAGAAGTTAGATTGGGTATCGATGTCCAAAGTGCATTGCAGAAGTGCATTAGAGTTGCAGAAGCTGCAGAGCCATTGAATCACTACTGGACATCGTCTTTAACTTCACAAAAAAGCGTACGGTTTGTGTCTAGCCTCGACTACTTGAACATGGATTGTCCAGGCACCTTATTTCATGACTCCACTTGTACCATAGCTTACGTCCCTAGAAAACGTGTGCAGGCAGCGAGTAACTTCGTATCATAAAGGCACAATTGTAAAACGAAAAGCTACAAACATACAATCGAAAAATTCACGGCTAATCAATTAAGAGGGTGACGATTTTTCATTTGAGGAAACCACAACCACCATATTCAGAAAACCGTACTTATCCAATTGAGAGAACAACATCCAAATGAAAGAGACTCGACAATCTAACTGAAATGATAGCTATCTAAATGATAAGAGCCACAATCAATGCGAGGATTATGCATGAGGGTAAAAAAATGGAAAATAGGATACAATAAAATCTACTATGAGTTTATTGCATTTGATCAGCATTGAGTTTCTCACACAAATAATCTAGTAACAGGTGAGCGAGGGTCTGGAGCGACATTTCGAGATGGGCACCTCATTTTAACGTCCAAACAAGGTGCTCCAATGGGGCACATAGCTCAGGGGGATATATAGGGCGCAACATGGTGGTCAAAAATAAAGATCTCAATAGAGGCATGGAAGTGAAATTCATACTAAGATGCTGGAAATTACAGTCGGGAAATAGCGCTCAAATTGAATCACCTAAAGAGAGTATGTTTAGCCATGAGCAGCCGAACTTCAGAGGATAATTAAAAAGAAGTGCGGAGAAGAATTAAGTGAGTTGTGCCTGTCCTAGTTTCAATACAACGGCTAACCTAGCTTTACTAGGCAGGCTCCTGAGACAGGCCATGGTCGCGTGGGTCACTCACCTATGATGAAGATATTCAGCAGCGTTCCCTGCACACATAAAGAACACGAATAGATTGACGCAAATATAAGTTTATACTAATGATGCTAGCCATATAAAAAAAAATTAAAATAATTTTTGACGAGAAAAACATTTCGTCACCAAGTATGCCTAACTAAGATGTAAAAAGTAGAAAATTATAACAAGATTTGCTGTGGAATATAATGCAGCCTAAATTAAGGAGGTGCGATGGTAGATTGGCACTAAGTAAATAAACTGGTAATATCTCAGTGCACATTTTGAAGCTCCATAATTTATACTGCGAGAATCATCGATTACCTAGGAGCTGTGATGCATAAAATATAAACAAATATACTATTACCGGCTCAGAGACGCTGTTTTATCAAAAGATAAAACTTTTATATGTAAGCTAACATTGTATCCATTCAGTATCAAATACTTACTTCAAACTTTTTTATATTGGCTAACAGTATATTAACTAAATATCAAGTGCGCACTTCAACCGTTTTTGTATTACCTAACAGGATACCAACTCAGCACCAAACGCCTGCTTCAAACTTTCTATATTAGCTGCCACTGTATCAACTCAGCACCAAATGTTTGCTTCAAACCGAAAGGAAAACCATTACGTGACCAACGGACGGTGTGAGCTCAGTGGGGCGAGATCGCGTGAACACAGCTACATATTCCAAAGTGGAACTCACTTCTCACGTTAAAAAAAACTTTCAGTTTGCAGTCCTTGAGACACTATTTAAGTGCAGCCTACCCGGACATCTGCAGCATCCTGAAGTACGATTTGCCATGTTCCTTGAGAATGACGTGTATTTCGTTATAGTTGGAGGTGAAAAACTGAGTTCGACGCCATGGATCATAGACAATGCTTCTGAAATTTGCCTACTTCATGAATCATTAGAACTCTACGGACAATACTACTGAAATTTAACTACTTCATGAATCATAAGAACTCTACCGACAATACAACTGAAATTTAACTACCTCATGAATCATAAGACCTCTACGGACAATACTACTGAAATTTAACTACCTCATGAATCATAAAAAACTCTACGGACAATACTACTGAAATTTAACTGCCTCATGAATCATAAACACTCTACGGACAATACTTATCAAATTTAACTACTTCTGTTAATTTGATTCAAAAGGAGTTAAGAAGATTTCACACTAGTTGAAGCGTGACTACTGAAATTATTGTGTATGAAATTATTTTGATTTAAAAGAAATCGTTGCTTTAAACTAGATTAGATAATTTAGTTGAGGCTTCCCTTATCGCAAACAAAGGCGTGCCAAAAAAGAATGAAGAAACCATTTATTTATCGAGTAAAGGAAAAGCGGAATCTATGCATAATGAGAATAGAAACGGTAAGTTAAGACTGAAGTTTATGTTACAAGATGGAAGTTAAAGAAAGAAATAGTAGGTGCTAAAAAGTAGGACACCAGTGAACCCAAAAAATGGTCCGTAGCCAAACAAAAAACCCTATTCTTTTTTAAAGAAGGCAAACCGAACCTTTACCTCGGGACCTTTGGCTTTGAATAAATGAATCAAATTTCCTAGGAAGGGTATCATTTGAAATATTCTGTTTCACTTCCGTTTTTTACCTTTTTTTCCCTACGACAGAGGCAAAAACTGTCCCGAGTAAACCCCACTTCATATTTCAAAACACGGATTTTTACAAAACTTGAAAGTTTTAAATTCCCAAGGAGAAAAGTATTTTCAAGGTTGGCGGTCTTCTTAGTTGAAGTTTTTATTAAATCATCGTCGTCCAGCTCTCTTACTTATAGATTCCCTATATAAATACAGTCCAAAATGTTACAAAGTTCAATGAGCTACTTAACCACGTAGACTCGTGTTAATATCACAGGAACCGGCTGCATAAAACCGGAAATGCGCTTGGATTGAACCTTCTACATAGCACCTTATATTTCGGAAATAACGTTTTTTCCATATGCAAACTTCCACCGCCATACAACGGGTGCTGACACCCAAGAGAGGTGGAGAAGACGTGTGCCTGACATACCGGAAGTAGCTCTTTTTCCCACTAACTGTCTTCCACCCGCCACTCAACGGGTGCTGACACCCAAGAGAGATGGAGAAGACGTGTGCCTGACATACCGGAAGTAGCTCTTTTTCCCACTAACTGTCTTCCACCCGCCACTCAACGGGTGCTGACACCCAAGAGAGGTGGAGAAGACGTGTGCCTGACATACCGGAAGTAGCTCTTTTTCCCACTAACTGTCTTCCACCCGCCACTCAACGGGTGCTGACATCCAAGAGAGATGGAGAAGACGTGTGCCTGACATACCGGAAGTAGCTCTTTTTCCCACTAACTGTCTTCCACCCGCCACTCAACGGGTGCTGACACCCAAGAGAGGTGGAGAAGACGTGTGCCTGACATACCGGAAGTAGCTCTTTTTCCCACTAACTGTCTTCCACCCGCCACTCAACGGGTGCTGACACCCAAGAGAGATGGAGAAGACGTGTGCCTGACATACCGGAAGTAGCTCTTTTTCCCACTAACTGCCTTCCACCCGCCACTCAACGGGTGCTGACACCCAAGAGAGATGGAGAAGACGTGTGCCTGACATATCGGAAGTAGCTCTTTTTCCCACTAACTGTCTTCCACCCGCCACTCAACGGGTGCTGACACCCAAGAGAGATGGAGAAGACGTGTGCCTGATATATCGGAAGTAGCTCTTTTTCCCACTAACTGCCTTCCACCCGCCACTCAACGGGTGCTGACACCCAAGAGAGATGGAGAAGACGTGTGCCTGACATACCGGAAGTAGCTCTTTTTCCCACTAACTGTCTTCCACCCGCCACTCAACGGGTGCTGACACCCAAGAGAGATGGAGAAGACGTGCGCCTGACATACCGGAAGTAGCTCTTTTTCCCACTAACTGTCTTCCACCCGCCACTCAACGGGTGCTGACACCCAAGAGAGATGGAGAAGACGTGCGCCTGACATACCGGAAGTAGCTCTTTTTCCCACTAACTGTCTTCCACCCGCCACTCAACGGGTGCTGACACCCAAGAGAGATGGAGAAGACGTGTGCCTGACATACCGGAAGTAGCTCTTTTTCCCACTAACTGTCTTCCACCCGCCACTCAACGGGTGCTGACACCCAAGAGAGATGGAGAAGACGTGTGCCTGACATACCGGAAGTAGCTCTTTTTCCCACTAACTGTCTTCCACCCGCCACTCAACGGGTGCTGACACCCAAGAGAGGTGGAGAAGACGTGTGCCTGACATACCGGAAGTAGCTCTTTTTCCCACTAACTGCCTTCCACCCGCCACTCAACGGGTGCTGACACCCAAGAGAGATGGAGAAGACGTGCGCCTGACATATCGGAAGTAGCTCTTTTTTCCACTAACTGCCTTCCACCCACCACTCAACGGGTGCTGACACCCAAGAGAGATGGAGAAGACGTGCGCCTGCAATATCGGAAGTAGCTCTTTTTTCCACTAACTAACTTATACCCGCCACTCAACGGGTGCTGACACCCAAGAGGGGTGGAGACGACGCGTGCCCGACATATCGGAAGTAGCTCTTTTTTCCACTAACTAACTTCAACCCCCCACACAACGGGTGCTGACACCCAAGAGAGGTGAAGGAGACGTGCCCTACTCACAAAAATAGCGAACACGAGCACGGAGCCCAGGTTGTCGATGAAGGAGCGGTCGTGTAGACTGTAGGCAGACTCCAGGATGATGCTGGCGGCAAGAATACAGAGCATGAGTGTCGTGTGACACACACAGGGTATCAGTGCCGTGAGGCATGACCAGAGGATGAGTATCATGAGGCATGACCAGAGGATGAGTATCATGAGGCATGAACAGAGGATGAGTGTCATGAGGATAAACAGAACATGAGTGCGGTGAGGAATAATGTGTTTGAACCGTTATTTCTGGTTCGGACATCATCCTGTGTGATACAGTAATTGAAATTAGTGTCACCCATAGCAATATACAATAAAATATTTTCTTTCTAATCAATACAGATAACTCAGAACCACGGCGTAACAGAAATTCGCGCAAAGCAGCGCATAAAAATGCTAACTCCGATAAATACACTCACAGTTTACACAATTACCACGCACAGGCAGGTAAAGACAAATACAGGTATGTAAAGAAAATAATACAAACACTTATAGACAAATACAAGTACTACATAGAGAGAAATACGGGTAAATATATAAATAAATACGAGAACATAAATAGAGACAAATACAGACACAGACAGGTAAGTACAGACACAGCCGGGTAAGTACAGACACAGACAGGTAAGTACAGGCACAGCCAGATAAGTGCAGACACATCCAGGTAAGTACAGACACAAACAGGTAAGTACAGACACATCCAGGTAAGTACAGATACAGAAAAGAAAATACAGACACAGACAGGTAAATTCACACACAGACAGGTAAATGCAAACACAGCCAGGTAAATACAGACACAGACAGGTAAGTACAGACACAGACAGGTAAGTACAGACACAGACAGGTAAGTACAGACACAGACAGGTAAGTACAGACACAGACAGGTAAGTACAGGCACAGCCAGATAAGTGCAGACACATCCAGGTAAGTACAGACACAAACAGGTAAGTACAGACACATCCAGGTAAGTACAGATACAGAAAAGAAAATGCAGACACAGACAGGTAAATTCACACACAGACAGGTAAATGCAAACACAGCCAGGTAAATACAGACACAGCCAGGTAAATACAAACACAGACAGGTAAATTCTCACATAGACAGGTAAATACGCACCCAGACAGGTAAATGTAGACACAGACAGGTAAATACGCACCCAGACAGGTAAATGTGGACACAGACAGGTAAGTACAGACACAGACAGGTAAATTCCCCCGCAGACAGACAAGTACAGGCAGCTACGACCAGTCAATCTGAACCAGACCCCCACAAGCCGCACACCAGCACACCGCAGCGACAGCAACACTCACGGTGGCAGGAGCACCAGGAAGAAAGAATCGCTGTCGAACGTCGGGAACGCCACGTTGCCGCACTCACCGGAGGAGTCCCTGTCGTACAGAAATACTCACAATTCCCTTAACCAGAACAATTTTGTTCATTGAAGAACAAAAAACTCTCCACGAAATTTATTCACACAAAAAGCTCTCCCCGAAACTGACACACTATTCTGAAGGACTTTGAACTCCTTGCGTTGAGCTTGCGCTTCACGACACGCTTAAAAGATACAAAGCTTGCATGCTCTGCCACGACACAACAGTTGAAGGAACCTGCATTTCCAGGCTTTTGAATCCTGTATCGTAAATAAATGATTTTTAGTATGTGGTACCTACGTAAAATTTCCAAACTGGCAATATTTTCAAGATGATCACCGGCCAACTAATAGGCATAGCCAGATATTCTAAAAAGCAGCACCGACGTAGTGAAAAGCTCAAAGTTCGTTCGCAAACATTTAAATACAAAATTTTACCGTAATCTCGGAAAAACTCAAATCCGGTACATTAAATGCACCTCTTAAACGCTTCGGAAAAGTATCGTACAGCTCTTCAAAAAGGCCAATAATAGTTATGAATGCCCTAGAACACTGATCACAAACTAATCTCCCAAATTTTCCCAAAAAGCTGGCTTAGTGTTTCTGCACCAGAAATGAAACCACCTATTTAAACAAAAAACAACTCAAACATCAGCGAAAAAATAGGACCCATGAAACAAAACCAAGACCATCGCTCAGTTGATTACTAGAATCCAAAAATTTCAAATGGGTCCAAGATAAAGCCATAAGCCCAATATAGTGACGTGCGCTAGTCTGACCAGCGCACAACACAACGCACCACGCAGAAAAATAGGAAGCAGACGACTCACAGTTTAGCGAAGAACACTATCAGGCCCATGATCACCCCCAGCACGATGAGAAGGCAGGACTCCGGCACGTGTCTGGACAACCAGTGCATCTGGTGGAACGCTGCGGTAGAGGACAATGGTCAGTGTATTTCTAGTCACAGGACTCTTGCATGTGTCTGGACAACCAGTGTATCTGGTGGAACCCTAGAGTGAAGAGGACGGTGGGCAATTTATTTCTAATCTCATGTATTTCCTCATAATTTACCTGTAAGCGTCCAAAAGGAACAGGAGTCAAAACTCTGCGATAAACAAACCCAGATTAAATTAACAAATCACGGGTTGATACGGATTTAAGTCGATCGAAAAATAAACTTTCGGGCTGCTCATCAGGTAAGTTAGTTTTATTCAAAAATATTCCATGGAAAAATTCAACTTTATGAGGAGTGCGCTCCGTAACACACAGTTGGGACTAGCCACAGTTCGACAATTTTTATCCATTATCCATTATATCCATTATCCATTATAACAATAGATCAAACAGTACCTTATACAAGAGATATAAAGAACATGAAAAAATTCTTCGAAAGAAAATCACTGAAGCGAAACAAACTCATTTCCACCAGGCACTGATAACGGCTAAAAATAACCCGAAGCGAACTTGGGAAATCATTAGTGAGGTAGCCCCATATAAAAATTTAGATCGCATAAGTAATTTTGAAAATCCCTTGGCAACAGCCACGGATTTCAACACATTCTTTTCAAAAGTAGGGGCTCAAGTTTTCAGTGAGGTGTGTACCAATCCAGTTGAAACGACAATTGAAAATTCATGCCCCACTGCACCCTCGAGGACTGATGTCAAGTGGAGACCACGCCCTGTCGATTTACCAGAGTTACGAAACATCTTATACTCACTAAAAAACACAAAGGCAGTTGGACATGATGGTATCAGTCTTCAATATATCAAAGACAGTTTCCCTGTTACAGCACCATGGATTCGTCTGATAATTAATACATCAATAGTAACCAATACGTTTCCAAACCAATGGAAACACTCCATTATTAGACCGTTGCACAAAAGTGGTGACCTAAATACAGCATCAAACTACAGGCCCATCAGTCTTTTGCCTGTCATATCCAAACTATTGGAGAAAGTGGTGACAAATCAACTGTCATTTCACCTGGACGAGTCAAATTTACTCCACCAAAATCAATATGCCTATAGAAGAAATACTAGCACTCAAAACGCTCTGCTCAATATATCTGAAAAAATATACAGTGACATCGATCAAAAGAATGTAACACTCTTGCTACTACTCGATCTCTCTAAGGCGTTCGATAGCGTCCAACATGAAAGACTTCTACGTAAAATACTGAACTTGGGAATAGACACGCAATGGTTTGAAAGTTACTTGTCAAATCGATCTCATGCAGTCCGCATAGAAAACAAATTGTCCCCATTCATTCAAAACAATTTTGGTGTTCCCCAAGGATCCATTCTTGGTCCGCTACTGTTTTCTATTTTCATTAATGATTTCCCTCCAATGCCTTCTAACACACGGATCTCAATGTATGCAGATGATGTTCAAATTGCAATAACAAGTTCTGTATCGGAAATACCACAGACGCAAATTGAAGCCGAAACTTTACTGACTAGCCTGAAATCATGGTACGACCGAAATGGTCTCAAATTAAATGCTAATAAAACACAATGCATTATTTTTGGATCCAAAGATGCAATTAAAAAAAAACTTCAGATCTTACTCTTGCAGTTGGAAATGATAAAATTAATGCATCAGAAAAAGTTAAAAATCTAGGTATCTGGTTCGATAAAAATATGTCCTTCAAATCTCACGTTGAGACTACTTCCAACAAAATCTACGGAACTTTAATGTTTTTTCATCGTATAAAAAGTATGCTAGACGAAAAATCCAGATTATTAGCCATTCAATCCCTTGTGTTATCGCGCATTGACTACTGCAGCCTAGTATGGGGAGACTTACCTCAATACCTTCAAAGGGACTTACAAAAATGCATGAATTTTGCAGCCAAGGTGGTATGCAACGGTAATTTCAAAAGAAGTGATCACGTAACCCCTCTCCTCAATAAACTCGGCTGGATCCCTATCCAAGAAAGGCTCCTCATGCAGAAGGCCCAATACGTATTCTCCTCGTTATATCTTCCTCAGAGCAATGCTGAGATAGTGCGTTTCCATCCACCCACTGTAACCAATCAAAAACCGAACAGAAACAATAATGTCTTAGTCAACTATCGTTCATCTTACTTAGGGCAGAAGGCTCTGTCCATATCAGGCGCCTTACTGTGGAACAAACTTCCCCTTAGTATTAAAGTCCCTCAAAGACCGAGAGAATTTAAAGCCAAAATAACTCGTCATCTTGTGTCTCAATAATAATTTTTAGTTACAGAACATACTGAATGAGTACTGACGAATCTCATTTGCCTGGTATCTCCATTGCTGAACAATCTCCCTCGCTCATTGTTTTATAATTCAAGACATCAAACAACAGTTTTGAAGTATGCGTAGGTATTATGATTTGACCGCCTATACGTTGTCATTTGCGGACATGCTTACTTGTATATGTGTGTGCGTATATAGGTGTGTGTGTGCGCATATGGGTGTGTATATGTGCACGTACAACTGTGTGCACTAGAGTAGATGAACCAGTCGAAGGTGCATTTTATGTCATTCCTCTCCGTTTCTGTGCAAGCATCAAACTAGACCGTCATGGTACCTATATGTGTGTGTGTGTGTTTATTAATTGCAGACATTCTGCACCATATTACAAAGATAATGTGATTTTCTTTCTAATATGAAATTGTAAAGCATCCATGTAAAAAAAATAAATTCGTTGTGTGATCATCCATTTATACTGCAGTAATATACTTATTCGGCTTATAGTTATATGCTTATAATAATGTGATACCTATGTTTGTTTATCAATTGACGACAATTTGCGCCATATTTCAAAGATAATGTGATTTTTTTTTCTAATATGAAACCTTTATAGGACATTAATGTTTTCTTTCTTATTCACGTCCCACAATCGTTTTCATGTTTCTGACTTAAGTAGACTGTTTTGTGCCACTATTTTTAGTACGAAATTTTATAAAATTCATGCTATAATAAAAGATATTTTCTCCGTTTCCCTCGATTGGAATTCTGGTTTATACTGACTAGTTTACGCTGATAGTTGCGCACATGCTTACTTGTGTAAATGTGCACGTGTCCACGCTATGCGTATGACACTCTGTAGAATGCGTATGTATTGCCTCGATGCATAGAAATGCATGTGTATGCTTACGAGTTAGGTAAATATGTGCGTGGGTATATGTGTGCATGTGTATGTGTAAATATTTACATGTATACGTGCACATATGTGTGTACTAGACTGACAACTAGCATTTTACTATAGATAATGGTATTTTTTCTGTGCACTCTCAACTTGTAACATTACCTAACTCGTCATATCTTTAGTATTGTAAAGCATTCATGTAAAAACTATACATTTGTTATGTGATCATCCATTTATATTTAAATAAAATGCTTGTTAACTAATGACCGTTATGTTAAAATTGTTGAATCAGAAATACGATACCTATAATCTTCTTGGTCCTCATGCTTATATGTACACATATGTATATATGTGTGTGTGTGTGTGTGTGTATGTGTGTGTGTGAGTGTGTGTATGGATATATACACACATGCATACGTGTGTGTACATATGTGTGTATATGGATATATATTTATATATATATATATTTTTCTTTTTTTTCATGCTTCCTTAAAATGACACTTGTGAACATTGACCGAAACAAGCGATTTCATATATTATTTCCTGGCGTCAAGAATTGCGAAGTTTTATGTCATGTACATGTAAACTGTCAAAAGTGTTTTCACCCCACAATGAAAATGCATCATCCATGAAATTGTGTTATCTCTTACAATTATCATTACATGTATTATCAAATGTAGATTAAGCTAGATTAGGAGTACATTGCCCTCAATCATTTCTTTTGACTAGTGACACGAGTTTTTCAATACTCGTGTGTGTGTGTATCATCTAAGTGTATTAATTTTAAGATATTTTAAAAACCAATGATGGTACTTTTGTACCATCTCTATTGGAAATAAACCGTTTTTCTTTCTTTCTTTTCTTATAGATCAGAGGACGGGGCTGGTGCGAATTTATTCATCATACGAGAGGAAACTTAAAACACAGAATTTATCTTCCAATGAATGAGTATCGACACAGATGAATTCGACATCTCTAATTATATTCAACCTAATTACCGAACAATCAGAACGAAGCAAAGATAACAATTTATTTAAAAATAAATTCATTTAACCCCTGAACAGCCCAAATGAAGCAGAGACAGCAACTTATAAAACAGCTAACCCACCGAAAACACTCAATAAGAGCCAAAAGAGACGTGTCCCGCAAAAAAAACAATAACAGTCAAAAAAAGACGTGTCTCACAAAAAACAACACAATAATACTTAAAAGAGGACGTGTCTCGGTGAGAATAGAATGACCACCCACCGAGCTTGCCGAGCCCAGCAAACATGACGAAGGCGGTGATGGTGAAGTAGATGCCGACCTCGTCCCAGCGCAGCGTAGCCAGTTGTACGCCATTTTTGCTGTGGCTGCTGGAGCAGTTGACGGTCGTCGTGTTGTCTGAAGGGCGCACGGAACGCGTCGTGTTAGTGTCATTCACGTTGAAAAAACAAAATTAGAGACAATTAAGATATAGCAAATAATGTTCAAAAGATTCATACTGTATTGAAATAACAAACCTTAAATCAAAATAGTTCACACCAAATTACAGTAAGTCTAGCGGAGTTAGAACAACTAACATCAAATGAAATAATTCATATTATATTTGATTAATTCACATTGAATTCATATACTTTTTTTTATAATATTGCAATTCGTATCAAATTAGAAATGATTTTAATCAAATTGATTTTCCCCTATTTGAAATAATTAATGTTAAATTAGAATTGTTCTCAAGCACTACACAAATCAATAACACAACACCAAACCACTCGGTAACACAGCACCAAACCACTCGGTAACACAACACCAAACCACTCGGTAACACAGCACCAAACCACTCGGTAACACAACACCAAACCACTCGGTAACACAACACCAAACCACTCGGTAACACAACACCAAACTACTCGGTAACACAACACCAAACCACTCGGTAACACAACACCAAACCACTCGGTAACACAGCACCAAACCACTCGGTAACACAACACCAAACCAATCGGTAACACAGCACCAAACCACTCGGTAACACAACACCAAACCACTCGGTAACACAGCACCAAACCACTCGGTAACACAGCACAAAACCACTCGGTAACACAGCACCAAACCACTCGGTAACACAGCACCAAACCACTCGGTAACACAGCACCAAACCACTCGGTAACACAACACCAAACCACTCGGTAACACAGCACCAAACCACTCGGTAACACAACACCAAACCACTCGGTAACACAGCACCAAACCACTCGGTAACACAGCACCAAACCACTCGGTAACACAGCACCAAACCACTCGGTAACACAGCACCAAACCACTCGGTAACACAGCACCAAACCACTCGGTAACACAGCACCAAACCACTCGGTAACACAGCACCAAACCACTCGGTAACACAGCACCAAACCACTCGGTAACACAGCACCAAACCACTCGGTAACACAACACCAAACCACTCGGTAACACAACACCAAACCACTCGGTAACACAACACCAAACCACTCGGTAACACAACACCAAACCACTCGGTAACACAACACCAAACCACTCGGTAACACA
Source organism: Morinoia aosen (assembly GCA_030386875.1). NCBI lineage: Eukaryota > Metazoa > Arthropoda > Malacostraca > Amphipoda > Talitridae > Morinoia > Morinoia aosen. Next base: position 50,695,297 of record CM059568.1, read on the forward strand.
ACACCAAACCACTCGGTAACACAACACCAAACCACTCGGTAACACAGCACCAAACCACTCGGTAACACAACACCAAACCACTCGGTAACACAACACCAAACCACTCGGTAACACAACACCAAACCACTCGGTAACAACACCAAACCACTCGGTAACACAACACCAAACCACTCGGTAACACAACACCAAACCACTCGGTAACACAACACCAAACCACTCGGTAACACAACACCAAACCACTCGGTAACACAGCACCAAACCACTCGGTAACACAACACCAAACCACTCGGTAACACAGCACCAAACCACTCGGTAACACAGCACCAAACCACTCGGTAACACAGCACCAAACCACTCGGTAACACAGCACCAAACCACTCGGTAACACAACACCAAACCACTCGGTAACACAACACCAAACCACTCGGTAACACAACACCAAACCACTCGGTAACACAACACCAAACCACTCGGTAACACAACACCACTCGGTAACACAACACAACACCATTCAGAAACACAACACCACTCAGTAACACGACACCACTCAGTAACACGACACCACTCAGTAACACAACACCACTCGGTAACACAAAACCACTCGGTAACACCACACAACACCACTCAGTAACACAACACCACAAGGTAACACAATACAACACCACTAAGTAACACAACACCACTCAGTAACACAACACCACTCAGTAACACAACACCACTCGGTAACACAAAACCACTCGGTAACACCACACAACACCACTCAGTAACACAACACCACTAGGTAGCACAACACCACTCAGTAACACCACACAACACCACTCAGTAACACAACACCACAAGGTAACACAATACAACACCACTAAGTAACACAACACAACACCACTCAGTAACACAACACAACATCACTAGGTAACAACACATCACTAGGTAACAACACATCACTAGGTAACAACACATCACTAGGTAACAACACAACACCACTCAGTAACAACACAACACCACTCAGTAACACAACACCACTCAGTAACACAACACCACTCAGTAACACAACACCACTCGGTAACACAACACAACACCACTCAGTAACACAGCACAACACCACTCAGTAACACAACACAACACCACTCAGTAACACTACACAACACCACTCGGTAACACAACACAACACCACTCAGTAACACAACACAACACCACTCAGTAACACAACACAACACCACTCGGTAACACAACACAACACCACTCAGTAACACAACACAACACCACTCAGTTACACAACACAACACCACTCAGTAACAACACAACACCACTCAGTAATTCACTACACAACACCACTCAGTAACACAACACAACACCACTCAGTAACACAACACAACACCACTCAGTAACACAACACAACACCACTCAGTAACACAACACCACTCAGTAACACAACACAACACCACTCAGTAACACAATACAACACCACTCGGTAACACAACACAACACCACTCGGTAACACAACACAACACCACTCGGTAACACAACACAACACCACTCAGTAACACAACACAACACCACTCAGTAACACAACACAACACCATTCAGTAACACAACACAACACCACTCAGTAACACAACACAACATCACTAGGTAACAACACAACACCACTCAGTAACAACACAACACCACTTAGTAACACAACACCTGTGTTGTTCTCAAGCTCTTTTGTAGTATTTGTGAACAATAATTGTCATTAAGCTCTAACGTACAACTACGTTTTTGTCGGCTCTATATAAGCTCGGATGTTGGTTGGCTGCGGCTGCATTGATAACCAGTGTTTTGTTCAACTGCAGATTTTTGGAAGATCTAGCTAAGATTGTTCATTTTAATGTGTTTAAAGTGTCTTAGTGGAGCTAATTGTATATGAAATTTATTCTTGGAATTAAAATTTTGCTATTTAATAAGATCACTGCTAGTTTCTTTTTGACGTCGAATCATAGTTCTATATTTTGTTTCAGAGCCAGGAACATTTGCGTTCAAAGACTAAATTTAGGGCAGCAGGTCTTGAACATTGAATGAATTTCCTACCAGTGTGGATCAGTTAGGCTAGGCCAATCCTGATACTGATGTAAGTGTTTCTCTTAATTGAATTTTTAGTCTAGCTTACATTCGTGCAACTCTGTGTTTTCATAATTCTGAATTAATATTTGAAATTTATTTGAACTGAACGTTTTTGTCATCTATTGAGAATTGTTTGATTTTTGCTTACAGATTTACAAGTAATAAGAAGATGAATGAAACTTCTGTTTATATCCTTCTTCTGTACTATACTGCCACCGGACACGAGAAAACTCGAGGCTCGTTACAGTAAATATCAGTTTGTGGCCGATATATCTGCTATGCTTCTTTGCACTCGGGCAAAATTAAACCTTGGCAAATATTCAACGCAGTATCACCTGGCTGTGAATGTCGTAAAGCTTCTATAGTCTACCCGAGGCCCGTCTGCGAATGTTGACTCTTCAGCCTGGCGCTTCTTTCCTCTACCAATGTCAACTCGCTCAGTTCGTAAGGTTAGGCCACCTCTGCCTCAATTAATCCCTAAATTTGAGCAATTATGCAAAGATTTTTTGAGCTACGTGAAGACCGTCGAACCCGAGAACATTGGTGATGATCCATTCATTTACCAGGACATCAAACTCTCTATACAGGAGCGCTGGGTTGAGTTGGAGAGGGCTCATCTTGACCTAATTTCTTCTCTAAGCTCAGAAGGAGCAGAAGAAGAGCTTTCCTAATGGAAGGAAAAATTTGAGGAGCTGAGAAAAGCCAGGACTGAGAAGCTTCATGCGTTGCGGAGGTCATTGCATGGTAGTGGAGCATCGAAGAGTGCTCAATCTTCGTTCTCGAAGGAAGGCTCTTCGCGCTCGTCCGTAGCGTCGGAGGATCGGCGCCGAAACCTCTCGCAGAAGCTTCAAGGTGCTCGCAGTAAAATTGCCGCTCTAGACAAAGTTGCGGATATAGACATAAAGTTAAGATCTCTGGAGTTAGAGAATGAAAGACTGAAATTAAAAAATGAAGAAAAATTGTACAAAGAGAAAATGTTCCTCACCTTGCAAAAACAAAAACTGGAAACTCAGCAGGAGATTGATGACCTGGAACTACAGCTCGACGGAGTCAATCATGACCTTTCGCAATCTTCCAGACGCGCCAAAATACAGCAGTGGATTAATGAAAACAAAAATCCTGATGCTGAATCTTCTGTCGTAGTTTTGGGCTCTTTAACTAGTTCTGATGCATCTGCGCGCTCAAAGTCTGAGCATGCTGAGAGTCTGCCCCCTCAACAGTTGGACTCTGTAGTGCGCCCCGGGAATGCAGGTATGCCGTGTAACTCTGGTGGGGATTTAGGTATAAAATGTACCTTTGATGCTTCCACTCGTTATCTGATGATTCAGGAGCTCAAGCGGCTCCCTGCTAGTCCTTTCTCTGGTGAGCCCCATTTGTTTCATCCATGGCTGAATTCATTGCAGCATTCTATGAAACCCTTAGATATCAATGCCATTGATAAGCTAGACATTCTAATTGCTCATACTGTGGGTAGTCCGCGAGAAATAATATTACGGCTGAAAGCGGCACATGGTACGAACCCAGAGTCTGCCTTTTCTGTTATTCTCCAAAAATTGGAGAAGCGTTTTGGGGCCAATGTAGAAATTGCGAATTCGTTGCGGAAAAGGTTGCTTGCCTTTCCGGAGATAAGGGGTTCCCAGAACGATCCTAAAGTAGCGAATAAAATGAGAGAACTTAGCGATCTCTGTTTGATCGTTCAAGCTAACATAGACCATGTGCCTGACCTTAAAACGTTTGACCAGGCTTCAGGGTTGGAGCTCGTGAGGAGTAAATTACCAGAATTCCTGAATAATCGTTGGCGTAAGTTGAAATCTGTTCATGTGAACAATCATGGTGTTCATCCAACTTTTCAGATATTTTCAAATTTTTTGGAATCTGAGTCTGACATGTTGTGCGATGACTTGAGTACCAATGTACGTAGCGCAAAAGAGCAGACAACTCGCAAATCAGCTGGCGTGCTCCAAACTTCGGTCGCTCCTGATGGAGAGGTAAAATGTTTTTCTTGTCCGCTTCATCGTGCTAATAATCACAAATTGACGGAGTGTCACGCTTTCATCAATTTAGACGTAAGAACTAAAAGATTGTTAGTGGCCAGTTACAATTTTTGCTTTAGATGTTTGCAGCCTCATTTAGCGGTTGATTGCAATACTTTAGTTTCTTGCGATATCTGTAAAGCGACTAATCACTTGACTCTGATGCATCGGGAGTTTAATTCTAGTAGGAAGCTAAAGACTAACAAACGAATTGTAAAGTTTCCCAGAGAAAGAGAAAATCGTTTAGCTAATGTTTCTAGTAATGACGAAAAATCTGCCGCAAGTTTGTGCACCAAAGTGTGCAAGTCTTCGTTAGGTAGGAGTTGTGGTAAGACGTTTCTTGTTGAGATTTACAGTGCGTTGCGGCCTGATATTTCTATACGTGCTTATGCAATTCTGGACGATCAGTCCACTAACACTTTCGGTACTTCTTACTTATTTGATTCATTGAACATTCAGGGACCTCAGCATAACTATTCCCTTCGCACACTGTCTGGACATAAAACAAATTCCTCAGGTAGGATTTCTTCTGACTTTGTTGTGAGAAGTTTAACTTCTGGAATGTCATTTAAATTGCCACTCGCATTTGAAAATGATCAAATTCCTGACACGAAGCACGAAGTAGCTACTCCTGACATGATTAAAGAGCACCCGAATTTAAGCAATTTTGCTGATAACTTCTTGGCGCTTGATCATGACGCCCCGGTAGCTCTTCTTATAGGTAGAGATGCAGGTCAGCTGCATATGTGTAAGCTTAAGAACGAGACAGCGCCAGGCGTGTATGAAACTCCATTAGGTTGGGCTGTAGTAGGCTCTATTTGTCCGTATGATAGTCCAGCCGCACGTTCTCGCATGAGCGTACTTAGAACCACAGTTGACCACGAGCATTTCGACGCAAAGTTAGAAATAGCCACGCCATCTGTGTTCTCATCTTGTAAAGACGACGAGCTTGTGGGTCTATCTCAGAACGACAGGAAATTTTTGAGTATTGTTGAGAATAACATAATTGTCAACGATGAGGGTCATTTAGAAATCCCCTTACCATTGAAAAATGAACATAAGACGATGCCTAATAACTATAGGCCTGTTTTATTCCGCCAGAAAAATGCTCTGGTTCGATTGAAGAGAGACCCTGGTAAGCTGGAACAGTGTCTAAGTGCTATGCAGAAATTTATTGATCTAAAACATGTCGAACGTGTTCCCTGCGCAGAGCTCCAGCGGAGCGACGGTAAGGTTTGGTTTTTGCCAGTATTTCCCGTGAAGCATCCTAAGAAAAAGACTAGGATAGTTTTTGATAGTGCTGCCTCGTATTGTTCTACTAGTTTAAATTCATGTCTCTTACAGGGGCCCGATCAGAATAACACATTAAGAGGTGTTCTCTTGCGTTTTCGCGAGAACAAAGTAGCATTTGTTGCCGATATAGAGTCGATGTATCACTCTTTTCATGTGCCCCCCGAACAAAGAGATCTAATGAGATTTTTTTGGTTCAAAGACAATGATCCCGATAGCGAAATTGTTCAACACCGCGCTAGGGTTCATGTGTTCGGAAACACTTCAAGTCCGGCTGTTGCAGTAGCCGCTCTTCGATTTGCCGCTGACTCTATACAGAGTTTGAGTTTTGACGAAACTGTTAAGCGAAAGGCAAATTCTTTCATTAGGGATAACTTTTACGTAGACGACGGCCTGGGATGTGCTCGGTCACGAGAGGAAGCTGTGGAAATTCTTTCTGCAGCTAAATTTGTGTTATCTTCCTACTGTCTGAATTTGCACAAAATAATGTCTAATGACGATAATGTTGTAAACTCCTTCCCAGTCTCTGACAGAGCAACTAAAGTAACTTCTTACGAAATAAATCCTAACAGTTCCCATCAAACTTTAGGAATTTCGTGGACACTTTCCAGTGATAGGTTCGTGGTAAATTGTGCCTTGCCAGACAAGCCGTTTACCAAGAGAGGTATTTTGTCCACGGTTAATTCGCTCTATGATCCTATTGGCTTCACCAGTCCGATTGTGTTAGAAGGCCGCCTAATTCAAAGAGACGTTTTTGACTCTGATTTGGAGCATATTTTGGATTGGGATGACCCATTGCCTTTCTCTCAATGTAATAGATGGCAGCGCTGGAAAAATTCCGTACAAAATTTGGGAATTTTGTCTATTCCTCGAAGTATTATCCCTGCAGATTTTGACGATGTAACTGAGCGTTCTTTGCACGTTTTTTGTGACGCTTCTAATGTCGCAATTGGTCACGTAATTTACATGCGTATTGTCGACAAATCTAATAGAGTTGGAGTCTCATTTTTATACGGTGAGAGTAAAGTGGCCCCTAGAGCAGCATCCTCTATTCCTAGGCTTGAACTGTGTGCTGCGGCTGCTGCGTGCATTTCTACCACCAGAATTATTGAGGAATTGTTCTGCAAACCCGACTACGTAAACTATTATACTGACAGTAAGGTTGTACTTGCGTATATTTTAAACAATGACAGAAGATTTTCTCGCTATGTTACTCGTCGTGTGAACCTAGTACGCTCTTGCTCACGACCTGAACAGTGGAGTTATGTCGAGTCTTCCAACAATCCGGCAGACTTGGCTACTCGCCCTTGCGATCCAGAGTCTCTCACCACCTCAGTGTGGCTCCGCGGTCCAGAATTTCTATTCAATTTAAATTTAAAAATTGCTCTCGGTGACCTCTCGACATTGGAGTTACCGGAAGTTCCTGAACAATTGCCTGTAGTAACCCTGATTTCTGGGATTGGTCTTGGAATACTGGACACTCTAACTCACAAAACTTCAGATTGGTCTAAAATTCAGAAAATTGTGTCAACTTTGTTAAAGATAGTGTGGACTAAAATTGATGCCGTCAAACAACGCTTGAGCACGCCCTTAGCATCTCGTTGTGGACTAAATGCATTTCCTTATGCTAGGCTACTGTTAATTAGGAGTGCTCAATCTTCGTTCTCGAAGGAAATTTCTGATCTTCAGAGGGGAATTTCTTTATTGTCTAATAGTGCTATAATAGGGATGTGCCCTTACCTAGACTCAGAAGGTGTTCTCAGGGTAGGAGGGCGTCTGTCTAGATCATCGCTCTCTCTGGGTGAGAAACATCCGGTCCTCTTGCCTGCTGATAACCCTGTCACCGTAATGATAATTCGGTATTATCATGAGCGCAGTGGGCACCAGGGACGCCATGTGACCTTGGGAGCCCTTCGGTCCGCAGGGTACCACATCATGCGCTGTGGAAGAGTCTTAAGAAAATACCTAAATTCATGTGTGACATGTCGTAAGCTTCGCTCTCAGCCCCCTGAGCAGATAATGGCTGACTTGCCAGTGGACAGGCTCGAAGAAACTCCGCCCTTCACAAATATTGCTGTGGACGTCATGGGACCATGGGTCATCGGTGAGGGGCGAAAGACGCGCCGAACGTCTTCAAAGAAGGTGTGGGTCCTCGTTCTCACGTGCCTAGCCTCGAGAGGCGTACATACGGAAATGCTAAACTCTCTCAGCACGGACTCTTTCTACTGTGCTCTGCGACGCTTCGTTGCCATTAGAGGAGAATGTCGTCTTATTCGAAGTGATCGTGGCACAAACTTTGTTGGCCTTAGTAATGACTTGAATCTCGAAAAATTAGCACAGGCAGCAAACTCTCACGGCATTAGGTGGGAATTTAACCCTCCTCACGCGTCACATTTCGCAGGAGTCTGTGAACGTAAGGTGGGTCAGATAAAAAGAGCTCTTGATGCAGCTCTGTTAAGAGCTCCTACGACTAAACTCTCTAAGGACGAATTCAGCACGCTTGTAGCTGAAGCCACTGCCACGGTCAATTCAACTCCTTTATGGTTAGTCTCTTCAGACCCTAACGATCCTCAGCCAATATCCCCATCAATATTGCTGACTATGAAGAGAGAAAACGACACTGTTCCTAGATTAGATGTCGACGAAACTTCTCTGGTAACTTACGGGCAGCGACGCTGGCGCAGAATGGTAGCTCTTTCTGAAGAATTTTGGAAGAGCTGGAGGTCAAACTACTTGCAGTCTCTTCAGAGGCGGACGAAGTGGCAAAAGAAGAGGAAAAATCTTTCTCCTGGCGATGTTGTACTACTTAAAGATAAAAATGTTAAGCGTAATTGCTGGCCAATCGGCATTGTCACGAACGTAAAAAGGAGCGTTGACGACCTAGTCAGATCTGTTACCGTTAAAGTTGTGAGAGTAACGGACGACAAGACAAAGATCTTTTATTACGAAAGACCGATCTGCGAACTGATTTACCTTTGTGGGAATTAGTACTTGCGTACTAGGGGGGGAGTGTGTTGTTCTCAAGCTCTTTTGTAGTATTTGTGAACAATAATTGTCATTAAGCTCTAACGTACAACTACGTTTTTGTCGGCTCTATATAAGCTCGGATGTTGGTTAGCTGCGGCTGCATTGATAACCAGTGTTTTGTTCAACTGCAGATTTTTGGAAGATCTAGCTAAGATTGTTCATTTTAATGTGTTTAAAGTGTCTTAGTGGAGCTAATTGTATATGAAATTTATTCTTGGAATTAAAATTTTGCTATTTAATAAGATCATTGCTAGTTTCTTTTTGACGTCGAATCATAGTTCTATATTTTGTTTCAGAGCCAGGAACATTTGCGTTCAAAGACTAAATTTAGGGCAGCAGGTCTTGAACATTGAATGAATTTCCTACCAGTGTGGATCAGTTAGGCTAGGCCAATCCTGATACTGATGTAAGTGTTTCTCTTAATTGAATTTTTAGTCTAGCTTACATTCGTGCAACTCTACTGTGTTTTCATAATTCTGAATTAATATTTGAAATTTATTTGAACTGAACGTTTTTGTCATCTATTGAGAATTGTTTGATTTTTGCTTACAGATTTACAAGTAATAAGAAGATGAATGAAACTTCTGTTTATATCCTTCTTCTGTACTGTACTGCCACCGGACACGAGAAAATTTGAGGCTCGTTACAACACCACTCAGTAACACAACACCACTCAGTAACAACACAACACCACTTAGTAACACAACACCACTCAGTAACACAACACCACTCGGTAATTCACAACACAACACCACTCAGTAACACAACACAACACCACTCGGTAACACAACACAACACCACTCAGTAACACAACACAACACCACTCAGTAACACAACACCACTCAGTAACACAACACAAAACCACTCAGTAACACAACACAACACCACTCAGTAACACAACACAACACCACTCAGTAACACTACACAACACCACTCAGTAACACAACACAACACCACTCAGTAACACAACACAACACCACTCAGTAACACAACACAACACCACTCAGTAACACAACACAACACCACTCAGTAACACAACACAACACCACTCAGTAACACTACACAACACCACTCAGTAACACAACACAACACCACTCAGTAACACAACACAACACCACTCAGTAACACAACACCACTCAGTAACACAACACAAAACCACTCAGTAACACAACACAACACCACTCAGTAACACAACACAACACCACTCAGTAACACAACACAACACCACTCAGTAACACAACACAACACCACTCAGTAACACTACACAACACCACTCAGTAACACAACACAACACCACTCAGTAACACAACACAACACCACTCAGTAACACAACACCACTCAGTAACACAACACAACACCACTCAGTAACAAACCACATCCACATGTGTTGCTCGTGGTACAGTATTTACAGAAATGAAACATAACGTAAGACACACGGAAACTAGCAACGCTCAGGAAAATTGAGACAAAAAACAGTTGCATGTGGTTTAGTTAAACTCAAACGAAAAAACACACATCGCAAAACACTATAAAAATTAAGGAACTTAAAGGAGAACCGAACTCTTCCAGGAAACTTCCCTTGACCAACAAGCGCGGGTGAATGTGAGATAAGATGAAAAGGTCCACTTGTGCACGCGCTGAAGACAGAAGAAACGCATATATCACGCAGAAGTATTTTTGAAGAGGCGTGAAGTGCCACGCGACCTCCGAATGCAAGAAAATTCACTTTGATTAACTTTGATTCTAATTCTAAATTAGAAAAAACGCTCTTCCTGGACAAAGGACGTGGCTGGTCTTCCAAAGGAATTGGTTAGTTAACTATCGAGAGTGAACTTAATTATTTCAGGTCCCGGAAGCCTCTTTTCCCTTCTGTCACGTGGGGCGGTTGCGGTCCTCAGTCAGTCAGCCTGTCCCGAAGGAACAACAACAGCAGAAACAGAGGGCAGATTTAAAAAAATTGATGGCAAGGTTGACGTAATAAGTCAATGTCCTCGAAGAGACAGTAATTTCTTCAACTGGGCTTAGCTACGTGATGTGCTGTAGCCCCTAGCTTAGCCAAGTTGTCTTTGAAATGCGCTACCAGCTGTACCGACCACGATGATGTAAATTGGTATAAAATTCGGCCTCAGCTGATCATGAGTGGCACAGGCTAAAGCGGCGGCAAGCTTTTTCCCAGCCAAACATTTTCAACGAGGCATCCATGATTTTAGCAACCCAGGTGATATTTCTGCACTGAGCGGCTAAAATCATAAATAACCCGGCAGAAAAAATTAACCGGGTTGTCATCTCGGAAGGCAGAGTGACAAGAGCGCTGTTCAGGTTATCATACCTGTCAGTTGTCACCGTAAGAATGGTCCAAAGTGTTCAACTGAGTTATTTTTACAGTAATCTTGTTGATTATCTAGTTAATAAGCGTTTCTCTATGTTTCATCATGCGCCATTTGAAATGCATGAAGGAAAGACTCCCCGATGTGCGCAGAAAAAGAGCGTATTACGCAGCTCAATACGGTAAACTCAGCTTAATATAATGCTCTCGCAACAGTCGTTTACAGCGGCAGGAAATTTCATTAATTGTGCGTCCGACACTGAAATCTACAATCAATGAAGTTCTGTTCTCTCAAAACGACGCTGCCATATTTCTGCAATGCAAGAAGCTCACCTTGGCTATGACATGTCATGACGCCAAGCAGCGAGCGTCTCGCAAATTTCATGGCAAAGAAGGCATAGTTGAAGAATCGATCAAAAGAGCTCGACAAACTTGGCGTAACAACACGCGTGTGTTGCTGGCACGCAAGATTTATCGTTTTCCGCGGATTGGGCTGTATGTGTACTATTCGGTAAAGGGCTCAATCATGTACCGGTATAAATTAATGACATTTCAGCTGTTTCCGCTTTAAAATAAAGCAAATGTTATTACACGAGTTGATGTTATCGTGCATTTAAATATTTCTTCAGAAGGATGATAACGATATATTCGAGAAGGGGAGTCTACTTCCCAACTCTGTTACAACCTAACCAAACCAACCGTTGACAATCGCGGGTACGCGTTGAACGTATTAAATGAAGTCTCTTCAATCTCAACTGACGCAAAATGTTACCTCACTACGTTCATGGAAGACGCTAGCGTTCATACAAGCACGCAGATTAGGTTAGTTAGTTTGAGCTTCCTTCATCGCAAAGGTGTTCCAAAGAGAGAAAAGAGGGCCCATAAGTGTGGAGATAGAGATCCAGAAAATCTACATACACAAAGTGTGTTCCCACACGAGACCATCTGAGTATAAACAGTAAGTTAGGAAACAAATTTATGACACAAGATAATAGTTGAAAAAAAATGTAGTGGATGCTGATGACAGGACAGTATACGAGTAGTGAAGCGAAAAGGATGGTCCGTGTCAAAACAAGAAAGAGGAACCTTTTCCACCTCAATAAAAGGAAAGCCTACCTAACCATGAGCACGGGACGCAATATCTTCCCCCTGGGAGCGCCCATCCCCATGATTACAATAGCTGTATTCCCCTTAGGGGGACATACGAGCTGGTAACCGGTCAAGATTTGCATCAAGTAAAATTTACGTTGTTATGACATCTTCAAGTTACGGTGTATGAACTTAAATTTACATTTCTGCCTTTGCATTACAAAGCGAAGACACCAAATCTTGGTAATGAATTCGGGTTGCCTAGTATTTAGGATCAGTGGATCAGTTCATTTCAATCGAGCAGCGACGATTGTTGTCCAATATTGCCAGCGTAAGCACATGTTTGGAAGTTCATGTGCATTGAAGGCCTGTGCTGCAAAAGAGAAAACGGAAGAGCAAGCGCGGATTTTCATCCCTTGTGCAGTTTTTGCTGTGCTAGACCAGGGCTTCTCAACCTTTCTCTTGACGTGTACCCTCTTACCTCAATTGTGTATCTTCATGTACCCCCAGCACAGTTAAAGCTTTAAGAAACTATAAAAATACAACTAATGATTAATAATTATACACACTTATACGATTGTGTGTAAGTATGCATGTATTGTACATTTTAACATACTGAGTATGTTAAATACTTCCATAGGGGTACATGTACTCCCGGTTGAGAAACCCTGTGCTAGTGATTTTAAAAACGGTAATTTTATGCATCTATGGTGACGCACAGCAGTTTAATCTCGGTATATTTCTTTAGCTTTTATCCCTCCATAATGCAGCGTGATAACAATCACCTGTGGTTCAGTAGTATAAACTAACGTACGGTATCATAGATACATACCAATATTTAAACTTAAAATCAGCGGACATACAAGTCGAGTAACAGGTTAAGGTTAAGGTTAACATCGGCATCTTTGGGATGCTTTATTTCCAATCAAGCCTGATACATATGATCTTAGCATTGGTTTTTCAAATGTCTTATAACTAACCCTATATATAGGACACCATGACGGTTCCCCCGTAATGCCGGTACCCATTTCCGACACCTGGGTTGAGTGGGGTATTGTGCTTGAGCTTTCCCTTATACCCAACGGGGAAAATCTCCGTGCCAGCGCTGGGATACGAACCCGCGAGTTCCAGCATACAAGTCCGATCCCTTAACCGCTGTGCCACGGAGAGCACGGAGAGTACGGAGAGTATAGTGTACAATTCGAGTACAAGCAATACTATACCGAGTATAGTATTGCACAGTTTGTTCGGGTGCGTGCTTTCCTGTTTGCTTGTTTGCTTGCTCGATGTGTCCGTCCCCACACCCACCTTGTATGTTAAATACTTGAACACGGCAAAATGACTATTCCATTTTTTTAATTTCAAATCATTTGTCTTGATTGTAATTTAATTCGAAGTTAACCTAGCACTTGAATAGATGGACCAGAAGAAAGGATGGTCATTCATGTTGATTGAAATTTATTTTGAAGTTATCTAACACATAAATAGATGAAGGGATAAAGAAAAGAAAAGTCATTCACGTAATTTTTTAAGGCAATATTCAATAATGCGACATAGCTCATACTCAATACAAATGACATTACTTCTGAGTGCGGCAGAGCACAAGAAAGGAAGCAGGGGCTTTTTGCGACCCAGCTGGTCTCGTCAAACTCAGGAACGCCGATGGTCATTGTCATAGTCATTGATACAAGCCTGAAGAAGCTTCGAACAGAAAAGCGCTCCATTTTTCCTAAATAAAACGCACTGCTACGTCACAAAAACCCGAACCCCAACAAAAACAAAGACCAACAGTAACCTTGAGGCCAAGGAATGAAAGATCCTTGATGTGTAAACTACGCTTAGAAAAAAATATCTGAAGAGTACGTTATTAACATTGAACGAATCGTTGTGAGAGACGAATAAAAATCGCTTCATGCATAATCGACTTATCGAGCAGCTGCTGAGTAATTTGTGCGCCGGGCCCGACATCGACGTGCCTGCCGCTGCTCTAGGACATCGTTATTCACAATGACGAGGATGAATGGACCTGAACAGAGTGCAAGTTTCAGTATCAAGAGCATAGAACTCTGAATACTGTATTTTTACTGTACAACGGTGCCCTAAATAAAGTACCTAGAGGAGTTGGGAGTTGGTTGCCTCCCATGAGAAACATTTACGAGGTCTTAGCTTATTCGGGGAATTTTGTCTGCCTGGTCATAATTTCCTTACAATAACCATGGAGTCGTATCCGAGCTATGGAAGCCTTCGTTGAAACACTCGTTCTTTGGTCTCGAGTCACCTAAGTCCTCCCACTCAGACAGTTCTTCTTCGAGCTAAATCAAACTTGGCATACAGTACACAAATGGAAAAGCTTGAGTTCAGTGTTATTGAAAAAAAATATCATTATCTTATCCTCTTTTGCGGCTCAACGTTTGTTCTTGGCTCATGAGCACTTGAACGCGTTTCGATAGAGTATCAAGACAATAATGCAAAACGTACGACTGCAATGCTTTAAAAAATGCATTTCAATTTCTTGGAAGTTTTGAAGAAAACGAAAAATAACAGAAAACAGTGATTATAAGAAGTGTAGGACAAATACAAAACGTGGAAAAAATTTGGCTTTCAGGAACAACGAGACGCTACGTTATCGAGTGACGCAAAGAAAGATGACATTGACACACAACCCCTGAGGCAGTACTATAGAAATCCGTGCCATGATGGTGAACATCAATAGCAACTAATACACTAAAAAGCAAACCAACAATATTTAATGAGCAAACAGCGTTTTACGAGTTCGGAGAAACATAAACCGACATTTCAAGACGTTGGGGAATTACGGGTATCATATTTCATAACTTTCGTTAGCGACCTTCGATTTCGCCGCCCCATTCATCACGGGCTCTAGCGTTGAAAATTTTATGCATCCATGCATTGTTGAAGAGAGCTGCAGCTGCTACACTGGCGCGCAACGTCCGTCATATTTTCAGCTAAGGTAAATGCAGCTAGAAAGAAATGAACTTTACATTGCTGGCAAGGACTCCTAGTTCACGCACTGGATGGCATATTCAGTGCACCCAAACAAACTTTGCTGTGGGCTCCGATCGATACAACCACAAGGCCTTCGTTACGCTTCCTCGTTATCGTCAAACTCGTCCATTTTTGGAAGCACTGGAACCCAGAATATTAATTCTTCAGTATACACCAAGCCGCGTTCCAGCGCTTAAATTGTAACGGCAATACATTCCTTGGTAAAAAACAGCACCGCGTTACTGCTCTCAAGTTATAATGAAAAAATAGATTCCTTTGACAAAATCAAGCCGCTTTCTTGCGCTCACGCCGCAATGAAGAGCAATTGCATCAAGCGCCTCATTGCGCGCGTCTTTCATTACAGTACAACACACGAGTTACAACACTAGTACAACACACGAGGTACAACACACTATTTCCAACAAACGATTTCCAACACACTAGGTACAACACACGATTTCCAACACGAGGTACAACACACGAGTTACAACACACGAGGTACAACACACGAGATACAACACACGAGATACAACACACGAGTTACAACACACGAGTTACAACACACGAGGTACAACACCCGAGGTACAACACACGAGTTACAACACACGAGTTACAACACACGAGTTACAACACACGAGTTACAACACACGAGTTACAACACACGAGTTACAACACACGAGTTACAACACACGAGTTACAACACACGAGTTACAACACACGAGTTACAACACACGAGTTACAACACACGAGGTACAACACACGAGGTACAACACCCGAGGTACAACACACGAGGTACAACACAGGAGTTACAACACACGAGTTACAACACACGAGTTACAACACACGAGTTACAACACACGAGTTACAACACACGAGTTACAACACACGAGGTACAACACACGAGGTACAACACACGAGGTACAACACACGAGGTACAACACACGAGGTACAACACACAAGGTACAACACACGCGTTACAACACACGAGTTACAACACACGAGGTACAACACACGAGGTACAACACACGAGGTACAACACACGAGGTACAACACACGAGGTACAACACACGAGGTACAACACACGAGTTACAACACACGAGGTACAACACACGAGGTACAACACACGAGGTACAACACACGAGGTACAACACACGAGGTACAACACACGAGTTACAACACACGAGTTACAACACACGATGAACAAAACACACGAGGAACAACACACGAGGTACAACACACGAGGTACAACACACGAGTTACAACACACGAGTTACAACACACGATGAACAAAACACACGAGGAACAACACACGAGGAACAACACACGAGTTACAACACACGAGGTACAACACACGAGGTACAACACACGAGGTACAACACGAGGTACACCACGAGGTACACCACGAGGGACAACACGAGGGACCATACACGATTTCCAACACGAAGTACAACACACGAGGTACAACACACGATTTCCAACACGAAGTACAACACACGAGGTACAACACACGATTTCCAACACGAAGTACAACACACGAGGTACAACACACGATTTCCAACACGAAGTACAACACACGAGGTACAACACACGATTTCCAACACGAAGTACAACACACGAGGTACAACACACGAGTTACAACACACGAGGTACAACACACGATTTCCAACACGAAGTACAACACACGAGGTACAACACACGAGTACAACACACGATTTCCAACACGAAGTACAACACACGAGGTACAACACACGAGGTACAACACACGAGGTACAACACACGATTTCCAACACGAAGTAGACACACGAGGTACAACACACGAGGTACAACACACGATTTCCAACACGAAGTACAACACACGAGGTACAACACACGATTTCCAACACGAAGTACAACACACGAGGTACAACACACGATTTCCAACACGAAGTACAACACACGAGGTACAACACAAGAAGAAAAAGTACACAGAGCAACACAAACAAACGCGAACCAAGTGTTGCGCCACGCAACGTACAATTCCGTCTATCAGCCCCGCAGCAGTAACAACTTTTCTAATTACAGACACGACACGCTCTGGCGTCATAAGACGTCCATTGCTGGACATGGTCGTGTTCTGCCTGGTACTGACGGCCGGCTACTGTACCAAACTATACCCACAATTCTGGGACTTTTGTCGTTTGTAAAAGGAACATTGTTGGACTGTCTCGTGTCCAGCCAGGACGGCCTCGAGTCCTGTACCAAACTGTACGCACAATTCTGAAGCTATGGTTGACTGTAAACAGAACATTGTAGAGTATTCTCAGGTGCAGTCAGGTACTGACGGCCAGCTACTGCACCAAACTGTACGCGCAATTCTGAAGCTATTGTTGACTGTAAACGGAACATTGTAGAGTATTCTCAGGTGCAGTCAGGTACTGACGGCCAGCTACTGCACCAAACTGTACGCGCAATTCTGAAGCTATTGTTGACTGTAAACGGAACATTGTAGAGTATTCTCAGGTGCAGTCAGGTACTGACGGCCAGCTACTGCACCAAACTGTAAGCGCAATTCTGAAGCTATTGTTGACTGTAAACGGAACATTGTAGAGTATTCTCAGGTGCAGTCAGGTACTGACGGCCAGCTACTGCACCAAACTGTACGCGCAATTCTGAAGCTATGGTTGACTGTAAACAGAACATTGTAGAGTATTTTCAGGTGCAGTCAGGTACTGACGGCCAGCTACTGCACCAAACTGTAAGCGCAATTCTGAAGATTTTACAGCCAGTTAAAGGAAGTTGGAAGAAATTTGTCGGAAGCTGTTGAAAATTTATTTGAAGCTGTTAGAAATTCGTCTGAAGTTGTGGGAAATTAGTCCAAAATGGTACAAAGTGTGTTATAAATTGAAAAAATGTATTGAAATAAACAAGAAGTTTCTAAAATTCCTCGTAGGAAAGGAACGGTACGACTTTCGTTAAAATAAAATAATTTTTCGAATTTCCTATGAAATTATACCGGATCTTACATAATGGGTATTTTGGCTTTCACTTATCTCAAATTTTAAACACTAAGAACACAAATATTTTTAGGACTAGACCACAGGAAATTTCAAATTGGTAGCCTCGACTACAGTAAACAAATAACGGAACTCGCATTCAAAGCACACCACGTATTAGATTCGCTGTGATTATTTCCTAAAAAAGTAAACATCGGAACATGCGCAAGTGGGAAATTGCACGTTTCAAAAAAGCTCAAACTGACCGTGTACCTATCTTCCGCGCATTCGAAATTTGAGTGTAAAATTGTCGTCGCCGAGTGTTGCTGTTTCACCTCAGCCATGCAGATATGAGGGCCCCACCACAGCCAGAATGACATGAGGGCCCCACCACAGCCAGAATGACATGAGGGCCCCACCACAGCCAGAATGACATTAGGGCCCCACCACAGCCAGAATGACATAAGGGCCCCACCACAGCCAGAATGACATAAGGGCCCCACCACAGCCAGAATGACATGAGGGCCCCACCACAGCCAGAATGACATGAGGGCCCCACCACAGCCAGAATGACATGAGGGCCCCACCACAGCCAGAATGACATTAGGGCCCCACCACAGCCAGAATGACATTAGGGCCCCACCACAGCCAGAATGACATTAGGGCCCCACCACAGCCAGAATGACATTAGGGCCCCACCACAGCCAGAATGACATAAGGGCCCCACCACAGCCAGAATGACATTAGGGCCCCACCACAGCCAGAATGACATTAGGGCCCCACCACAGCCAGAATGACAAAAGGGCCCCACCACAGCCAGAATGACATAAGGGCCCCACCACAGCCAGAATGACATTAGGGCCCCACCACAGCCAGAATGACATAAGGGCCCCACCACAGCCAGAATGACATTAGGGCCCCACCACAGCCAGAATGACATAAGGGCCCCACCACAGCCAGAATGACATTAGGGCCCCACCACAGCCAGAATGACAAAAGGGCCCCACCACAGCCAGAATGACAAAAGGGCCCCACCACAGCCAGAATGACATAAGGGCCCCACCACAGCCAGAATGACATTAGGGCCCCACCACAGCCAGAATGACATAAGGGCCCCACCACAGCCAGAATGACATGAGGGCCCCACCACAGCCAGAATGACATAAGGGCCCCACCACAGCCAGAATGACATGAGGGCCCCACCACAGCCAGAATGACATAAGGGCCCCACCACAGCCAGAATGACATTAGGGCCCCACCACAGCCAGAATGACATTAGGGCCCCACCACAGCCAGAATGACATAAGGGCCCCACCACAGCCAGAATGACATAAGGGCCCCACCACAGCCAGAATGACATGAGGGCCCCACCACAGCCAGAATGACATGAGGGCCCCACCACAGCCAGAATGACATAAGGGCCCCACCACAGCCAGAATGACATAAGGGCCCCACCACAGCCAGAATGACATGAGGGCCCCACCACAGCCAGAATGACATTAGGGCCCCACCACAGCCAGAATGACATAAGGGCCCCACCACAGCCAGAATGACATTAGGGCCCCACCACAGCCAGAATGACATTAGGGCCCCACCACAGCCAGAATGACATTAGGGCCCCACCACAGCCAGAATGACATTAGGGCCCCACCACAGCCAGAATGACAAAAGGGCCCCACCACAGCCAGAATGACATAAGGGCCCCACCACAGCCAGAATGACATTAGGGCCCCACCACAGCCAGAATGACATAAGGGCCCCACCACAGCCAGAATGACATTAGGGCCCCACCACAGCCAGAATGACATAAGGGCCCCACCACAGCCAGAATGACATTAGGGCCCCACCACAGCCAGAATGACAAAAGGGCCCCACCACAGCCAGAATGACAAAAGGGCCCCACCACAGCCAGAATGACATATGGGCCCCACCACAGCCAGAATGACATTAGGGCCCCACCACAGCCAGAATGACATAAGGGCCCCACCACAGCCAGAATGACATGAGGGCCCCACCACAGCCAGAATGACATAAGGGCCCCACCACAGCCAGAATGACATGAGGGCCCCACCACAGCCAGAATGACATTAGGGCCCCACCACAGCCAGAATGACATTAGGGCCCCACCACAGCCAGAATGACATAAGGGCCCCACCACAGCCAGAATGACATAAGGGCCCCACCACAGCCAGAATGACATTAGGGCCCCACCACAGCCAGAATGACATTAGGGCCCCACCACAGCCAGAATGACATAAGGGCCCCACCACAGCCAGAATGACATTAGGGCCCCACCACAGCCAGAAAGACATTAGGGCCCCACCACAGCCAGAATGACATTAGGGCCCCACCACAGCCAGAATGACAAAAGGGCCCCACCACAGCCAGAATGACATAAGGGCCCCACCACAGCCAGAATGACATTAGGGCCCCACCACAGCCAGAATGACATAAGGGCCCCACCACAGCCAGAATGACATTAGGGCCCCACCACAGCCAGAATGACATAAGGGCCCCACCACAGCCAGAATGACATTAGGGCCCCACCACAGCCAGAATGACAAAAGGGCCCCACCACAGCCAGAATGACAAAAGGGCCCCACCACAGCCAGAATGACATAAGGGCCCCACCACAGCCAGAATGACATTAGGGCCCCACCACAGCCAGAATGACATAAGGGCCCCACCACAGCCAGAATGACATTAGGGCCCCACCACAGCCAGAATGACATTAGGGCCCCACCACAGCCAGAATGACATAAGGGCCCCACCACAGCCAGAATGACATAAGGGCCCCACCACAGCCAGAATGACATGAGGGCCCCACCACAGCCAGAATGACATGAGGGCCCCACCACAGCCAGAATGACATAAGGGCCCCACCACAGCCAGAATGACATAAGGGCCCCACCACAGCCAGAATGACATGAGGGCCCCACCACAGCCAGAATGACATGAGGGCCCCACCACAGCCAGAATGACATTAGGGCCCCACCACAGCCAGAATGACATAAGGGCCCCACCACAGCCAGAATGACATTAGGGCCCCACCACAGCCAGAATGACATTAGGGCCCCACCACAGCCAGAATGACATTAGGGCCCCACCACAGCCAGAATGACATAAGGGCCCCACCACAGCCAGAATGACATAAGGGCCCCACCACAGCCAGAATGACATAAGGGCCCCACCACAGCCAGAATGACATTAGGGCCCCACCACAGCCAGAATGACATGAGGGCCCCACCACAGCCAGAATGACATAAGGGCCCCACCACAGCCAGAATGACATAAGGGCCCCACCACAGCCAGAATGACATAAGGGCCCCACCACAGCCAGAATGACATGAGGGCCCCACCACAGCCAGAATGACATTAGGGCCCCACCACAGCCAGAATGACATTAGGGCCCCACCACAGCCAGAATGACATTAGGGCCCCACCACAGCCAGAATGACATTAGGGCCCCACCACAGCCAGAATGACATTAGGGCCCCACCACAGCCAGAATGACATTAGGGCCCCACCACAGCCAGAATGACATTAGGGCCCCACCACAGCCAGAATGACATAAGGGCCCCACCACAGCCAGAATGACATTAGGGCCCCACCACAGCCAGAATGACATAAGGGCCCCACCACAGCCAGAATGACATAAGGGCCCCACCACAGCCAGAATGACATTAGGGCCCCACCACAGCCAGAATGACATAAGGGCCCCACCACAGCCAGAATGACATTAGGGCCCCACCACAGCCAGAATGACATAAGGGCCCCACCACAGCCAGAATGACAAAAGGGCCCCACCACAGCCAGAATGACATAAGGGCCCCACCACAGCCAGAATGACATAAGGGCCCCACCACAGCCAGAATGACATAAGGGCCCCACCACAGCCAGAATGACAAAAGGGCCCCACCACAGCCAGAATGACATAAGGGCCCCACCACAGCCAGAATGACATAAGGGCCCAACCACAGCCAGAATGACAAAAGGGCCCCACCACAGCCAGAATGACATAAGGGCCCCACCACAGCCAGAATGACATAAGGGCCCCACCACAGCCAGAATGACATAAGGGCCCCACCACAGCCAGAATGACATAAGGGCCCCACCACAGCCAGAATGACAAAAGGGCCCCACCACAGCCAGAATGACATAAGGGCCCCACCACAGCCAGAATGACAAAAGGGCCCCACCACAGCCAGAATGACATAAGGGCCCCACCACAGCCAGAATGACATAAGGGCCCCACCACAGCCAGAATGACATAAGGGCCCCACCACAGCCAGAATGACATAAGGGCCCCACCCCAGCCAGAATGACAAAAGGGCCCCACCACAGCCAGAATGACATAAGGGCCCCACCACAGCCAGAATGTTTATTAGTTTATTAGTTAGTTTAAGCCTCCCTATCCTCAACAATGAGATGTAAAGAGAGGAAGGAAGAAGGCACCATTTAGTATGGAGTTAAGGGAACGTGGAATCTATGCAGAAAGGGCACAGAAACAGAAAGCTAAGAAAGAAGTTCATGAAACAAGAAAAAGTTGAAGAAGAAAGTAGTAGGCGGTGAAAAACAGGACAGCAGTGAACCGAAAAAAGATGGTCCGTAACACAACAAAACCTATTCTATTTTAACAAAAAGAAAGCCTACCTAACCTTTAGCTCGGGCCCTCACATTGTCCCCCTGGGAGCGCTAGTTCCCATAGATACAATAATTGTATCCCCCTGAGGGGACAGCCAGAATGACATAAGGGCCCCACCACAGCCAGAATGACATAAGGGCCCCACCACAGCCAGAATGACATAAGGGCCCCACCACAGCCAGAATGACATAAGGGCCCCACCACGGCCAGAATGACGTGAGGGCCCCACCACGGCCAGAATGACGTGAGGGCCCCACCACGGCCAGAATGACGTGAGGGCCCCACCACTGCCAGACATGAGGGCCCCACCACGGACAGACATGAGGGCCCCAACACGGCCAGACATGAGGGCCCCACCACGGCCAGACATGAGGGCCCCACCACGGACAGACATGAGGGCCCCAACACGGCCAGACATGAGAGCCCCACCACGGCCTGACATGAGGGCCCCACCACGGCCAGACATGAGGGCCCCACCACGGCCAGACATGAGGGCCCCACCACGGCCAGACATGAGGGCCCCACCACGGCCAGACATGAGGGCCCCACCACGGACAGACATGAGGGCCCCAACACGGCCAGACACGAGAGCCAAACCACGGCCTGACATGAGGGCCCCACCATGGCCAGACATGAGGGCCCCATCACGGCCAGAATGACATGAGGGCCCCACCACGGCCAGACATGAGGGCCCCACCACGGCCAGGCATGAGGGCCCCACCACGGCCAGGCATGAGGGCCCCACCACGGCCAGGTACGAGGGCCCCACCACAGCCAGGTAGGTACGAGTGCCCAACCACAGCCAGGAGCGAGGGCCCCACCACAGCCAGGTAGGTACGAGGGCCCAACCACAGCCAGGAGCGAGGGCCCCACCAGACAGGTAGGTACGAGGGCCCCACCACAGCCAGGTAGGTACGAGGGCCCCACCACAGCCAGGTAGGTACGAGGGCCCCACCACTATCACAACAGACCGTCACGAACAACAGTCACAAGTTAGCACAGCGAGCGGCTGTCTCCCCACATCGACCTGCCCGGTGCTGTGTGCACGCATTGATTGGGGCACTGCCTCGCGACACCAACTTTGTGTGATGTGGAATTTGGTGATTGTTTCATTTGGCGGTAAGCATGAGAGAACGGCATGAGAGATTAGGTTAGTCGTTAGTTTTAGCCTCCCTACCCAGCAACAAATGCGATCCAAAGAGAGGAAGGAGGAAGGCACCATTTAGTATGGAGTTAAGGAAATGTGGAATCTACGCAAAAAGGCATAGAAACGGTAAGTTGTGAAAGAAGATCATGAAACAAGACCAAAGTTGAAGAGGAAAGTAGTAGGTGTTGAAGAACAAGGCAGCAGTGAACCGAAAAAAAGGTGTTCCATAACATAAAAAAACACTTTATTTCAACAAAAAGAAGGCCTACCTAACTCTCAGATCGGGCCCCCATATTGTCCCCCTGGGAGCGCTAGTTACGGCATGAGAGAACAGCATGACAGCAGAGCATGACAGCAGAGCATGACAGCAGAGCATGACAGCACAGCATGACAGCAGAGCATGACAGCACAGCATGACAGCAGAGCATGACAGCACAGCATGACAGCACAGCATGACAGCACAGCATGACAGCACAGCATGACAGCACAGCATGACAGCACAGCATGACAGCACAGCATGACAGCACAGCATGACATCACAGCATGACATCACAGCATGACATCACAGCATGACATCACAGCATGAGAGCACAGCATGAGAGCACAGCATGAGAGCACAGCATGAGAGCACAGCATGAGAGCACAGCATGAGAGCACAGCATGAGAGCACAGCATGAGAGCACAGCATGAGAGCACAGCATGAGAGCACAGCATGAGAGCACAGCATGAGAGCACAGCATGAGAGCACAGCATGAGAGCACAGCATGAGAGCACAGCATGAGAGCACAGCATGAGTGCACAGCATGAGAGCACAGCATGAGAGCACAGCATGAGAGCACAGCATGAGAGCACAGCATGAGAGCACAGCATGAGAGCACAGCATGAGAGCACAGCATGAGAGCACATCATGAGAGCACATCATGAGAGCACATCATGAGAGCACATCATGAGAGCACATCATGAGAGCACATCATGAGAGCACATCATGAGAGCACAGCATGAGAGCACAGCATGAGAGCACAGCGTGAGAGCACAGCGTGAGAGCACAGCATGAGAGCACAGCATGAGAGCACAGCATGAGAGCACAGCATGAGAGCACAGCATGAGAGCACAGCATGAGAGCACAGCATGAGAGCACAGCATGAGAGCACAGCATGAGAGCACAGCATGACAGCACAGCATGAGAGCACAGCATGAGAGCACAGCATGAGAGCACAGCATGAGAGCACAGCATGAGAGCACAGCATGAGAGCACAGCATGAGAGCACAGCATGAGAGCACAGCATGAGAGCACAGCATGATAGCACAGCATGAGAGCACAGCATGAGAGCACAGCATGACAGCACAGCATGAGAGCACAGCATGAGAGCACAGCATGAGAGCACATCATGAGAGCACAGCATGCGAGCACATCATGAGAGCACAGCATGAGAGCGCAGCATGAGAGCGCAGCATGAGAGCACAGCATGAGAGCACAGCATGAGAGTGTGGTGATCCCAGCGGCAAGCCGCGGACCTCCACAAGACCTGAGAAAAGCTGCCTCCAGACTACAACCGCACCCGTTCCAGAGCACCTCCGGACCCGAAGCGCCTAGTCAACCGAACACGGGACCTGAGAGAAGCCGCCTCGCGACTATGAGAAAAGGTGCCCGTAAGCTACACCGGCTTCCTGCCTCCAGCACCACAGGCCCACAAACTCGCGACCAATCAGGACTCACGCCCGGACTCAGGGCTTGCACTCGAGGCCTACATATGGCGACCCCAACAAGGCTCGAGGTCACTCAAGCCCTCGTCCTCGTTCAAGTCACATCTCCAGCACCAGCCTCGTGTTCCTGCATCTAGCTTCCGAGGTCGACTTTGCCTCTCGCGTACCTGCACCAAGCTCCGGAGACCAGCCCTGCCTATCGACGTCCCAAGGTGTTGCAAGATCTTAAACCTAGTAGTGTCTTGACGCTTCAAGGTGTTTCAAAGCCTTAACAAAAAGTCACGTTGCAACGCCCCGCGCCGGCGTCTTCGGCCAGGCCGCTCTACGACATCTCTCGCCCGCTCCGGCCGGCTAGCCTCGCCGTAGCTACTTACCAGCTACAACGGTGAACCGCGTGGCGGCTGGGCCCGACCCAGCTGACTAGCCTCGTCTCGGCGCCCCGCTAGCACCAGCTGACCTGTTCGTAACAGTCGCACGACGTAGCACCAATCATCACGTCTCGCCGCTGCGTTCGTAAGTAGCGTCCTCGCGGACGTTACCCGCTATTGGTGCTTGTTTCATTCATTACGTAATTCTCGCATAGTATTGTATTTCAATCATCACGTATTAGTGCTATTCTCGCATAGGATTGTGTTTCAGTCATTACGTAATTTGTCATTTTCGAATAGGATTGTATTTCAATCATCACGCATTAGTACTATTCTCGCCTAGGATTGTGTTTCAATCATTACGTCATTCCCGAATAGGATTGTGCTTCAATCATCACGTATTTGTGCTTTTCTCGCATAGGATTGTGTTTCAATCATTACGTCATTCCCGAATAGGATTGTGCTTCAATCAGCACGTATTTGTGCTATTCTCGCATAGGATTGTGTTTCAATCATTACGTAATTTGTGTCATTTTCGAATAGGATTGTATTTGAATCATCACGTATTAGTACTATTCTCGCATAGGATTGTGTTCCAATCATTACGTCATTCCCGAATAGGATTGTGCTTCAATCATCACGTATTTGTGCTATTCTCGCATGGGATTAAGTTTCAATTTATGTCATTCTCGAATAGGATTGTACTTCAATCACCACATATTTGTGCTATTCTCACATAGGATTGTGTTTCAATCATTACGTACTTCTCGAATAGTATTGTATTTCAACCATCACGTATTAGGGCTGTGTTCCAATCATTACGTAATTTACGAGTAACGAACAGTGCTCATAGTAGTCACCGAGGGCCCAGTGTAATGGTCCGTGTTCCGTGTACCTAACAGTCACCAATATAATTACCGTGTTACCCCCGTGTTGTCCATATCCTGGCGAATACGGTTGTACCTCAGGCACTCGCTTCGGGCTATCCTATCACGAAAAAGATAGCTCAAAGCCTGCCCGAAGCGTGTTGCAGCCTGGGGGAGAACACCACAAGAGCACAGCATGAGAGCACAGCATGAGAGCACAGCATGAGAGCACAACATGAGAGCACAACATGAGAGCACAGCATGAGAGCACAGCATGAGAGCACAGCATGAGAGCACAGCATGAGAGCACAGCATGAGAGCACAGCATGAGAGCACAGCATGAGAGCACAGCATGAGAGCACAGCATGAGAGCACAGCATGAGAGCACAGCATGAGAGCACAGCATGAGAGCACAGCATGAGAGCACAGCATGAGAGCACAGCATGAGAGCACAGCATGAGAGCACAGCATGAGAGCACAGCATGAGAGCACAGCATGAGAGCACAGCATGAGAGCACAGGATAAGAGCACAGCATGAGAGCACAGCATGAGAGCACAGCATGAGAGCACAGCATGAAAGCACAGCATGAGAGCACAGCATGAGAGCACAGCATGAGAGCACAGCATGAGAGCACAGCATGAGAGCACAGCATGAGAGCACAGCATGAGAGCACAGCATGAGAGCACAGCATGAGAGCACATCATGAGAGCACATCATGAGAGCACATCATGAGAGCACAGCATGAGAGCACAGCATGAGAGCACAGCATAAGAGCACAGCATAAGAGCACAGCATAAGAGCACAGCATAAGAGCACAGCATGAGAGCACAGCATGAGAGCACAGCATGAGAGCACAGCATGAGAGCACAGCATGAGAGCACAGCACGAGAGCACAGCACGAGAGCACAGCATAAGAGCACAGCATGAGAGCACAGCATGAGAGCACAGCATAAGAGCACAGCATAAGAGCACAGCATAAGAGCACAGCATAAGAGCACAGCATAAGAGCACAGCATAAGAGCACAGCATAAGAGCACAGCATAAGAGCACAGCATGAGAGCACAGCATGAGAGCACAGCATGAGAGCACAGCATGAGAGCACAGCATGAGAGCACAGCATGAGAGCACAGCATAAGAGCACAGCATGAGAGCACAGCATGAGAGCACAGCATAAGAGCACAGCATGAGAGCACAGCATAAGAGCACAGCATGAGAGCACAGCATGAGAGCAGAGCACGAGAGCACAGCATAAGAGCACAGCATAAGAGCACAGAATGAGAGCACAGCATGAGAGCACAGCATGAGAGCACAGCATGAGAGCACAGCATGAGAGCACAGCATGAGAGCACATCATGAGAGCACATCATGAGAGCACATCATGAGAGCACATCATGAGAGCACAGCATAAGAGCACAGCATAAGAGCACAGCATAAGAGCACAGCATAAGAGCACAGCATGAGAGCACAGCATGAGAGCACAGCATGAGAGCACAGCATGAGAGCACAGCATGAGAGCACAGCATGAGAGCACAGCACGAGAGCACAGCACGAGAGCACAGCACGAGAGCACAGCACGAGAGCACAGCATGAGAGCACAGCATGAGAGCACAGCATAAGAGCACAGCATAAGAGCACAGCATAAGAGCACAGCATAAGAGCACAGCATAAGAGCACAGCATAAGAGCACAGCATAAGAGCACAGCATAAGAGCACAGCATGAGAGCACAGCATGAGAGCACAGCATGAGAGCACAGCATGAGAGCACAGCATGAGAGCACAGCATGAGAGCACAGCATGAGAGCACAGCATAAGAGCACAGCATGAGAGCACAGCATGAGAGCACAGCATAAGAGCACAGCATGAGAGCACAGCATGAGAGCACAGCATGAGAGCACAGCATAAGAGCACAGCATAAGAGCACAGCATAAGAGCACAGCATGAGAGCACAGCATGAGAGCACAGCATGAGAGCACAGCATGAGAGCACAGCATAAGAGCAGAGCATGAGAGCACAGCATGAGAGCACAGCACGAGAGCACAGCATAAGAGCACAGCATAAGAGCACAGAATGAGAGCACAGCATGAGAGCACAGCATGAGAGCACATCATGAGAGCACAGCATGAGAGCACAGCATGAGAGCACAGCATGAGAGCACAGCATGAGAGCACAGCATAAGAGCACAGCATGAGAGCACAGCATGAGAGCACAGCATGAGAGCACAGCATGAGAGCACATCATGAGAGCACAGCATGAGAGCACAGCATGAGAGCACAGCATGAGAGCACAGCATGAGAGCACAGCACGAGAGCACAGCACGAGAGCACAGCATAAGAGCACAGCATGAGAGCACAGCATGAGAGCACAGCAGTGACAATATGGTGATTTTTAAAAACTCCTCCACACAGATTGACTTTAAGTTAGTTTTAGGCTCCCTAGCCACAACAAAGGTGTTCAAGTAGAAGAAAGATAAAGGCTGTATTTAGTATGCAGTCAGGGTAACGTGTAATCTTTGCACAAGGTATATTTTCACACAGAATCCTGTGCGCATAGAAACAGTAAGTTGAGAAGAAAGATAATGAAACGAAACAAAAGTTTAAGAACGAAGTAGAAGGTGCTGAAAAACAGGAGAAAAGTGAACCAAAAAAAAAAGATGAACATTAACAAAGCAAAAAAAACATTTTTTCTCAGCTCGAGACCCCACACTCCTCTTTCAGAAGCAAACCTCTAAACTCGTGTGCTTTATTCAGGAATTACACTACAGGGTATCCATAAAGTTTATTTATAGTTTTAAAAATCGATTACAAATTTATTTGATATATTTTATACAGATTTGTTCTATTGTATTTAGTGTTTAATAATTTTTTTCTCCCTTGTTTAATATTTTTTCACACGGACACCCTCAGTTGCTTGAAGCACATCAAGACGGTACTCAATTTCTTGCCCTGTTCGCTGTATTATTAGTTCATCAATTGTATCAATGGCATCAGTAATCCTTTGCTTTAGGTCAGTAATGTCCCGTATCTTCGTTCAGTACTTGATATCTTTAACAAAGCCCCAGAAAAACGTCCAGGGGAGTGATATCTGGTGAACGTGGTAGCCAAGGAATTGGCCCATGCCTTCCAATTCACCGGTCTGGAAATGTTGGATTGAGGAGCCCGCAAACATGCAGCCCCCAATGTGGTGGTGCACCATCTTGCTGAAAAATGGTGGTTGGCTGATTGTCATTTAGTTGTGATACCAAATATTCCGTTAAAAGGTCAAGGTAAACATTTACAGTAATTGATGCCTCGTTGAAGACAAATGAACCGATTAATGAGGCTATGCAGCAGCGAACATGGTAAGAAATCGAGTACCGTCTTGATGTACTTCGTGCAACTAATGGTGCCCATAGAAGTCTACTAAATGAAGCCAAAAAACTTTAATTACCGCTTAATACAATAGAAAAAAATCCTAATAAAATATCTCATCAATTGCATTTATAAATTTTTTTTAAATGGTAAAGAGACTTGACAATGGTAATGAACACCCAGTACAACGACCGTTCCAGTTCAAGCGAAGTGACGAGCCTAACCCATGAACACGGTAACTCAGTTATTCCAGAGATGCTGGAAGGACTGACTTTCGCGATGCCACACAGCCCGCTTTGAAAAGAGAGCAGAAGGAAAAAATAGCAAAAGAAACTTCAAGGTTGAGAAATTGAGCGCAAGATGCGGTCTCAAGGGCAGCGTGGCAGGTGATATCTCAGGTCTATAATTATGAGGACTGCACTCGGGCTCGACCTACTGAACTGCTGTGTGTGCTCAACTAAATAGTTGTTCCACTAAGCAAATGAAGTGCAGAGGCACATTTGCAAAATGTCATCACTGAGTCAACAGTAACAACTGATCGTCTAACCTTAGTATACGAGACTTCCGCGTTGGACTAAACAATAGTTGTTCAACGGTTGTTCAACACAACAAAACTGCTCGAGTGAACAAGAGAAAGTTGGACTCACAGTCACGGAGCGGCCGCCAGCCGAAGCTCAAACAAACAGTCGTGGATGTCGTGTCAAGCCTGACGATAGGAAGCGATAGTGCGCACGTTGTTTATTTTGCTGCTGATTTTTACGTGAGGCAAGGGATCTAGTATAGATCTTTCATTCCCTTTCATACCGAAACTATTCCCTCACACTGGGCTCACCTCACTCCTGCTCTGAGCTGGATGTTACCACACACTGTATAAAGACACACACTGGGGCCTTAGGTTAGATTATACGTTATTTTTGTCACTGTAATTACAACGAAAGTGTTCCACAGAAATGATTAGAAAGGCACTATTTAGTATGGAACTAAGAGAATGAGAATCTAGAAACAAGGTGCGTAACCACACCCGGTGCATCGTAGCATTAAGATGGTAAAAAGTTAATGAAACGTGATTTCAGTTGAAGAAGGGAGTATCATATACTGAAAGGACAGCTGTATACCCCAAAAAAATCCTTAACAAAAAATGACTATTTTATTTGAACAAAAGGAAGGCCTACGTAGCCTTCAGCTCAAGGCCTCACATGTCGCCTCTGAGAGTGCTAATTCTTATGAAGTGTAGATACAAAAGTTGTATCCCCTCGAATAGGCCTTCGGCTTTGAAAAGACGACGCTCACGAGTCGTTCAAGGCCTCACGTCCCAACGTTTTCAAAGCAGCAACTTCCAGAAGCTCAGTTTACTCAAGGCCGACGGCAGGAGCGTGCTTTAGTGAAACAAAATTAATGACGAACTTTAAGACGCTGTCACAATTCTAACAATGAGCGAAGCTGGAAGACTTTCACCATGAACACTAAACCGATAACGCATTGAGGCGATGGGCGCCTGGAGACACGGCGGCCACCTCATGCAACGCAAGTTCCTATTCCCAGTAGCGCTATCAGGAAATAATTGACGTGTGGACAGAAAATTAGGTTAGATGTTAGTTTATCCAGTTTCTACTAAATTTCAAAAGCTCTTTACGCTCAGTTTTCAATGGAGCATAAAGCTCAAAAGTAGCGTAGTCAAAATGACTTCTAAAACGCAACGACGGGGCTTTACTGGAGCATTAATCCCAAAAGTAACGTAGTCAAGTTAATTTAAAAGAGCTTAACGCTACGACGAAGTAAATTGGCCGAAA
This sequence comes from Morinoia aosen, assembly GCA_030386875.1. NCBI lineage: Eukaryota > Metazoa > Arthropoda > Malacostraca > Amphipoda > Talitridae > Morinoia > Morinoia aosen. The sequence goes on from CM059568.1 coordinate 50,727,008, forward strand.
GCTTAGCCCCAGACCGGTCGATGGGAGGGGCTACACGCTCATCTCTGGAGGACTTTGTGCGGCATGAATCCTGAGCGAGAAGAAAGGAGCTCAAGGGCTGCAAAAGGAGCACGGAGTCTTAACACTTTGGCAGCAACGTACACCAGTGGCCACGGAGGGGATTATCATAATGCTACTGGCAACTGCTACACACAAATTCAACTTTCATACATACTTATTTCAAGCTAAAAGAAGGCGCGATGTACTTAAATGCTTCCTATTTTCAAAATTGCTTACTACAATTGACTTCAAATATTTGTTGATTGAACTTCAGTTTAACCAACTGCGGTCGAAGAGTTAAACAACGCCTCGCATCACAGCCTCGGGCGCGTCGTTCTAAAATTTTTTGAACCAACTGAAGTCGGCAGCCCATGCCAGAGGTCCGACACCGAAACACCGTTAACTGTGGCATGTTTGACTACTTTAAAAATTCGTACCCCACTGAACTGAATAAGTGTCGGATGGTTATCGCGTTAACTGATTAACGGTTAAACTGATCTCCAATCATCAAATTGAAGACAATTTTAAATTTCACCCTTAAAATACATAAAAGATTAGCTTAAAAGTGGCTTCACTTGATTTTCGTCAGGCGCATGTACAAATTCAGTCTATGACCAGCAGTGGGACACTCGCATGACGGGAATCCCCTCAGTGCCACTACCAGGTCATATAGCAGTGGGCATATTAACGCATTAACAGCAATGGGTTAAACTCATTTTCAATATTCATCTCAAATTTAAAGTCAAAATTTCTCAGGAATTTAACTAATACCAAACATTAACTGGGTCCATTAAATCTCATTAATTTTAAAAAATTGTTCAAAATTTTCATACGACCCATCGATGGGTAATGTCACAAGCAACGTGTTAAGGAAGGGCCTATCATCATCTGAGCTGACGAGGCGGCACATTTATGTCGCAAGACGCCGTGTAACAAAACTGCAAAACAGGAGTAAAGTAAATGAGATTAAGGAGTATACGATAGTAATATCATAAGCGATGGAAATGATTAGATAAGATTATGAATGAGTTTACAAGCCTTCTTAACCACAAAAGAGGCGTCCTCAGGAAAGGTGCGTCTCCAAACCCTGCGCATAGAAACAGCAAGATTGAAAGATTAGCATGAAACAAGATTAAAGCTGCAGAAGAAAGTAATGGGGCAGTAGTGAAATGAAGAATATAGTCCAAACAAAACATGAAACCTAGTGAATTTCGACAGAAGGAAAACTTATATAGCCTTCAGCTCGAGGCATCCCATCTTCCCCGTGAGAGCGGGAGTGCTAATTCCTATTGATTGATGTCGTAATTTCTATAACGTAAATTAGGGTAATGATTAGATTTTAAGATTAGTTAGTTTAAGCCCATCTCCGCAATAAAAGCGATCCAGAGAGAGGAAGGCAAAAGGCACCATTTAGTATGGAGTTAAGGGAACGCGGAATCTATGCAGAAAGGGCATAGAAACAGTGAGATAGGAAAGAAGTTCATGAAAAAAGATCAAAGTTGAAGAAGAAAATAGTGGGTGCTGAAAAAACAGGACAGCAGTGAACCGAAAAAAGATGGCTCTTAACATAACAAGTGCACTTAATTTCAACAAAAAGAAGCTCGGGCCCTCACATTGTCCCCCTAGGAGTGCTAATTCCCATAGATACAATAGTACCCCCTGAGGGGATTATGGCAATGAATATATAAAACAACACTCTCATTATCTTGTTGGTTTGCATGGTCGGTTGGTGGTAATCGTCTACGTTCTACTTTCAGTGATGTAAAAAAACAGGTAACTTCTAATGAAGTTGTGACTTCAAATTAATTTCAACACTGATGTTTCAGTATTTCTTTACATAAAAGTTCTTAGTTGGTACTGAAACTATTGCAGGAATAACACAAACCATTTCAACGGTTGAACAAAATATTAGGAGGAAAAATACGAAAAGTATTTGCTGGGTTACACACAGAGAATTGTACACCTCAATTTTAATAATGCTACACGCAAAATTTAAAATTTCCACACTTCCCTTTTTGCGGCTACGATCTGCTACAATTAAACAACCATTTTACGAAGAGCATTTTTTCAAAATTAGACACACGGAAATCACCTGACCCAGACCAGGAGTGGTTTGGTTTCAGCTTAAAAATGAAAGGAAAGATCCTAAACTCTACCGCGACGTCAGGAACAATTTTTGGTGCGTTGAAAACTAATAGATAGATCAGTGCTCTGACCACTCAGTGGCATACACGATGTGTGTTATTGCGTTCTTGCGGATACTGGGCGTGAATCTTGCTCCCCAAAGACTTCTAAAAATTCGTTCAAGTTCGTGAGAGCGACAATGACGACAAAAAGGACGTTTCTTTAGGATTAATTTGGGTTTGAAGCTGCGAGTCGTACCGCAGCTGAGCTTAGCATTGTGCGTCTGCGCATTTCCTAAATCCTGAACACCTTGCGTTAACATTCGCGATGCGCTGTTCGTTGTGTTTAAAAGCAAGAGTATGCGTGAGTTGACGTCGCCGGTGGTGAGACCTTGGAGATGTTAAACTTGAATTTTATCTTTGACCCACTTTTAAGCTTCGAAAACAAAACCTTCGCATAATTATAACTTTATTCTACCACACACACACACACACACACAACAACTTCTTTTGCCCTTTAAACACCCAAATGTTAAAGAACAATGCTGGCGATTGACGGGAAATTTGTGCTTTTTTGTCTGTGCAATCATGCGAAATCAGTAAGATTTTTGGTAATCTATCGAAATCAGATGGTTTTTGTATTATTGCTCTATCGATACAAGTAAAATTATTTTTGCTACCGGCCTATGGTCTCGGCAATTTTGAGACAGATTGTTCCACATATCGACGTTTGACATTCTTGCGCCACCAGTAAAGTTAGTCGACTATTGAAGCGCAATTTTGAAGACAGCGTATCCAACTCTCCAGGTCCTCAATCTGTCACATGAGGGCAGTCAGACTTGACAGGTACGATAGATTATAATAAATTATAAGGTAGTTTAAGCCTCCCTAACCGCTACGAAAAAGAGCGTATCGAAGAGAGGAAGGAAGTAGGCACCATTTAGTATGGAGATGAGAGAATGGGGAATCAATGCAGAAAGGGCACGGAAACAGTGAGTTGAGAAAGAAGTTTATGAAAGCAGAGAAAAGTTGAAGAAGAAAGTAGTAGGTACTGAATAACAGGATAGCAGTGAACCGAAAAAAGGTGGTCCTTAACACAACAAAAAATATTTTATTTCAACAAAAGGAAGGCCTACCTAGCTCTCAGCTCGGGCCCTCACACATGGCAGGTACGATAATGCCTTAACCCTTTAACGTCCGCGTTTTGTACTCATATTACCGTTATCACAACCACCACCATTAAACTGCTGGCACCGGCATCATGTAGTCACCGACATCACAACGAGGAAGTGACTGTCGCTACTCGCTAGACATTGAATTTCGAAGAACACATTAGGGCACAAATTTCACAAGGAATAAAATATATTAGCGCTGTTTATGAAAGTGGATTCTGAAATCCACTATGACGGTAAGGGGATAAATCGCTAACACCAATCAATTACAAATACAACTGAACAGATTCACGTCCAATAAATATTCTGGGAAAACAGCTCTGCCACGTATTTCCAAAAATGTTCACCTGATTGAACCACCTGAACTAGCGTAGGCAGCGGCAGTGATGGGACGTGTGATAACCCACGTGTACTTCGTATCAGTTTATTCAGCTCTCGTATTTCGTACAGGTTTTGTTCAGATAGACATCCATTTCATTAAAGAGCTAAGTAATGACATTTTCAGGTGCACAAAATGAGCGCAATCCGTGCCTGATAATTTGCATGCCTCTCTGAGCTCCTACACTCGTGCCTGTCCATCAAATACTAAGCAGCTTTAAAGCTCATGGTTTGAACGCCATCAACCTGCGGGCTGATCCAAATTACTACCATCAAGTCCTAGTGGGGCTTTCAAAGCACGCAATGCAAATCTAATCAATTTATTACGCTGGTTAAAAGTGGCACTACTGTGGATTGAATACAAATATCTGTTTATATATATCTTGTTATTAACATTTTTATTAATATTTTTAACCATTATTAAAGATACGACAATGAGTTAGTTTCAGCCTCCTTAGCCACAACAAAAGTATTCCGAAGAGACGAAGAGAAATATTTTGTACGAGACTATACGCCGGTAGCAGAAACAATTTTACTTCTTTCGCACCACTACCGCTGTGAAACTGACGTAGAGAGCAGCTGTCATTGTTTTCCAATCGAAACAGCAGTTCATTGAAACAGAAGTTTAATGAACAACAATTCAAACATCTGAACAGCAGTTTAAAACATTAAGTATGGAGTTGAGGGAACGCGGAGTCTATGCTCAAGGCATGCTCCCACACAAGATCCCATCGCGGAAACAGTAAATTGGAAACAAAAGTTATGCAATAACATAAAAATTGAAGATGAAAGCCGATGTTGAGAAGGAGAACAGATGTTGAAAAACAGGACAGCAGTGAACCTATAAGAGATGCTCATAACCAAAACAGAAAATCGGTTCAGTTTCAACAAAGATGAGGCCTGTCTAACTCTAAGCTCGGGACTTTACATTTCATGATAATCTATAGTTTCGGTCGTCATGAGGTGTTTTGTACGTTTAACTCAACCAAATACGATAAGAACGTAAATGTAGCACACGCTCACAACAGTTAGGCTGTTTTACTGCACCCAATGCGTTCACGTCACATTTTCTGATCACGACAAGTACAAGTAATGAGCGAGCTTAGCCTTCGATGAAATAACTCAAGCTGCACTTGGAGAATTGGAGCACAATTCCGGAACCAAGCTACAACAGAAGAACATGACATTCAAATAGGAGCTGTAAGCCAACCAAGAACGCCCCAAGGAACCGTCATCCTTCTAATGCATTCTTCGTTGATTTGGCAGCACAAGACGGATTGCTAGTGAATCATCGAAATCTGTCAACCACTCTTTCATTTCGCCACCCATGCAAATATGCTGCTTGGCGCGTGGCATAAAAAATTCATATTAATGGGCAGAATATGTGATTGAGACACTTACATAACTCCATACTGAACTACAGTGAAGAAGATACGGATGCAAGAAGAGCTTCAGTCGGAAATGCATAGAAAATGGAGCAAAACTAAATAAAAGTATTCAAGATTTGGGTACGTGCGTGATATATTGAAGGTTGAATTATACGCAAGCGAGAATGAACAAAACGCAAGCATTTATTTAACCAAAAGGAAAGAGTGCGCCCATGACAGTCAACGTTACAAACATTGACGTCTTCTCCGCGACCCGATGGTCATGCAACCAGGGTTGCGGAGTCGGAGTCGCCAATTTATTCCTCTGACTCCGCAACCCTGAATGTCAGTTCAAGAATGATCCTGACTCAATAAGTGAGTCCTTGACCGTATTATTTTCACGAGAGCAAAAGCAGCGGCTCTGAAGATTTGAGGTAACGGTACGGCTGATAAAAGAGCTTCCAGGGGAAAATTTTCTTTTCATTGAGCTCGCTTTTCATTCAAACCCATTGTCCGACATTGTTGCAACTGCGAAGCTCTCAATACTGATGTGTGTTCGAACAGCTCACTTACGTTAAGAAGTGGATATTAGGCAAAAATCTAAGAAATCCTTGTGTAGCACTCTCAAATGAGCACGCAGTCAGTTTAACGTTTACGCGGTGACTCTAGATCCAAAATAACAACTTTCATTTCATCTCTGACGCCCTTCACAATGGGGCCAAGAAGCATGCATTACCTCATTCAAGTCTTTCTTGAACTGTTGTCGGCGATATTATCACTTAAGTAAGGCGAATTCATGTTTACGTCGAGATTTTTGTAGAATCTTTTTGAGTGTGCTATGGTTCTGTACTGCACTGCATGATGTTTGAAGCCTGGATATGAAACAGTTGTTCACCGCAAGATCCAAGGGTTTACGGGATACTGTCTAGTTGTTCCACGCAAGTAAAGTAAAATTTCGCATGGATTGCAAATCCGAGCATCAACTAATTCTATGTGTGCTCTTTAAATTTACTTCAGAGTGGTTATAGATAGTTCAAACGTCGGCACTCCTTAGCGTAACAATGGCCTTTACGCGCAATAATACATGTATATAATGCAATGAATAATTTTGTTGAAACAATCCAAAAGTGCGAACAATCATGGTTGGCAATCTACTGCCACTGTTACGGCTACAAACATTAGTTGAGAGCTTCCAGCAGCTGTCAGGACGAACTAATAAGATGAATTTGATAGACTAAAAAGAGAATGAAATTGAACCGAATGCTGCGTTAATGAAGCGAGTTCACAAACTTCAAAAGAGAAAATTGGCACAAATAAGCCTTAAATTGGTGCTGGAGGTGGTAGTTGGTGTACGATGGATTTCATTGCTTCGGTGCAATGCTTGAGAAAATCGGCAATAACGAGCATTTTAAGATGCGCAGAAACAAGAGATAACAATACTTAAATAGGAGCTGCGAGAGCTATTTCAACAGAAAACTCCATGAACACTGACCAGGAAACATATTGAAAAAGGCCATATGAGCTCGATCAAACACACATGAGCCGAAAAAACAAATATGCTTATCCCTATTCAAGGTAACAAATCCACAACTGATTTGCGCAGCCAAAACATACTAGCCAACTGACGGACGTATAACATATATTTCAAATGACCAGTGTTTCAAACTATTAAAATTAAAATTTCATGATGTACTCACTCCAGAATTGGAAAACTTTAAGAGGTTCAGAAAGTGTACGCAGCAAAAATACGTTACGTTTATAAGTATATGAAAGAGGAGAAACTGCTGAATCTTACTCTGGTTCATCTAAGCGACTTCAAGGCGCGCTATTTGGCTTTTTACGCGTTCGAGGGAAGACATTTTAAATAACTTGTGTCATAGTGGAAGCGAAGCTGGCAGCCTAAGTTATCCATAGTTAACATAGCAACTTAGCTTGCTTGTTCCTGCTGCAGCACGTAGCAGGAACAATCTTTCTTATTTCACAAGATTGCCTTACCAAACATCGATTGCAAAATCAGTCTTACAGGATTCAGAAGACTGTAATATCAAAGCTCGATAACATGAACAGCCTTGATGGTAACGCAAAATTGAGTAGACTAAACATCGGTAAGATTAGATGTTAGTTTAAGACACCTCAACAACAACAAAGGCATTCAAATGAAGCGAAGGAGAAAAACATCATTTAACATGGACTTAAGGTAACGCGCAAATTAATTATGCACAAGGTGCATATTAATAGTAAGCTGAGAAAGAAATTTATGAAACAAGATAAAAGTTAAAGAAGAAAGTACATGGTAAGTGCTAGAAAACCGGACAGGAGTGAGCCGAAAAATAAGTTCCTTAACAAAACGAAAAACCTATTCTATTTTAACAAAAAAAAGGCCTACCTCCCTCACCCTCAGTTTTGGACCTCACATATTTTCCCTGAGAGCACTAATCCCCATAGATACAACAGTTGTATCTTCCTGAGAAGACTAACCATCAGTCACTGAAACAATCAACAATCTCTCCGCTGTCGCAAGATTTCAAATCTCTCACCTAAAATCGATACAAATCTCTATACAAATCTCTCACCTAAAATCGATACAAATCTCTATACAAATCTCTCACCTAAAATCGATACAAATCTCTATACAAATCTCTCACCTAAAATCGATACAAATCTCTATACAAATCTCTCACCTAAAATCGATACAAATCTCTATACAAATCTCTCACCTAAAATCGATACAAATCTCTATACAAATCTCTCACCTAAAATCGATACAAATCTCTATACAAATCTCTCACCTAAAATCGATACAAATCTCTATACAAATCTCTCACCTAAAATCGATACAAATCTCTATACAAATCTCTCACCTAAAATCGATACAAATCTCTATACAAATCTCTCACCTAAAATCGATACAAATCTCTATACAAATCTCTCACCTAAAATCGATACAAATCTCTATACAAATTTCTCACCTAAAATCGATACAAATCTCTATACAAATCTCTCACCTAAAATCGATACAAATCTCTACACAAATCTCTCACCTAAAATCGATACAAATCTCTATACAAATCTCTCACCTAAAATCGATCCAAATCTCTATACAAATCTCTCACCTAGAATTCAAATCTCAATCTCTCACCTAAAATCGCCCCATCAACAATCTCACCTAAAATCGCCCCATCCTTCAATCTCACCTAAAACCGCCCCATCCTTCAATCTCACCTAAAATCGCCCCATCAACAATCTCACCTAAAATCGCCCCATCAACAATCTCACCTAAAATCGCCCCATCCTTCAATCTCACCTAAAACCGCCCCATCCTTCAATCTCACCTAAAATCGCCCCATCAACAATCTCACCTAAAATCGCCCCATCCTTCAATCTCACCTAAAATCGCCCCATCCTTCAATCTCACCTAAAATCGCCCCATCAACAATCTCACCTAAAATCGCCCCATCCTTCAATCTCACCTAAAATCGCCCCATCAACAATCTCACCTAAAATCGTCCCATCAACAATCTCACCTAAAATCGCCCCATCCTTCAATCTCACCTAAAACCGCCCCATCCTTCAATCTCACCTAAAATCGCCCCATCAACAATCTCACCTAAAATCGCCCCATCCTTCAATCTCACCTAAAACCGCCCCATCCTTCAATCTCACCTAAAATCGACCCATCAACAATCTCACCTAAAATCGCCCCATCCTTCAATCTCACCTAAAACCGCCCCATCCTTCAATCTCACCTAAAATCGCCCCATCAACAATCTCACCTAAAATTGCCCCATCCTTCAATCTCACCTAAAACCGCCCCATCCTTCAATCTCACCTAAAACCGCCCCATCAACAATCTCACCTAAAATCGCCCCATCCTTCAATCTCACCTAAAACCGCCCCATCCTTCAATCTCACCTAAAATCGCCCCATCCTTCAATCTCACCTAAAACCGCCCCATCCTTCAATCTCACCTAAAATCGCCCCATCCTTCAATCTCACCTAAAACCGCCCCATCCTTCAATCTCACCTAAAATCGCCCCATCAACAATCTCACCTAAAATCGCCCCATCCTTCAATCTCACCTAAAACCGCCCCATCCTTCAATCTCACCTAAAACCGCCCCATCCTTCAATCTCACCTAAAATCGCCCCATCCTTCAATCTCACCTAAAACCGCCCCATCCTTCAATCTCACCTAAAACCGCCCCATCCTTCAATCTCACCTAAAACCGCCCCATCCTTCAATCTCACCTAAAATCGCCCCATCAACAATCCCACCTAAAATCGCCCCATCCTTCAATCTCACCTAAAATCGCCCCATCCTTCAATCTCACCTAAAATCGCCCCATCCTTCAATCTCACCTAAAATCGCCCCATCCTTCAATCTCACCTAAAATCGCCCCATCAACAATCTCACCTAAAACCGCTTCATCCTTCAATCTCACCTAAAATCGCCCCATCAACAATCTCACCTAAAATCGCCCCATCCTTCAATCTCACCTAAAACCGCCCCATCCTTCAATCTCACCTAAAACCGCCCCATCAACAATCTCACCTAAAATCGCCCCATCCTTCAATCTCACCTAAAACCGCCCCATCCTTCAATCTCACCTAAAATCGCCCCATCAACAATCTCACCTAAAATCGCCCCATCCTTCAATCTCACCTAAAATCGCCCCATCCTTCAATCTCACCTAAAATCGCCCCATCAACAATCTCACCTAAAACCGCCCCATCCTTCAATCTCACCTAAAATCACCCCATCAACAATCTCACCTAAAATCGCCCCATCCTTCAATCTCACCTAAAACCGCCCCATCCTTCAATCTCACCTAAAATCGCCCCATCAACAATCTCACCTAAAATCGCCCCATCCTTCAATCTCACCTAAAATCGCCCCATCAACAATCTCACCTAAAATCGCCCCATCCTTAAATCTCACCTAAAATCGCCCCATCAACAATCTCACCTAAAACCGCCCCATCCTTCAATCTCACCTAAAATCGCCCCATCAACAATCTCACCTAAAATCGCCCCATCAACAATCTCACCTAAAACCGCCCCATCCTTCAATCTCACCTAAAACCGCCCCATCCTTCAATCTCACCTAAAACCGCCCCATCAACAATCTCACCTAAAATCGCCCCATCAACAATCTCACCTAAAACCGCCCCATCCTTCAATCTCACCTAAAATCGCCCCATCAACAATCTCACCTAAAATCGCCCCATCAACAATCTCACCTAAAACCGCCCCATCCTTCAATCTCACCTAAAATCGCCCCATCCTTCAATCTCACCTAAAACCGCCCCATCAACAATCTCACCTAAAATCGCCCCATCAACAATCTCACCTAAAACCGCCCCATCCTTCAATCTCACCTAAAATCGCCCCATCAACAATCTCACCTAAAATCGCCCCATCAACAATCTCACCTAAAACCGCCCCATCCTTCAATCTCACCTAAAACCGCCCCATCAACAATCTCACCTAAAATCGCCCCATCAACAATCTCACCTAAAACCGCCCCATCCTTCAATCTCACCTAAAACCGCCCCATCCTTCAATCTCACCTAAAATCGCCCCATCAACAATCTCACCTAAAACCGCCCCATCAACAATCTCACCTAAAATCGCCCCATCAACAATCTCACCTAAAACCGCCCCATCCTTCAATCTCACCTAAAATCGCCCCATCAACAATCTCACCTAAAACCGCCCCATCAACAATCTCACCTAAAACCGCCCCATCCTTCAATCTCACCTAAAATCGCCCCATCAACAATCTCACCTAAAACCGCCCCATCAACAATCTCACCTAAAATCGCCCCATCAACAATCTCACCTAAAACCGCCCCATCCTTCAATCTCACCTAAAATCGCCCCATCAACAATCTCACCTAAAATCGCCCCATCAACAATCTCACCTAAAATCGCCCCATCAACAATCTCACCTAAAACCGCCCCATCCTTCAATCTCACCTAAAATCGCCCCATCAACAATCTCACCTAAAACCGCCCCATCAACAATCTCACCTAAAACCGCCCCATCAACAATCTCACCTAAAACCGCCCCATCCTTCAATCTCACCTAAAATCGCCCCATCAACAATCTCTCCGCTGTCGCAAGATTTCAGAGGCCAATTGATCGGCAGCGAGACCAATCAAGAGCTTACGCAGCTAGCTGTGCTACCGTGACGACGTAAATTATTCAACATTTTGACCGCAATGGGTTAAACTCAACGTCAATATCCAGTTCAAATTTAATGCTAATTGTAGTAAACAATTTCAAAAATAGCAAACATTAAATGGATCAAGCCTTCATTTGGATTTAATTCAATATTTATAAAAATTGAGTTTGAAACTATCGGTCAGCCAGCAGCATTATGGCTCCGTGGCCACCGGTGGTGCACATTGCGGTCAGAGTGTTAAAAATTCAGCCTCAACCGTAAAACGATCACAACGTATAGGCGTATCGCGACGCACTGCACTCCGGTGCGTGAACTTGCCGGCTCATGAACCTCCACTGAAGTTTTTCTTAGTCTTTGTAAGGGAAACGTGAGTTCAAATGAAGGAACACGACGTACTCGTACATTGAAACACGGCGGGCGTACTTACCGTAAGTTCAAATAAGAACACGAGATACATTGGATCAAGGCGCACTTACTGCCGTGCTCGGATCCTCCGGAGCCGTTGGTAGAGCGAACAAAACGACTTTTGGTGCTCGTCGAATCGTCTTCAGAAGACGCGTCGTCGACTGACAGAAGTCTACGACCTGGCAGGGACCAAAATGTTATTTTGGTAATGATTAAGTCAACAGTGACTCCATAAGTGAATGATTAAAAAATTATTCCCTAAGTGGATGATTCAAAAATGGTTCCTTAAGTGAATGACAATAAAACGTGTTTCTAAGTCAGTTATTATTTTCAATTTAAAGATAGGACGAAATAGTGAATAAAACTCTGCACTCGTCATTCACTGTTATCCTAATTAATTAGCTGTCAATTTAATTATCGCTTTTCTATTAACACATTTATGATCAGAAATCAGTCGAAGCTCTATAGGCTTTAAAACGTTCTTCTGTTTTGAGGTTCCCTGAAATATAGTGTCTGAAAACAACACAAATCAGTCGGTTAATTCAAGTCACGAAAAAAGCATCGTGTTAAACGCGAATAAAAGCGTATAACATCTGAAATGCCGGTTCTTCTCATTGAATGGAGTGTTAATTTAAAAAGCATGAAGCCGACATTATGCAGGGTACATCACAGGAACATGGCTCAGCTGTCGTGAGAAGCTCAGCTCAAATACAGGAAAAGACAAATTCAGTGATGAACAGGGGTGATGAACAGTGATGAACACCGTGTACAGAAAAACGGCTAAAATTATCGCTGTTTCAGCTCACCTGTAAAACGGGCCTCGTGAAACTCTGCTCCTGGATGAAGAAGATTTTCGCCAGTCAGATCCGCTGAACGTCTTCTGTCTTCCTCGCTGTGTAGGGCACCCACTTTACCATTAGAGAAACCATCGTCCTTAAGCAAGAAATTTCCCTCCACAGGCAACGAAAGATCATTATTATATACAAACTGGTGAGAGGAAGGTCCATCAGAATGCTTTGCTGGGTGGAAGGCCTGGCCGTTAATTTTGTTCAACTTTTTGTTGGTTCTTTTTCTGCTTTGGACAATGTCATGGTCTTTATAAAAATTTTCCGCCAGAGATGAGGGTGAAATTTTTGAAGACAATAGATCACCACTCAGGGGCAAGTTGTTCAAGAAACGCCGTCCAGATTTGAACGAAGGTGAAGAGCGAGCGCGTTGCTGAGACGTACGGTGAGAGCGGAAATCAGAAAAATCCTTGTCAGATGTAAAATCAAACCGGAATGAGTGCGGGCGTCTTTTTGAATAACGATACGTATGAGAAGGACCAATACGACTGGAATGTCCTAAGCTGCGGGGTTGCCTACCAGGACCAAGCTCAAGGCGACGGCTGTGTGAGACTGGAAAACTCTGGCTTTGCTGTGGCATGGGACGGACGCCAGCTACGGAGTGGGGAGGCTGGGACTGCTTCTCAGAGCCGCTGGTGCGGAGCTCCCGAAGAAACCTCGCTTGCAGCCTGTTGCTGTGGTGCGACTCGTGGATCTCACGGTCCAAGGAGTCGTGCTTACGAAGGATTCTAGTCTTCCCAAGAGCTGCTGAGTGGAGACTGGAAAAGTTTGGCGCAAAATCTGGGTCGCGAGTCTCACCATGCCAGGCTTTTCGCCGGCCAGCACCTTGTGCTCCAAAAGCAGCCCCAGCGACCAGCAGCAGTAGGAAGCAGGTAGAGGAGAGCTTTCCTCCTCCCTTCCACCCTCTGGAGTCTTGAAACCAGCCCATCACAGCGGGGCGAGAGGTGCGGTACTTAGTCTGAAATGAAAAACATTGTGGTGTTACTAAGAGCGTCTGTACTCTGTTAGAGATTAAGAAATTTGGCAAATATTAATAGGAGCTTCTTTATTTCAGAATTGAAGAAATCTGGCAAGCGTTTACTTCTTTACTTGATCGAAAATAGAAAAATTTGCCCAGCATTAAAAGAGTTCCTGTATGTAGTCAGAAATGAAACAAACTGCGATTAATAGCTCCGAAACAAGCTGGTGACACGAAGAAATAACATCAACTCATCTGCTGCACGAACTTTGATTTTATCACAACAAATCTGACGTGCGGACAGTAAATAAATAACAACTATCACTTCAAAAAATAAAGCCTCTCTTGTGCTCGGTAAATTTAACACTTTAACTGTAGTAGGTACAACTGAATTTTAATATTCAATTCAAATTTGAAGTCAATTGTAGCAAGCATGTTTAAAAACCTACACAAACTGAATTATGGATTCATTCAGTTCCGATTAATTACTTTAAAATTGAGTCTGTGACTACTGATTGGTCAGCAGCATAACGAAAACTCGCTCAGTGACTAAATACGGCTCACGCCGCAGTCAAAGTGTTAAGCACGGTTTTCACTGTCAACCATGTGGCGCACTACGCAAGTCGCGACTCACGCACACAAATGCACACCACAGAGCAGGTGACCGGACGTGCGTATGTGGCAGTGTGTCCCTATACTGCGTGTGCTCAGTGTGGTGAGGGCAGCGTAGCGATAAGTTACGAGCGGCAATGTACATTGTGCTAGTGTGTACATCTGTCGTACACGCGGTGGTACACACTGTGTTAAAGTGCACATCTGACAAGCACGCGGTGGTACACACTGTGCTAGTGTGTACATCTGTCGTACACGCGGTGGTACACACTGTGCTTAAGTGCATGGGTGGAAAAAAAAAGCGTGCAGCTCGACGTATTGACGAATGCAGATGCACAATTCTAAGCTATTTTACCCACGAATTTGACATTTATTTATAAAAACAGCCGTTTACGAGCACGAGAACAACAATCGCCTGCAAATAGCCGTTAACAAGCACGAGAACAACAATCGCCCCATGCCGCCACCAGCGCCACAACACTTCGCACTGGAAAAGATCAAGTCGGCATGAACGGGTTTGTACTCACATGCAGGCAGACAGTCACGAGCGGGCAACCATGAGTGGTTAGATAAGTCACTATGAGTGGGTAGCTATGACCGAGCGGGCAACGACGAGCGGGCAACGACGAGCGGGCAACGACGAGCGGGCAACGACGAGCGGGCAACGACGAGCGGGCAACGACGAGCGGGCAACGACGAGCGGGCAACGACGAGCGGGCAACGACGAGCGGGCAACGACGAGCGGGCAACGACGAGCGGGCAACGACGAGCGGGCAACGACGAGCGGGCAACGACGAGCGGGCAACGACGAGCGGGCAACGACGAGCGGGCAACGACGAGCGGGCAACGACGAGCGGGCAACGACGAGCGGGCAACGACGAGCGGGCAACGACGAGCGGGCAACGACGAGCGGGCAACGACGAGCGGGCAACGACGAGCGGGCAACGACGAGCGGGCAACGACGAGCGGGCAACGACGAGCGGGCAACGACGAGCGGGCAACGACGAGCGGGCAACGACGAGCGGGCAACGACGAGCGGGCAACGACGAGCGGGCAACGACGAGCGGGCAACGACGAGCGGGCAACGACGAGCGGGCAACGACGAGCGGGCAACGACGAGCGGGCAACGACGAGCGGGCAACGACGAGCGGGCAACGACGAGCGGGCAACGACGAGCGGGCAACGACGAGCGGGCAACGACGAGCGGGCAACGACGAGCGGGCAACGACGAGCGGGCAACGACGAGCGGGCAACGACGAGCGGGCAACGACGAGCGGGCAACAAGAAACGGTCCGCCACGAACGAGCAACAAAAAAAGGGCAACAAAAAGCGGGCAACAAAAAACGGGCAACAAATAATCGGGCATGAAAAATCGGGCAGCGACTAAGAGGCAAATACAAGCGGGCAACTCCAGCGAGAAGCAAGTTGCGGGCGTCTACAAGTGGCCGGACATGGCGCTGCGAAAGGCAGGCTTCCTGTCGTGTTCGCGCGGCAGCCAAACAAACAGCTTTGTTGCGTTGCGACACTTGAGCACTCCCGCACTGTTATTAAATACTAGTGTACACGGCCTGTCAAAAATGACAAGATTCTATGTTTTCCTTGAATAAATCTTCCATATGTGGATGACAAACAAATGCATCCATAATATAAAAGTACCTGCGATTACAGTATTCTTCGACTCGTGCACTTGTGAAACTCGTATCGGTCATTAAGCATCTTTGTGAGGGTGACAGAGACGGACGAAGCAGGCACCAAACAAATATGAAAATAAACAAACACACCAACAGTATTATTAAATAAGATTACCAACATAACTGCTTCATTCATGTCATTATTAAAAGATACTGTGATATCAATAATAGTGATAATGATTGCGGTACACATATTTAAATTCGTTTAGATAAGTTAGTTTAGGCTTCAAAAATCACAGAAAAAGGTGTTCCACAGAGAGAATGAAAGGAGACAAAATTTACGATGGTGTTGGGAACGGGGAATCTATGCAAAAGGTGTGTTCCCACACAAGATGCTCTGCGAATAGAAACAGTAAATTAGGAAGTGAGATGATGAAACAAGATAACAGTTGAAGAAGAAAGTAGGAGCTGAAAAACAAGACAGCAGTGAAGCAAAAAAGATGGTCCTTAACAAAACACAAAAAATTCTATTTCATCAAAAAGAAGGCATACCAAACTTTCAGCTCGGGATCTCACTTTTTCCCTCTGAGAGTGCACGCTAATTCGCATAGATGAAATAGACGTATCCCCTGAGGGGGAGTGATTATACTCGTAACAATAACAAGCGATTGTTACAGAAACTCGATTGCACTAACAAAAAGTCTTTTTTTATATAGGCAGAAAGACAACTTAAATAACACAACATGTAGGAACGCATCGCTATCAGTACACGCCACTACTACGTGGTACTCACGCTCCAGTAATCATCCTCTTGCACATTTTTTGGTAAAATTGACTGCCCGTTTCAATGCAGGCGATTTCAAGTGCAAGTTCGGTGCAGCCGACGATGTGAGCTTCACTCTAACACACCCAAGCCCGCAGTTAATTGAGAGGGCTCTGCGCCTCACAAAGTCACGGCTTAGTGCATACCAGTATCACGGATACCTTTCACTCCGCTTTCATGCCCACAAATTTTTATTACTGCATTCCGGTATCACGAATACAATTCTTCCTGCTTTCATGGCCACAAATTTGGAGATTAGTGAATTTCAGCTAAGTGCACTTCGGTATCACGAATTCCGTTCTTCCTGCTTTCATGCGCAAAAATTTGGAGATTATCGCCTGTTCGGCCAAGACCATCTCGTGATCAACGCAGTTGTGACACAGAAGCGGTTATAGTTTGTCTTGCATCGAACATATTAGTTCAATACTGCGATCGATGAAGAAGCAATCCTCGACGTATTTCAAGTTTAATGTTCGGAGGGCCATCACTTGGCTCTCATGCACACAATGTTGATATTAGTTGAAATAGCGGACATCCAGGTTCCATTGTTGTCAAATGAAATTCGTATTCAGCTGGAAAATATTATTTTCGGTCGAGCTTTCGAAATTTTTAACAAATTTCGTTTTCAGGACAAGAGACTGAAGTTTTTGGAAGCAAAGTTATGGCCAAAGCAGGTATCCTGGATACAAGGGAAAGATTTTCAGTCTCTTGTCCTGAAAACGAAATTTGTTAAAAATTTCGAAAGCTCGACCGAAAATAATATTTTCCAGCTGAATACGAATTTCATTTGACAACAATGTTGATATTGATGGGGGTTAGCCGGAACCCCTTGCCGAATATTTTTTTTAAACTCTTGTAAACTTGGAATAAATTTTTTATTAAAGTATTCAACTTGCTTTTGTAAATAATAACAGACAATTGTATTTTAAAGTTATATTCGTTGAATAATATCCAAATAAAACTGAGTATCCGGATAGATCAAAAAACAAGGTTTTGTGTAATTCGATGCACATATTTAGACCATCCACTGAATAACGCTTAATGAAACTATTTTAAGGAGTGACAAAAACTTCAAAACTCTTTTGTTTTCAAGAAACGATACCCTAAAATAATTTCAGATTCCCGTAGGAATAGGTTAATTAAAGCGCGCGCCAACAGCCTGCCCAAGAAGTTAGATTTTGCTCGTTGGCTGCATTGTTAGCCTATTTCTACGGGAACCTAAAATTATTTTAGGCCTTCATTTCTCGAAAAAGGAGTTTTCAGGTTTTTATCACTCCTGAAAATATTTTCATTTAGCGTTATTCAGTGGATGGTCTAAATATGTGCATCGAATTACACAGCACCCTTTATACATCAAACTTAGAGCGAGAATACGACGAGTTTAACTTGCTAAAGTTAGATATGACCTGAGCGGATGTACACGGGGTAGAGCAAAACTACTTGGAGAGCGGTGAACGCATATTTTTTAGTTGAACCAGCTCATATACTCTCATTTTTAACGAAATACAGATATTTCTGTACATATAAATTTTATGCGTTTCAATATAAGTATTTGTCTAAGTTACAAGCACATGTATTTAGTTGAGACCTGTCTCCACATGTAATAAATGAATATCACTTTAGTCATTACAATCCACAACCTATTAATCATGATCCTGAAAGACATGTGTCACGGGTACTTTACAAATAATTTACGGTTCTATTTTTCGAGTACCGCTGTCATATGTAACGACGAGGGCACGTTATAGTCAGTTACCATTACACCTCAAATTGAAACCCTCTCACTTCTAGAAGACAGCACCACAGCTCCAGACGCGGCAGCTTTTTCTTCATTGTACCGATGATTATTATACCTTCGATAACTTTATCTATTTATCACACAAGCAATCAGTACCTCCTGTGGCGGGTGCTGACTGATGGTGGCCGGGCAATAAAACCTATAGGAAGGTCACCGCCGGTTGCCGTATCACGACTACGGAATTGCTTTACAGAACCTTTCCTCTTTGATCAGAGGTGGCCTTTTATGCGACGCGTGAGTGTACACAAAAACAGGCTCCGCGGTTCTCTGAATCTGATTTTTTCACTCGAAAGGGCCTTTTTATGATCCGGATGTATACTCGTAAACCAGATAACATCTTGGTGCGCCGAAGTCTCGTTTCCTATTTCATCCAAGACGTGACCTGTTACGAGACGAATGTAGGATCTGCTGGCTCTTTGATACGATGAAGTCTCGTTTTCTTTTTCCTCAGAAAGGTAAATTTCGCATTTTACAATTGCATTGACCACGCCTAAATCTCGCTTTCTTTTCGCTCAAAGAGTGGAATTTTGTGTGAAACGAGTCCACATAAAATAGGCCTTTTAGTTATCCGAAGTCTCGTTTTCAAACTAAGCCAAGCGTTAGACAAGTAACGATACTCCACAGCGCAAGAATTTGAGAGTGGGCGGGTACACTTTTCTGCCAAACTAAGCAACTAGTCGTACTCTAACAGCGGAGGAATCACGGAGAATAACCTAAGTATCCAAAGTTACTTCAGAATTCAACTTTGACTACTAGCGTACAATGTAGATTAGATTCTAAGGCAGTTTAAACCTCCATCACAACAAAAAAGTGCTCCAAAGAGAGGACGAAGGAAAGAACCATTTGTTATGTATTAAAGAAACGGGAATTCCATACATAAGGTGTTTTTTCACACAAACCTTCAGCTCATAAAAACAGTTTGTTGAGAAAAAATTTGAGAAACAAGATAAAAGTGGAAAAAGAAAGTGCCCCTGAAATACAGAGCAGAAGCGAACTGAAGTAAAATGGTCCAAAACTAAGCAAAAATCATTTTCTATTTCAACGAAAGGAAGACGTACTTCTTTCTTAACTCGAGACCTCACATTTTCCCTTTGTAAGCGCAAATTTCCATAGATACAATAGCAGCAACCCCCTGAAGGAAACAGGCAGAGAAATGGGTCCCTATGTAAATTATAGTGTTTATTTGCAAGAAATGAGTGCAAGAGGGCATGTGCTGGGAGGGAAAATGTTTACAATTTGTAATCAAACTTTTGAGTCAATACGCGACTTGGGGCAAAAAAATACTTGAACACTCGAGTCACACGACGTACAGCCAAAATCTCTCGAACAGGTAGAAATGAATCATAATTCATCGATGGCCATCTACGAATTTCACGGTCATAATCGGCCGTGAGCCAATTATAATTATCAGCGGAATATAGGCGTTTCATGGCCGAGGCAGCTGCTTCTCCTTTAGGTATGCGTAGGATAATATATGCGTCAAATCAATTCATTTATTGCAAACGATAATTAATTCGCGCACCTATCGCAAATGATAAGGTAAATTTGAAATAATTTCAGAATTAGATAAGTTGCTTCAAGAAGAAAGAAAGTTAGTAACTCAGACCTAAGTTAGTTCAATAAAAAAGTTACTTTAAGAAGTAAGAAAGAAAGTTAGCTGAATATGAGGTAGGTCAAGAATTATATTAGAATCTGGTTTTACTTCAGAAGCTTGTAGATATGTACACAGAATTACACACGCAAGTTTCGTCCTATTTACGGCAGGCATCAAGGTTGCAGATAATGATACGCGCTGAAATTAAGGCCACTGATAAGCCGAGTTAGGAGACAATGTAATGAGGAAACGGAACATGCGCAGGTACACAGAGAGAAGCGGTGCTAACAAGAACGTGGTATTTGAAAAAAATTCAGAGTAAAATTCATAAGTGAAATTAAAAATGGGAGAGATGTGAGTACCGCAAAAATAGCCATCAGAGAGTTACCAAAGGAAAAAATAGTATTTAGCATGAGACAAGACATCACGGAGAATTACTGAACGTCAGAAAGTGAGACACTACACCGACGTATAGAAGTGTGAGCACAGTAACAAAAAACCCCGACTGACCGACGGCCTTAATCCGAGGGGTAAGTCTGCCAGGGTCACGGCACAGTGCCGTAAACTTGATACGCAGGACGTGGAGTTGTCGCGGCGTTACGAAGATAATCATCTCATAATGCAGAATTATGCAGACACGCCATGTGCTTGATGCACCTCCACACAACAGACTCGGTTTGGCTGAGACACGGTAGCGAAGCAGAAGAAACTCTACGGGTTTTGTTTGCCAGGTTGTAATTTCAGAGTACGGAGGCGTACAGTTCAGCGATAGTGCACGCAAGGTACGGACACTTCTGCTAAATTGACTGGACAACGAAAATAGCGAGAGTGCAAGTGTGCTTTCCACACATCCAGACGCAAATGTACCTCATTTTTCAGGTCAGTGAGAAACATTCACAAAGTAGAACAAAACAACTTAACTACAGGGATCGTGTGACTTGCACTTATGAGGTCAAACAGCTTTAGTCTATGAGATCACCATGCATTGACTGCTCATTTGCGGACGCTTGCATCCAGGCAAGTTCTAAATGTCAAATCTAAACTTAGAGGAGTGGAGGGGTCAAGTTGAAGATCAGGTCTGACGAAAACGCGATTTTACTTGCAAACCTAGAGTTGTTGCTAGTTCTGAGACGACATGCTGTATATAACGCGACCAAAGTGGTTGACATGCTGAAATTTTTGCGGGCTCGACAGCAATTTAAAACACAGGAAAACGCAGGAAACTCACTCACAACCGGGGTAAACACAAAAGAAAATTGTAACATTCTGCGGAAAAAAATAAGCAGTTGAAAAAAGCGTGTGTTGTTGCACAGAACACTAAAATGTGAGGAGAGAACTAAGTGTGTGTTTGTTGCTGTTGCCGCACGGAACACTAAAATATAAGGAGAGAAATAAGCATGGGAGCAGATAAATAAGCGGGTGTTAGCTGCTGTCGTTGCACGGTACACCAAAAGTCAGTAGAAAAATGACCGAGGAGAGAGACAACAAGGAAACGCGGCAATAATTCCAGTGGCGCGAGGCACAGCGCCACGAGTGACGGACTGCTGATTAGGAGCACCTGTCAGCGATAAGCCAGTTTTCAGACATCAGTGAGGGCCTTTAAATAGGAAAAGGGTTGCACATTTTTCACCACGATAATCATTATAAAGATTATAAAATGTTTCTTGGAATATCCTTCACCCCGGACGCACGTCAACTTAAATCGTTGTGACCTGATGAAACCAGACGTGCAAATAGCACATGAAAATGTGATAAGACCTGCAAGGAAGGTTACGAATAGATAACTTCATTATCTCATTGTAGATAGAGATCCTCATACCTCTGCTCTCGCTCATTCATTACAGTTGCCTTGTATCGAGAACTCGGGCCGAATTGTCGGACAATTTATGGTCGCAGCGATACATCTGGTAGCGTAAGTTCTCTGAGGCCGATAATGCTATTCGTACGCCACGTATAAGTGACTTGAGATTTAGCCGACTGTATCAACACGTCGTGTAAGGGACCAGCGATTCTGTTGATTACAAAATTGTGCAATTCAATACAATTTTACACTGTTCTAAAAGTGGACTTGAACTTCGTAGGATTTAACCGAACAGATGCAGAGCGAATAGCTTAGAGGACGGTCGATTAGGTTCACACCGGTAAACTAGGAACTTGACTTTACCAACAAAACGCACTCGTCAGAATGAACAACGGCATCGGTGGTGACAGCAGAACATGTCTCGCTCACACACGCTAGGAAGCAGAAACCAAACCGCCGGTAACTTTATCGTACCGCCTCGTGTTAATTAACTTGATAAGCTGTGATTTGATCTGGTTGAAAGAGCGAGTTTGTTCAAATAATTTCGGAAGTTTGTATATTTCGAAATAAAGTCTAATTGAGAAAAGACCTTCCTCTCATTTTGAGATGAGTATTTCTTCGTTCCACTTATGATATGACTCAAACGGACATACAAATTACTTCTACAACGTTCTGTAAGGCTTTAGTTTATACAAGACACACAGAAGGGCGAAATGAACAGCAAGTTAATGCGTATGCTGTTCCACAAAATACCTGCATTGGCGATGTGACTCGCGCAACGATTTCCTCAGTAAAACGTAAATTGTCTGTACTCACTTGATGATACGTAACAGCCAACATTTAATTAGACAAATTACACAATAGCTAACACTATGAGATTAAATGTCGGAATGCTTCGAAAAGGTAGAAAGAAAAATCTGCAACTATCGACAAGATAGTTACAAATTTAAGAATCTTTAAGCGTTCAGAAATTCCTAACCGCAATACACAATAAACTGCAGCTTGTTGCTTGCTTGGTCTGTTAGTCCCCAGAACGGTAGAGGAAACAAGGTAGGATCATTTCTATGGAAGAAAATACACCTCCTCTTGTTCGGCTAGCCAATAGAGAGGCTTTATTTCAAACAAACTTTATGACGTCACCAAAACGCAATATCGTCAGTCCAATAGTGGAGCCAGATTTAGAGGTAGCAGTGCTACCAGATGTAATATGAGCGCTGCAATTGGTTTGTTGCCGTGAAGTCAGCAAAACCACGCCTTCAACGAGAGAAAGACTGGTTTGAACCTACCTTGTTTCCAGTACCGTAGTCCCCAGAAAACTGGAAACCTGGACACGGCATTATGACTGTAAATTGCAGTTTTGAACTACAATTGTTTAATATTGACTGTAATTCATTCACAAGGTACCCTAACACTAAAATGGAGGAACTGAAATAAAATCTAACACATATGTAACAAGTCAAGTTTCTACAAATAGTAACAGCTTTTAATCTGAAAAGTACTATACGCAATTTTTGCCGGCGCGCATACAATACTTTCTTAACACGTTTCTTGCAAGGGAAACCGCTGTTGGCCCTTGAGGGAATTTTCATAATGCTCTTGAACGACTTAAAGTCACTAACTAAATTTTATTAATACCTAATAAAAGCTAAATAAAGGCACGATCCAGTTAATGTTAGCTGTTTTCAAAATTGATCACTACAATAATTGACTTTAAATTTGAATTCGATGTTGAACTTGAAGTTAAACAGATTACGGTTAACGCGTAAATGGTTGACGAGTTTTACGGTAAACTCGCACAAATGAACACGAGGTGAAGCCTGTACAAAACGGAAACTTTTCCCAACCAAAGCAGCTCGAGATACATGAGCCCTCGTATCATGCATGTCTACTACGCCCAGCGAAAGTCACTCGTTTAAGACGTGCTGTAAAGATCCGGGCGGGTCATCAATAACGACGCACGTTGGTAGCACGACTTTACTACACAGGATCTCAAAAACGAGAAAAATTCAAAGGAAATTATTCTTATTTATTATTAATGGGAAAACGTTTCGGAGTTCAGCTCTATCATCAGTTATTCTGACAGCATCAGTCGTTTTCTGTGAGACACGCTCACCATTAACAACCTAATAAACTGCGCTCACAAAGACTTTAATGCATTGTAGTCATAAAAACTTGAATACATTGTAGTCATAATGACTTGAATACACTGTGGTCACACACTGCAATACTTGAATACACTGTAGTCATAAATGCCTGAATAAACTTACACTGTAGTCAAAGACTTGAACACACAACAGTCATAAAGACAGCCTCACGCACAGGTGAGGACATTCAAAGGAAGACGTGGAATTTGGTGGCGCGGTGGTGGCAGGATTGTGCCGAGTCACGCACGGGCAAACACTGGACCCCCCGCCCTCTCTTCCTCTCTCTCGGTCCGCTGCGCTTGGCACAGCCGGCAGGTATCCTGGACACCGACCTGTACCAACTGTATGTATGGTGAGGTTCGGTAAATGACCTTAACGAAATTAGTAGAAAATCAATTTTATTGGTATTTCCTTGGTTTATTTACTCTAACTTCGGACACGTCGTAGAACTCCGGTAGACGTGAACCAAGCAAAAGTACAACGCTGAAACAACTCTTAGGTTTTTTTCGTGGCAGAACCGTGTCCCCAAACTGTCTCAGAGACAGACATGAGAATAGATTATGAGCTGGTTTCAACGCTTTGACGGCGACGTGGCTATTGAAGGTATTTTTATTCTTCTTCTGACTGACCAGCTCTCACAAACTCAATATTTTGTTTATGAATACGAATTGAAAACTGATTAAACGCAGGATCTATTTTATGTTCGTTATTTAAAAAAAACATGTAAAATAAATTTAATGTGAGTTGAATATTGAATTTCAGTATAATTGGCCGCAATTAACGTGTTAAGCCTTCATAACCACGACTAAGCTGATGAAGGCAAAATTTAGGATGCAGTTAAGGGCACGCAGAATCCATACACGAGGTGTGTTCCCACACAACGTCATATGGGCGTGAAAATAGTAACTTAGGAAGTAAGTTTATGAACCAAGATAAAAGTTATTGATAGGAAGTATTGAAAAACAGGACAACAGTGAATCGAAAAAAAATGGTCCGTATGAAAGCCTATTCTATTTCAACAAAAAGAAGGCCTACGCAACAGTCAGCTGAGGACCACACATTTTTTTCTCTGAGAGCACCAATTTTCACAGATACAACAGCTGTATCCCTCTGCAGGCCACGGACCTGAGATCGCTGCGAGAGCCGTTCATTCTTTATTCCATATTTCTGAGCTCGTCGTGGTATGACGAGCATAGCCTTGAAATTCACAATCACTGCTGTAATTCACACGAACCTAATCTGCGTTGAGATTAAACTGTAACTCTATAACACTTCGCTCTGACTTTTTAACACGCATGTGTGAAGATTTATCTGCAGCAAATGTAGTCATAGATAGCGCTTGTGTTAAATGTGACGAAAAATACGTTTAAGACTCAGCTTGTAAGTGCACACTGTATCTGCTCTCTCGTGAGCGTGAACATCATGAGTAATTTTATGGTTTTATTTGACTTGTACTTCAACGCATGAAATGGGGTTTCCCAGCTTGAACATTAGCAGTGAAACTATTTCCTATCCAGAGAAGTTCTTATCAGAAGATTAAGGTACAATGAATTATCTAAATACGAATGCTAGAAAAACGGTACGGTAGATCTTGGGGCTAAAGCTTTTAGATCTGTCCGTCCTCTGTCATTATTAATACAATTACCTTAGGTAAAGACCGATATAAAAGAGATTGGCTACAACATAAGCAACCTCAGAACAGCAAGGAGAAAGAACCATCAAGTGCAGACTGTAGAAAGCTAGGAATATGTCCAGAGGGTGTGTTCCCAGTAAGGATACTCTGCGTATAGGAACACGTTACGAAGGAAGAGAAAGAAAAAACACGAAGATATAGCGAAGAAAGCACGGAAATTGAAATAAGTAAAGTGGGTACAATTATTGATAACATGAGAAAAAAAATATGTTTATAAATGGATTATTTCCGAGAATTGATGTATTGATATTTTTTTCAAGTATTTTACATTATATTGAGGTACATGACCAGCTATCGAAATACTGAAGAGGTACAAGGTCAGGGAAAGGCTGGGAATCCCTGGATATCCTTTGCCCCATGAGGAGTCTGTTCATCTCTTCTCGCATCCTTCAGGTGTCGCAAGTGAACGATGATGTTGTCTAATTGACATCAGCTAGAAGACGTGGATCTTCCAACAAGCTTGTGCTCCTCCGACAGCAAAAAGTGTCGCATCAGACCCCTGACACCAGCATGGTTTCCAGTTGCTTTGGTTGTCATCAATACAATTTTTTTAAATTCAAACTGAATTAAGCAAGCACGCTAATTGCTGCAAGTGAATCTGTTTTAGCTAAAAAAATTACGACCTTTGAAGAACGCATTACACAATGGATATGACCTCGTTCAAAGAGTATTTTTAGCAAATGAGCTTCACTAGTCTTAGAATGATAAAACTTTAAAATTAGCTCCACAGGTGCGGTGCATGCTTATAGGCGTATTTGTTAGTGTTAGTCACATTAGTTAGCTGCATTGTGTACCCCTGCTGCAAAAAGGCTTTTCACGAACCGAAACGGGTCACAGGTACGGTGCTTGATTATACATATTTATCAATGTTTGTCACTAGTTTGTTGCATTGTGCTCCCCAGCTAACAAATGCCCTACCCTAACCGGAACGAGCCAGTCGAGGCTCAGTCCCGCCACAAAACAAAGGTAGGACGAGGACATGTTTTGAGCATTACATCGCGGGAGGGTCATCGGGAGTTTAAATTTTCAGGCAAGTCGATAGGCAGCGACCATCAACACTCGTGCAATATGCCCTCACAGAGCCCGCATCAGCACACAGGCCTCCTGAAGCAAGTGTTTTCGCCTTTCGGATCTCCTGCTACGTGTTATATAAAGTCAAAAGCGCTCTGGGTTGTGCAGGCTTTACTATCGCGACAGCGCATCAACAGCCGCAATGAGTGCGCCTAGCAATGTAGGAAGACAAGGGAAGGGACAAGAGAATTAGTGACCAATACGAGTCGTTTTGGTTTTGCTTTAGAGAATGGAGAACAGCCTTCAATCAAGTTCAAACTAGAACAACTGGACCCTAAATAAATTACTGTGGCCACAGCATGGTACGGATGGTCACTCAGCAGGTAGGCCATAGATCTGTGAATGTGAAATTACATCTGTGAAGTTACATGAATGGTAATTGAATTAAAAATTTGTTCTATGAAAATAACTTATATCTCATTACGAAAATGTACGATGATGCTTTTCACGTTGAAATGATGCGTATATACCTCGTACAAAAAGGAATGCGAACTTGTGTCAACTGCTCGAATAAAACTTACCTTTCGTTCAGGGGCTTTGCTGCGCAAAAACGGACTCACAACTCGTAGTAACATAGCAGCCTACGTGGTAACTTAACATACAATCGCAAAATAGTTCTGCTGATAATTAATATATATATATAATTAATGAACGAAACCAATTGGTATGAAATTAACACCTTAACCATATATGTATTATAATTGTAATACATAAAGCAATTTTGAAGAGATATTAGCTATACCCCCACATGTTTTCCGTCATTATTACAATTAAAACTAAGTTTTCATTTGGATTCTGCTCATAAAGACGGTGGCCGCGGAGAAACTAGGCCGAGATTTCGTTAAATGGATGTCACGTGCTAGCAACGGGGTTTCTAAGTCGTATTCAACACAGCCCTCAGCAGCCAGTGAAAGAAGAGGCCGCAAAATTGCCTTCAAAAAACGTAAAATGAAGCAATGAAAAAAAACATGAGGAGATATTCGTGCGAAAATCGATTGCATGTCACGCCGGTCTTCCAAACGAAAGAGTGGAGAATGAGACGAGTATGATGAAAAACGAGGCATTTTTTGGTTGCGAGTAGCTGAGACAGCACAGCGGAGCGGCAAGTCTCCATCCAAGGCCCACTGACGAGGACCGGCACAATAGCTCCAAACGAAGCATACGAGTCTCACACACAACGCGTGGAGCAGATAACCTGATGTATATGCCTATGGCAGAGAGACGTTCCATAAAGCTCAATCATAACAACTTCCCTACCAATGGTCGGGTTCAGAAAGCATTTCACGTCGTTGCAGCTGCACAGCTGCAACTCCTTTCTCGGTGACATTTTTAAAGGGAACGTTTCATTTATAAAAAATTTTTTATTGTAAACTGAATATTCCTAAAACTGAACTCGTTCACAGCTAAGAAGGGCTCTGAATCAATGAGTTGAGTTATTTGGGCTGTTTCGTTACAGATGCATTGTGTTGTGAACGAGTTTACTCGAGTCTGAATAACACAAATTGAACGGAAACGAGTTAGCCCGTCCTTGCTGAGCAAAGTATTATTAAACTGTACTTACGCTGCAGATGTGCGCGATGACGACTTGAAATGTTTTCAAAACTTGCCCCCAAACGCGGCTGGAGAAAATATTCAGGTCAATCGACATTTCAGCAGAAAAGAGACTGTAGCTTCTGAACTCAATATCAAAAGCTCACTATCTGAACACACTGAAACATTGACGTAACGATTCAAAGTAGCGCACCCTTCTCAGCGCTGTTTGCATAATTTGCGGTGATGCTTTCACTCGATATTTTGAAGACCGCAGTTAGGACTAATTTTTACCATTTTTCATAGCATTTGCCGTAGTTTTAATTGCATTTCAGTTGTGTCGCAGTTTTACAGCAGTTTATGTTACTCCAGTTTCCATCCCGTTTTACATACATTTCAGTGTTTCCAGTTTCAATGATAACGCAGTTTTACAGCAGTTTATGTTACTCCAGTTTCAATCCAGTTTTACATACATTTCAGTGTTTCCAGTTTCAATGATAACGCAGTTTTACAGCAGCTTGTTACTGCAGTTTAAGATGTATTTAACTGACACTAAAACTGATCAAATAATGCATTGATTTACAACTCTGCTTCCAACAGTCATTCGAATATCGGGAATATGTTTAAAGTTCGCGTAAGAAATAAAGACAAAACACAAAATACCATCGGAGGAGGTCCGTTTTTACATGAGAGTCAGTAGAATGACACGTGACGTTCATCATATTTTAAATTCAGACCTGCCTCTAATTGAAGTGCATTGTACAGTGTGGAGAAGATTTTAAAGTCAATCGACATCTTCCAATATTCCCTAATTGTGCTGTAACTCGTTATAAGTCGCTCACTGCAGCCTTAAAACAGAAAATTTCAAAAGCCAGTTTCATCGAGTCGCTTATAGTATATAGAAATCGGGAACTGTCAGGCGAGTAAGGTAATGTTCCGTATCAGTCAACAAATGCTGAG
Organism: Morinoia aosen; assembly: GCA_030386875.1. Lineage (NCBI taxonomy): Eukaryota > Metazoa > Arthropoda > Malacostraca > Amphipoda > Talitridae > Morinoia > Morinoia aosen. The sequence continues at coordinate 50,756,139 of CM059568.1, forward strand.
ACGAGAGATCTGACATTGCTGGTAGATGGTGTTGCTGACGCGGCAATAATTTTCTAATTTCTGACTTCCACTTTACATTTCACAATGAAAATGAATCCAACTTTGACCGAAAAAGAACTTGGAAATGAATCAAAATAAATAAAAATTAACTTAAGAAACCTCGAAATACACATAAGGACAATTACTTTAAGTAGAACCCAAAAACTCGCCAGAATAATTTTTCGTTTAAGAAGAACATAAACACGCATCAGAATAACTACGTCGCTCAAGAAGGACCAAGGCACGCACCAGAGCAAATTTTTATAGAAGACTAACGAGGACACCCGCGAAAACACCTAAAATGTTGGATCACAAGCACCGAGGACACTCGGCTCAAACACACGAGGTCCGCATCAACACTTCGACTGCGACGTGAGCCACCAGTGGCAACGGAGGGAATTTTCATAATGCTGCTGACCGGTCAGTAGTCACAAACTTAAATTTCACAAATACCTAATTAAAACTAGATGAAGGCGCAATCCAACTAATGGTTACTATTTTCAACATTGCTAATTACAATTGATATTAAATTCAAGGTAAATTTATTTTTAAAGTTTTTCCTGCTCCAGTCCAAGTGTTAAAGGCGGTACTCGAAAGAAGTCACTTTCAACTTGTGCCAAAATTCGTGTCCTGAGCGAGAGCAGGGAGAAATAAATGCTCTCTGCAGCTCTACAACTGCGATTCTCTATTATAATCTTACTGATGCCTCCACACGCGCTCGTCATTTCAGCGAGGAAGCTGCCACCAGCCGATCGATCTTATCACTTTCTTCCATTATGCATGAGCCGATATAACATCTCGCGGTAATGGACGAACAAATTTCTGTGCAGTCTAAAGCTTTCGCGGATGAAATCAGTACGAGTAAAAATAAAAGCGAGGCGTTTTTCTGCGAGGCTCTGTAATTGTTACGCATTCATCTTGTCGCAAATGATCAACTTATTACCGTTTTATAGTTCTTGCGTACGGCTGTTCAATGGACGGATAATCGAAATTAAAAAATGCGAATAAAACACGAACTTTTCTGAGATAATGAGATATTTCTTTGGTTTGAAGACCCTCAGAGATGTCCACCACCCATCCAGTAGGGGGAAAAGTTTCGGTTGGCGTTAAAAAATGCCTTCAAAATACTCGACATTGCCTGTACAATAATACGACACAACGCCCAAAAATTCAATTAAAACGTCCCACCACCCGTGCCGCAAGCCGCAGCTCTATTTTTTCAGCTACAATTGAACCCAAGTCTCTTTAAATCCATAAATAACTGTCTCGTGAGACTTTGGGGTGGATTTTGAAGCGAATTAGGTCACAGTAGGGCTGCATCCTGCTGTCCAGTTCTTCTGTCGATTTGGCTACCTACGAGGCCTGTCGAAAAAGTATCCGACCTTTGGCCAGAAAAAATACTTCAACAACCTGACGGGGTTGGGACCCTAATCCCCTTCAAAGTAGGCTCCTTGTGCTTCCACACACTTAGCCCACCGATCCTTCCACTGCCGGAAACACCTCTGGAAGTCTTCTTTTGGAATGGTGTTCAGCTCTGTCGTCGCGTTCCGCATTATCTCTTCTCTACTCTCAAAACGGGATCCTTTCAGTGGTGTCTTCAATTTTGGAAACAACCAGAAGTCGCAAGGAGCCAGGTCTGGAGAGTAGGGAGGTTGGCGAACGGTCGTAATTCCATGTTTGGCCAAGAAATTGCGGATCAAATGGGATGAATGTGCGGCCTGCCACAACGCCTGCCACAACGCTGCTCACTCTCCGCTGATGTGCGGCCATCTTTGAATCGGTTGAACCACTCCTTAATTTGTGTTACACCCATAGCATCTTCCCCAAACACCTGCTGAATCTTACGAATTGTTTCAATTTGAGAATCACCAAGCTTTTGACAAAATTTGATGCAGTGTCTTTGCTCAATTCGTTCAGTCATCTTGCAAGAAAACTAAATCCGACAAACACTTAGAACAGCACCTTACTTGGCGACCACCAGCCAGTGACTGGCCCAAGTGAATGCGGTGAAAAAAGTCAAGCATGCGCATTAAGATTCCTCCTTCCACCGTGCACAGTGGCGCCGCCTTAGAATCACTACTTTGCGCGGGAAAAATTAAGGTCGGATACTTTTTCGACAGGCCTCGTATGTTGGCGGAAGAACACGTCAATGACAAGCAATAGCTAGCCAAGGCAGCGACTTTTTGCTGCCGGCTGTACCGCTACATTGTCGCTAATATTTGAAACTCCAGCATCAGAGAGACACCCGCACTTCAACCAACTCACCTGCCAAAATTCAACACTACGTGGAAAAACTAGACAACCGGTGAGCTCGAAATGCTGACGCCGCTCTCTGCTACTCATATATACCGAGAGACTAGACTAAATAGCTACACATCTGCAAAGCTCGAATTCACCACTGAACTGCTACACGCACGCCGACAAAGCGCCATCTGAGAATAATCGTAACTTTATATCAGCGACTGATAGCAGCCTCAGAGGGTAGGGACTGTAGTTATCTTGCTTCAGTTTCTTATCTGAGAAGAGATAGCGACACACCAATACCCATCTTGCGGCCCACCCATTACCGGAAGAACTTCTGCTGAAAAAGAATCCACTCTAGCGCGAGTAAACACACACATCCACGTAACGGGTTGCGAGATCGACCGTTTTGGCAAAAATCCTTAAGGTTGGCATTTTATCGAATAAAATTCTGTCTAAAAGTCTTCAAAACATCAGAAAATTTAGTAGAGTTGAAACTGAGAGCGCTTCTATAAGGAAATGTGGTTCGAGGAAAGATGAACTTCGGAATTCTTCATCAGAAAAAGCCGATCATCAACCCTGCCAACAGCACAGGTCGCCTTCAAGCAAGAAGGTCAGGTCCACAGTGAATTGCATGAAGGAGGAGTGTGGTAATGAAGTTTGCAGTCGGAGTAAATAATACTTCGGGGCAATTCGACAAATGAATAAACTGCCCTCCATCTCGTACCAGGCACAAACCCAAGTCGAGCAACAATAATCGAGCGTAGACCTCCATCACGTCAGCCTGTCACAAAGGTACATCCAAACCGAAGCAAGCGCAGCAGAGTAACCTCCATCACGTCAGCCTGTCGTGGACACTTGTCCCAATGAGGAGGCACGAGAAGGTCCAGCCCTCGGCGAGGGGCTAAGACCCTCACAATGACACACGGCGGCTCTCGAGTGCCTGCTCAACAAAGCAATAATCCTGCAAACCGAGGCAGTAATCCTGACGAATTGCGGCGAGTGCATTGCACCGCAACAGTGGTGGGAGGTTCTGGTGCAGAGTTGTAAGGTTCTGCAGGTGTAGACGTGTGAGGTTCTGCAGGTGTAGACGTGTGAGGTACTGCAGGTGTAGACGTGTAAGGTTCTGCAGGTGTAGACGTGTAAGGTTCTGCAGGTGTAGACGTGTGAGGTACTGCAGGTGTAGACGTGTGAGGTTCTGCAGGTGTAGACGTGTGAGGTTCTGCAGGTGTAGACGTGTGAGGTTCTGCAGGTGTAGACGTGTGAGGTTCTGCAGGTGTAGACGTGTGAGGTTTTGCAGGTGTAGACGTGTAAGGTACTGCAGTTGTAGACGTGTAAGGTTCTGCAGGTGTAGACGTGTAAGGTACTGCAGGTATAGACGTGTAAGGTTCTGCAGGTGCAGACGTGTAAGGTTCTGCAGGTGCAGACGTGTAAGGTTCTGCAGGTGCAGACGTATAAGGTTCTGCAGGTGCAGACGTGTGAGGTTCTGCAGGTGTAGACGTGTGAGGTTCTGCAGGTGAAGACGTGTGAGGTTCTGCAGGTGAAGACGTGTGAGGTTCTGCAGGTGTAGACGTGTGAGGTTCTGTAGGTATAGACGTGTGAGGTATTGCAGGTGTAGACGTGTGAGGTTCTGCAGGTGTAGTCGTGTGAGGTCCTGCAGGTGTAGACGTGTGAGGTTCTGCAGGTTTAGACGTGTGAGGTTCTGCAGGTGTAGACGGGGGAGGTTCTGCAGGTGTAGTCGTGTGAGGTTCTGCAGGTGTAGACGTGTGAGGTTCTGCAGGTGTAGACGTGTGAGGTTCTGCAGGTGTAGACGTGTGAGGTTTTGCAGGTGTAGACGTGTAAGGTACTGCAGGTGTAGACGTGTAAGGTTCTGCAGGTGTAGACGTGTGAGGTACTGCAGGTATAGACGTGTAAGGTTCTGCAGGTGTAGACGTGTAAGGTTCTGCAGGTGCAGACGTATAAGGTTCTGCAGGTGCAGACGTGTGAGGTTCTGCAGGTGTAGACGTGTGAGGTTCTGCAGGTGTAGACGTGTGAGGTTCTGCAGGTGAAGACGTGTGAGGTTCTGCAGGTGTAGACGTGTGAGGTTCTGCAGGTGTAGACGTGTGAGGTATTGCAGGTGTAGACGTGTGAGGTTCTGCAGGTGTAGTCGTGTGAGGTTCTGCAGGTGTAGACGTGTGAGGTTCTGCAGGTGTAGACGTGTGAGGTTCTGCAGGTGTAGACGTGTGAGGTTCTGCAGGTGTAGTCGTGTGAGGTTCTGCAGGTGTAGACGTGTGAGGTTCTGTAGGTGTAGACGTGTGAGGTTCTGCAGGTGTAGACGTGTGAGGTTCTGTAGGTGTAGACGTGTGAGGTTCTGCAGGTGTAGACGTGTAAAGTTCTGTAGGTGTAGACGTGTGAGGTTCTGCAGGTGTAGACGTGTGAGGTTCTGCAGGTGTAGAAGTGTGAGGTTCTGTAGGTGCAGACGGTAAGACTTTGTTGCTAGGCCGTCACAGCCTATGTAGCTACTCGTGTGCTCAGGTAAATATATCACACTATGGTACGATATACTCATGCCACAAATTGTCCGAATTATTGAAACAAATAGAGGAAAAGTTTAGCAACATAAATATTGCTTACCTTAAAATAAAAGGCTTCTATGAAGCACTTTTGCTGAAACGTCAGCAACGTTCTGTTGTGTCGGCAACGCTCACTGCTAATTGGTCGAGCTGTTCGATTAATTTAGAAAATCGGCGATCGCGCTGGAACGTTTTCAACAAAAAGACGCCCGTGCTTTTAAAAACTTGAATACTTCATTATTGGATGAACTTGATTATATTAGAGACGTAAATTTCCTTCACGCATCAGGAAAGAAAGCTACGATGATAGTCATGAGCACTTGATGCCAAATACTGAAATACTGAAATGAAGCTAAAAGAGGGCACAATCCAGGTAAAGATTGTTATTTTCAAAATTACTTATTACAAGTGACTTTGAATTTGAGTTGAATCTTGAACTTAAGTTCTAAAAACTGCTTCGAAGAATTAATTTCTTCTTCCAAGATTTCCACAGGAACATCAACTTTAGCAGCCACCTCATCCTCGCTGCATGACAAACTCCGCGGTCACTGAGACCATTAAACAGAGAATTCACTTGCCTCGTCAGCTTCACTTATCCAGCCTCACTAATCAATCGAACGACGGATATATCGAGTGCATGTATCCTTTGGGGCTACATTCTTATCATCATCAGAGCTTATTTGAGGGAAACTGGCCCCAAGTCCAAAAATTAGCTTATTTAGCCCACGATGTTGGTGCTGTTGGATGTTATAATATTCTTGTGTCGTACCTGTAATGATGTACACGCTCGCAGCACGTCAATTTTTCAAATATGTGCTTTTCATTTGACGAAGGATGTTAACACATGCATTATTTCGCTAGAGTTCACTTGAAATTTGAGTTAAATATTGAACTTCAGCTAAACCAATCGCGGTCAAAATTTTGAAGAGTTGCGTAACTTATCCTAGAAAAATGAGTGCGAGCTCTAGCCGCTCAATACGAGCCAAGTTATTGAAATTCTTTTGTAGAAGTCACAAGCTCGTAACAAAAGAATTCACCTTTGTAAAGGAGAATTATAAAATGAGTTTAAATAATTTATTCATACGTGTGAGTATAATATGCTGAGCTTATTCACACTTTTAGCTCTATTACATTGTTACAATACCCCAAATAGAAACGGTAGAAATTCAATGAGTACAACGATAGGACGTAAGTTTTCATCTTTCTGTAAAGCAAGCTTCAGGTGTGGAATAGAAAATCAATCTGGATAGCTGGAAGTAACTTCAGTAACTCGAATAAAGGGAGAGAAGATACAAAGATATTTTCCAAGAAGTCGATAGCGCAATGCGGAGCCTTCTAAGCCAGACAACAAAGAAGACCTTGCCGCACAAGGAAACAACAAATTAACATTTCAGATTACCTGCTGAGAATATATGGCTAGGGATACCTTTGAGTATCGCTATGTCCCCAAAAGAGATACTAAAGAGAAGTACAAAAACAGTCAGTATAAATTCTCTTTCATTGTATCAAAGCTCAAAGATCACCAACACTCGCCAAACGCGGAGTACCCAAAGGTTGCACCGCCAGCGGAAGTAAAAAAAAATGCTATCCAGTCTTTCCTATGTTACTCTGTAAATTCAATAGTAGCTGACAGGTGAGGAGCTCGGGTAATTTTAGTTATGTAGAAATAACACACGTCTTGTTCAGGTAGCAGGAATTTGGTTTAGATCAATGAGGAAGGACACCCGTCGAAGCTAGGGGTTTGTTTTGAAGCACACGAGTGACGTCATGGACTAGATGCAGGGTATCAACAAAAAATGTACCCATTGACCGAGATATGTATATGTATGTATGATACCGGAACCACATTTCGGTATCATATGGTTCCGGTATCATATACTGACATACCGGTATCATATACCGATATACCGTTATCACATACCGATATACCGGTATCATACATACATTTTTCGGTCAGTGGATACATTTTTTGTGGACTGCAGCGACTCGCTATTCCCGATAGAACAGACGCAGTTGAGTCTAGGCAGGGGATAATTCGACCACAAAGGTAACAAATATACGGAGTAAAAAGCGAGACACAAAGGACATGCTCAACACAAGGAAGAGTCACCTCAACAAGAATGTGGTCCGACCAAATCAGACCCTTCACCAACACAGTACATTGAAGAAACTGCTTCTGAACTTTATGTGAACAGCTCTAAATTATAAATGTGATATAATCAATGGAATCACTCTAACAAACATTTATGACAGCCACTTAGGCAATTAAGTAGAGCAACTTAACTGATTAATAGATGTTTCAACGCCATTGGACGGGGAAGCTACAAGCGTCGCGAAGAGCCAATCATAGCTCAGCTTACATGAAGCCCCTTGTACCTTGTACCATTAGTACCTAGCACCAACAGTACCTAACACCAACAGTACCTAGCACCAACAATACCTAGCACCAACAGTACCTAGCACCAACAGTACCTAGCACCAACAGTACCTAACACCAACAGTACCTAACACCAACAGTACCTAACACCAACAGTACCTAGCACCAACAGTACCCAGCACCAACAGTACCCAGCACCAACAGTACCCAGCACCAACAGTACGTAGCACTACAGTACCTAGCACTACAGTACCTAGCACCAACAGTACCTAGCACCAACAGTACCTAGCACCAACAGTACCCAGCACCAACAGTACCCAGCACCAACAGTACCCAGCACCAACAGTACGTAGCACTACAGTACCTAGCACCAACAGTACCCAGCACCAACAGTACCCAGCACAAACAGTACCCAGCACCAACAGTACGTAGCACTACAGTACCTAGCACCAACAGTACCCAGCACCAACAGTACCCAGCACCAACAGTACCCAGCACCAACAGTACCCAGCACCAACAGTACCCAGCACCAACAGTACGTAGCACTACAGTACCTAGCACCAACAGTACCTAGCATCAACAGTACCTAGCACCAACAGTACCCAGCACCAACAGTACCCAGCACCAACAGTACCCAGCACCAACAGTACCCAGCACCAACAGTACGTAGCACTACAGTACCTAGCACCAACAGTAACTAGCACCAACAGTACCTAGCACCAACAGTACCCAGCACCAACAGTACCTAGCACCAACAGTACCTAGCACCAACAGTACCCAGCACCAACAGTACGTAGCACTACAGTACCTAGCACCAACAGTACCTAGCACCAACAGTACCTAGCACCAACAGTACCCAGCACCAACAGTACCTAGCACCAACAGTACGTAGCACTACAGTACCTAGCACCAACAGTACCTAGCACCAACAGTACCTAGCACCAACAGTACCCAGCACCAACAGTACCTAGCACCAACAGTACGTAGCACTACAGTACCTAGCACCAACAGTACCTAGCACCAACAGTACCTAGCACCAACAGTACGTAGCACTACAGTACCTAGCACCAACAGTACCTAGCACCAACAGTACCTAGCACCAACAGTACCTAGCACCAACAGTACCCAGCACCAACAGTACCTAGCACCAACAGTACGTAGCACTACAGTACCTAGCACCAACAGTACCTAGCACCAACAGTACCCAGCACCAACAGTACGTAGCACTACAGTACCCAGCACCAACAGTACCCAGCACCAACAGTACGTAGCACTACAGTACCTAGCACCAACAGTACCTAGCACCAACAGTACCCAGCACCAACAGTACCTAGCACCAACAGTACCCAGCACCAACAGTACGTAGCACTACAGTACCTAGCACCAACAGTACCTAGCACCAACAGTACCTAGAACCAACAGTACCCAGCACCAACAGTACCTAGCACCAACAGTACGTAGCACTACAGTACCTAGCACCAACAGTACCTAGCACCAACAGTACCTAGCACCAACAGTACCCAGCACCAACAGTACCCAGCACCAACAGTACCTAGCACCAACCACCAACAGTACGTAGCACTACAGTACCTAGCACCAACAGTACCTAGCACCAACAGTACGTAGCACTACAGTACCTAGCACCAACAGTACCTAGCACCAACAGTACCTAGCACCAACAGTACCCAGCACCAACAGTACCTAGCACCAACAGTACGTAGCACTACAGTACGTAGCACTACAGTACCTAGCACCAACAGTACCTAGCACCAACAGTACCCAGCACCAACAGTACGTAGCACTACAGTACCTAGCACCAACAGTACCTAGCACCAACAGTACCTAGCACCAACAGTACCTAGCACCAACAGTACCCAGCACCAACAGTACGTAGCACTACAGTACCCAGCACCAACAGTACGTAGCACTACAGTACCTAGCACCAACAGTACCCAGCACCAACAGTACCTAGCACCAACAGTACCTAGCACCAACAGTACCTAGCACCAACAGTACCCAGCACCAACAGTACGTAGCACTACAGTACCTAGCACCAACAGTACCCAGCACCAACAGTACGTAGCACTACAGTACCTAGCACCAACAGTACCCAGCACCAACAGTACCTAGCACCAACAGTACCCAGCACCAACAGTACGTAGCACTACAGTACCTAGCACCAACAGTACCCAGCACCAACAGTACGTAGCACTACAGTACCTAGCACCAACAGTACCTAGCACCAACAGTACCTAGCACCAACAGTACCCAGCACCAACAGTACGTAGCACTACAGTACCTAGCACCAACAGTACCTAGCACCAACAGTACCTAGCACCAACAGTACCCAGCACCAACAGTACCCAGCACCAACAGTACGTAGCACTACAGTACCTAGCACCAACAGTACGTAGCACCAACAGTACCCAGCACCAACAGTACCCAGCACCAACAGTACCTAGCACCAACAGTACCCAGCACCAACAGTACCCAGCACCAACAGTACCCAGCACCAACAGTACCCAGCACCAACAGTACCCAGCACCAACAGTACCCAGCACCAACAGTACGTAGCACTACAGTACCCAGCACCAACAGTACCTAGCACCAACAGTACCTAGCACCAACAGTACCCAGCACCAACAGTACCCAGTACCAACAGTACCCAGCACCAACAGTACCTAGCACCAACAGTACCCAGCACCAACAGTACCCAGCACCAACAGTACCTAGCACCAACAGTACCTAGCACCAACAGTACCTAGCACCAACAGTACCCAGCACCAACAGTACCCAGCACCAACAGTACCTAGCACCAACAGTACCTAGCACCAACAGTACCCAGCACCAACAGTACCTAGCACCAACAGTACCTAGCACCAACAGTACCCAGCACCAACAGTACCCAGCACCAACAGTACCTAGCACCAACAGTACCCAGCACCAACAGTACCTAGCACCAACAGTACCCAGCACCAACAGTACCCAGCACCAACAGTACCCAGCACCAACAGTACGTAGCACTACAGTACCTAGCACCAACAGTACGTAGCACCAACAGTACCCAGCACCAACAGTACCCAGCACCAACAGTACCTAGCACCAACAGTACCCAGCACCAACAGTACCCAGCACCAACAGTACCCAGCACCAACAGTACCCAGCACCAACAGTACCCAGCACCAACAGTACGTAGCACTACAGTACCCAGCACCAACAGTACCTAGCACCAACAGTACCCAGCACCAACAGTACCCAGCACCAACAGTACCCAGCACCAACAGTACCCAGCACCAACAGTACCCAGCACCAACAGTACCCAGCACCAACAGTACCCAGCACCAACAGTACCTAGCACCAACAGTACCCAGCACCAACAGTACCTAGCACCAACAGTACCCAGCACCAACAGTACCCAGCACCAACAGTACCCAGCACCAACAGTACCTAGCACCAACAGTACCTAGCACCAACAGTACCCAGCACCAACAGTACCCAGCACCAACAGTACCCAGCACCAACAGTACCCAGCACCAACAGTACCCAGCACCAACAGTACCTAGCACCAACAGTACCTAGCACCAACAGTACCCAGCACCAACAGTACCCAGCACCAACAGTACCCAGCACCAACAGTACCTAGCACCAACAGTACCCAGCACCAACAGTACCTAGCACCAACAGTACCCAGCACCAACAGTACCCAGCACCAACAGTACCCAGCACCAACAGTACCCAGCACCAACAGTACCCAGCACCAACAGTACCTAGCACCAACAGTACCTAGCACCAACAGTACCTAGCACCAACAGTACCTAGCACCAACAGTACCCAGCACCAACAGTACCTAGCACCAACAGTACCCAGCACCAACAGTACCCAGCACCAACAGTACCCAGCACCAACAGTACCCAGCACCAACAGTACCCAGCACCAACAGTACCCAGCACCAACAGTACCCAGCACCAACAGTACCCAGCACCAACAGTACCCAGCACCAAGAGTACCTAGCACCAACAGTACCTAGCACCAACAGTACCCAGCACCAACAGTACCCAGCACCAACAGTACCCAGCACCAACAGTACCCAGCACCAACAGTACCCAGCACCAACAGTACCTAGCACCAACAGTACCTAGCACCAACAGTACCCAGCACCAACAGTACCTAGCACCAACAGTACCCAGCACCAACAGTACCTAGCACCAATCACCACGTGCATACAGCGAAAACGAGCTAAGCAAACCACCGCCATCCCCAAACCTTTCACAGTATGGAGAGTGAGTCACAAACACAGAAAGAGGGTCGCTTACCGGAGGCATAGCTCATTTAGTTGCTGATATACAAGGTTAAGATTAAGATTATAAGTTAGTTTAAGCCTCCCTAACCGCTACAAAATAAGAGCGTATCGAAGAGAGGAAGGAGGATTAGATTAGATTATAAGTTAGTTTAAGCCTCCCTAACCGCTACAAAAATAGAGCGTATCGAAGAGAGGAAGGAGGAAGGCGCCATTTAGTATGGAGATAAAAAAATGAGGAATCTATGCTGAAGGGCATAGAAACAGTAAGATGAGAAAGAAGTTCATGAAATAAGATAAAAGTTGAAGAAGAAAGTGAGAGGTGCTGAAAAAAAAGGACAGTAGTGAACCGAAAAAAGGTGGTCCTTAAACATAACAAAAAAAACTTTTATTTCAACAAAAAGAAGGCCTACCTAACTCTCAGCTCGGGCCCTCACATTTTTCCCCTGGGAGCGCTAATTCCCATAGATACAATAGTTGTATCCCCCTGAGGGGGAGAGGAAGGAGGAAGGCACCATTTAGTATGGAAATAAGAGAATGGGGAATCTATGCAGAAGGGGCATAGAAACAGTAAGATGAGAAAGAAGTTCATGAAACAAGATCAAAGTTGAAGAAGAAAGTAGTAGGCGGTGAAAAACAGGACAGCAGTGAACCGAAAAAAGATGGTCCGTAACACAACAAAAACCTATTCTATTTCAACAAAAAGAAAGCCTACCTAACCTTTAGCTCGGGCCCTCACATCGTCCCCCTGGGAGCGCTAATTCCCATAGATACAATAGTTGTATCCCCCTGAGGGGTGCTGATATACAAGGGCTTTACAGTCGCCAAACATTGAAGCTGCCTTCTGACGATTATAAAATGCAGCGCTTGGTACCGTGTTGTTATAGGGGCCTCATATCGTTAGCAAGCTTTGTTTAGAAGTGCTAATAATTTATTTTAAAAATCTACCAGAGTTGTACACCCCCAATACGTTAACAACAATATCCCAGTAACATAGTTATTGACAGGTATCGCCTGTAATTTAGTTACAGTTTGTTGAAGACTAGTCTGTGAGTCCGCAACCGCAACAGAAGGGCTCCAAAGAGAGGAAAGAGGAGGGAACCATTTAGTATGGAGTTGACGCGTTGATTACGTATTGGTACATATGCGTACCAATAGGTAAATTGCTCATTTACGTACCTGCATAAATGAATTACATTTTAATTGTTTCACTACCTTCATTTCAAATTAATGCTAGCGCACAAGTTAACATGTAATACTGCATCTATATTTATCATTCCTTTAAGAAATGATAACATGCAATTGAGCAGTAAGAATTGATTTTCAATTCTGGTATTTACAACCTAACCTAATCAACCGTAGTAACTGTGCAAACGTAGTAACTGTGCAAACGTAGTAACTGTGCAAACGTAGTAACTGTGCAAACGTAGTCAACGTGTTAAGGTAAGGGTGAATTTATGCACAAGGTGTGTTTCCACACAATTAAGATCCCGCGCGAATAGAATCAGTAAGTTAAGACGGAAGTTGGACAAATAGTGATAGGTGCTGAAAATACAGAAGTGAACCGAAAAAGGTTTGTAACAAAACACGAAACCTGTTCTACTTCAAAAGACGGAAGGCCGACTGAACACTCAGCTGAGCACCTCACATTTTTCGCCATTATAGAAGCACTAATTTCCACAGATACAATTGTCCCCCTGAGAGATATGTGTTGTTAAAGCAAAATTATTTTCGAAATGCGTATTTCTACACGAAGATCTTTGAACAAATTTTGAAACAATCGTCCCAGCTATAAGCGTAACTTCTTTCAAGTAGTGTAGGCTTCGGCACAAACAGTTTTGTATGCTGAAATTCTTATATTTTTCACATTAAACTCATTGATGAGGACCACTCTGCAACCCGTGAGCTTACATTTTAAGCAGAGGAAGCTTGGCAGTATAACTATTTGGTTAGTATAACTATTTGGTTAGTATAACTGTTCAGTTAGTACAGCATTTCAGTTGGTACAGCATTTCAGTTAGCACAACATGTGAGTTAGCACAACATGTGAGTTAGCACAACATGTGAGTTAGCACAACATGAGAGTTAGCACAACATGAGAGTTAGCACAACATGTGAGTTAGCACAACATGAGAGTTAGCACAACATGAGAGTTAGCACAACATGTGAGTTAGTACATCAATTCAGTTAGTACATCAATTCAGTTAGCACAGCAATTTGGTTAGTACAGCAATTCAGTTTGTACTGCAATTCTGTTAGTACTGCAATTCAGTTAGTACTGCAAGTCTGTAAAATAACTATTCAGTACTGCAACAATCCACCGTACCGGCGAGCTTTTACACTCGTAGGTTGAGCGTCAGTTGTGTGATTTGCGGCCTTTTTAATGACAAGCTCTAGCGAAGTAAATTAGAATCGATCGCTATAAACTTTGACGGAGTCCAGTAAAAGCAATAAAAAATCGAACGAATAAATCGTACGTAAACACGACAAAGTTGCGCGAACTAAATTGATATCGAACGAAATTGTCAGGCTATAGTCAAAGATGTCGACTAGTGCCTGTGTAATTTAACCGTAGGGAAAATAATTCTCCTCGCGTAACTGAGCTCGCGTATCACAGATACTTTAGAAACATACTTCCGTCTCGGATTCCCAAAATTTCTTTAGCTTGAATTCAAATTCGGCACAACTTTCGAAGCCTGTTTTATCAGAGCAAAAAACTCCTTAGCTAGAATTCATTTTCGGCTCAAAATTTTCGACGCTTACGAAACAGCTTGATGCCTCTCTCAAACTCTACCAGATCGACAAACTCCGAGAATTACGGAAAAATATTCGCTACTGGGAAAAACTGTGGCCAATCCCCAACTTCAATAAAATTAAATCAGCACAACTTGAATTTTCTTCTATCCCTGAAAAATCAGGAAGATTCCTCTGGAATAAAAGCCTTTGAAATTACGGCCCTCAGAATCCCTAAGATAGGGACAACTATCATAGGTGGCTCCCATACGAAACAACTAACAGAAATAAATTGTCCTTAAACACGACAAAGTTGCGCGAACTAAATTGATATCGAACGAAATTAATTGTACGTAAACACGACAAAGTTGCGCGAACTAAATTGATATCGAACGAAATTAATTGCACAAGACCACTACAAAGTCGAGCGGAATACATAACACTCAGAGACAAGTATTGCTCTACTACGGGCGCTTAAACGCAATGACTAGAGCAAACATTAAGAGACATTCGCGTTTAATGAGCAATAATAGACGCACGATAGTGCGCTGCGATATATTCTAGAGAGCTCTCATACAAATGGTGCGAGGTTCGCCTCAGCTGCTGCAAACTCAAACCAACATGATGAGAGACACTATTTACTTATTCCCCAGAGCACAACTGCGGAGCGCCCCCCCTTTTTGCAAGCGGCCACCGAACTTCGCAGGTTATATGCGAGTCTGCACAGATGCGACGCAAATGATTGATGGAAATTCAACGAATGTAAATGCGGTGCAAATGGACGCAGCAGCTGCATCTTGACAGCTACGATGCTTAAATTAACGAAGCTGCATGTAAATATAATATTTACAGGGTGTCCCCGAAAAATGTGCTCATCCTTCGACTAGCGATTAATTATATATTTTTTTGTGTTTGAATTAAGTACAGCCAAGTTTTCTTCTCTGACCTTCCATTTTTTCATTTCATATTTTTTTCGTAAAACTCATTAGACTTGTATTTATATTAATTTTCACCTACATCAAAGTAAATTACGGGAGTACTGAACAGTAAAAGAATGAGTGCATTTTTTAGGACACCCTGTATACGGCTATAAAATTTTTTTTCTACTAGTGAAGTATTTCTTCACAGTTGAAGACAACATTTGAAGACAACAAAACAGCATTCAAAAATCTTCACCGTTATCAAAAGTTGATAGAGACAGCAGGACGTACTCAGACCAGCAAAACAACCGCTCAAGGGAGAACATACCGCATTGTAAATAAAGATTATTCACCATTTAACACTGCTATGACAAATAATTTTCGTCCGGAGTATCACTGTTAAAATATGAAGGAAGAAGGAAACACTTTATATATTTGCTGTGCAGGAACGAATAGATGAGTAATAGATTAGATTATAAGTTAGTTTAAGCCTCCCTAACCGATTCAAAAAGAGCGTATCGAAGAGAGGAAAAAGGAAGGCACCATTTAGTATGAAGATAAGAGATTGAGGAATCTATGCAAAAGGGGGCATAGAAACAGTAAGTTGAGAAAAAAGTTCATGAAATAGGATAAAAGTTGAAGAAAGTCAGAGGTGCTGAAAAACAGGACAGTAGTGAACCAAAAATAGTGGTCCTTAACATAACAAAAAATATATTTTATTTCAACAAAAAGAAGGCCTACCTAACTCTCAGCTCGGGCCTTCACATTTTCCCCCTGGGAGCGCTAATTCCCATGGATACAATGTGCAGGAACTAATATCTCATTCTCTCAGTATCGTCACAGATCATTTCATTTGATTTCTTTCGCACTGTTTTTGAACGTAAAAAGTTCATCAATCAATTTAAGAGAGCGTGCCCGCGTCATTGACATACACCAAGTGACCAAAAAACTCGCATGGTTCAGAAATTGATTAATTAGTAAGCGATTGGATCGCCTTTAGCTCGAATTACATATTTCATGCTGCATTACATCGATTTGACAGGATTCTGAATCCTGTGTAGCTCTGTTTTTGGCTCGAATTACAGCTTTGATTAAACTTGGCATTGACTCGACAGGATTCGGAATCGAGCTCAGCTCTGTTTTAGCTATAATTGACGCAACCTGTCCAACAGAGCAGTCAATGTTGAAGGAAGGAGCGATGAGTCAAGCAGGCTCCTCTGAAGCTCATTGCGTAAATTTCCAAAAAGGGGTTCAAATAAGGAGATAGTGGTGGTAAATCCATCCACGTAAATGTTTTCTCATTCGCAGTAAACCAATATTCTACCTTTCCAGTCGTATTGATGCGAGCATTGTCGTGAAAGATCCCGTTTATATTAGGAAAATATAACTCAATGGTTGGATGAGTGTGGTCAGTAAGCACATAATCCTGGAAGTTCATTTTATTATTTCAAGAAGTGGCAGATCCATATCCATCCCAGCAAAAATAGCCCCAAATTATTACAATGCCTCCAGCAGCCTGAGCAGTTGAGATGAAGCAAGATGGATCCATAGCTTCACGTGGCTATTGCCGTACTTTAACATGCCCTTCGTTCCTAGAGTGAATCAGGACTCATCGGACCACATTACGTACTTCCAATCCTCAATGGTCTAATCTGTGTTTTCGGGCTAATAACGAATGTTTTTTTCCTATTTACTGCTGACACTTAAGGCTTCCTGGCGGATTTGGATTTGTCTATTTTAATTTTCTTCGACGCTCGACGTACAGTCCTTATAAAAATTGTTTTCGGGCTCTCACAGAACTCGTTGGTTAATTATCATTTGCGTTCATGAACGCCGATGTTTCTTCGCTAATCTCTTCTAAGAGTGTGTCTCTGTCATCCCGAATTTTAGGCCTTCCACAATTTCCAAGATATGAACCGGGTTCTCCGTTTTGTTTCGTGCGGTCTTCTATTCTCTGCATCGTTCTGATGTTTGTACGAGTTACTCTACTGATGTCGCGAGTTGATTTTCCCCTTTGAAGAAACCTAATGATGCATGCCTCACAAAATGTTGACAGAGCCTTTCCACGAGTCTACATTTCTCAGATATGAATGAAAATTTAGAATTCTTCAAGCATTAAAACATCCAGAAGGTTACAGTAAACAGTTTACTAACAAATTAAATCTGAAATGCAATGCATCCACCGCAGGCAAAAATGCAGTGCGCGACCATTTTTGGGCAACTTAGTGTAGATATTATTAAACTTACCTACCACATTAGAATACTGACATCTGAAGCTGTATTCAGTACAAACATGAGCACCACACTTAAAGGCGAGACAAAGCGCATTTTGGCACATGAAATAAACCATGGTTCTTTGCTATATTACCTTAGAATAATTACGCCCAGGGTATATGATTGCACGTCCCACAGGATGATCAAACAAGGCTGTCGAGCCAGGCGACATCACACACAAGTTCCGTGACTGACATCTGCAACTCCGAGGGCAGCCTGCAGGCTCACTGAGATCAGTATCACGGTAGAAGAAACAAGGTAGGGTCAAACCAGTCATTTTCCCGTCGATCGAATGGCAATGCTGACGTCACGGCAACGAACCAATAGTAGCGCTCACATTGTATTTGACAACAATGTTAGGCAACAATCTGGCACCACTATTGGCCTAACGACACACAATAGTGACGTCAAAAAGTTTGTTTGAAATAAAGCCGTTCTATTGGCTTGCCGAGTAGGAGGAGGTGCATTTACCCGCGTTGAAATGACTCTACCTTGTTTCTTCTACCGTGATCAGTATTCAGCCACACTGAAGTCGATGGAATTTCAGAGCATTTACAGTACACTCTGCGGATAACGCAAGAGTTATTAAAGGACATTCTTAGTGCCGCGAATGAAAAACTGAGTGGCACGCGCGTAAAAAAAGGAGCAGGGAGTTCTGTAATTACGCGCTTTACCGCCATGCAGCGATCTCGTGAATATTACTTCAAAGGAGCACAGCTCGGCGTACCCTATCTTTTGCTCGAGTTCTATGCAGCTCCCACCGGCACCACACCTGCCCGTCACTGCTCAGCTCCACACCTGTCCGTCACTGCTGAACACAACACCTGCCCGTCACTGCTGGACACAACACCTGCCCGTCACTGCTGGACACAACACCTGCCCGTCACTGCTGGACACAACACCTGCCCGTCACTGCTGGACACAACACCTGCCCGTCACTGCTGGACACAACACCTGCTCGTCACTGCTGGACACAACACCTGCCCGTCACTGCTGGACACAACACCTGCCTGTCACTGCTGGACACAACACCTGCCCGTCACTGCTGGACACAACACCTGCCCGTCACTGCTGGACACAACACCTGCCCGTCACTGCTGGACACAACACCTGCCCGTCACTGCTGGACACAACACCTGCCCGTCACTGCTGGACACAACACCTGCCCGTCACTGCTGGACACAACACCTGCCCGTCACTGCTGGACACAACACCTGCCCGTCACTGCTGAACACAACACCTGCCCGTCACTGCTGAACACAACACCTGCCCGTCACTGCTGAACACAACACCTGCCCGTCACTGCTGGACACAACACCTGCCCGTCACTGCTGGACACAACACCTGCCCGTCACTGCTGGACACAACACCTGCCCGTCACTGCTGGACACAACACCTGCCCGTCACTGCTGGACACAACACCTGCCCGTCACTGCTGGACACAACACCTGCCCGTCACTGCTGAACACAACACCTGCCCGTCACTGCTGAACACAACACCTGCCCGTCACTGCTGAACACAACGCCTGCCCCTCACTGCTGAACACAACACCTGCCCGTCACTGCTGGACACAACACCTGCCCGTCACTGCTGGACACAACACCTGCCCGTCACTGCTGGACACAACACCTGCCCGTCACTGCTGGACACAACACCTGCCCGTCACTGCTGGACACAACACCTGCCCGTCACTGCTGAACACAACACCTGCCCGTCACTGCTGGACACAACACCTGCCCGTTACTGCTGAACACAACACCTGCCCGTCACTGCTGGACACAACACCTGCCCGTCACTGCTCAACACAACACCTGCCCGTCACTGCTGGACACAACACCTGCCCGTCACTGCTGAACACAACACCTGCCCGTCACTGCTCAACACAACACCTGCCCGTCACTGCTGAACACAACACCTGCCCGTCACTGCTGAACACAACACCTGCCCGTCACTGCTGAACACAACACCTGCCCGTCACTGCTGAAGACAACACCTGCCCGTCACTGCTGGACACAACACCTGCCCGTCACTGCTGAACACAACACCTGCCCGTCACTGCTCAACACAACACCTGCCCGTCACTGCTGAACACAACACCTGCCCGTCACTGCTGAACACAACACCTGCCCGTCACTGCTCAACACAACACCTGCCCGTCACTGCTGAACACAACACCTGCCCGTCACTGCTGAACACAACACCTGCCCGTCACTGCTGAACACAACACCTGCCCGTCACTGCTGGACACAACACCTGCCCGTCACTGCTCAACACAACACCTGCCCGTCACTGCTGGACACAACACCTGCCCGTCACTGCTCAACACAACACCTGCCCGTCACTGCTCAACACAACACCTGCCCGTCACTGCTGGACACAACACCTGCCCGTCACTGCTCAACACAACACCTGCCCGTCACTGCTCAACACAACACCTGCCCGTCACTGCTCAACACAACACCTGCCCGTCACTGCTCAACACAACACCAGCCCGTCACTGCTCAACACAACACCTGCCCGTAACTGCTCAACACAACACCTGCCCGTAACTGCTCAACACAACACCTGCCCGTAACTGCTGAATACAACACTTGCTCGTCACGGCCACTAGAGATACGAAAGGACGTACTACAGCACGGTAGTGTAGCTAAGTCGACTTGGAAGAACTTACCCTACCCACTGTACCGCCAAAACGACGCAAAATGCTTAAAAATACGCTTTCATTGGAAGAAGTGCGCTTGTTTTACCAAAGGAAGGGACGGAGCAAAGCGAGCTTGATTGATTCAAGTTAGAAAGAAGACCATCTCTAATTCAGCCTCACTCAATGAGGAGCCCTTGATTATTTCAGAAGCCCTGAGCATGACGACGATTTTATCCGGCAAAAACTCGCCCTGGCTCTCACATCGATCCACGCAGTGCAATACGCTAGTCATGAAGATAAGAATCTTACCGTCATGAAAAATTAAGGCGAGCGGTTGCTTGCTTTGCTTCACTTCACTGTAACGAAAGTCTTATACCCGTGTTCGTGTGATTGCATAGACAAATGCATTCAAAGAGGCAGTGGAATTATAAATGGAACGTCAGTCGTTCTTTGACACATGCACGCGTGTTGATGACCGACCCTCACCTTGACTGTGTGAGCCAACGATTTATTCTTAATGCTCGAATGCTGGCTACCGAGGGTACGTATCCTCTACGGTAGAGGAAACAAGGTAGAGGTGAATACCCGTAATAACGAAGAAAATAATCCGTAATAAATTTGTCATCTAATACGAGTAAAATGCATACAACACGCTCAGTTCGTCCGTATAGGCCAAGAGCAATCGAACAAATTAGGAACATTGACGTTGTAGTAATAGTAATGCTCATTTTAAGATAATTACTATTCAAAACCTAACGCACAAGAATTTATCAAAATAGAAACAAAGCGTTTATCACGAATTCACTCCATCAGCGGAGGTGAGAACTTTCCAAATTTTACTCCAAGTCACAGAATTGTTTTGCATTCAAACATAATACTACAAAAAACAACAAATAAAAGTCCAAGAACAACAGCAAGAAACATGTATCACGATTTAGAAAAACAAATAAAAGTCCAAGAACAACAGCAAAAAGCATGTAACACGATTCAAAGATCTGACTCGCTCTAAGATCTTCTGGCTCGCTCTAACAATTTCCATGAAAACCTGCGCAACCTTTCTAAATATTCCTCTAAACGTTGATATGCAACACCTTTCAATTAACTTTTTGGCGAACATAAGTTGAACAAATACATAAAAATTTATTGACCTACGTCCACCCACAGATCGAATTAACACGTTTCCTGCGACGGGTTAAACTAAAGTTCAACATTCAATTCAAATTTATAGTCAATTGTAGTAAGCAATTGTGAAAATAGCAAGCATTAACTGGATCGTTCCTTTATTAAGCTTTCATTAAGTATTTTTACAATTGAGTTAGTGACTGCAGGTCGGTGAGCAGCAGTATGTAAATACTCTCAGTGACCACCGGTGGGTGTTTTCGAAAGAAACGTATTAAAGCTTTTATTCTACCAGACATCAATTCTATTGGTGTCCAAATGCCTTGCAGCTCTATCCTTTCTCCCAGCATTGAAGTAACCACTATCACACTGAGTTCAATGCTGATGGAAGTGGCGATGAGGCACCCCAGTTCTTCTCAAACTAGTGCAAAAAATTCATCAATGGGTTGAGATCTGGTGATTGTAGATTCATTCCATATGCTCAAATGGCTCCTCTTGTCCTGGAAACCGTCCTTAGACAATTTTGGTTCGGTTAGATTTGGTAAAATTACGAGTTAGTTTCAGCCTCCATTACTACAACTAGGGCGTTCAAAGACAGAAAAGATGAAAACACAATTCAGTGCGGAGTTAAGGGAACGCAGAATCTATGCACAAAGTCTGTTCCCACACAAGATCTCCAGTGCATAGCAACGGTAAATTGAGAAGGATGGTTATGAAACAAGATAAAAGTTGAAAAAGATAATGAGAGGTATTGAAAGGCAGGACTGCAGTGAACCGAAAAAAGATAGTGCGTAATAAATAAAAACTATTTTAGTTCGATAAGAAGAAAGTCCATTTAAATCTTCAGCTCAGGAAAACACATTTTATCCCTGTGAGCGCTAATTCCCATATATCCAATAGTTATTTCATCTTGAGGGGATTTTGGTGCAGTGGATGCGGACGTAAAGGTTCACTGGAAGGTAAACTTGTTCATCAAAAGCTTGCAAGCAGCCAAGTAACCTTTGTTTCCACCGAAAATGGTAGATCTATATACATAGGTCCACCCAAGCAAGAACTGCGAACCCAAACACTGCCTTCGCACGCCAGTACAAATGGCGGGGGTGATGTAAGATGGATTCATTGCTTCGTAATGCTGTCACCTCACTTCAATTCTCTTGTTGCTCGAATGGAGGATGAACTGTAACTTAATGGACCACGTAACACACCACTCATTAACAGTCGAGTCTTGACATTTGTTGGTAATCATGACTTTTTTCCCATTTTTGGTGGACTCAAATAGCTTGTAGACGAATGTGCAACTGGGTTAATACCCCTAATTCAATCGATTTAGAATACTCATAAAACTTAGTAGTTATTTGGTGTGACACTGCACGCCGGATTTTCTTCACCAAACTTTCTAAACAAAATCCGGGTCCCCTGTATCACGAAAAATATGCTTTCCACGCACTCGCGAGGTGAACCAGCTGTACCCTGCTTCTAACGCGCAATTATTCTCTGAGCAGATCTGATTCTTACATTAGTTTGTGTAAGATATTCCTACTATGTTTTCTACTTTTGTAGAAATCGAAGTGTATTTAATTCAATACCGGTATGTAGGTTTCTCCAGTTTATTATTTTCTTCGGTTTCAAATATAGTGTAGAAAAAATAACCGCATTTAAGACAGTGTTGCTACTAAATTTGAACATTCATAGTCCGTGGTCATTCAAAATTCTACTGAATAAAACAAATCCACAGTCATCACAGCCGTCTAGTATAATTTGTGATTTTTTCCGTCGGTAACCATAACCTTTTTGTAAGTGCTGATGAAAGTGCGTGAAGAGCATGCTCGGGTTCTACCACCGCAATCGTACAAAAATATTCAAACCCCGGCTATTACCAGGATATACCAAATTGCATTGTGACAACTTCCAAAAAATAGATGCAGAAAAATGCGAAAGATAGTTGAGCCTGCGTCATAAATACTCTCATCGTACACTAAACTATTCATGTAATAAGCGTAAGAGCACATCAGGAGGGATTTCTGGTACAGTACCACCGTCGAAATGAGGACTGCATTTCGCCGCACAGGCACACCATGTGCAGCTCTTTGCTCGCTCTGCGCTAGTCGAAATCGGCATGGCTGAAACTTCCTTCTTTTGTATTGTAACGTATTCATGATACCACCACCATGTTAAATCGTTTAAAGCTTACGGCTAGTTTCAGTTATGTAATAAATTAGCTGAGGGCTCCCTAATCACAATGAAGGTATTTATAATATTAGAAGGTATAATTAAGAATTTGTCATTAAGGGGAACCGAATCTAAGCACAAGGTGCGTTCTCACATCCTGCACACAGACATAGAAAGGTTGAAAGATTAAAAATTTAAAATCGAAGAAAGTTCCAAGGAACGTAATCATGCTTAAGTGGAAAACGTTTTGGAGTCCAGCTCCATCATCAGATCAAAAATACTAATCATTATGTCGGCAATAATAGAAGAAACAAAATGTTGTAGACAGTAATTAAAATAAATCACGAAAACAATAATAGATACGTATCACAAAAAATAAAATCGACAAAATTGCTATCTAGTTACTATTTGCAATGGAAATGAACTATGGGTATTGTTGAGGGCCGGTTTTCATTTAAAAAATTGTAACGACTCTAAAATCCTAATGTCATACAAAGTTCAAGCAGAATGTAAGATTTTGAATTCTTCGGAGGATATCGGTACGTTGCATCTTTCTGCGTGATTGCGTACTGCGGAGTGAGAGGGGTGAACTAATTGGTTCTCAGTGCGGAAGCTTCTACCCCGATGTTCAGCCATTCTGACACAAAAGTCCGTGACGTCATGCCGAGGTACGGCATTATCATGACGATTGAGTTCCTTGAAATTTTCCTCATATTTAAATTTCTAATCAAGGTACGATTAAAGCAAACAACTGACCCGTTCAGATATATTCAGTCGAAAAGGTCATAGGATGGTTATAAAACTAAATTAAAAACTGATGGAAAAATTAATATGTACTGTAAAAAGGAAAAATATAATCTGGAACAAAACAGAAAACTAATTTTATTTCTACATATCTTCTCCTCGGGACCTGCGGCTCAGGGTTTTGTGTCTCAAATTAAATGATAACACATGGAATTAATTCTCAAGCAAAGATATTCTACAATCTTCATTTTATCAAGAAAAATGTGAGCGTTGTAGGTTAGGCCTTTTGACACAATAAAAGTTTACGAGGTGAACTGTGCGCTCCGTAACGCTCACCAACTCTCAGATTACCTTCCAATAGACGTGAACTTTGGAAGTCTTCACCACCTGCGCGGTACCCTCTTACTCTAAACTTTTTTTTGAGCTGTCTCAATTTTAGTTTCTTCAATTTTCCAACCTTCTTAATTTTTATAGCTTCTCAAATTTTCAAGCTCAATTTTTCATCTCTCTCGACATTTTAACTTTCTCAATTTTTAACGTCCTCAATTTTTTAACCACTACTTGTAACATTCTAACCCTGAATTTTTTAACTTTCTCAATTCCTACACTATCTCGTCGACTTCTTTAAATTCAACTTATATCATTCTAAATACTTTAAATTTCCTTACTTTTCGAGTTTTTGTACCTGCACAATCCTCTTAACCTTATTTCCTCGCTGCAGCCACTCAACCTCGCTTCCGCCACCCAACTGCGCGCCACAGAACAAAAGGAATTCCAGAATACCAAACATTCCTCGTCATTTCTGAGCGATTGGCCCTCAAACAGCCGTCAACGAGAACAAAGGCCAAAAAGTGACAAGCTTTCATTTAACTCGCAAGTTGAGCCGCCCGCCATCCCGACCCCGATGACAAAGTAGACTATTAATTACAAGACACAAGTCAGGGGCACCTTATGCATCCCTTGCTTTCCGTCTAATGCATGTCAGCCAAAGATTAATCGGCTGTCACTCAGCTGGTTAATGAAGGAAAGATATGATGAAAGCACCGCGCCGATAGAATACACGAGCCTATGCCTATAGGTTTCGTCAAGTTCCAAATCTATATCGAAGGGTGTAATTTTCTGAGCTAAGTTGGCCGACGCATGAGAGGCCGATATTTGGAAATGATGTACAATGCAAGTGCGATAAATTTATTATTTCCTCTTCGACCCGCATGGATAGGTTGTGTCCGCCGCTTAGGCCATCATTGCATTACTATTCCACATGTGCGTGACAAGAGAACTCTGGTATTCTCGCGCACCAAAAAAAGACTGGAATTCTTGGTACACACGCACAGTCTAAAGTTGCCACACTGGCGTTTCATTCTGACCATATTTCTGAGTTTTCTTCTAAATAACATTAGGCGATAAAAAAGGAGACTGTCTGGCAACCCAGTAGGTTAGTCAGAGTCTTCTTTATTGATAAATTTTGTCTGAAAAGAGGGAAAATCTCAGATTTTGAGCCCATAAGATGCATTTTCAAGAATTTGGACATGATTAGCGCTCACAGGGGGACAATGTGAGGGCCCGAGCTGAGAGTTAGGTAGGCCTTCATTTTGTTGAAATAACATGTTTTTGTTATGTTAAGAACCCTCTTTTTTCGGTTCACTGCTGTCCTTTTTTTCAGTACCTTGTACTTCCTTCTTCCATTTTGATCTTGTTTCATATCTTCCTTCCCAACTTACTGTTTCTATGCCCTTTCTGCGTAGATTCCGCGTTTCCTAAACTCCATCCTAAATGGTGCCTTCCTCCTTCCTCTCTTTGGATCGCATTTGTTGCTGCTGCTGCGGGTAGGGAGGCTAAAACTAATGATTAATCTAATCTAATTTGAACATGAATGGGTGTATTCAGGAATTTGGCAAACAATGGGTGTATAATAAATGGGTTTAAGAATTCAACCTAAAAGAACGTTGACTTGAGAATATAGTGAAAAAAGGTATTATCAAAATTTTAACCATAAAATTCAAGAATTTGTTCAAAAAAGTAAATATGCAAGAGTTCGGCCAAAAAAAGGGTATATTCAAGAATTCGGCCTAAAATGGGGTTTATTCATTAATTCGACCCAAATTTGCCCCAAAAAACGTATATTCAAGAGTTTTGCCAAAAAAGAAGTAGATTCGAGAATTTGGCGAGAAATGGGTATACACAAGAATATGGCAAGAAAAACAGCAGTGTGGCAACACAGGCACAGCTGCACTCCGTCACCATAGCGCCGGACGTGATCGCCGCACGTGAGCTTGGGGCCATTCATGCAGCCATCCGGCCGGTATCTAGGTTACCGCCTGGATGCGACATCTAAGTTTCAGAAGAAAAAAAAATGCAGTTCACTTCCAGCCAAATTCGATGCACAAAATAATTAACATTGGTCTTCATATCTCTCAACAAAAAAACCTTAGGAAAACATATTTGGGTATTATAATAATAATACCCGTTTCAATCATTACAAAAAATATTGATAGAAAATAAAGCGTATTCCTGTAGTTGATTGATAAGAAAGTTTTAGCCTCTCTTACCACAACAAAGATGTTCAAAAAGAGGAAGGAAGAAGGTACCATTTAATATGGAATTAAGGGACTGCGGAATCTATGCACAAGCTGTGTTCCCGCACATGATCCCGAACTCATAGAAACAGTAAGTTAAAAAGGAAGGTTATGAAACATGATAAAAATTGAAGAAGAAAGTCAGAAGCACTGAAAAACAGGACAGCAATGAGCCGAAAAAGGTAGTTCTTAACAAAACAAAAAAAAAAAATTTATTTCCTCAAGAAGAAATCCTGCCTAACTCTCAGCTCAAGAGCTCACATTTTCCAACTGGGAGCGCAATTTCTATCATTATTCATTGCAAGTGCGTGAAGGCTAACAAAAAGATAAGTCAACGGCTCTCATGCATCAGTAACAAACACGGGTCTAAATTTTACAGCGTGACCGGGACGCGCTATACCGCAGGGAGATTTTTTCTAGCAATGCGAAAAAAACAGTCAAATCTTGGGAGCACACTTCGCATAACGGCCGCGTTAATTAACATTGTATTGCCACAAATGCACCGGTGCTTGTGTGGTCAAATTGATGATTGTAAATGTGTTGCTCTGGGAACCTTGTGAGAGTAATTTGAAGTTGATAGGTGCATTATTTTGAAAGTTACAAGTGGGTGAACTTATGTGTTGCATTAGTGGTGGGGCTTATCTGTAAGAGATCCTGTTGGTTCCCCTGTTGCTCGATACTACTCTATTCTACTCTATTCTACACTGCTCTATTCAATTCCATTTTATTCTATACTATTCTATAATATTCTATTCTATCTACTCCATTCTATACTCTTCTGTTCTAATCGTTTCTATACAGTTCTATTCTATACTGCTCTATTCTATTCTACTCTATACTGCTTTATTTTATTCCTTTTTATTCAATACCACTCTATAATATTCTATAATTTTCTATACTGCTCTAATCTATACAGCTGTATTCTATTCTATTCTGCTCTATTCTATACTATTTTGCTTTATTCTTAAGCAGCTATCATGCAAATACAATAAAAAATGACGGAAATAGAAGCTGCTCGGTAAAGCAGGTAAATTATTTAACTACTTTGGTAATAACACGTACACAAAGGCCCGTGACTATCAGATTCCTCGAACAACGGAAAGCGTACGATGAGCATTTCTGAGATACAGGTATCTCCGCCTCTTGAATATTTCTCACATTCATACTTCAGTTACGCACACCAGACACACGAATCGATCCTGACAATACCCGCGATTTGAATGTATTTATATCACTAAGATAGTAAAACCCGTATCACAGATACACTCGCGTACTGTATGATATAGGCCTGATGAAAAATTTCGATTGTTACAGACAAGAAAAATTACGCATACCTACACCCACAAATATTTAAGCATAAATGAATATATATGTAAAGTTGTAAATATGAACACATGTTTATTATACGCGACTGCGAATATTTGTGTGGATAATATCATTGAATGAAAATGTCAGGAATCGTCATAGAAATTACACGTTCCTTACCGTAGAAACTTCAGCAATAATTAATTTAATATTGAATTGTGCAATAATTGGGAAAAAAATAAAAAATTAATATTGAATTTTCAGTCAAAAATTGAACCAATCTTAGAAAAATCATGACACGACTTTAGCTGCAATTCACATGATATTGATTAAAGGAACGATGCACTGGTAAGAAAGGCCACACCTATACCGATGTGATACAGCCATTACGTAAATCTCACTGATACGATCAAACATTTAAATGACTCCCCAACCAACCAATAAGAAGTCATTACAAAAGCCATTATAAAAGTCATTGGATAGATACCAATACCATAGTGAACTCCATATTTACTGGTACACAATGAGCTACGTGAAATTGATGACCCTCGGTTATGATGACACCTATGAGGGACGGTAGTATTGAGAACATTATTATTATTTTTTTTATTATTATTATTATTATTATTATTATTATTATTATTATATAAGAAAGTTTTTGCCTCCCTTAACCAGGACAAAGATGTTCCAAGAGAAGAAGGAGGAAGGCACCATTTAGTATGGAGTTGAGGGTACGCAGAATCTATGCACAAGGTGCACAGAAACAGTAAGCTAAGAAAGAAGTTCATGAAACAAGAAAAAGTTGAAGAAGAAAGAATTACGTGCTGAAAAACAAGACAGCAGTGAACCGAAAAAAGATGGTCCGTAACAAAACAAAAACCTATTCTGTTGCAACAAAAAGAAACCCTACCTAACCTTTAGCTCGGGCCCTCACATAGTCCCCCTGGAAGCGCTAATTCCCATACATACAACAGTGGTATCCCCCTGAGGGGAGTATTGACAGCACTTTGATGCTACCCGGCCGCGCCCCTCATTGTAACTCATGTCGAGCTAGCCTACGGCAATGCACTCTGAAATTTGAATTAGAAGGAAAATTCGACGATTAAGCATAGCATGAAATATTGATCAAGTTCACTGGTGGCTAAAACTCTTACGAAGCCAACGGCTCATTATTCCGCAAGAATAAAATCACGTTCAGTAAATGATTAACTCTTAGAAATTTTTTACAAAGCGTGAACTATTTTAGAAGGTTAAGAAAATACAAGAAAACAAATGGTTTAAGTCATTCATATGCTCCAAAATGTTTCATTGTGAAGTTTATACCCACTTCCATTTTATTAATATATTTCGAATACAATACTCCATTCACAAAAAAAATAATTTAGTCTTCAAACCCAAGATTTATTTTAATGGGTTTCAAGTAATGATTGAACATCATTGACAAAGAGAAAGACTATCTTTTGATGAGCTACACACCACACACACCAGCTGGCCAGCATAACACACACGCCAACACAGCACACACGCCAGCACAACACACCACTCGCCAGCATAACACACCAGCTGGCCAGCATAACACACACGCCAACACAGCACACACGCCAGCACAACACACCACTCGCCAGCACAACACACACGCCAGCACAACACACACGCCAGCACAACACACACGCCAGCACAACACACACGCCAGCACAACACACACGCCAGCACAACACACACGCCAGCACAACACACCACTCGCCAGCACAACACACACGCCAGCACAACACACACGCCAGCACAACACACACGCCAGCACAACACACACGCCAGCACAACACACACGCCAGCACAACACACACGCCAGCACAACACACACGCCAGCACAACACACACGCCAGCACAACACACACGCCAGCACAACACACATGCCAGCACAACACACACGCCAGCACAACACACACGCCAGCACAACACACACGCCAGCACAACACACACGCCAGCACAACACACACGCCAGCACAACACACACGCCAGCACAACACACCGCCTACCGCCAGCCTGTACCCCCACGCTGTACCGCCCTCCAGAGCTGCTAACTACACACCCCGCACCCGTCCCTCACAGGCGCTTCTCACTACAAGCAACAGCTATTCTCCATAGTCTAGTGCATGGTTCCCAACCTTTTTTTCGCCCCGTACCTCTAAAAAAGCTATTCGAACCTCGCACCCCTGAAATGTTTTTAATGTCAACATATAGCTACCCTATAATTTACCTGAACTTGTCTCACATCTCCTGAAATAAAAATGCCAACATACCGTCAATATCTTATTATTTACCTGGACTTTTCTCGCACCCCCTGAAATAAAAATGCCAAAATACCGACAATATCTTATTATTTACCTGGACTTTTCTCGCACCCCCTGGAATAAAAATGCCAAAATACCGACAATATCTTATTATTTACCTGGACTTTTCTCGCACCCCCTGAAATAAAAATGCCAACATACCGTCAATATCTTATTACTTACCTGGACTTTTCTCGCACCCCCTGAAATAAAAATGCCAACATACCGTCAATATCTTATTATTTACCTGGACTTTTCTCGCACCCCCTGGAGTAAAAATGCCAACATACCGTCAATATCTTATTATTTACTTGGACTTTTATTGTCCCCGTGGAATACGTTTCGCACTCCCAGGGGGCGAATGCACCATAGGTTGGCAATCGCCGTTCTAGCGGGAAACATTGGTCAGGTCACGCGAACGAGCGGCGACACGGTCGGTCGCCATGGTGATCCGTTCAGGTTTTTCACGATTAGCTGGGTAATAAAAGTCATCGATATGATGACGTGCGGTGAACAGCTGAGTCGCCCATAACGGAAGAGTGCAACGACTTGAGCTTTTAAGTTGTGTGTTGCTTCGCACGTGCATCTGAGTTCCGCAAAAATTGCAGGTATCGATTGATGGAGTATACTACTCGCCAAGTCTAATCATAGTCCAATAAATAATAAGCATGAGCGATAACTGAACACGGTGCCGTAAAGTTCGACTTCCAGTTGTTAGATGGCTTGAATGCTGTATGTAGTTCAGTCACAGTTTTGTATATCAATAAGAGAGGTAAGTTTCGAAAATCTACCAAGTACTAAAGTACAGCTCTATTTTTAAAAGCTGAACGTGAAGACTGTGCTAGGAGTGTGATAGCTGAAACAAATGCAGCCTCTACAGCGCTTTTAACAGTTTAATACGTAAAGCATCAGGAGTATGATGTATGAGGAGTGTATGCTCAATGAAAAGAACGCGAAGAAAGTGCAGAATGTGCATTTGAATAGCATAAAAAATATCTTTCCACCCTTGAGCCTTCCCTACACAATCGGAAATTTATCAAGCTACTGCCTTCACCATCCATGGACTTTAAACGATAAAAACATTTACGGAATAAAAACTAATGGTTTCGCTAGTAAATATGTTTTAATGAAAATTCTTTTACTTCCACCACCTGCAGCAGCAAAACAGCACAGCAACACATGAAAGGCTCTTGGCATGGCTCCTCTCGAAAGAGGCAGCCCAAACTTTCTTACGTTTCCCGGTCCGGGCTTGGGTCAGGTACGGTAGGAGTCGCTACACTGCGATGATAAAATCAGCACCTTAATGAATGCTTCCATTAAAGGGTTGAGGGAGCTGCCCAATAAATGCGAAGTATTAGGGGAACGCAAAATCTATGTCGATAAGGGAACGCGAATCCCTAATCGATAAGAGAACGGGAAATCTATGCACATTGGTGCATAGAAACAGTGAGTTGAGAAAAAAAGTTCATGAAACAAGTTAGAAGTTGAAGAAGAAAGTAGAAGGCGCTGAAAACAGGACAGCAGTGAACCGAAAAAAGTGGTCCTTAACATAACAAAAAAATTATTTCAACAAAAAGAAGGCCTACTTAACTCTCAGCTCGGGCCCTCACACATTTTCCCCCTAGGAGAGCTAATTTCCATTGATACATTAGTTGTATCCCCCTGAGAGGTGCGTTCTTCTGGGAGAACCAATCCACAACGCATAGGATAGGCAAACATAACTAACCTCCAAGGGTATTAATAAATTATCCTAAACCACCTGTGGCACGCTACATCAGGAAAACTTTAGAAATTAAACAGTTTGTTTTATGTATTCGAGTTCAAACGTGATCCATAACCCAAACGAAGTGTAACCAATGGATAAGGGATGTCAAAGATCGTGATGAATTACACATAAATGCCACGTTCAAAAACCATCACAATTCTCTAAGTCCAGGCAGAAATCAATCTCAGAATAACGCTTTAATCAGCCACTTTTGTTGAAGGTAATGATAATTTCACGACACAAATACTTGAGTGAAGGGTTCCAAAATTTCAGGTCTAATGTTATACGAGTACATTTCAAATGGATGAGGTAAAGACAGCCAGGCCGGGCTAACATCAGACCTGGAAACGTAACACATGTCAAAGAACGTGTTTGGTTAATTCAAGTCGCTTGGTGTTGGTGTTTTACCTTCTATGCTGGATCTTTGTTCTAATATTTTAGCAGCAGCAATGAACGATTGGAGTTTATCTTTCAACAGGTCTTTTCTGTCACAAAGAGACGCCGAAGCTGGTGAATATGTGAGTAGTTTGTAATTATTCAGAGAAGATTAACTGTGTAACGCATGAATTCTACATTCAGGTAATCCTTTATTGAGCCTCCGTCATTAGACCGGCGCTGGCATCAGGTTGTCACCGCCATGAGAAAAAGTGGAGGGAACTGCCGCTCACAAGATTTAACATAAAAACTCTATCAATTGCTCATTAATTTTTCAGATGCGAGTACGAGTTTATTTAATTATTCCCTCAGAGTAAATGTAATTAAAGCACTCACTCTAAATAGGTTTTCTTTTTAATCTTATGCATGAGTTCCTTTACCTGATAAAATAGTATTTGAAGTCGTGTTTGCTCCAAGCAACAGGAAGAGCTCATTGAAGGTAAAAACCGTTTAGAATCACAAGTGCATAAAACGCATTTCTAAGCACTACACATAACCTGCAGATAACGCAAAATCAGGGAGAAAAACAACCCGTCCATCGGAGAAACTTTTGCAGGGAGCTGTAACCAAAGGCAAAGACAGATGTTTCAGAGATTTAGTCATTATTTTCTGTAAAAATGAGAATACATATTATTTGACATCAACCATGATCAGGACAAAACGCAGTCTCCAGCGATCACACACAAGCAGAACAACACAAAGGGGCGTCGAGGTAAAGTTAAATATTCTGCTCCAGCAAAAAAAGTTTCAACGGGCGAAGCCGAGAACAGTGAGGTATTCTTTGTATGTTTTGTGCTTCTATTTTTAAGGTTATAAATTATTTATTTCAAGGGTACGTATGATGTTTTTCAAGGTTAATTATGAGTTATTTTAAAATCAAGCATGATGTTTTTCAAGGTTAATTATAACTTATATCAAGGATTCTGAATTTCATGGTTAAGTGTGGCGAATTTCATGGTCAAGTATGGCGAATTTCATGGTCAAGTATGGCGAATTTCATGGTCAAGTGTGGCGAATTTCATGGTCAAGTATGGCGAATTTCATGGTCAAGTATGGCGAATTTCATGGTCAAGTATGGCGAATTTCATGGTCAAGTATGGCGAATTTCATGGTCAAGTATGGCGAATTTCATGGTCAAGTATGGCGAATTTCATGGTCAAGTATGGCGAATTTCATGGTCAAGTATGGCGAATTTCATGGTCAAGTGTGGCGAATTTCATGGTCAAGTATGGCGAATTTCATGGTCAAGTATGGGGAATTTCATGGTTAAATAAGGTAAATTTCAGGAAATTTTACCTCATATAAAAGGAGTTATGACATTCAAAGTTAATTATGACGTAATTCAAAGGGCATTGTACTCGTGAGTTATTTCTAAGTTGAATATGACACTTCAAGGTTAGTGATGATTTTCCTTTGCCTGTCTATATTGTTTTCACAGGCTCAAGTTACTGACTGCAGTTCTGATGTATTAACTGCAGTTTTGAAGCTAAGTAGAGGCTGTTATCTTAAAAATTGGTTATACATTAAAACATCAGTTTTCGACTAATTGAAGTTATTTTTAGTTAGGGTGAGTATCCACAGAGAGCACCAATCCAAGGTACTCTGACGAGGCTGACACTATCAGTCTCGATTCTCACCCACAGAGTTGAGGGTGAGAATCCATTCCATCGAAGATCATTAAGCCTCCATAATCGGCTGAGGTCTCCACGACGCGCGCTGTTGGTCAATACCGCCATGACGATGCGCGCCCTCACGCTCCCCAAACCCTCCCACTCAGCGCATCGCAATCTTACGTAAGCATTGAACAAGAGATTGCGAGATCTATATACTCTAACTTTTAGATATCCTCGTAGGAAATACAGAGTAATCAAATTCAAAGAAAACTGGAACATAGAAGATTTTGGTTAGCCCTCATGAAAACTAAACGTAAGCACTAGGCAAGAGATGGCGAGCTCTACTCTCACTTTTAGATACCTTGTCCGGATATGTTAAAGTAATCAAAATTGAAGAAAACCTGAACATAGACGAGCTAGATTAGCCAGTCTATATAGGCTAATCCGAGTTAGATTAGCCAATATTAGAACTAAATGTAAGCACTTGGATAAAGATGTTGAGATCTACTCTAACTTCTAGGTAGCTGTTCAGAAATGTTAGAGTACTCGAAACTGAAGCTAAGTTCAACGTAAAAGAGTTCGATTGGCTCTTATGAAAATTAAATGTAAACACTCGGCAAGAGATACTGAGAAATACTTAGATTTTCCCATACCTTGTCCGAAAATGTTAAAGCAATTAA
This sequence comes from Morinoia aosen, assembly GCA_030386875.1. Taxonomy (NCBI): domain Eukaryota; kingdom Metazoa; phylum Arthropoda; class Malacostraca; order Amphipoda; family Talitridae; genus Morinoia; species Morinoia aosen. The sequence continues at coordinate 50,790,950 of CM059568.1, forward strand.
ATTTAGGATAATTCAAATAAAAAAATTACATTAGCCTTCACAAAAACTAACCGTAAGCACTGAACAAGATGAAGTTAATTTTGAGAACATCCAGTTACAGTTATAAACATTGATACAACATTTGAATTTAAAATCCTCGTTTTTCAATGAAACTAACTCGAAGTAGTACTATTAATATTGAAGAAGTACTGTTCGAAATTTCCTTGTTTATTTTGCCTACTTCCGCCGCCTACAAACATGACCACAACGAGCCTGAGGAACATTCTTCAAGCGCAACAAAAACAACGTCTGACGAAACTCATGGTATTTGGGAGGATGAAAAGGATTGATTAAATGATGAAAATGAAATTAATAAAGGGAACCTTTAACATATAAACCCTACTTTAATATTAAACAAAATTTACTCGTGAAAATCTAGTGCAACATTCACCGAGACCAGATTTTTTAAAGTGCGACGCAACATACGAGTATACGGAGTTACAAAATATGATAAGAGCCGGTTTCGGTTTCGAACCGAACTACCGGGCAAGCTGAGTTGAGTAACTAAATAATACTAAGAAATTAATATTAATGGGAAAATGTATGATCAGTATCCTTGTAATTTTCCTCGTTTTTAAGTTCCTCATAAACTTGCGATTCATGCAAAGGACTGACCCGTTCAGATATACAATATATAAATTATACTAGTATCATTTTCACAAGCTATAACGAATGTTAAACACTGACTGCTACGTATGCCTCCGGTTGCCACGGGGGGGGGGATTTTCGAAATGCCGTTAACCAATCAATTGTCTGAAACTTAATTTCCATAAATACTCAATAAAAGTTGAATGAAGACACGATCCTTTAAATGTTTAATATTTTCAAAATTGCTCATTACAATATACCTTACATCCGAGTTTAAGCAATTGGGGTCAAGCGTTAAATGGTGTGCATCAAACGGGTCGCATGTATGCAGTAGTATGTAAGTGAGGGGACCGTGCACGTGAGGGGCAGTTCTTAATTACTGCAAAGCTTCCAGAACACATGCGACCATGTGACGGCCTGAACTACATTGTGCAGTGTTTCATATTGCGGCTACACATTACCACCACCACCACCACCACCACCACCACATGCCCACATCACCACCACCAACACCACCATCACATGCCCACACCACCACCAACACCACCACCACATGCCCACACCCCCAAACTTCCATGACAACCATGAGTAGCGCACCAAAATTACCAGCCGGCGATAACCGCACGTTATGCAGGCGTGTGTGTTTGTGTAGCTGTGTGTTGTGAAGGCGTTGCTTAACACGAGACATGGTGTGTGCATAACGAAACACACGTACACGGTGCTGTGTACACATGTGCACGGTTCTGGGTTTTGTGTAGACACACACGTGCACGGCGCTATGTACACACACACACACGCACGTGCACAGCACTGGGTACACACACACATATACACACACACACACGTGTACAGCACTGTGTACACACACGTGTGCAGCACTGTATATACACACGTGTACAGCACTGTATACATATACATACGTGCACGACACTCAAGAAAGTCACCAGAAAAGCCAACCACGAGTTCAGACACAACAGTGACCTTGCAAGGCTGCAGTTCACACACTGCAGTGACCTTCCAAAAAACGCAGGCAGCCGATACTCCACAGCGCACCCCCACCACGCGTGCAGTCCACCTGTAGCTCCGACCTTGGCATTGTGCTGTGGTCGCCAAGGTTTACCTCACAGCGATAAGCGGGCACCGATCGCTCTGAGAAATTACGACGCCTCTGAGTGTGTCAACGGGTCATACTGAGATAGTTTGAAACGTCTGGGTGTGTCAAACGGTCATTCTATGAAATTTCGAAACGTCTGAGTGTGTCAAACGACTATTCCGAAAAACCTTGACACATCTGAATGTGTCAAACAGTCAATCACAAAATTCCTACACATCTGAGTGAGTAACCTCGGACAGGATCAAGCGATTGAGAGTTAATTTTTTTTCACATTTCAAACCGCAAAAGTTTTTCGTTAAATATTTTTTTAGTTGTAAATAGAATTTGATGCGCTCCAGCAACAACAAGACATTTCTCTATTTTTTTCATAAATTTCATCAATATTTTTCAACAACGAATACCTCAAGTTCAACAGCGTAATCCATAGCTGGTCTAAATAAATAAAACATTCAAGACTCTCAACAGCGAAAGAGAATGGCAAATTTAACCCAAAACGGCAGGACTCCAAAGAAAGTAGCCCTATAAATCGGGCCTGTAGAGTGATATCCTTTTAACGATACATTGTAACTACAAAACTAACATCAGCTTCAATTCCAGATTTTTCAAAAGTTTTGTAGTTCGTGAGATACACGTTCACGCTGAAAACTATTTGTAAAATGCCAGTTTGCAATCAACATGTCCATTACAAGCACAATCTTCTTTCATCAGAACTATCGTTTGAGTAGCGCAATTTGCATTCTAATTTCCCATTTGGTATCAGATTATTATTATATAACTAGTGTGCGCGGCCCGCCAAAAATGACGGGATTCCATACCTTTCTTGAAGAAATTTTTCAGATGTGGATGACAAACAAATACATCCATCCTAACAGTACCCGTGGTAAAAAATATTTTTGTACTTGTGCAGTGGTGAAATCGTATCACAGATACGGTCATTATAACTATCCTTATGAGCGTGACAGAGAAATGGAAGGAGCGGACTCCAAACAAATAAACCATGGGTATTATTTGGTAGTAGCAGGACCAGCGGAAATTTCACTGACAATATCATCGTTAAGCTAAGTGGACCCGTGAAAAAAATTCCGTCAACATTACTTACCTATCCTAACTTATCATGTCCTAGCCGAATCCATCCTGATAAAATGTCAAACATATCGGCATGTAAGGCCATCTTTCAATACACTGAGGAATTCGGTATCCATGATACCACAAACTCAGACATCCAATGTTTCTTAAGAAGCGGACACCAAACAGATATATAAATAAACACACAACGGGTATTATTAGGTTTGATTATAAAAGAAAGTTTTAGCCTTCCTTTATCACGACAAAGATGTTCAAAGAGAGGAAGGATGAAGGCACCATTTAGTATGGAGTTGAGGAAACGCGGAATCTATGCACAAAATGCATAGGAACAGTAAGCTAAGGAAGAAGTTCATGAAACAAGAAAAAGTTGAAGAAAAAAGTAGTAGGTGCTGAAAAACAGGACAGCAGTGAACCGAAAAAGGATGGTCCGTAACAAAACAAAAACCTATTCTTTTCAACAAAAAGAAAGCCTACCTAACCTTCATCTCGGGCCCTCACGTCGTCCCCTGGAAGCGCAAATTCCCATAGATACAATAGTTGTATCCCCGTGAGGGGATTTGGTTTCAGAATATGATAAATATTGTACAGCACACATTCGTGCGCACCTTCAACAATCTACGCTACTTATGGATCAGCCATATTTTGCCATAATTTTTCGCTGTCGAGGGTCTTGACTTACGCTGAGTGTCGACCGGTAAGCTGACTTACGTCAAGTGTGTCAAGGTTAGCACCCTCACGTGCGTCGCACGACCCATGACCCTGAAAAGTGCACCATGACACATTGATTGATGATGTGAATTGATGACACTGACCAGGGTCGGCTTTGTGACAAATTTGCTCTAACTTTTATAACAGCCAATATGAAAAAGGAGAATCGAGAAAAAAAGCCTGAGCAGAAGGTCGCATGCACGGTTTGTGTGTTTTGTACGCCATTTTTTGTAGGGCAGCGCCATGGATGGAAAAATAAGAATTGAGGTTTTTCTAAGCGCAAAATTGAACTGGCAACGCGTTCCAAAGGAAAGTAATGCTGATTTCCGTAGTGAATGACAAGAACACAAATGAATGTAGCTTTCACCACGCACAATTACGAGGACAGCCTCTTAGGAGCGTGCCACTGACGTGTTGATGTTGAAATAGCAACACATTAACCAATCCAACACTTCGGTTTATTCCAACAGAGGCCGATACCAACACTTCGGCCTCCGTCTATACTAACAAAACCGATATCTACACTTCGACCTCGGCCTGTACCAACACAAACCGATGCCATCACTTCGGTCTCTTTCTATACTAACAAAACCAATATCTTCACTTCGACCTCAGGCTGTACCAACACAGCCGATACCAACACTAAGTGCAACATCACACTAAGATACCAATACCATCGATACCAATACCAGAACTTATATCAATACTAGGTTCGCTAACAATGTATCGGACAATGCCATACTTGGGTCGTTACCGATACAGGCGGATACCAGTATTCCATCTAATACCAACACGAATCGATGCGAAGACATTGGCCAATGCCAAAATAGGATAATACCAATACATGCGCCGACACCAATGCAGGCCGATATCAATCGATACCTCAGGGTTCAACACAAGTCGTTATCAATACTTAGGCAGACAGAACCAATGACTAAACCATTTGGTCAAGCGACGGAGAGGTAAATATAAATCACGTTTCAAGCAGTGAAAGTTTTCGTTAAAGAATTGAATGTTCGCATGACTAATTATGCGTATTCCTCCTTACGGCCAAGGAGAACAGGAGTTCAACAAATAACCCTACCCATGCGATCCATTATCATGAGGTTTATCATGATGATGAAAATTAACACGATAATGAAAAATATCATGATATTGTAAATTATAATGATAAATATCATGACATTGTTAATTATAATGATAAACATCATGATATTGTAAATTATAATGATAAACATCATGATATTTTAAATTATAATGATAAATATCATGACATTGCTAATTATAACGATAAATATCACGATAATGATAAATATTAAGATCTTCATGAGGTTAAAGCGAAGAAGGGCCGATGCAAAGCGCAACAAGCGCGCACCGGAATCAATGCGGCCGAGATCAAGAAGTGAGCAGCAAAAGGCTGGCGGCGCTTTGCTGTGCGGCGCATTGACCTCGCATGACACGCCCGCGCTCGCCGGGCCGTCCAGCCCTCTCGTGCCGGCCTGCTCTGCCCTCACTGCCAGCGCTGCGCTGGGTGCTGCTGCTGCAGTGCCGTGTGTTGCAGTGTGGGTGGGTGTTACAGTGTGTGTTGCCATGTGTGCGATGCAGTGTGGTGTGTGCGTCTTGCAGTGTGTGTGCTGTAATATGTGTTGAAGAGTAGAGTGTGCGTTGCTCAAGGAAAGAAGAGTCTACAACAAAAACTTCACGAAAGCGTCGACACCTGCTGTTTGAATCTGACCGACTGCTGCTAAATAATCTAGCGTCGCTTATTGTGTGCATATAGTGGTTTTTACTTTGAGGATGTTGGTGTTGGCCCTGTCAGGGAGCGTTGATCTCGAGACACACGAAGCAGCGTTTAATATTTTGCAACAGATTAGATTAGATTAGATTATTAATTAGTTTAAGCCTCCCTATCCTCAACAAATGATATCCAAAGAGAGGAAGGAAGAAGGCACCATTTAGTATGGAGTTAAGGGAACGCGGAATCTATGCAGAAAGGGCATAAAAACAGTAAGATGAGAAAGAAGTTATGAAACAAGATCAAAGTTGAAGAAGAAAGTAGTAGGTGCTGAAAAAACAGGACAGCAGTGAACCTAAAAAAGATGGTCTGTAACAAAACAAAAACCTATGCTAGTTTAACAAAAAGAAAGCCTACCTAACCTTTAGCTCGGGCCTTCACATAGTCCCCCTGAGAGCGCTAATTCCTATAGATACAATAGTTGTATCCCCCTGAGGGGCTATTTTGCAACATTCGCGTCCATATTTCAAGCAATGCAACGCTGGCGCTCTGGAATACCTTAATAACAACGCCAATGAAATGTTCACATACAGTATACACACACACACTTAATAGGAGTCATTGAACAACTGAAAGTTATTCAATTCCACTGTATACAGGGTGTTTCAAAAATACACGGCATAATTTCAGGTATGTATTTCCCACATGTAGACAATCAAAATAGTTCATTACAACATATGTCCGGAAATGCTTCATTTCCGAGTTATGGCCTTCACAACATTGAAATTTACCGGAACGTTTTTCTTTCCGCAGGTCGTTGCCATTACAGAAGATGTTCAAAATGACCACCTCCTGCTTGAATACAGACCTCACATCGATGTCTCATTGACCTGCGAACACGATCCCACACTCCAGGAATGTTGCGTATGTCCTCAGAGCGTGCCACAATTCGATTCCGAAGGGATTCCAAATCAGGCACCGGAGACGAATAAACCAATGATTTTAAATGGCCCCACAAGTAGAAATCGAGAGGGTTCAGATCAGGTGAGCGTGGAGGCCAAGCAATTGGGCCACCTCTACCTATCCATCGATCAGGAAATCTTCGATCCAAGTACCGGCGAGCCGTACGACTGAAGTGTGCAGGAGCGCCGTCATGCAAGAAGTGAGCGTGCTGACGATCGATCAGTGGAGTGTCGTCATAAACATCAGGTATGATGTTTTCCAGGAAGTTTGTGTACGCCTGCCCCGTAAGTCTGTTTACAAGTACATGGGGTCCAACTAACCGATCACCAATGATACCGGCCCACATGTTGAGGGAGAACCGCACCTGGTGATGAGATACAACAGTTGCATTTGGGTTTTCATACGCCCATACATGCTGATTGTGGAGATTTGTTATGCCATCTCGTGTGAACTGTGCTTCATCTGTAAATAATACTAAGGCAGGAAAGTTCGGATTTGCAGCACATTGCTGCAAGAACCACTGACAGTACCTAACTCGTGCAGGGTAATCTGCTGGTGACAGCGCCTGTACACGTTGCAAATGGTAAGGATACAATTGATACTCTTTCAGCAGTCTCCAGACAGTCGTATGGGGAACATTCACTTGCAACGCTAACCTTCGTGTGCTGATAGAAGGAGTTCTGTTCACAATCTCCAGAATCTCCTCCTGTTCTTCTGGAGTTGTAGATCTTGGTCGTCCCCTTCCCAATCCAGGAGAGTCAAATTTTCCATACTCGCACAGACGCTGATGGAGACTTACAAATGTCTTCCGAGCTGGACATTGTCGCTGTGGGTACCTCTCCTGGTACAAACGACGAGCCAGCGCAGCATTGCCGTCTGCCTTACCGTAGATCAAGTGCATCTCTGCCAGCTCCTGATTTGTGTACATGACACACAGTCGAACGCCAAACACAACACTGAATTTAACCTTCGCCTAGGAATGATCTGTCAGAGTGCCCTCTTAATGTGTCCTTTGACGGCAACGACCTGCGGAAAGAAAAACGTTCCGGTGAATTTCAATGTTGTGAAGGCCATAACTCGGAAATGAAGCATTTCCGGACATATGTTGTAATGAACTATTTTGATTGTCTACATGTGGGAAATACATACCTGAAATTATGCCGTGTATTTTTGAAACACCCTGTATATTATTGTAAGGTATTCTTCCGTAATATTTTTGACGCAGTTTTCTGTCAGAAGCTGGAGAACGCTTCGACATTTCAAGCGTTATGTCTTGTAAACAAGTTACCCACATAATATTTCTTCACCACTTCTCCATTAACTATACGACACATGACCGCTAACCATCTGTTATGCTGCCACAATTAAAAAATATTAAAACTCACACAGCAGAAACTTAATTTTAATGATAAATCAGGTAAAACTGTTCTCATTACACACCAAGAATTACTTCTGAGCATGAAAAGTAACTTGTAGGAAGCGAGGAGTGCCTTCCAAAAATTACCACAGCCCTTGGCGCGCAATTGAGCAACGCTGTGTCCTCGCAATGATTTTCTTCGAAATCTTTCCAACGATAAAACAGAAATAATTCAATTGTACAACATGTTAAACTACAGACTCCTTAATCTCTTTTTTTCTGAGCCAAGATCAAGGTATGGAAGCCATCACAAGGAATTAGTTGTTCGTTGACGACATAGCTAATATCACACACTAGGGTGGCCAGTACTCATAGGGTACATTTTTTTAAGCAGAATTTTCTTGACCGGACCCCTAAAAAGGTGAAGTTGATAGAAAAAATGATACTGGTAAAGTTTCAGACCATTTGAACATCGTTAACCCGTGCCCCAACGGCCTTAAAGTTCTGAAAAATGACATTTTTCGCGATTTTCAGAACTTTGAGGCCGTTGGGGCACGGGTTAACGATGTTCAAATGGTCTGAAACTTTACCAGTATCATTTTTTCTATCAACCTCACCTTTTTAGGGGGTCCCGTCAAGAAAATTCTGTGAAAAAAAATCTACCCTATGAGTACTGGCCACCCTAATCACACACGCAAGAACTCCAAAACCAGATGAAACAGCTCCCTCAGGTCTTCAACACATTCCCCGCGTATTGGGCCATATGTGTACCACATGATAAATTGTTCATTCACGTACCGGTAAAAATGAACGACGTTTCATGTTTCGCGATCTGTTTAGAGAAAAACCATTAGGTGAAATGTTATCGTGCAATTGTATTAAAATATTTCTTAGAAAAGATAAAAATGTATTCGAGCAGTAAAGTCGATTTTCCAGTTCTGACACTCACAACCTAACCAACCAACCGTTAACAACCGTGGAAACGCGGTGTACGTGTTAAAGACTTCGCGAAGACCAACACGTCTGAATAAGCGGATCTCATGAGACTGGTAACAGAGCCCAAGTCAGGTTTTCTCTCAAGCACCGCACGCTTACCGATGCCCGCTGCCTGGGCTCAGCTACTGCCGACAACTTTTCGCCGGACAAAAATTTCAATGTGAGAATTGGGAAGGCAATGTCAGTTATTTCTCGCCTTACGACTCGCGAGTGGGCACACCCCAAACTGACCACCAGATCGAAGTTGGAGGTGTACGATGCTTGTGGTAACCACGGTACGGTTGCCAGATATGGACCATGTAAACCAGGCAAAAACAACATCTTAAAATCTATCATGCCAAGTTTCTCAGTCGTATCCTAAGCAGATTCTCAGTCGTATCCTTAGTCGCATTAGTCGTATCCTGAGGCTTACAACGTAAAGGTCCTGTCTGAAGTTGACCTCCCTAGCGTGAATCAAAGGGCTTGCAATGTTTAAAAAAAGCTCAAACTTACATATTTCGTCCTCAAAAAAAAATAATACTAAGAGTAAAGAGGACCTTTCGCTGCCGGTTGTACAGCCACGACTACAAGTGTTTAAAAATTTTGCGACAGACCTACGAGTAAAGCTACGACTTGTAATCTACAATTGTTAAATTTCGTAGAAACCACCAAGTTCAGGCTAATGCATCAGAAAATTAATCCAGAGTCACTAGAATTGATCAATCACGTTATTAGGGCAACAGCCTCACGAAAACTGCACTCCATCATCTCACAACGTGACCGGGGTAGAGCGTACAGAGTTACAAGAGAGCATTCCTGTACTTATTGAACTACACATCGCAATGCACAACTGATGTATAAATAGCATTACTCGACACATATTTTGTAATCTGTAAGCGTAGCGAATGGAAAAGGGAAGCAAACACACTAGCAGAAGACATTACGCCATTTTAGAGTCGATTTTCAACTAAGTTAAGTCGTCGTAACTGTAAAGTCGATGGCGTAAATTCTTCAACGTCGACTTGGTTACGTTACTGAATGCAGCACGTCCAAGTCAACCTTAACCTTCTACCGCCCCACGTTCCCCACATGGTACACTCAATAAAAATGCTCGCATGTTTTAGTCTTACGAAGTCGATGCTCTTATGTGTTTTTTAAAGTTCGCTGCCAGGTGGCAGTTCCGTTTCTAATGCGATGTCGGAGACAACATGACGCTAGAGCCAGTTAAATATAGGTGGTTAAACCACTTGTAATATGAATAAAAAATTAAACAGTTATGGTTTAAAAAATATTCGTACCGATACGATGACACAAATTGCTTTAAAATCTTGACCCTAACCAACACTCTCCACTTAGAAATTAGTATGAGGAAAAAAACATCAACTGGACTAGTACTCGAGTGTTTACAACCAACCAACGCGTCACTGACCACCCAACGCGTCACTGACCACCCAACGCGTCACTGACCACCCAACGCGTCACTGACCACCCAACGCGTCACTGACCACCCAACGCGTCACTGACCACCCAACGCGTCACTGACCACCCAACGCGTCACTGACCACCCAACGCGTCACTGACCACCCAACGCGTCACTGACCACCCAACGCGTCACTGACCACCCAACGCGTCACTGACCACCCAACGCGTCACTGACCACCCAACGCGTCACTGACCACCCAACGCGTCACTGACCAACCAACGCGTCACTGACCAACCAACGCGTCACTGACCACCCAACGCGTCACTGACCAACCAACGCGTCACTGACCAACCAACGCGTCACTGACCAACCGACGCGTCACTGACCAACCGATGCGTCACTGACCAACCGACGCGTCACTGACCAACCGACGCGTCACTGACCAACCGACGCGTCACTGACCAACCGACGCGTCACTGACCAACCGACGCGTCACTGACCAACCGACGCGTCACTGATCAACCAACGCGTCACTGACCAACCAACGCGCCACTGACCAACCAACGCGCCACTGACCAACCAACGCGCCACTGACCAACCAACAGATCTTCAGTTACCAGGTCCCAGAGTTTATAAAATAACTTTTACTAACTTCAATTGATGCCAATAAAAATTTATCCCAAATATTTATAAATTGAATCAAGTATAATATTAGTTCAATAGGTGTGAATAATTTTTTTCGTACAATTAGCGGTTTGCATGATGTAATCTATGACTCTAGCATAATTCAAGGGAAAACTGTGCTTCATATATCCGCTGATCTCACGACCAGCTAGTGAGGGCAAACACTTTAGAACTTTTTGACAGTTTTCGTTTTAGAGAAAAAATATTTTACTCGTTTCGTGTGTCAGTACTCGCACATGTCGTTCAAATTTTTCTGTATTGCACATTCGTTCCTCAATGACTGTTGAAGTATATTCGTCTGACTGCGGGCGAAATTAAAAAAATATTAATTAAATAGCATTATTCAAACATTTATCCACTAATCAAAATAGTCATGAACATAAATAGATCCTTTTCCATGCTGTGTTGGGAAAATTTATTTTACTATGCCCTAACCTAATGACGGAAACAAAAAACCTGGGTTACATGAATAAACTTCTGATACATTATATAAGCGGCTTTCGCGATGCATTGCTGCAGCGCATCGTAGCTACGGTCGTTACCTGGGCAAGCGTCTCCCGGCAACTAACTGAACCAGACATATTTTTCCAGTGAGTGAAACATGCATGGTTCATGAGTACAATGTCACAGCTGTTATGCCATACATATGGATGGGATTGCACACATTTTGCACACGATATTGGACGTCGCTCATCAAAAAGAACAATAAAATCCCAGCGCTGAACTCGCTTCTCAAAACATAGTATTGTATTTTTCAAAACGAGGGCAAAATTACTTCTTGATTAAACAAACCTTACCTTTCATCTTTGATGTTGAGAAGTCCAATGGCACGAGTTATTTGAATTCATGATCACATGCGTCCTTAAAATCCCTGAATTACGAACACGAACGGCAACAGGTGTTCACAGAGAGCGGTCGCGACAAACCACCTTGCACGACATCTCAACCGCTACTGTTGACATCGAGCTGATGGTGACAGTGACAATGTTCACGGCACGGTTCACTGCCAGGTTAGCTGGCCCGCCAGGGGTACATGTTACGGATTCATTTTGAAAGACGCAATGTGACATTATGTGAAGCGTAACATTTTCAGAATTCTAAACTGAACTGATTTTTATCATTTTCATGACACGCATTTAAAATATGAACGGGTATTTTATTATTTTCAGAACCGCGTTTGGAAAACATAGTCGCATGTAATTCTTAAAGAAAGAATTCTTAATTTCTTAACTTTTCAAATCATTGCGTTTTTTGCAGAATTTCATGGCCCATTTCAAGGTGCGTTATCTCTACTAGCGTACCTTACAAGGCTTACATGCTGTGTAAGCAAGGCTTAAACAGCATATATGATCTGATATTCATTCCCCTCGCTACGTCCTGGCATAGTGTCCATTAACATACAGAGACCTTTATTAATTAATTAAACATCAAAACTGCTACATTAAAATTTCAGTCCTTTGGTCGATCGATGTGGAATTTAGTCAAGATTTAAAATATTAGCCTAGTAGGTTATATTCCATGAAAATATTAGCAGGTAATACTCAATGAAAATTTTAGCAGGTAATACTCAACGAAGATATTAGCAGGTAATACTCTATAAAGATATTAGCAGGTAATACTCAATGAAAATACTAGTAGGTAATACTCAAAGAAAATTTTAGCAGGTAATACTCAACGAAGATATGAGCAGGTTATACTCTATGAAGATATTAGCAGGTAATACTCAATGAAAATACTAGCAGGTAATACTCAATGAACGAGCTCCACGTTATTCATAACCTGTACGCTACGAACACAATTACAAATTTAATTTAGAATTTAATGACTCGGACGCTTTTGACCTCACCAAGGGCCCAAGCTCACGCACCTGGAAGAATGCCACGTGATAAGTCTGTACGAATGATTATTTCAGCAGGAATCAAACGCCTCAACTGCTCACGATGGTAAATGTTTTATGGAATTTAGTATCCCTACGATGAAAATTGAAGTTCTAGTTTCTGAAGCTTTCTGTTTCAACAAAATAACGTTGTTTATTGAATTTATTATGGCGTTGCTGATAAATTAATTTGGGATTACTAACGCCCACTATGATTTTTTTGGATGAAAAATAAGCATGATGCGAAAGTTCATTTTTATGTTCACAGTTGGAAATACATTTGCTTCATTTCTCTCAGCCATCATACAAAGACTCTTCGAGTTAATGCCTCAATTCGTTGATTAAAACAATCGTTAAGTGGAGCAAAGGCAAACATTTTAAAACCTTATTTGAATATTATTTTTTAACCTAATTTGAAAATAAGTGTCTATTATTAACAATAGATACTTGTAACATAACTTTTGCAAGTGTCTGTCTTTGATGACGCTTGTAAAATATATTTAATACAATGAATTCCGTTTTAATTACCATTTCCTTATGTTCATGTACAGAAATTCTGTCGTGCTTGAGGGATAGAACGTGGTGTCCCGCGTGTGAAAAACAACAAATGATTAAATTAAGCTATAAATCAATTTGAGCCTCACTAACCCAAAAAGCGATATTTCACTCTAAATTCCATAAGAAAAAAAGGATGGCAAGAGTCATATTGCCATGACGTCGCCTATGTCAGAAATTCTGACGCTTGAAAATTTGAAATAGGTGGAGAATATTAGGTTAATGCAGTTTGGAATATTTTTAAGTAAGATTACTTTTGTTGACGAATTAGTTGTTTCACCCTTCCTGAAAAAAATCCTCCTGTGTACTTCTGTCATATGTTTGAGAAGTCCTGAAGATTTAGCCACGTATATGTACAAGTGTACCGCATACCTATTGAAAACTATCACTCATATCTACTATATCCTGGTAGTTTTCATCGAAGGAACGAGGAACTATGATCTACTTGAAGATCCTACAATACATACGTACGTAAAAAAGTGCTGCATGCACATTGAAAACAATTAATCGTATCTACTATGGCCAAGTAGTCATTGTCAAAGAAACGAGGAAAAACGTTCTGTTTGAATTAAAAAGAGCAGTACTTGTCGTTGCGTCTGAGTACAGAATACGGTCTGTGTTACGTATACATAAGTATCATGGAGGAAAGAATGGCATAAAATCATGAAGAAAAGAGACATAAGAAACATGGATGAAAGAAAGACAAAAGTATCATGGAGGAAAGAAAGGCACAAGAAACATGGAGGAAAGAAAGGCACAAGAAACATGGAGGAAAGAAAGGCATAAGAAACATGGATGAAAGAAAGACATAAGAAACATGGAGGAAAGAAAGACATAAGAAACATGGAGGAAATAATACGCACTAAAATGCCGCATTCATCACAGTAGCTCCACCACAGTAGCTTCATCACAGTAGCTCCATTCATCACAGTAGCTTGTAGCTCCACCTCGGCTCAAAATGATTGTTTGTTAATATTTGAAGCTGGCCTTCTCCCAAAAGCCTTGTTCGAGTGCCATTTTCGGTCCCAAAACTTCCACTTGTTGCTCTCAATTCGTAATGATGTGAAAAAAAATAATTCATACTCAGTCTAACTTTTTTCGCCGCCCGCATGCATGTTTTTCACCGCCTAAGTGATTTAATAGGTTAAAAACATGCATGAAGGCGGCGGAAAAGTTAGACTGGGTAAGCAGGGCACTTTGAGCGACCTCGAGAAATGTCTCCTCAAAAATGCACTATAAATACATTTTTAAAAAACCCATGAAGAAAATGCTGTTAGTGGGAGACGAGCAGAAAAAACAGATCGTGGACTTGAAACCTAGACTCAAGATTTCCCTCCAACATTTCAGGACTGACGCAAAAGATAGCATTTCTTCAAGCAGAATTAAAATGCGCTTTACAAACCAGATTCCTGTGAACACATTGTTGATATGTCCCAGTTTCAACGAATGCCTGGCGTCAGCAGCCTCTAAACTCTAAACAGAAATCGCGGTACAATGTTCGAAAGATAAAGACTTCATGACGCATTCTTTTCAAAGAATCCAATTATGTATTTTTTTCACTTTTCGTTGACGGCGTGCTTCTTTTGAGCAGACTTTGAACCATGAGAATTGTGTTCTGCAAGTTTATTTTGAAACAGCAAGGTTCGAAACTCAGCAATGTCTGATAAAGAAGCGCTGCTTTGAAACGAATATGAGTGACATTTTGTTTCCTTACATATTTTGCTCCCTTGTAGTGAGTTCAGATCAGAAGCCTGTGATGTTACATAGGTAAGGCAGTCAGGTTTTGTCAATGCGTAATTTTACTTCAATTGCGATACTCTGCTTATTTATATGTGCTTGTTATAGTCAGTTGTGCTCTTGACCAATCACTATGTTAACTAAGTACCTGGAAGAACGTATACCAAGCTCAGATTTGTTCGACTTTCGATAAGTGCGCTCTCTGCGCGACGACGCAGAATTAAACTGCAGAATGTAGCCCTCTCTGAATTTAGAATTAATGACCAAGTCTCAATGTTATATTCCTGCAGCAAATATATGTATTACAGTTTGCAAAGTTAGCGCTTACACGTTTGCGCACCTAGTTGAAATTATTACTGCCTTAATTAATATTCAGAAAAATTTCTTCCATGCGGGCTTTTCGACCAAACTAGAATAAATGACAGTGAATCAGAGTATTATTTAGAAATTAATTAACTATATTTATGGAACAAAATGTGAAAAAAATTATCAAAACCTCACGATTCTTGTTCCGGCAAAAAGAGTTTTAACGATCAGCTAAACATTCACGAACATATTCCTCGATTTGGTCTCGTTTTTACTTCTGACGGCGACCGATTGATAATATTTTCTTCGAACCTGGACCGCGTGGGTGTAATGTGATCAGAGCTGTGGGCGCTAGTACAACGAAAATAGCACTAGACTATGAACACTTTGACTGCGGCGTGCGCCACCGGTGGTACACGCAGGTAATTTTCATAATGCTACTGACCGACCAGTAGTCGCGAACTCAATTTTCACATATACTTAATCAAAGGTTAATGAAAGCACGATTCAGTTCATGTTTGGTATTTTCAAAATAGTGTACTACAACTGACTTTAAATTTGAGTTTGGTGTTGAACTTAATATTTAGTTGCCGCAATCAAAGTGTTGAAATAATAGTTGAAATACTTCTGAATAGGTGTAGCGTTACCGCTAGCGCTACAAAATTCAAAGTCTGGTGCCGGTAGGGCTAGTGCAATAAAGTTTACATGAAATTTGCGTGAGATTAATCGCTTTTTTATCCAACCTGGTGCAGGGAAGGGGAAATAATTAACACACTCATTCAAGTTTTAGTTCCTACTTTATAACTGATGGTGCTTTAAACATTAAAGGTGCTTTAGCACGTCATCTCTGTGAGCTATGAGAACACGATATAATTACAAGTGAAATGGGTTTGCATATATCTCATCCATGAAATTTGCACATGAAAGGAAAAGAGTTACTTTCAAACTTAATTTTCTTGCTTAATTTTAGGAGCTTCAAATGTTCAAACTTTTCTTCGGAGAGGGATGTACGCTTTGGTCAAAGCATATATTTACCAGCAGGTAAAATTCTCTCAACTGCAGCATTTGAAAGTAAAGGTTTGAATTTGAAAGTCAGTTCGATAAACATTCTTATGAAAGTTTCTGATGTTCTTTAACAGAACTTCACTGCAAGTATTGCTGCGATACCCTCGTCTCAAGAATACAGATACTTCATCGATAGCAATTTCATTTGACACGCATTTTCAACTATCCTGCGAAACATTATGTCATATGAAAACTTGTCTTATTCCCTAACAGTTTTAGCAGCAGGTGCGAATAATTTGCATTTAAATGTCAACTTTTTCAACGAGTTTGATTCTTTACTTGGTGGTTGCGGAACATATTCGGAAAAGACCCAGGATTTTTAATCACATGCAGCTGCACTATCAATAGGCACTGATCCATTTGGAATAAGTTCACCGTTGCTCGAAGCCATTACAAATACTATACCAGTCAATCAGCGCGACATGAAGGGAGTAAGAGACAGTATGACACATAATTATAAGCCGACAATCTCGTCAAAACTTGTAGCACACTTTATTGAAACACTGCACCGCTACCGTATCAAGATTACGCATTTCGATCTGTTAAAAATTACTTCGATCTCTAGGGAGTGCTTACAATAACCGCATCTGATATTCCATCATTGAGCACAACGAGATAAAGCGCATTCTAACCGTTGCTGCTATCATCGGTGTACGTGATTAACTGATGATACCTGCCTGTTCTTCATGCTGTTCTTATGCTCATTTGAAAGTTTGACGAAGCATTCGACATGTGCGGAAATCATTGATTTTAAATGTAAGTTTGCGCAATGTTTTAATCCAGAAGGCTAAATCAAAACAGCGCCTAGCGCTTGATACGTGCTCGAAAACTTTCAGTAGTTTTTCTAGTGTTGCTAAGAATTTTAAGAACGGAGATGCAAAAAAATTAACTTTGCTAACAGGGCGCTAGTTTTGTTAGCGATAGATTATAGCACAGTTCTAAGTCTGGTATAGCATTCTTTTCTAGTCGAGGAAATGCAGTTATATTGCCTGCATCGGTAATGAAATTGTTGTTATTAACGGGCAAATACCCAATTGTTCAGGGAGATATACTGAAATAACAACTTTAAATTACGTCAATAGGTATTATTGTCGTGTTTTCGAATAAAATGAAGTGTAAAATGATATCTACGTTGACGGCGAAAAATGCACTATAAAATACGTATTTTTTATAAGTTCACAGCATAGGTGTGTACATCGTTGGTTTCGGCAATGAAAACCATTCCGATGGAAAAAATTACTAAAGGAAAAAAGGAAACGAAAAATCGTATGGAAAATTTTAATTGAAACGAAGAGAGTTCGAAATAAACTCCAAATGATTTAAATTTTGTGTATTTTAATCGCCCGCCAATTTCCCTATTTGACTCTCGACTATCTTCTGCTTATACTTAGTTATGCTCAAATTAATTTTTCTACGTTACCCATGGGAAACAGATTTCAAAATGACTTGTTGGGCAGCTTTTTTCCGTCTCGTAAAAGCTTGCTGTGTCACAACACGTACATCAATTGCTAACTCAAAGTCTTTCAGTTCAGAGGACATGCTATCCATCTTGTCCACTTATATCAGCACGTAAATTAATTAATTATGAGTTCATTAAACACGATAATCCGTTCTTCATTTTTGCTCAATTCTTCAAGCATAGCTTCTCCATTACAACAAATTTATCTACTCAAAATTTTTCATTTAAGACGTTTTTAAAACGTAGTGTATTGATTAGTATTTTACATTCCAACTTTACAGGATGTTCTATCATATTTTCCTTTCCTCTTCTTTATATTTAACTCGTCTGCTCGTTAGCTCCACCCAACATCACAACACAACCCCTACGTCTAGGATATCTCACGATATCCTACACCTTCACCACACAGCTCCTAAGTCTAGGATTTCTCACGATATCCTACACCTTCACCACACAGCCCCTAAGTCTAGGATATCTCACGATATCCTACACCTTCACCACACAACCCCTAAGTCTAGGATATCTCACGATATCCTACACCTTCACCACACAACCCCTAAGTCTAGGATATCTCACGATATCCTACACCTTCACCCCACAACCCTAACGTCTAGGATATCTCACGATATCTTACACCATAACCACACAACCCCTGAGTCTAGGATATCTCACGATATCCTACACATTCACCACACAACCCCTAAGTCTAGGATATCTCACGATATCCTGCACCTTCACCACACAACCCCTAAGTCTAGGACATCTCACGATATCCTACACCTTCACCACACAACCCCTAAGTCTAGGATATCTCACGATATCTTACACCATCACCACACAACCCCTACGTCTAGGAAATCTCACGATATCCTACACCACCACAAAACCCTCAGGGACGTCTAGGACGTGAGGAGCCCTACAGATCCCAGATCAGGGGCGCTAGGGATGGCTGCGTTGAGGTCCTGCACGGTACAGCAGTAGGTGGCGCCCGCCGTGTAGTCCGTGAAGTCAATGTCGGGGAGCCAGGTGATCTCGCCACACACGTCCTCACACAACTTCGCTGGCTCGGACGTGAGGTACGGGTTGTTCACGCCCACGATCGCAGCTGCGGTGCCCGTGGACGGGTCAGACACAACCTGCGAAAGTTCAAGTAGGGTGATTATGGTGTTGTTAAAAACATGTATGTGTGCACAAGTACCGTCTTAAGCGTTGTTAAAAACATGTATGTATCCACAAATACTATGCATAAAGGGTTATGGCGTTGTTAATAACATGTGTGTTTGCACAATTACAGAAACAATCATTTAAAAAATAAAAAACAAGGAAAACAAACTTGCATTTGTTTTAAACAGCCGTTTTCCCTTACCAGTTTGCGATGTTCATGTTTTTTTCCATCAGAACTACGATTATAAATAAATTCTGTGTTTTCTATTTGACACACTATGTATTTTTTTCGTCAGAATGAAAAATTGCTGATTTTGCTCGACATTTGCTCAGAATGCAGGTACAAACTAAATGCGGCGTCAGCAGAAAACTTGCATGCGACACCAACGCGCCAAACATTCTATGTTGCAGTAGTGCATCTAAAGTCACAAAATTGCATCGAGAGCAAATCAGTAGAAGCATTCAAAGTCCAGTGCGATTTTCTGTCAGTGAACGGAAGTCAGTGGGACTTACATTCTTTTTCAGGTGAACGAACGAGTGTCATATCAAACACAACACCGCAAATTGAACGTTATGTTTCTCCACGTAATTGAAAAACATGACTAAATAATATCCCTTTCTAAATTCGAGGGAATAACTTTCCACACGCCGCAAATTAGTCATTAAGTTACTGCACATAATCGAAAAAAACACTAAGTAACACCCCTTTCTAAATTTACGGACCCAACCTTCCACGTGATATCAGGAGCAGGAATAACGGCCTCGTCTTCTGTGAGGCCGAGGAAGATATCAACAGGGTTGCCGTTCGTGTCGTCGAGCTGCAGGACGTTGTAGCCGCCGCTCCACACCTCGATGTCGGAGCCGCGGGAGGCAGCGAGGTCCCGTACGCTCTCCTCCAGGACCTGGGGGAGCGGGCAGGTCGTTATGGACACGGGCAGGTCGTTATGAAGGACACGGGCAGGTCGTTATGGACACGGGCAGCCCGTTCCGAAGGACAAACTAAATGCCCTCACATTTGTAACACCATCAAGGCAATTTTTAGCACTGTCCTCTATACCATCCTGAGCAAGTCCTATTTTTGACAACATGGTGGAAGTGAAATCTTGCCTGTATTGTTAGTTCAAAAATTTCTGCGAACAATTCGAACATCAACTAAAGCATATATATACAATTTCTTTTCAATATATGTGATTGGCGTAAGTACGAGGCCTGTCGAAAAAGTATCCGACCTTTGGCCAGAAAAAATACTTCAACAACCTGACGGGGTTGGGACCCTAATCCCCTTCAAAGTAGGCTCCTTGTGCTTCCACACACTTAGCCCACCGATCCTTCCACTGCCGGAAACACCTCTGGAAGTCTTCTTTTGGAATGGTGTTCAGCTCTGTCGTCGCGTTCCGCATTATCTCTTCTCTACTCTCAAAACGGGATCCTTTCAGTGGTGTCTTCAATTTTGGAAACAACCAGAAGTCGCAAGGAGCCAGGTCTGGAGAGTAGGGAGGTTGGCGAACGGTCGTAATTCCATGTTTGGCCAAGAAATTGCGGATCAAATGGGATGAATGTGCGGGCGCGTTGTCGTGATGCAAGTGCCAGTTGTTCGCAGTCCACATGTCTGGTCTTTTGCGCCGAACTGCATCACGAAGTCGCCGGAGAGCATCCTGATAGTACTCCTTTGTCACTGTTTGTCCTTCCAGTGCGTATTCGTGACACACAATTCCACGGACATCAAAGAAAACAGTCAGCATCGACGGAGTCAAACAGGCAATGCGACGATGGAGCTGAACACCATTCTAAAAAAAGACTACCAGAGGTGTTTCCAGCAGTGGAAGGATCGGTGGGCTAAGTGTGTGCAAGCACAAGGGGCATACTTTGAAGGGGATTAGGGTCCCAACTCCGACAGGTATTCGAAATATTTTTTCTGGCAAAAGGTCGGATACTTTTTAGACAGGCCTCGTATATGAGAAAATAAGATTTTCAAAAATACCGTATTAATTCAAATTAATATTTATCCACGAGTTGAGTGCGAGTCCTTTTTGAAAAAACTTAGAATGCAAAATTCAATATGTATGACCAGCTTTAGACTGTACTGATGAGAGTATTAAAGGATTACTCGGATTAGCATAGAAACCAACTGTTATTTGATTCGACAACATTTTCTTCATAAGTGATCAGCCTGACTGAAATCGAAGCCTTTCCACCATTAATGGTAGCAGTGATGATATATTAAATTAATTAACGGAGTAAATACCAGGACAAACAGTCTATGTGTATCACTTGCCCAAGTTAAACAATTAGTGTCTAGCGAAAGCACGCGCAAGTTTTTGTGACCTAAAGATTTCATTTACCCTCCAGTTGCCGTTATTGAAGGACTGCCACTGCGGCACGGCGTTGATGTAGTAGTAGGTGGCGTCTTCTTCTTGTTCCGTCACAAAATCGGCGTCGGGCGCCATGTGGCCGCGAGCAAAGAAATAACTTTGGCTTACGTCGATAATGCTCTGGAAAGATATACCTGGAGAGCTCACATTTTATTCTTAAAAGATTAGTGTTTCCCACAGTATTCACTTAATACACGTAATTTTTTTACTCGCCGAGGAACTGCGGCATGGCTTACTTTTCGTTAGTTGATAACAGTATTTCAGTATTTATCTCACACGCGACGTAATTCTTTTACTTGCCAAGGAATTGCAGCATGGCTTACAGTCGTTTGTGTGTATCATAAAACAGGCAATTTGCTTGTTTTCCATCCCACTTACTGAGTCACCGAGAATTGTTTCCATAAGAGCGATCTGGGAGTCCTGCTCGTAGCAGGTATTGGCAGACACTGTGAAGAAACCGGAGTCGGTTTTGAAGCTCGGGCGGTCCGGGTTGGAGTCTTTGGCAGCAATGTTGGCTCCTCGGATGACATTGTTTGAATACAGAGTAGTTTCCAAGACTGGATCGAAACACACGGTGATCTGATCAAGAAATAGAGGTTTGCTCACATCCTTTCAGAACAAGAACCTTCGACTCACATGCCCGAAATGAAGCTGCCTCGAAAAAAAATCTTCGTTGACTATTCCATTTTTTGAAACGAACTGTAAAAATCATTACTTCACTTCGTAGCCTGAGGAGAGTAAGTGAAACGCATTTTCAATAGGTAGGAGAGTTTCCCCTTTAATCTCTTCTACCCATTTTTTTCGCTTGCGACTCTCAAGTTCTCAACTGAGTTGCTGCACGGACTCGGATGAAAACACAGGAATGACCAGACTTGAATCGAACCATAGTTTCTATTTTCCATCAGGTAACACTCTGTCCTTCATGCGAAATTTTGATTGAGTCTGATTAACTAAAAGTCTCTGTTATTTTGTGCAAATGGGGCTTCATTCTCGTGATCATCGTTATAATTTTAATTGTTGAGTAAAATATAAAAGCAATAGCATGACAGTTATGCACGAGTATGTGTTGCTAAAGCCAGCCACAAGGCGGATTTTTGGTCAGTACAGAGGTAACAAAAGCTTCGATTTTAAAACGTTGAGTAAGCTAGAAACTCAGAAACAACCAACTTTCATCAAATACCATGCCCACATGTGAAATATAAATCTATAATACCGCACTTATTTGTACTTATTGTTAAAATGTGCCATGAATTGTCAATATTTTAATTTTTGGGTACTCAGTTAAGTTTTCCTTACCAAGATGGCAACAACTAAGCAATAATTTGTACTTTTTTTTAACTTATGATGGAGCTGGACTCAGAAGCATTTTCCCATTAAATATGAGTAATTTTCTCGGAATTCTCCTCGTTTTTAAGTTCCTCATCAATTTCCGATTTAACACATTGACTGAGACGGGTTAAACTGAAGTTCAGCATTCAACTCAAATTTAAATTCACAAGTTGTTACAAAATTTTATAAATACCAAACACTGAATGGGTTCATTAAATACCACTAATTTTGACAGATCGATAAAACTTTTTCAAACGACGCATCGATAAGTCATTTCACAGCAGGAACAACTTAGCATCTACGACCATATCATATGGATCATATCACAGTCAATGTGTTAAGCAAACAACTGACCAGTTCAGATATATTCAACTAAGTTCTGCGGCGAAGCGCTCACCAGCGCATAGAAGCCGTAACCCAGAATATCGAAGCCGATTTGGTGCGTGTCGCCCCCGTCTCCGCACGGCCCCAGGTCTTTCTGGAGGCTCTCCTTCGGTCGCTCGGTGCAGCCCAGCTCTGCCATCTCGTACTCCTACATGTGGGGTACCGAGCTGAGGTGACGCTTGAAACGACATCATAGTTGAGGTCAAACTCAAGATTGTGCTTGGAACAACCTCACGGTTAAGGTCAAACTCAAGATTGAGCTTGGAACTGCCTCATTGCTAAGGATCAACTCGAAGTTGGCGAGAAACTTCCGCATTGCTAAGGATCAAATCGAGTTTGTGCTTGAAACTGCCTCATTGCTAAGGATCAACTCAAGGTTGTGCTTGAAACTGCCTCATTGCAAAAAACCAACTCGAGGTTGTACTTGGGAACTCTACTGTATACAACGTTCACAACGCACGCTCCATGCCACCGGAGCTAAATTGTTTCAGAATGTGAGGGAAGGAAAACTCCACGAAGTACGAAATTAGAACTGAGTGTCCGTGAATGTGCCGTCTACCTAACTAAATGGTAAAAGTGAACTTTCTGTGTTTCGGTGATTCAATTATGATCATTTTAACAAGTAGATCAGACCGGCGAGATGTGAAAACTCTGTATAGCCCTCGCAGTGCCGGTGAGGAACAGCGCGGACATGCTCACCCCTACCCCCTCCATCCCCCCTCCATCTCCGCTCCATCCCTTCAAAACACCCCAACTCTTAACGTGAAAGAACAAGTGCCGTTATCTCCAGAAACAAAATGGAAAGTGTGCTCTGTCAAACTCGCATCTTTTGGAAAATAATGGTGACCATTTTTTTGTGAACTACTTTTTGTTACAATAGAGCATGAATGTTGAAAATTTCTAATGTACTCATTCAATTTCTGATTAAAAAAAAAAATTAGCTTACCTTATTATCATGTTCTTTTGATGGACAATTTTGGTTAACTATTGACGTTATATGTGAGAAGGAGAAAAAACTTCTTCTTCTTTGAAGGAACTTTTAAATATAAAAATTAAATAAACTTGATCCAGCAACTTCGGAAATAATTTACCATGTTAAACATAGTAAGCCTGTGTTCACAGACAGAGCATAATTCCACAATGTGAAGTAAATTTGAACAATACGACGTTTCTCGAATAGTTCACCAAAGCAATCTTCTGATGGAAAAGTTGAAGTTCTTTTTTTTCTTCTCCCTTTTCTTCCCCAAGCAGGACAGCAAGCAACGCTGCTCTGCTCTGCCGACCGCAAGCATCCTGCCCCCTCCTCCCGCTCACACTCTGTCCTCCTCTGGCTTACACCCCAAGCCCCCCCCCCCTTGCTTTCCTACTGGCAGTCTCTCTTTATCTACCTTTAAAAGGCGAGGTCTTCTACTTTAACCCAATGAACAAAATTTAATTTTTTTTTTTCTTCCTTTCTATCAACGTCACAATGTATCAATATAGAACTCGTTCAACTACTCGGAAGGTTGCCCAATCTGAAAAAACAACATCCTCCAGTACAGCTTCGTACGAAAAGCTCAGTAAAAATCGCAAAGCATCAGCCATAAAGCGGAAAGGCAGACCTAATAAATCCGCCCCTGTAAATCCATCAGCTCAAGGTCCTCAAACACTCAAAACGAAAAATGCTTCTCGGACGTTCGTGAAGTCTGGTATCAGCAAGTGTTTCTCAGCCCCTGAAGCATCACTAATGACTGCAAAATCTGAGTCATCTGACACGGGCGAAAATCTCTCAGGCGCTGTTTGTAATAATTCAGCTCCCAGTAATAATTCATCTTCTCAAGTTCTGAAACCTGCTACTGGCACACCCGAAGCGAGTTCAAGAAATTACGTACAAGCAACACTCGACTCGCAACCCCACGCTTTGGACTGTGTCCGAGAAGACTCATCGTCCACAAAGCCGAGATTCTTCAGTAAAGAAGATACCGCGTCACTGGCGGAATCTGCCACAGCACTGAGAGCTCCTTCGTCTCGCCAAAACGGTTGCGTCATGGCGACGTCGCCCCTGCCCTGCGTCACTGAGAAGGCTCAAAATCGTTCACCGCCGGCGGAAACACCAACGTCATCGTTAGAACGCGATAAAATTTTGGAAAGTAAAAGGGGTAATTTTAATTATAATTTTAACGATAAATTGTGTGTAGACCTTTCAGGTGGCGAAGTTATGTTTGAAAATGCATACGAAGCAGCTAATACTGGCAGTAAAATACCTCAGAGCGTAAACTGCGAGGATAACGTAAGATTTTCAGTGGAGAACAATACAAACGGACCTGTTACCGCTTTTGAGGGGTACTTACATCCTCTCCAAATGACCAGTTCTCAAACTATTCACGAAATAAATAACACGCTGTCTCTTACAGCTGCATTTCTCAATAAAGCTTTGAGACAAAATCGTCCCCCAAGCCCAGCGTCGATTTCTTCCACTGTATCAAATATTCAAGTGATTACAGAACAGCTTTTTGCTTTAAATTATCGTATCAGCGCTCATGATTTTACGCCGGTGGTAGCTGTGAGTAACCATCCTTATGCGAAACCCCCTTTAGACACTTTTCTCGTTGGAGACAATAGTCTCACAAAAATCAACAGAGATGACATTGATAGTGCATGCAAAATTCAAACCATAACTTCGGAACGTCTCAATGATCTCTATGGTGAGATTGAACGCGCACCTCCTTTCAGGAACTATATAATTAGTTTCAAAGGTTTGAGCCTCTCGTCCCAAAATCTCACCAAGTTAAAAAATCTGATCATGACAAAGAATCTTCTTTCACGTATTTATGTGGTGAGTGCCTGCAGTGGGCAGCAATTGTACATGGCATCGAGCCTGTGCAGAAAAATAGGTCTTAAACTGATCCCGCTGCGAGCAAATGTAAAAACCGTTACTGTTAATGAAGCTTACAACAACGTCCGCACTTGGCCTGTTACGCGAGAAGACACGCATCATTTTCTTCAACAAATCGCTCTAAGATCACCTTTGAGACTAACTTCACATTTTATCTCCTGTGTCAGAAACTCCCATGACCTGAATGAAGAAATTGAATACTCTAATGATGATGCAAAACAGCAAAATGAGTTGAATGATTGTTCTAAGTTGACCGCCTTTCCACGTGAAACCCTCGGGAGCATAAACCGATGTTTGCCTTCATATAAGAAACCCTCTCCCCCCCTCTCCTCCCCATGTTTGCCCTCATATAACAAGCCCTCTCCTGCATCTGCCACAGACAATTGCGGAGTGCCTACAAAAAATAGGTTTTCATTGCTATACAATGCTGATGCAGGGGATGAAAAGCCCCTCTTAGACACGAGTATAAACCAACATCCAATCACATACTCGGAAGCAGTGAAATCAACAGGAAGAGAGAAATCGCTGCAAAATTGCAGTCGACAATCAATGGAAAACCCACAACCCAACTGTGTTCACAATCATCGCCAGAAAAATGGAATTGACACGAGCATTTCTCAGTTCTATGCAAATCCCCATACAAGAATTCAGCACAGCCCGCCCTTTCAGAGCCAGAAAAACGTAATTTCCCCGCACCTCTCAAAACCTCTTAATGACGTAAAAAGTACGCAAAAAAACGTCTCCAGCCCTATTTGTGAACGCATGAATTCCACAATGGAGGAATTGAAACGATCATGGAACATAAAACTGATTCCGACCAAAGCCGATGGACACTGCCTCCTCCATGCAGTAGCTCATCTACTTACAAAACAACCGGCATCAAATTGGAATTACAATTCCCTAAAGGCTGCAATCAAAACAGAGAGTAAAGCAAACTATAGCACATATGCTAAGTTTTTCGACAAGAACAGTGGCGACATGCAAAACCTCATAGATAATTACATTGACGACAAACATTTTGATCAAGCTGTTGTAGACCTTATACCACTAATCATTTCAAATGTGACACGCCAAAAACTTCTCGTCCTGGATGAAAAAGACCATTGTGTTTTGAAAATACCAGTTAATCCCTTTTCAGAGTTATCAAATAATAACCCTCCACTACTGCTCCATCGTAAAAGCGATCACTACAGTGCTCTTGTCACACAAGGCAAAAATCAGACCGGGATCACCCCATCTTGACAGAGTGCCGCTGCCCAGCCAAATAGTAGACTTTCTTACATAGCAGAAGCTGGGCCAAACACCCTGGGCAACTCAGACAAAATCGATAAATCCCCTGAACGATCCCATCGAAATAGTAACTTTGCTACCGTCAAAAAGAGTGCTAATATAGGTAAAATCAAAATTAAGCATGTAAATGCTCGAAGCCTGAATGGTAAATTGGATGAAATCAGAGTAATGTTGGTCACTGAAGAAATTGACATTTTGTGTGTCTCAGAAACATGGTTTGATTCACGAACCCAAAGTTCATTTTTTAACATTCCTGATTACGTGTTGTACCGCTACGATGGCGCTAAAACCAGCCGAGGTAGTGGATCTTGTATTTTTGTGAAAGAAATGTACTCAACATCTTCATTATTAGCGAATAAAGTTTGCGAAGGCATTGAAATGGTTTGGCTAGAAGCGCAAATAAATAAACACAAATCAATCATCATTGGCAGCCTTTACCGGCACCCATCGTCTCCCCTAAATCTAACACTAGATTTCATTGAGGAAACCTTCACAGAAATCCTTCAGGCAAAAAAATCATTCTTTGCTTTCGGAGATTTTAATGTTGACCTAACGGACAAAAACAATCAGCTAAGCAAACTATTGTATAAACTAAGCTTATCACAAATGGTCAAAGAACCGACTCGCATCACTAAAGTCTCTGCAACTCTCCTCGATCTAGCAATCACAAATAATCCCACTGCAATACTTAGTACAGTAATATCACCTTCTATTTCCGATCACCACTCTATAGAATGTGAAATTAATATTGCAAAGGAAAGACAAAAATACCACTTAATGACCTATCGCTCGAAAAGGCACTATTCAGTAGAACTATTTCAAGAAAAACTTCTCGATAGGTCCACCGAATTCCAGAAAATGATGCAAACTGACGATGTTGACATTCAAGTGTCAATCTTCAACGAGAACTTCACAGCAGCTCTCAACGAATGTGCACCTTACGTTACCAAAAAAACCAAGCCAAAACGAACTGCTTGGATTACTGACGAAGTGAAAGATATGAGCAGAACAAAGAAAGCTAACTTGCGAGAGTACAAAAAAAATAGATCAAACAGTACCTTGTACAAGAGATATAAAGAACATGAGAAAATTCTTCGAAAGAAAATCACTGAAGCGAAACAAACTCACTTCCACCGGGCACTGATAACGGCTAAAAATAACCCGAAACGAACTTGGGAAATCATTAGTGAGGTAGCCCCATATAAAAATCTAGATCGCAAAAGTAAATTTGAAAATCCCTTGGCAACAGCCACAGATTTCAACACATTCTTTTCAAAAGTAGGGGCTCAAGTTTTCAGTGAGGTGTGTACCAATCCAGATGAAACGACAATTGAAAATTCATGCCCCACTGCACCCTCGAGGACTGATGTCAAGTGGAGACCACGCCCTGTCGATTTACCGGAGTTACGAAACATCTTATACTCACTAAAAAACACAAAGGCAGTTGGACATGATGGTATCAGTCTTCAATATATCAAAGACAGTTTCCCTGTTACAGCACCATGGATTCGTCTGATAATTAATACATCAATAGCAACCAACATGTTTCCAAACCAATGGAAACACTCCATTATTAGACCGTTGCATAAAAGTGGTGACCTAAATACAGCATCAAACTACAGGCCCATCAGTCTTTTGCCTGTCATGTCAAAACTATTAGAGAAAGTGGTGACGAATCAACTGTCGTTTCACCTGGACGAGTCAAATCTACTCCACCAAAATCAATATGCCTATAGAAGAAATACTAGCACTCAAGACGCTCTGCTCAATATCTCTGAAAAAATATACAGTGACATCGATCAAAAGAATGTAACACTCTTGCTGCTACTCGATCTCTCTAAGGCGTTCGATAGCGTCGAACATAATAGACTTCTACGTAAAATACTGAACTTGGGAATAGACACGCAATGGTTTGAAAGTTACTTGTCAAACCGATCTCATGCAGTCCGCATAGAAAACAAATTGTCCCCATTCATTCAAAACAATTTTGGTGTTCCCCAAGGATCAATTCTTGGTCCGCTACTGTTTTCTATTTTCATAAATGATTTCCCTCCAATGCCTTCTAACACACGGATCTCGATGTATGCAGATGATGTTCAAATTGCAATAACAAGTTCTGTATCGGAAATACCACAGACGCAAATTAAAGCCGAAACTTTACTGACTAGCCTGAAATCATGGTACGACCGAAATGGTCTTAAATTAAATGCTAATAAAACACAATGCATTATTTTTGGATCCAAAGATGCAATTAAAAAAACTTCAGATCTTACTCTTGCAGTTGGAAATGATAAAATAAATGCATCAGAAAAAGTTAAAAATCTAGGAATCTGGTTCGATAGAAATATGTCCTTCAAATCTCACGTTGAGACTACTTGCAACAAAATCTACGGAACTTTAATGTTTTTTCATCGTATAAAAAGTATGCTAGACGAAAAATCCAGATTATTAGCAATTCAATCCCTTGTGTTATCACGCATTGACTACTGCAGCCTAGTATGGGGAGACTTACCTAAATACCTTCAAAGGGACTTACAAAAGTGCATGAATTTTGCAGCGAAGGTGGTATGCAACGGTAATTTCAAAAGAAGTGACCACGTAACCCCTCTCCTCAATAAACTCGGCTGGATTCCTATCCAAGAAAGGCTCCTCTTGCAGAAGGCCCAATACGTATTCTCCTCGTTATATCTTCCTCAGAGCAATGCTGAGATAGTGTGTTTCCATCCACCCACTGCAACCAATCAAAAACCGAATAGAAACAATAATGTCTTAGTCAACTATCGTTCATCTCGCTTAGGGCAGAAGGCTCTGTCCATATCAGGCGCTTTACTGTGGAACAAACTTCCCCTGAGTATTAAAGTCCCTCAAAGACCGAGAGAATTTAAAGCCAAAATAACTCGTCATCTAGCGTCTCAAGAATAATTCTTAGTTACAGAACACACAAAATAAGTCCTGTCGAATCTCATTTGCCTGGTATCTCCATTGCTCAAAAATCTCCCTCGCTTATTGTTTTATAATACAAGATATCACAAAACAGTTTTAGAGTAAGCGTAGGTAGTGTGATTTGATCGCCTATACGCTGCCGTCTGCAAACATGCTTACTTGAATATGTGTGTACGTATATAGGTGTATGTGGGCATATGGGTGTGCACATGTGCACGTACACCTGTGTGCACTAGAGTAGATAAACCAATCGAAGGTTGCATTTTATGTCATTCCTCTCCATTTCTGTGCAAGCATCAAACTAGACCGTCATGGTACCTATGTGTGTGTGTGTGTTTATCAATTGCAGACATTCTGCACCATACTACAAAGATATTGTGATTTACTCTCTAATTTGAAATTGTAAAGCAACCATGTATAAAAAGCAATAAATTCGTTGCGTGATCACCCACTTATACTGCAGTATTATGCTTATAGTTATATGCTTATAATAATGTGATTCCTATGTCTGTTTATCAATTGCCGACAATTTGCGCCATATTTCAAAGATAATGCGATTTTCTTTTCTAATATGAAACCTTTATAGGACATTAATGTTTTCTTTCTTATTCACATCCCAAAATCGTTTTCATGTTTCAGACTTAGGTAGACTGTTTTGTGCCACTATTTGTAGTACGAAATTTTATAAAATTCATGCCATAATAAAAGATATTTTCTCCGTTTCCCTCGATTGGAATTTCTGGTTTATACTGACTGGTTTTACACTGATATTCGCGCACATGCTTACTTGTATAAATCTGTACGTGTGCACGCTGTGCGTATGACACTAAATAGAATGCGTATGTATTGCTTCGATGAATAGAAATGCATTTGTGTATCCTTACGAGTTTGGTGTAATTATGTGCGTGCATGTGTATATGTGTATATTTGCGTGTATATGTGCACACATGTGTGTACTAGACTGACAACTAGCATTTTACTGAAGATAATGGTCTTTTTTCTGTTTACTCTCAACTTGTAACATTACCTTACTCGTCTTGTCTTTATTATTGTAAAGCATTCATGTAAAAACTATACATTTGTTGTGCGATCATCCACTTTTTGTTTAAATAAAATGCTTATCAACTAATGACCGCTATGTTAAAATTGTTGGATTAGAAATACAAAACTTATTATCTTCTTGGTCCTCATGCTTATGTGTACGTGTATACATGTATATGTATGTGTGTATATGTACATGTATGTATATGTATGAATATATATGTGTGTGTATATGTATACGGATGTATATTTATATATACATATATTTTTTTCATGCTTCCTCACAATGACACTTTTGAACATTGGCCGAAACAAGCGATTCATGTATTATTTCCTGGCTTCAAGAATTGCGAAGTTTTATGTCATGTACATGTAAACTGTCAAAAATGTTTTCACCTCACAATGAAAATGCATCGTCCATGAAATTGTGTTGTCTCTTATAATTATCATTACATGTATTATCAAATGTAGATTAAGCAAGATTAGGAGTACATTGCCCTCAATCATTTCTTTTCGACTAGTGACACGAGTTTTACAATACTCGTGTGTGTGTATCATCTAAATGTATTAATTTTAAGAGATTTTAAAAACCAATGATGGTACTTTTGTACCATCTATATTGGAAATATACTGTTTTCTTTCTTTGAAACTGCCTGAAAACCATTTAAGGAGACCATGTCCATTTTGACTTCTAAAATTAAAAAATTAATAAAAAATACTTCTAGAGCGAAATAAGCTTGGAGGTCTTCACAACATGCTTAGAACTATCGAATGAATGTCCAGAGCCCAAAAAATTTTAAATTTGCACATACCCCCCTTCCCCCACCCCCCTGAGGGGGAAATTGCTAAAAGGCATCATGCCGCAGCCGATACTGTACGTAGAGACGATTAGTTTTTTTTTGTCCGATTCACAATGAAATGATCTACAATTGTTAGTTTTGCTTTTTTTCATTTTGCTTCAAAAAAAAATTTACAAATTTTTTAAATATTTTGAAAAAAAGTGTTCAATTTTAGTTATTCCTTTGAATGGCTATAAAAAAAATACCCAATCAACTGATCAATAAACAACTACGCAGGTTTATAGTGCTCACCTTGATCTTTACAATGATGGAAAGATCTTCAGAAGTAAAAAAACTGTTGGAGAAAAAAATTAAAAAGTTCAGCACTTCTGTCTCGCAATGAGTTTTTCTTGGATGTGCGAATTTTTTCTCCAACAGTTTTTTACTTCTGAAGGAGATCTTTTCATCGTTGTAAAGATCAAGGTGAGCACTATAAACCTGCGTAGTTGTTTATTGATCAGTTGATTGGATATTTTTTATAGCCATTCAAAGGAATAACTAAAATTGAACACTTTTTTTCAAAATTTTTTAAAAATTGTTAAATTTTTTTGAAGCAAAATGAAAAAAAACAAAACTAACAATTGTAGACCAGTTCATTGTGAATCGGACAAAAAAAAACTAATCGTCTCTACGTACAGTATCGGCTGCGGCATGATGCCTTTTAGCAATTTCCCCCTCAGGGGGAGGGGGGGAAGGGGAGTATGTGCAAATTTAAAATTTTTTGGGCTCTGGACATTCATTCGATAGTTCTAAGCATGTTGTGAAAACCTCCAAGCTTATTTCGCTCTAGAAGTATTTTTTATTAATTTTTTAATTTTAGAAGCCAAAATGGACATGGTTGCCTTAATAGCATCAAAAACCGGTAGGGATCTATGAAATCCGCGGCGGTGTCAAAAGCTTCTCGGCATTTTAAAATGCAACTACGGCAATTGCAGAAATCATACTTATCCAGTATCTTACGTGCTTGCTGCACGTTTCTTAAAATAATAGCAACAAATCACGATTTTGGTGGTTTGTGAGATGGGAATAGAACTTGAAAATCATGGAGTTATGAGGAAACGATTTAGAAAATTAAATATACTACCACCTAAATGGACTTATTTGAAGTTGCTTTCTCAGTGAGTAATAACAAAAATAATTTTAAATGTTACGATTGAGATTCCGATAATGACCTTTTCTCATACTAATTGACTTTTTTGTGACCCTCATTCATGATAACTGTTTTCAAACACTAAAGAAGAGGTAATGGTAACGACCTCCTCTTTAACAAATGTAAGATGGCGGTTGCGATCTCTTTTTTTTAATAAGGGAAAGGTAGCGGTAACGATCTCTTGTTCAACATCACCATGTGAATCATAGTTCTTTGTATTCCTGCCTAACTTGGCATGCAAAATATTTCCCTCCTTTTGTTTTCATTTCTTCACGTGAAGCGAGTACTTGCCTGGCCGTCAATGAGCAGAGTGGAGGTGCAGGAGGCACCATATCAATTATGGTTCACAGTCCACCCCCCTTTATTTGACATAAGAATGAAGGTGAAATGAAAGAAAGGCCGTAAAAAGTATAAAAATCAATCTCTCGAAAGTTGATGAGGCCGCGTGAACACGGCCCGTCAAAATATATAGGGCTGGAGCTTGTATCACAGATACGCTCATCACACACTTTCGGCTGGCTTCGGACAGACGGGCGGACGCGGCTCTTATTATAGTATAGATTATATTCCTGCATAATTTTGCCTGAGAAATTTTTCCCCCTTCTCTATCATTTTCCCTCGAGAATCAGGCTCGCCCCAGCACTTGCCTGGCCGTCAATGAGCAGAGTGTTGGAGGAGGTGCAGGAGGCGGCAGCAGCCTCCACGGCCAGCACCGTAACTTCGGTGCCGGGACACGCCACTATCACCTCCTCTCCGTCCGCCAGCCTGTTACCGGAGCAAGATTATTTTAACACGATGGGTTAAACTGAAGTTGAATATTCAATTCAAATTTAAAATTAATTGTGGTAATCAACTTTCAAACATTAACTGGGGTAAATCTGAAGGATATGTCAGTTATCGATTTTCCACTTTTTGGTGCCTGAACCTAATTAATTGAATCAAAATAAACAAGTTTTCTTCTATGCACTTTCCGTCTCAAATGAGTATTTTACGATTTATAGCGGTAAGTTAAGGTTCGTCTTTGATGACGAATGCGCTCGAATAAACAGCTACTCATCGATTTTCGAATTTTTGTTGCTTGAATCATGGTAATAGCATCGAAATAAACAACTTTTCTTCTATACACTTAATTCGTCAAATGAGTATTTAACGAGGTATAGCGGTAGGTTCGGTTTCGTCTTTGATAACGATTGCGCTGGAAGCGAGTGCGCATTGCAGTGTTGCTGTCCGACGTGCTCCTTCAATTACTTGCCGCTTCAAACACTGGAGTTGCGGTAAGTCATTTAGCGCTATACCTAATAAAATACTCATATGAGACGGAAAGTGCATAGAAGAAAACTTGTTTATTTCGATCTAATTAACTATACTAAGGCATCGAAATTTACAAAATCGATAACTGACATATCCTTCAGATTTACCTTAACTGGATCGGGCCTTCATTTAGTTTTCATTGAGTATTTATAAAAATGAGTTAGTGACTGCAGGTGGGTCAGCAGCACTATGAAAATCACCTAAGTGACCACCGGTGGGTCACTTCATAGGAAATATGTTAACACGTTTACTACACATTGGTACTCTAGGTTAATTGCTCATTTATGTACCGGTATGAACGAATAGCGCTCGACTGTTTTACTATCTTTTACGAAATAAATTTCAGCATACAATGTAACATATTTTCATACAACTGTATTTTTCACTCTTCTTATAAACATGTATTCAAGCAGTAAAGTTGGATTTTAAACGGTTTTTTCTAACCTAACCAAACCTATCGTAGCAACCGCGCATTTGTAGTTGACGCGTTATACTCGTGCAAAAGTAGAAATATTTCACCGGGCTTTAAATTCTCTTTAAATCCGAAGACAAAGATACTCTGTGTGTGCAAGTAATGCTGAGTGTAATTAATCCAATTCTCTATACGTATTTCATTATACTTGAAGTTTATCTAATTTTTATTTTTGAGAAATTGAAACCCTTGAAATTATTTGTTCTAATCATATGCCGTTAAAACACCAGCTAGCTCACGACTCAGCCACAACATGCTGCACGGTACAGAAGTGAAATTACGGCGATTTGTGACTAAATTCATACGATGGGGTTAAAAAAGTACTTCAAGTTAACGTTAGCATAGAGCTGAGAGATGTTACAAACTGAGAGTGACACAAAATCTTCGTGCCCCTACCCTTAGAAACAGGGAATTAAAGCAGAAGTTTGTGAAACAATATTAAGGAAATAGTAGAAACGTAAAACTTGACCAGTGAGGGAAGAAGCAAAACTCTTGGAGCATTTGTGATTCGTGTGCTGACGCGCACGGGCAAGTCGAATTACAGTGGATGTTTGTGATAATTTACGGATTACTGGCGAGAGAAAATTGGAAAAATGTATTGTCTACAAAAATATTACAAAGAATCCAAAACGAAATTTGTGGGGTGCATGTGTGAAAATTTTCGAAAGTTCCTCGCAGGAAAAATCGTGGCCAGAATCTAAAACGAAAATTGAACTAATATCGATAATAAAATATCAACGCCTGAGATTCTTATGACGTCGCTTGTTTCAAGTTTCATTTCGTTCAGCGCATTCTTAGTTACAATGATTTTCTCTGTCTGGATGTTTCAAACACGATAATATATCAGGATAAATGAGTTTTACGTTCCTTTGCTGGTACGGAGGTGATAAAATCAACGAATAGCCTATGATAAATCCAAGTATCGGTTATAAATTAGTTTTGTTGAAGAAAGAGTCGAATTCAATAACAGTTATCTCTTGATTCCTACGTATGAATAATTCCCCAAGAAATTACGAGATGAATTATTTGTAATCTATTATTTACGAGCAATATCAACATATTCGCTTGAAAAAAGATTTTTTTAATTTTACAGAAGTGTATCCGTTAATACTTTTTATGAGACCAGAAAGAGATATAATAGGAGTAACTTTTTAAAACTATTCTTTTGAAAATAGTAGCATACAGTCAATTAGCCTTGCTAAGAATAATAATTGCTAATGGAGATATACTATAATTGTTTACTATACTTATAGTGATATCAATAACACAACACTGATAATGGTTATCTTTAGTCCAAACAATTTAAAGTACTTCACGCGTACAGTCAATAAACAAGTTACACCCACAGATTAGATAAGTTATTGCTGACATTGTAGCCCCACTGATATCAAATATTATTAACCAGTCTCTCTTACTAGGCACTTTCCCGAACTCCCTCAAAGTTGCTAGAATAACCCCTATCTTTAAAAGTGGTGAAAAAACCTGTGTAAACAATTATCGACCTATCTCCATTCTACCAATTATTAGCAAAGTATTCGAAAAGATTGTGTATAAAAAAGTGTACTCTTATTTTGAACAAAAATCATTTCTTTACGATAAACAATACGGTTTTCGCTCTAAGAAATCAACAACACAGGCTATATTAAATCATTTACAATTCCTCTATTCTAATATAGATGAAGGAAAGCCTGTCTTCTCTGTATTTCTTGA
The DNA here is from genome assembly GCA_030386875.1 of Morinoia aosen. Classification (NCBI taxonomy): domain Eukaryota; kingdom Metazoa; phylum Arthropoda; class Malacostraca; order Amphipoda; family Talitridae; genus Morinoia; species Morinoia aosen. Next base: position 50,827,500 of record CM059568.1, read on the forward strand.
CTTCCGAAAAGCATTTGATTGTGTGGACCATAAAATACTATTATCGAAACTACACTGTTATGGCATTCGAGGGATTGCCCATGATTGGTTCAGATCATACCTAACAAATCGGAAGCAATACGTTGTCATTGACGACGCAAAATCAGACCCACAGACAATTAGCCATGGAGTTCCACAAGGATCTGTTCTCGGGCCTCTCTTGTTTCTGATTTTTATCAATGATATTGTAAAATCTACATCATTCTTCAAATTCATACTTTTTGCCGATGACAGTACGCTTTCTGCGGTCCTTCCGAACCAAAATCCTGCTATGATTGTGGAGAGTATAAATACTGAACTTCACAAGGTTTCATCGTGGCTCCAAGCTAATAAAATAAGCCTAAATATCGATAAAACAAATTATATTACTTTCTCATACAAGAAAGATGTATCTCTCCCATGCATTATAATTGGCGAAGGTGAAATCGAAGAAACCAACTCATGTAAGTTTCTGGGCATCATAATAGATAAACATCTGACCTTCAAAGAGCACATCACTTATATTAGTTCTAAATTATCAAAATCCATCGGAATCCTAAATAAAGTTAAAAATTTTCTGCCTGAAACAGCTTTACAAATGCTCTACCGAACGCTCATTTCTCCATACTTGCAATACGGAATAGAAGCATGGCACGGAACTGATAAAAATAAAACCAACAAAATTTTTACTCTGCAGAAAAGGGCTGTCAGAGCGGTAAAGAACCTAGAATATAATGCTCACACAAATGATTCTTTCAAAAATTTACAAATACTTAAACTTTCGGATCTCTACAAAATCTCCATCTGTAATTTCATTTACAAAACATTAAGAAATGATGGCGACAATAGCCTAAGACAATTATTGACTGCGCAAACTGGTCATCACGACCATTTAACCCGAAATAGAAGTAAATTCATGCTTCCTTATTATTCAAAGGCCAGGTCGCAACACAGTATTCTCTTCGTTGGAACCAAAACTTGGAACTCTATACCTGCAGAGATCCGTGAATGTAATTCGTACAAAGTATTCAAAAGACATCTTGAGTCTCACTTCCTATCAGAATACTAGTCGTGTAAGATCACTGTGTCGAAATCTTGCCTCCTACATGTAACTAATGATAATGTCATAATGTAACTTGCCTTGTGTACCATAACCAATCTTCTCTCTGTCCTTGAATCGTTTTATCGAACATTCTGTTAAATATAGCCGACTTGACCTATATTGTAAAAACAGCATAAAATATCGAGTTAATTATCTCAATGATCAGTCTAATGCGAAACTAGGTTAAGTGAACTAGGTTAAACTTTTGTACACCCTAGAATAACGTGATGGTAGGATGCCCTAGAAGTCGCTGAACTTATTCGGGCCCACAGGTAGCTATACTCAAATTTGACCATTGTACTAGACTTAAGTAAAATTCTACCTCTGTATCACTTGTGGTAAATAAATTGTTTAAATTGTTTAAAGATTAGATTAGATAAGTAATTTTAAGGCTCCCAAACCACAACGAAGGTGTTCCAAAATGAGGAAGAAAGAATGCACTATTTAGTACGGGGTATAGAGAACAAGGAATCTTTATATGCGCCAGGTATTTGTGTGTTCACGCAAGATCCTTTGCCCTTAGAACCAGTAAATTAAAACGCAAGTTCGTAAAACAATTTAAAAGAGAAGGTAGAAAAGTAAAACTTGACCAGCCCCTCCTGCCATCCCACTCACTTGACCAGCCCCTCCTGTCATCCCACTCACTTGACCAGCCCCTCCTGCGATCTCACTCACTTGACCAGCCCCTCCTGCGATCTCACTCACTTGACCAGCCCCGCCTGCGATCTCACTCACTTGACCAGCCCCGCCTGCGATCTCGCTCACTTGACCAGCCCCTCCTGTGATCCCACTCACTTGACCAGCCCCTCCTGCGATCTCACTCACTTGACCAGCCCCGCCTGCGATCCAACTCACTTGACCAACCCCTCCTGTCATCCCACTCACTTGACCAGCCCCTCCTGTCATCCCACTCACTTGACCAGCCCCTCCTGTCATCCCACTCACATGACCAGCCCCTCCTGCGACCTCACTCACTTGACCAGCCCCTTCTGCGATCTCACTCACTTGACCAGCCCCGCCTGCGATCTCGCTCACTTGACCAGCCCCTCCTGTGATCCCACTCACTTGACCAGCCCCTCCTGCGATCTCACTCACTTGACCAGCCCCGCCTGCGATCCAACTCACTTGACCAACCCCTTCTGTCATCCCACTCACTTGACCAGCCCCTCCTGCCATCCCACTCACTTGACCAGCCCCTCTTGTCATCCCACTCACTTGACCAGCCCCTCCTGTCATCCCACTCACTTGACCAGCCCCTCCTGCGATCTCACTCACTTGACCAGCCCCTCCTGCGATCTCACTCACTTGACCAGCCCCGCCTGCGATCTCGCTCACTTGACCAGCCCCTCCTGTGATCCCACTCACTTGACCAGCCCCTCCTGCGATCTCACTCACTTGACCAGCCCCGCCTGCGATCCAACTCACTTGACCAACCCCTCCTGCAATCTCACTCACTTGACCAGCCCCGCCTGCGATCCTACTCACTTGACCAGCCCCTCCTGCGATCCCACTCATTTCATCAGCCCTCCTGCGATCTCACTCACTTGATCAACCCCTCCTGCGATCCCACTCACTTGACCAGTCCCTCCTGCGATCCTACTCACTAGACCAGCCCCTCCTGCGATCCCACTCATTTCATCAGCCCCTCCTGAGATCTCACTCACTTGACCAGCCCCTCCTGCGATCTCACTCACTTGATCAACCCCTCCTGCGATCCCACTCACTAGACCAGCCCCTCCTGCGATCCCACTCACTTCATCAGCCCATCCTGCGATCTCACTCACTTGACCACTCGCGCTGTCCCGTCCAAAACAGGCAACACCGATCGCTCCTGCTCGACGCTGAACAACATCGGAGGATATTCCGTGGGGTACTCCGTGTCTTTGTCCCAAGAGCATTCGGCCGACACTATGATGGATTATGGTGATCCGTTTTAGTTCGTTACGAGGTAAGAAGCTCACGGTTAGAATTCGTAGACTCTGATGACAGTTTCATGTATGGTTTGGGAGCGAATACGATAATGCTTTACTCGAGCAGAAAACTCGATCATAAACAGAGGCTAATTTCCATGTATTTAAAATGTCCTAGTTTTAGCTAACCACCCATGCACATATGAACGGTTGTTTAGTTCTAACCGTGAAATAAACGGTTGCTTAGTTCATAATGTTGAACCATTATTTTTGGTAAAGAGAGGACTATGGACTAATTCAACTATTACTTGAAAGCCGTATCATAAGATAGAAAAATTACGCAAATATTTCAAATAAATTTTGAAGCAGAAGTTTCACATTGTGCGTTTTACCAGCCCCTCCTGCAATCCCACTCACTTGACCAGCCCCTTCTACGATCTCACTCCCTTCTTTATTATTTCTTTTTTAGATCATGAGCTATACCTGCGTTAAATTCACATGAGTGGTTAAGTTCGCTCTCCGTGTGGAGGAGTTAAGGGTTAGAACTCTTCCTCACTTTAATGATGCACGTGTAGTATTTCTCCCCGTAGGAAAATGGAAGAAAGTAAACCACAATCCCCCTTCCTATCCAAGCGTGTTGGGGTATTAGTAGCAGTCGATGGGTCATGGAAATCGCATTACTGACAAGACTTTTGAAAACCAAAGTATCATAAAAAGGGAATACTTGTCAATTGGAATTGAATTTAAGAAGATCATCTTGAAGTGTCTTACCTCGAGAGAGTGCTGCCAAAGACACGACCAAAATGATCGCGAAAATTTTATTATTTGAGACCATCGCGAATTGCAAGGCTACTGAAAATGAACCCAAACTAACAGATCGCTGGGGGTTTTGTGTATCCATTTGTGGGAGAATAACAGATGGAGATAAGAGATAACTGTTCGATTTTCTTCTACAATCTAAGTGTCATTGTCCACATTTATTGCAGCAACATGATTTTTGCTCTTATCTCGCTAGCATTTCAAGATAAACGAAAGAACACATTGGTAAACTCGTGACTGTTCAAGACGACTAACGTGCTGACGCTCGTGCCGGAGTGATGGGCTTCATAGTTTTTAAGATTACTCAGCTGCAGAGTCACAGGCACGTCGAGGTCCTCACAAGACCCCAGTCCATCCCACGTGAATTCCACGCTGGTCGGTACCTGGTCCATATGAACAGCACGCGAGTAGATAATGTCGACTGTGTGGCTGAGAATCGAAAATTTCTTTCAGTGCTCTGTAAGCTAGATGAATCTTTTGTAATGAGTGTTTATTTCTTCCCGGGCAAGTGTTCTTCGATTGCTGGATTGGGCTCACGACCCTGTCGATCGCAGTTGTTGGTTGAACTACACCATAACGAATAAGTTGCTTCGACATTTCGACAAATTACACACTTGCGCCCAAATATCAAAACAGGAGTAATCAAGCGTCCTGTAGGACAAACTTTAACCGAAGTGAAACTAGCGAAGTTAAGATTATCGTAGCAAGACCTTGAATGAAAAATGAAACTAATGGATAACATGCTGAAGCTTTTCTACCCCCCAAAAAAGGTTCATTTTCGGTATTTAGATGTTTCCGTCAGCCCCAAATAAATAACCATGATTAGGTACATTTATTTTTGGGCACTACACCAACGATACACCGGTAAAGTAAATTATCTTTAGAGCCCTGAAATATAGTACAAACATTCAAACCAAATTAAACCCACATAAAGGAAATTCGTAAAGTAAAGTGGTCATGCTGCAATTATAACGATTAATATCTCGAAGACACGTGTGCCCATATCACCATCCTGTTACGTATAAAAAAAAAGCTAATTTAAGTTCTTAGCCCATTTTTTTAAACTTGCTGCAAACTAAGGTAATATATTTTACAGCTCTACTCCCAGTTGATTCAACCAGTTTTAATTTTTGAAAACTTGTTTTTCCACCAGTTAGATACAAGACTTTCCGCATTATAATTTTTTATAAAAAAAAAAGACATTATACTGAACTTGTGGATCTACAATTATTTGAATGAAATGATTTTTTTCAAGAAGAGCAGCGTGTCAACCTATCTGGTACTAGTTACCAGCGCGTTCTCTCTAGAGAAAAATAAACCTGTTACGACTGTTACTTTAGAGCGATTGCTCCGTTTCTGCGATTGCTACGGTTGATTTGGCTCTAACAAAATTTAAAAACCGGCTGCACTACGTAAAGCCATTCATATAGTTCTTAAGAAGTGTGAAAGTTATAAATTCATGGTAATATATTTCCTCGTATGCTGATATCCATTATGAAGAAGCGTTGCAGTAATTTAAATGCCATTCATTAATGCCGGTTTACAAACGAGAAAGTTAAGTGCAACACGTATGTCTCAATACATAGTCTACGTGTTAATTTACGTCACATTCTTTAAACATGAATTTTTTTTCGAGCAACTTCTATCAACGAGGTTTTCGAATACTCGCATAGCAGCAGTAAGTGGGTGCTAAATTGGTTATTCCTTACACATCAGTTTGGTCACAATGGTGACCTCCATTTTGAGAGAATACTCCGATCGGATGCTTCGAGCCTTGCAAGTTTCTTTTACGATATTACGAAAATTTTTGAAAAGAGGTTTTGAGTGAATCAAAATTAATGTTCAAATAGCTAAGGGAAAGGTTTTGGTGAATTTCCAGCGATGGAGTAGACATGCCTTCTCCAAAAAACCGCAACATCCGCTAATTTAGGAAATTCTACATTTTGTTACGAAAAGTGTCTTTATCTAAATTACGGATCGGAGCTCATGTGTAAAGCAACGGTAACTAGCAATTTTTACACGCTTTTTGAAACGAATGAAGTTATTTTATTTTCTTCATTATACCCAAGGGATTTCAGTTGATTCAAAATTTTAACGCACGTATCTTTTATCAAATTCTCACTGAACGAGAGTTCATGTTCACTATTTTTTTTCACTTTGCTTTCTGTAGACGTCAGACTCAACATTCACCGCTACACGAACCCCAATCATTTTGAGGCAGCACCGTGATTAAAGCACCAACCGAATGCTTAGGTTCAAAATAAAATTTCTGTTCAGATAATGGATTTACTCTTTCAAAACAAACATTTCAGCGTAAAGTTGGAAGCAGCAACTGCTATCTTTTAAAGAAAGGCCTTAACGTTTAAAACAAAGACTTGGACATCTTTTTTATCCTCTGTTGGGGAGGACATTCGGATTATTGATGCACAAGCCGAGTTCGCTGTTGAAGATCTGGCCAGCGGGGCACTTCTTGAAGACAGCCCTTTGCGCCTGCTCGCCACACCTGAACGTGAAGGCAACTAGTTGGTCAGGCAACTCAACCGAAAAGTAATCAAAAAATTTAGAATGGACAATAAATAGTTATGAAAATGAACATTGGTCATGAAGTCCTCCCAAAAATTTTAATTTGAATTTTAAAGAGGTCCTCTGAGAGGAGGAATTACCACTTGGCATGAATTTAACTACCACAAATTTCTGGCACGAGAAGTTGCCAGACATTTTTTATGCGACGAAAATTTCTTCAATGGCCATCTATTACTGCGTTCATTTCTACATACCAGTGATCATGAAGCAATGCATGATGTTCTTCAAAGAGGTAAAACTTCTAAGAATTCACTTTGTTGTTTGCATGGTAAAGCTTTTAGGCACAGGATCTTAAAATGACAAGGCGAGCGTAGAATGGGCCGTTACGAAATATGCATCTAGAGCAGTGTGCTTGATGGTTGAAAATAGACGAATACGATTGCTATATCCTGCATTTTTGCCGGAGTTTACATTATCGCCATATAGGGCATATATTTAATTGCTCATGTATGTGCGTAGGTATGTGTGCGCATGCATATGCGTGTATATATATTTACATGTTCATGTGCACACATGTGTGTACTAGGCTGACAACTGACATTTTAACTAAAGATACTGGTCCACTTTTTCCGTTTCACTCACAACTTTTAACAATACCCAACTCTTCATCTCTTTATTATTGTAAAGCATCAATGTATAATACTATACATTCGTCGTGTGATATCCATTTATACTTCAATTATATGCTTATAAAATAAACTTATAATAATAATGCGGTACCTTCGTATGTTCATCAATTGCAAACATTTTGAGACATACTTTAATGATACGATTTTTTTTAATATGAAACCCTCATAGGACATTTGTTTTATTTCTTATTCACGTCCAAAAATTCTCTTGCTATGCTAGTGTATTGCAAATTATCATATCTCTTACGCGCTATAGTATAATATAACATCCGCACCTAAGCCTCGCGTACTTCTGGAAATATTCTGTACTTGGGAACCGTTGTAGAACAATCGTTTTCATGTTTCTGACTAAGGTAGACGGCATCTGTGCCAATATTTTTAGTACGGAAATTTTATAAAATTCATGCCATAATAAAAGATATTTTCTCCGAGTCCCTTGATTGGTATGCCAGTTTATACTGACTAGCTTAAGCTGATATTTGCGCACATGCTTACCTGTATATATGTGTATACGTGTGCACGCTGAATGGGTGTTTGTATCACTACGTAATACTTCATTTAGTTTCATTATTGTAAAGCATTTATAAAAAAAATGTATAAATTTGTTGCGCGATCCCCCCAAATAAGACGCATATCAGCCACATATCTTTTCAATAAAAGACTTTAACATCGGTACAATATTTCATGAGCAATAAAATATTAGTGTATTGCTGCTTTCAATAGAAGCAGCAATACACACTAAAAAGTTGTCAAGAACTTCCTATATTTCATCATCCTATATTTCATAACATCGCACAGCATTTTCATAGAATGCGTATGTATTGTAATTGCACAAAATACAAAAATACATGCATTTTTACGAGTCAGGTGTAAGTATGTGCATAGGTATGCATGTGCATGCATATGCGTATATATTCACATGTATATATACACATATGTGCGTACTAGACTGACACCTAGCCTTTTAACTAGAGATTAGGTCTTTTTTTTCTGTTCCCTCTAAACTTGTAACATTACCTAACTCGTCATCTCTTTATTAGTGTAAAGCATTCATGTAATAACTATACATTTGGTTTTCATTTGTTGTATTTAAATATAAATCATCATTTATATTTAAATGAAATGCTTATCAACTAATCACCGTTATGTTAAAATTGTTTAATTGTAAACACAAAACTTTTGATTTTCGTGATCATTATGCTCATACATATGTATGTATATATATCTTTTTATTCATGCTTCCTCAAAACCCCTCTGGGGGATACAATTATCGTATCGATGGGAACTAGCGCTCCCAGGAGAGACGATGTGTGGGCCCGAGCTGAGAGTTAGGTATCCCTTCTTTTTGTTGAAATAAAATGTTTGTTATGTTAAGGACCAACTTTTTTCGGTTCCCTGCTGTCCTGTTTTTCAGCACCTACTACTGTCTTCTTCAACTTTGATCTTTTCTCATAATCTTCCTTCCGAACTCACCGTTTCTATGCCTTTCTGCGTAGATTCCGAGTTTCCTCAACTACATACCAAATGGTGCCTTCCTTCTTCCTCTCTTTAGATCGCATTTGTTGCTGGGTAGGGAGGCTAAAACTAAAGACTAAACTGCTTCCTCAAAATGACTTTTTGAACATCGGCCAAAACAAACGATTCATATATTATTTCCTGGCGTCAAGAATTGCGAAGTTTTCTGTCATGTATATGTAAACTGTCAGTGTTTTCACCCCACAGTGGAAATGCATCGCCCATGAAATTGTGTTATCTCTTGTAATTATCATTACATGTGTCATCAAATGTAGATTAAAAAAGATTAGGAGTACATTGCCCGCAATCTATTCTTTTCGGTTAATGACACGAGTATTACAATACTCGTGTGTGAGTGCGTGCGTGTGCGTGTGCATGCGTGCGTGTATCATTCAAGTGTATTAACTTTAAGATATTTTAAAAACCAATGATGGTACTTTCGTCCCATCTCTAATGGAAATAGTTTCTTTTTTTTCTTTTCAATGCACGAATTTCGATCTTCTCAAAAGAAGAAAGATTTGTTTTCAGCACAATTATAAAATGCGCGTTTTGGGCTTCCTCTATCAGCTTTTATTACAGTTTCGTTCACTCAATTGTATTGCGCATTTCCAAAATCCTTTTAACCATTATCATACAAGCAAACGAGATATTTAAAACCCTCAACTCTAACCATGTACCTGAATGCATTTAGACAAAATGTTTTACAGTTGTTCATTCGAGATTTTGCTCAACTTTAGAATTAAATTTTATCATGAACCGACAAAAATTCTGGCCTCTGCTCCCAACATCTCTTCAAACTTCGCAGATCCTACTTTCTAGTATTGTGCTCCATTCCCTCTGACGGAAAAAGAATCAGGTTAGTTTACCCGCAATACTTACCCGGAAAAAATGCCTCTTTTACTTTAGATCCCCATTTCTTCCTGTTCTTTGTCAGGAGTTCAACTCTACGATACGGAAATACTTGAGATATAACGCCATCTATCGCCTACCTGCAGGTGCAGCTTGAGATGTACAAGCCAAGTGTACCGCTCTATTTAATGTGAAGAAATCTGTAATATCCATGTGCAGGCAGATCTCGCGCTATAGTACAGGACTTCGTAAACTCAATTGTTTTGTACCGCCTTAGCTTAAGGGTGTACCTTCATGAATCCCCAGCATAGTCAATGGTTTAAGAAGCTAAAAATCGCCGAAAGATGAATTATACATATTTATACGGATATACGTAAATTTTTACTATAAACTTGTATAAATGAAGTATGTTAGATGTACCCCTAGAAGTACATGTACGCCCGGTTGAGAAGCCCTGCCATAGAAGCAAACATCGACACTTCTCACCTGAAGTCCACGTTTGACCTGACAGCCTCTGCTACGGCGGACTGGTCCCTGCAGTTTATGGCGACCGGACCGCTGCCTGCCGCTTGCCTGCCTTGGGCTGGAAAGAAAACCAAATGATCGTCATCGTCACTTCGACCCTGCCACACCCGAGGCCTTGAACATCCCTTTAAATGATACGCCACACGCTTTGTCGATTCATACGCATGGTCGGCTATTAGCAATGGGCTGCCATGGTTCGACCACGATTGGTTCGTTTATTAGTTAGATGTAATTTCATCACGTACTAGGCATAGCCCCGAAAATTAGGCACAGCGGCAGATTCGGCAATTGCCGAAAAATCCGTACAGCGTCTGGTAAGGTGTATAAGTTGAAAGTATATCACGCGACTCGAGCTGCCGGTCTACACGGAGGAGATTAGAACAAAGCAATTGACCGACCAGCTGTCACGAACTATTTCCATATATACTTTGCCATTACTAAAAGAACGCACGCTCAAGTTGACTATCGCCGTTTTAAAAATTGTTCATTGCAATTTCTTTAAATCCGAGTTGTATGTTATCTTTAGTTGAATCCGTCGCAGTGAACTTGGAGCGTAGGCTAGCTGCGTTTAGTTAACAAGTTACGTTCGGAGTATCAGAGTCGCTTGCCCATAACACGTCCTGCTGAACATCATCCTACTGAAGAGTTCATGGTTTTTATCTTGGCACCTGATGCTCAAAATTCAACTTTGGTCAGCTATTGGAAAAGTGTCGTGGACACAATTGGGGACGAGTGATTCCGAACACATTTCCTTTGAACCAGGGCTTCTCAGCATATCTATTGTCGTGCAACCCCTTAGCTGAAGGGTGTATCTCGATGTACCCTCAGCAGAATTAAATGTTCAGGAAACGTTAAAAATACACTCGAGGGTTGACAATGTATACTTTTGCGGTTGTATGTAAATGTATATCAAACGTTTTAACACATGAAGCATGTTAAATGTATCCCTAAGGGGACATTTACTCCCGGTTAAGAAGCCCTGCTTCAAAATAATTATCACATCAAAAGTAGTGGATTAAACCGGAATTTAATCTTCATTACTGATCAAAGCGATTCCCTTTTGCACCTTATCACGGATATATGATTAATGCGAGCGTACCTTCATTTGATTTTTCAAAAAGTTCATGCAAAAATGGGCATGTGCGATCACCAGTGATTTTACCTCATCACTGAAATGACGCCTGAACACAGGTGGTCAGCGACAGGTGGGCGGGTTAAACAGAGTGTATCCGATATGGTGCAAGCAGGAAATGCTTGCAGATCACGACAGGGCATTTTCACCCCCCGCGAAAAAATTTAGTTTTAGACGTGTTACAGAATTTGTAGCAGTAAAAAAGAAAATATCGACTAGTCTAAGAGTACAAGATAATCATTTCAAGTTTAGAGAGAGTCTTGAACTGAAATAATTCCCCAGATGAATAAAGTTTTCGAACACAAACATCAAAGCGCTATAAATTCGAACTTTTTAAATTCCAGTTTAGACATGGTAAGACGAGTTGGTTCAGGTGTCCTGAACCCCAAGAAGAAGTGGCGCATGAAGAGCAAGAATGAAGAATTTAATTTGGTGTCAAGGAAACGCGGCATCTATGCCCAAATTGCGTTCGATCACACACAAGATCACCTGCACGCGGAAACTCTAGTGTAAGAAGGAAGGCTACTAACGAAGACAAAAGCTGAGGAGGTTTTCAATAACAGGACAGCCAAGAACTTTATTAATGTCCCTTACAGATTGCCCGTTTTTTCAGGCAACAGTTTGATAATGTCTATTATTTAATTTACTTGCCAAAAGCATTTCACTAAAAAATTTTCTTTATGCGAAAAAAAGTGGACTCCTAATAAACGAGTATTAGACAGTTGAAGCGAGAATACATATTTCCGAATTAAAATCAAAGTAATTGACGAGACAAAAATACTGTAATGTCTCATTAAGAAAACTGGGGAAAGACCCTGAAAGGGGAGATTAGAAAATGGATTATACGCTGGTCTAAGCCTCCCTTACCGCAAAAAATTGCGTTCCGAGAGAGGAAGGAGGAAAGTACAATTTGGTATGGAGAACAGGGAACGCAGAATCTATGCAGAAGGGGCCTAGAAACGGTAAATTGAGGAAATTCATGTAACAAGCTGAAGGTTTAAAAAATGTGGGTACTGGAGGACAGGACAGCAGTGAACCGAAAAAAGTTGTGCCGAAGAAGGTGTACTCGTGAAATTATCAGCCAGCTATTCAAATTTTACCTCGTTTGGGAAAACTAATAACCGCCTCGTCACAATGCTATTTGATACGAGCGAGTTATTAACAGAACATTCAAAGTTTGAATGGAACTGGAGAAAATTATACTAAATTTAAAATTTCACAGGGCACCTAAAATCGTTTTTGCAGTGCAAGAGGAAATTTTTAACTGTAGGAGGGCTGCTTTTCACCCAGACGAGTTTGTGTCAGATTACAAAGCGTACTGTGTATTAACAGCAGTAAGCATTCCAGTCAAGCTTTCTCTCAAACGAAAACTCCCAAAGGCAGTATCCGAGCAAGTGTGAAACTGAATAAAAGGCACGTTTGTTGATCTGAAACGAGTGCTCTCGTTTCCTCAAACAAAACAGTTGCCCGATTCGAGTCGGGTAGGTGAAGAGTATGTTATATTCTCATAGACTGAACGAAGAGCATTTAATTCTTCATGGCATGTTGCTTGCCTTGGTTCGGTGGGAAATTAATGCAAGTTTTATTTCTGAATAGGTATAAGCATGCTGAAGTGTATAGCTAAATCCAACAGGACTAGATTCTTCACATTAGATAAAGTTCTCAGAAAAAGCGTGGGCTTGTGTCCGTTATACGTGTTAACGCATTCACCGCGTTTCCGCGGTTGTGAACGATTGGTTGGGTTAGGTTGTAAGTAGCAAAATTGAGAAGTAAACTTTTCTGCTCCAATACATTTTTTATCCTTCCTGAGATATATGAAAATTCAATTGCACGAAAACATTTCAAGTCGTATGATTTAAGTAATATTTTTAAAAGGTCGCGAAACTTGTTGGATGTCTCTTATTCATCCCGGAACTTGAACAAAGTTTGACGTATGGCCCAATACGCAGGGAACGTGTTTAAAAACGTCACCCGATTCCAATTCTTACTGGCATGGGTTAGAGGTACGACCAGTTTCTCCGTTAAAAAATGTACCTCATTTTACCTCGACACTAAGAACTGTAGGTGAAATTTATACATTTCAATTTGTTACTTTCAAGTTCTTGAATATGTTCCAATAAAACAGATCGCCATACAACCATTCTGTATTACAAGTCTTGAGAAGACCACTTATGCCACCATTTACTTGTCCTTGATACGTATAAACATCAAGGACTTAAAACTGTCAATATCAATTATACACTCAAACAATTATCCCATGCCAGACAATAAGTTTGAATTAACAATGTTAACAACCAATTGCGGGGAAAATTACATCGACTGTTAACCCTCAACCTTGTACAGGCGTTAATTGTACACCCGAATTTACAGTCCGACAGTACATATCTTCATTTGTGTGCCAGACACAAAGCGTAAACAGAGCGTGCAATGCAGACTCACGCTACATATCCATCAAGGACCATTACAAATGACTATCATCGGAGAGTAAGATCAATATGCCCTCACCATCCAGCTGCGCGAGGCACGTCCCCGCCAGGAGAACAAACAGGGCGATCTTCAGGAGCATCATTTTGGATTGATCTGCATTGAAGAGAGCGCAATACGTGAGAAAAACAAGTTCACTCGTACGTAAAGGGCGCTAAGAATGGTTATGGGACTAACGAGCTGTACGTATCGAAGGGAGCTGTCTAGATATTGAGCTTCTCTTCTAAGCATGTTAAGACATTTCGTACAGAGAAATTACTACTGTAGTCGCTCACCCGACCGCTTCGTAAACTGTCTGAATTAAAAAAAAATTCATTGACAATGCTTTCATGCTTTCATCACGGGGACAAGATTCATCAAATTCAGGAGTGTTCAGTACGATATCCAAGTAAAACTGAAATCTTTTCCCCACGATTGAATCTGGTGTCAGCGCTTTCGACAGATTCGAATACTAAACTCGAAATTCCAGCGAAGAAGAGTTCGACACGTTCACCGCGTTTCCACGGTTGGTTTAGTTTTAACAATGTTGGGAAATTGACTTTGCTTCTCCAATACATTTAATCCTACTTCGGAAATATGAAAAACACAGTTGCACGATATCATTTCATCTCTTATGAAACGTCATTTTTAATTAAGCGGCGAAACGGATGTCTTCCATTTTCATCAGTACGTGAATGAACGATTTACCTAGAGGAACACGTAAGGCCAGATATGCGAGGATTATGTCAACGTACTTGAAGTTTGAGGAACTATGTTCACAGGAGAACCACTACGCTGAGCACCTGAGCTGTGACGAGACCAGCGTTTGTTTGACAAAGGTTCGTTTATTGTTACAGTTTATACTCGATAACAAAGTTTACCCGAATAAAAACTAAATTGCTCCGCGAGTTCGTTGCCATATGAGCAGCTATTAAGGGATAGAGGCAAGGAATTTTACAATTTACCTCAACAAATCGACACCTGAGGACTAATTGTTCGCCAGCCGGTGTTCCATACTTACGAGCAGGTATACCACTATAACTGGTAAATGTTGAGCGCTTAGTACTAATCGACTTTACAGTTTTCGATGCCTAAAATTAGTTTACTAGATCGAAATGAAGTTTTCTTCTATGCACTTTTTGTCTGAAATGACTATTTTACGAGTAATAGCGGTGAATGACTTACCGCAACTTTAGTGTTTGAAGCGGAAATAAATTAGTCGAGGGTGTCGTATGGCAACACTACGATGGACTCTCCCTTCCGACGCGCTCGAATGATCCAGCGCATATCCGCCATCTAAGACGAAAGTCAACATATCGCTATAACTCGTTAATTTTAGGGGGATAATTTCTATGGTGTTATTAATTAAAAGATACTAGAAGTGGGTTCAATCTTCACAGGCTCCGCGGGGTGAGCTAATAATAAATAACAAAGTATACGAACGTACTCTAACAGCTCAATCGCGTAAAAAAGTAAAACCTACCGCGCTAACTCGTAAAATACTCATTTGCCGCAAAAAAATGTATGGCATGAAAATAGTTCATTTCGATGTTATTACAATGATTCAAGCAACAAGTATTTAAAAATCGATCAGTTGCCGTTTGTTCGATCGCATTCGTCATCAAAGACGAAAATTAACATAACGCTATAACTCGTAAAAGCCTCATTTCCGATGGAAAGTGCATAGAAGAAAACTTGTTTATTTCAATCTTATTAACCATGTTGAGGCATCGAAAACTATAGAATCTATAACTACCAAACGTTCAACATTTACCCTATGACTTTCCAAACTATACGATAAAGATTATGAATACGATTAATGAAAAAAGTGCGCCCGCAGATTTAACAGCAGCGAGAACCTAGGCCACAGCCGAAGATAATTCAACCACCTACCACCTGTACGTAAATAAATCTGATATTAACCTTCCTACTCTCGAGTGAGGAAACCTACAATTTTAACTTTCAGCCTTTTTAACTTTCCCCTTCAAGTTCCATCATTTTCGAACGTTTGTGCTGTAAACACAGTTAGCCGTAGCTTCAGCATACGGTCAATGTTTACCTCAATGCGCTCACGGAAATTAAAAACATTTTGATACTAATGCGCAATTTTTGAGTTACTCAACTTTCAATTCATAGGAACGTTGCGAATACCAATGAAGAAACTATGACACGTATATACGCTGTTATACAGTATTGCTGTGATAGGTTAGATTGGGTGAGGTAGCGTTATGATAGTTAATTGATATCACTCAAAACTAACTTAAGCTCACTCAAATAAGCTTAAAATCTACGACTTGACAATAACGACACCGAAGGTTTTCGCTAACATGCTTCACGTGTTCGAACACAGCAGGTACGGCGCAGCAGACTATATGATAATCTTACTCGAGCGCAATTGATAATGTATTGAATATTATGTATCAGCAAGCAAAATTTTACTTGTGTAAAACGTTCTTAAATGTACTTTTCCAATTGATTCTTGAGAATCTACTTTCCAAATTCCGTGAGTGCATCAAAGTAAATAACGATACAGTATACCCAAGGAAACTTTGGTATTTGGCCGCTGTCCACTAGGTTCCAATAATTCCGAAACAATTACAATTACGCTCTATATTCATATTCAAAGAGTGCACAAAGACTCAGTACTTCTACTTCTTGGCGTGGAATTAAGCATTACAACCACTGACCACCGAGTTCTACGATGTCTCTCATACGTATGTGCAAGAACACTAAGAGAGGGACGTCTGTTCTAGATAAATTTCTGCTTAGTCCGATGTTCCACACGAAAGGAATTACGTTCAAAATAGGCGAGTCATTACCGATCCTGAAAAGTATATTGAATTTTACAGCAGCATAAGGAAACACGAACGGTTACGCATGTGTTCCACAGTTAAATAAGCAATTAAGTAATCTTTATTGACCGAGCTTCTACCAATACCGACTTTGAGGTAACTCAAGCAATAAAGGTCTTATAGTTTAAACTAGCGTGACGTTCTTTACCTTGCTCATTAGAAAACTTACTTTATGTAGGCCTCTTTAGCCCAAATATCAATGCGGGTACAGAGGCATAATTTACCGATGAAGCTTCCTTGCTGGCAATCGGCCTGCCGGCTATGTGTAGCGCCAGGCTTTCTTCCTAAATATACAATGAGGAAATGAAATAATTAATCCTAACATTGATACGCACAAGCGACACCTAACGAAACACCACAGGGCCGCGTTCGAATTCAAAGACGCCGTTCACACATTCTTCAGCCATAAAATGGAAACACTAAATAAAGTCTCCCCAGAATAAGGAGTACAATTCAATACAAACCTCATTCTCCCTCGACAACGTAACCACACTTTCTGAATTACCCACTCAAGTACGACACAAAACCAGTTTCGTAACAAGTACGTCAAAGCAAACACAAACGACCTCTACAGAAGTGCATCCAGAAGAGACATCTTACCTTTGCAGCAGACTACAAGCGACTATGGAATCCAGGTACGACGAGAGTCGATTGCACCAGGTTGTACAAGGGAGGAGCGTGTTCCCAGCACCTGCGTCCGCTTTCTGGACTCCACGTGCGGAACACTTGCATTGGAGCATACTGAAAGCCGACGCTTAAAAATCGAATTAAGTTGGGAGCAGAACAAAGAACTGCTGTCGAATCATCTGAGAACAAAAGACTCCTGGGTATCACCGATCATCGTATAGGCCTACCCATGATTTCTGAGCTTTATTTTCTGTTTTCTTCCTTGAACTTAAGTTTCTTTTTATATTTTCATTAATTTATTCATTTAGAATTAAAGTCACGGGTCATTTACGACGTATCAAGACTCATAAAATTTCCCACAGGCATCGAAATTTAATTTTTTTTTGAGTCTTGTCGTCGAACAAAAAGCGTCTTCTTACAATGATCAAAACTCCTCTTGACCCTCTGGCTAATGCCTGACTTTCACCCCAAGTGCACCCCAATCACCATTCAACTTCCGGTGGAGTTCCTCACAGAAATGAAGTGACCCACAATCACCATTCAGCTTCAGCTTCCGGTCGGAGTTCATCACCGGAATTATACAGAAGATTCAGGTGGAGTGCACCACTTACCATTTAGCTTCAGCTGGAGTGCACTACAGCCACCATGAAGTACCAGCCGGACTGCATCATAGTACTGATCTTATGTAATACTGAAATCACGCTCCCCACTCGTGCTCCAGCATTCTGCTCCATTGAACATATCCAGACTACAGACAGCGGTAATTTCGTTGCCGAATACGAGCGTATTTTATACTCTAAACTAAGCGGAACATATTTGCACTTTGGACAAACTAACGACAAGTACTGAATTCAGGAATAAATTCAATTTATTGTATGAGAATTTTTCACGCATATAGAGTTTTGTCGTCGCATAGTCAATAAGTTTATGTATGTAACAAGTTGAAGGTTCTCATGTATCGACTTGGAAAATTTAGTAATAAGTCATAAAATAATTACCAAAAATATCACACTGTCCACAAGTCTGAAAAAATTAGCCCACCTCATCACTAATTAGGCTGAATTTCGTAGTTGCATATGAGAAGGTATGAAATTTAGTCATTTGATAGAAACTAAGAAATGCAATTCGTGTACTACGTATTGGTAACAAATTTCAAATTGTAGAATTCTTTCAACCAAATCATATTCATTGCACTCAAATAGGATGATATTCACTCACGGGCGTGAGCATTTGATTGACATTGTTACAGAAATGTCATTGTACTCCTTATTTATTCTTGAAATAATGTACCCAACCGCCTAGTGTGCTGGTCAAGTGCTCACTGGCACAACCGTGCTCACTAACAAGCACGATCTTTTCACTAAATACTTCGGGGTAAGAAACCAATGATTCATAAGTTCCTTCGAAACTAAATATTTCATTTATCATTTCTACCATCCATTTATCATGCATTTTCCTGACAAGTATTTAGTGAGGTTTATTTTAGTGATGACAAGTCACGCTTATATACCAATACATGATAGCCTAATCTGCATTTGAATTTACTCGTAAGGAAGTTTCAGTTCAGAAATTGTCTTTGTGTAATTTTTTGAAGCTATCTACTTGCTTTGAGAGAGAAAATTAAAATGAATTATTTAACTTGCGATGTAAAAGCTCACAGTACGTTGTGAATGCGTATGTGAGTCCCCTTGTTGGTTATGTTATTCTGTTTTTTGATGAGCTCTGATTTACAGAGCACCGTTATAAATCCGTTTTTGGCGCTCTTCTCTCATGAAGCAAGTTCGTTGTGGAGAACGCATTCCAGAACACTGTTGGAATTGTGACTCGCATCCCAACGAGGCGGCATCGCCGGCTGTAATTTTCATTTGCGGACTCAACTGCGGGTCAACGTACGGTCCAGAGGTAAGATTTTCGAACTCAACAACATCGTCGTGAAGGATCAGATCGTAACGTAAGCTTTTTCAAATCCATTTGATTACACCAGAGGCTGTACAGGTGGCATAGCCAAGTCCATGTAAAACTTACGCAGCCAAGTGTATCGTTACTAGAACGAAATTTGTTTGAAAATCAGCACGAATGTTACGGCAGTTGTTATAAACAAAAGCGAAATGGATATGGTATGAGGAGGCTTGTATGTGAGTACAATGCCCTTCATTTGATCGCAGCTGCTAACAACCGTGCCATGGGTGCCGTTTTAAGGCGGCTCAAATTTTGCGTTCTGCATGCACAACATCAGCTCTCACAAGGGACTTATGACGCCGTCCACTTGGATTGTTAGTTCATTCCCTGAGTGTATAGTGACTCTTTATGAGCTATTTAACTTGCATGTGCATGAGTTTATCATGAGCTGTTGAGTCAATATGAGCTGTGCGCACATGAGTTATTGAGGTTGTCACCTTTATTTTTAGATTTTTTTAAATGAATGCAGTGATACCTAAGTGCAGAAAATCCGTTTAAATAACATAAAAAATTAGAAACCAAATCCGTTTTCAAAAACTATGACTTTAATTTACCCTTATTATTGAGTGATGTCTACTGCAGAATGACAGGTCACACTTACAAGCCATTACTGTTTACCTCAACTATAATTGTAGTAATTTGTACACTGGTCCTCAGTTTTGATGTCGTCTTTGTGTAACACGACATTTTTTTAAACCATTGCAGCCCCTGAGCAATGGTAACATTTTTTGCCATGACGCACTAAGCTGGGGTTCCAGTAATGAGAACAGAATGTTAAAATTTTTCAATACAATCTTTGATCAATTTTTTAAGTACTGAACACTACTTAATTGTTTCAGTTTTATATTTACGAATACTAAACCTATACTTTTCTCATGACGAATACAACAAGATGTCCAATAAATAATAATTAAGACCTGCTCGTTTGTCGCGCATACGCAATGCAAGACAAAAGAGCGGAGATCTTTCATACCACACCTGTCATCAAATAGAATGTTTTCTGTCAGTGTTGCCTTTGTGTTCGAAATCAGGTCGAGAGGTGCGTATTCAACCCCAAAAAACTCGATGCAAGAATTAAAAATTTTTTCTTAAGAACAACGATTATACATGAAGTTAGTGTCACTATGATTTCAATAACACACAAAACTTATTACGGTATATAATATTGTAAAAGTTGTGTAAAATTGATCACTAGACATGAGAAGATATGAGACTCTTTCCGTATTTTGTCGTTAGATCATTTAGTTCACCGATATTTTTACGTCAGAAATTTTCTATGAAACCATTACAGTATCGTGATATCAATATCGGAGGTGAATATGTGGTGTGCAAATGTTGTCTCAATGTCTTGTAGTTATTATGAGTTCATTAGCTTCAGACATGTTGTTGTCCGTCTTATCAAATTGGCGTAGTGGAACACATCATTCAATCCAGTCAAACCATGACGCCCAAGACATAAGCTGCATGCAGTAGTTCTACTCAATGAGAAATCCTGTTACTCAATGAGCTGCCATTTTGCTCGCTTTTCAGTAGAATTGAATATAGGAAATCTTTGAAATTCGAAATTAACGCCGACAGCAAAATAAAGGCACCAATAATCATGATTAAAAGATGAAATTCGATTCGTATTTTTGAGTCTCCTTCCCGCCTTCCACCATCTATATAGCGAGTCTCTCGGCTGCAACGCCACACTTGCGACCATTGGTGACCTGAACTGCTGTCTATCGGCGTTTTGATAAGTATGATCAAGGGATGAGATTTCAAACGCATTCTTCTGTCTTCTCGACGTCATTGGTTATGCTGTGGTCTCGGATTCGTGTCGCAACGGGACACTTGCGTACATCGGTGATCTGAAACTGATGCTCGTCGGTGTTTCCGGTCTGATTTATACATTCATAACAGCTGCGTTTTGAATGACTGTGTGAAGAGAGAAACATGCGCCGGTAGGTAGAAAAGGCGGACGTGGAGAGATTGAGGCTAAGGATATGTACATAATGAGTGTAAAAATATATTTTCTTGTTCATCAACTTGCTTTGATTGAATTTTTTCCGTGAAACTCAATACGAATGTCATTTTGAGACCTAATAATTGATCTTCGAATACCTGATGATTGAGCTAGGATAAATGCTGATTTTGAAACAGAACCTTCAATTTCATATGGAACCAGTCCAATAAGCTTTGACAGCTTTCAGCCAGTTACACAGCAACGTATGTACGCAATTGAGAAGAATCGAGGAACAGACACGTTCCTGTCATGCTCATAGCACGTGTTGCAAGTTTGGACTTACTAGATTCTTTTATTTCAAAACTTTTACTTGAGGTACTGTATGTGCGCGTGGATTTTAAAAATTTGTAAGTAATATTTAACTCAAGCAACTACATTGTTGCAAGGAAGGTATAATATTAGCATAGTGGAAAAAATAAGCTACGAAGCATCTATGACAGCCTATTTTATGCAATGAATAAACTTTGAAGTTATGCATGGGTTATCTAGTATACTAATGTTTCTAACTTATAACTAGTCTTGCATATAAAACAAATAACTATGATATCATGCGAGGAGGAAGCAAAGTTTTATATTCTGGTAAAGTTTTTCATCATCATGTGTTTCGTTCTTTTCAGCAGCAGCTTTAAAGAAATAAAGCTTTATCCTTCCCATTTTTATGTTGGACGTTAGTGTTTAGGGTAGATATATTGCTTAAATATATTCAGTTTTCTTCCACACATGTTTCAGCTTTCATTATTTTTCATTTTTCTTGTAATTTGAGACCGTGAAAGTTTGAAGCCTACTTTTGAATACCGAGTAGGTACCAGCGAAAAATGTACTATTTAAGGGAGCAAATGATGGAGATAAGTTGAAAAATATCTCTCACCCATGAGAATCGAACAATATAAAGAAAAAAAAACAGATAGAGATTTGAAATTTCTTGAACTTTTATTAGTTGAAAAATAAAATGTTGTCTGTTGCTAAAATGACATAAATGATTGAAGCAAAAACATCTTGAAAGTAAATGAGATCATCTTAATTTTACACTTGCCCGAAACTTGCAGACGGTTGACTGCACATGCAGACGCTAATGCGCAATGATTTCGAATGACGGTGTTCGCATTGAAGCGAAATTGAAATTATATCATCCTTCCTGTGGGTCGCCCTGTGTTACTCTTCAAATGTGCAATGTGCTTAAACGAGCTCCTCAGCTCATCTGGCGAACTTTCTCGCAAGAATTATTAATCCCTAATTTGAACAAAAGTATAAAAAGTTACAACCCATGAAGAATCTTACGTGATTTCATGAAAAAAGTTATCAATGAGTTTAA
Source organism: Morinoia aosen (assembly GCA_030386875.1). Taxonomy (NCBI): domain Eukaryota; kingdom Metazoa; phylum Arthropoda; class Malacostraca; order Amphipoda; family Talitridae; genus Morinoia; species Morinoia aosen. The sequence goes on from CM059568.1 coordinate 50,849,800, forward strand.
TGATTGAGTTAAAGCCAATAATCTATGCTAATTTTTTCTCCAAGCATTTACCATTTAAGACAAGTTTTGAATTGTGAAGAATCGGTTCCGGGAGACAGGAAGAAAAAAAGAAAAGAAGTAAAATAACGCTTTATATCATTAATAGAGAAGTTTTGTCGATAGAACTCACCACAGACACTTTCAACGAAGAAATACTCTACATACTGAATCCTTAAACATCTTTGACTGTTATCTAAAATATAATTTAGCCAAACCGTTGCTCAATTGAAACATTTATTCAAGAATATGAAGCAAATCCAGCCTGTACGATAGTGTAGCACCAGTGTCCAATAGAGAAAACACATGCGATATATCTATATATTGATGCAGAAATTTTACCTATTGATTATATGTAATGAAAAGTACGTATTGAAATTTACGAAATAGCCAAATTGCATGTCCTCAAATGCAGAAAACAATTAAGCTCTTTGTTCAGTCTGCTTCTTTTATGGAAACTTGACACAACGCATGCATGGAAATACCGATATCGATTGTTTTTGTCGGAGCCGCCTGATCATATTTCATTCTGGCCTGAGCTGAGACTGTTGATTTTGGATCGTTAATTTTTTGCGTGAGTCAGCTCTTAAAAAGACGACTGAAATGACGAGAGGAGTTTGAAGGTGAGTGTGGACAGCGGTTCACACGTGCAATTCTAAAATTGACTTTTCATGCTGGTGTAAATTATACTGGAATAAATTTTGCGAATAACAAAGAGGGTCGAAAATCATTACTATCACTTGCATAAAAAATATGCAATACCAGGTGCAGAAAAATTGGAGCGAAACATTTATGTTTACTTCGGACTGCGTTGCTCGACAAAGGACGACGCTGTAAACTCCCCAAGCCCCCAACCCCCCTCCCGTTTGGTGCTGCAGGGCTCAATAATGGCATCAAAGCCATACATTTTTACTTATCGTATCTCCAATCAATACAGGAGCTCAGTGCAATGGATTTCCCCGAGTTGTCGGTTCTTTTGGCACGAATTAAAACACTGATCGGTCGGCGAATGCACTGCAGAAATAGTTGGCAGAGAAACTAATCTAAATTCTCTTAAATATTTTTAAAGTACTTAGTTCGTAGATTAGCTTAGACATACTTTAAGTTTGATAAAATAAATAACGCCTAATATTAGCCTTTGAAAACACCTACACACGCGGGAGGGCAATGCATCAAAATGTCCACCCATCAATGTAATCAAAAAATTGATCCAAATTCTAGCGGCTGACGGTGAGATTAAAGTAAGCTAAATCGAGTCAGAGTTGAAAGTGTGAAAAAGCGTCAGTGTTGTGTTGTAATCATGAGGAAAATCGTGTGAATATTCATAAAAAGAAAACGAGATATTGAGACCGTGATGCAAATGAGAAGTCGTAAAAGAATGTGAGCTCAAACTCCTAAGTACGTAAATTTCATAAGGGCACATTTCAATTTGCATTAAATCTCGCATTCCAGGTGGCAAATCGGTATGAGTAGATGTGGTGTTCGAACGTGGATCTTCAAATAAATGTAGACGTATTCTTTTAATTTGAACGTAGACACACATGCGCATTCTCATTAATCATAAAGCAACGCCAACTGATAGTGAGTTCTTATGGAGTGCGTCGAACCGACAAAATCAATCGTGCCACACGTGTGTGCTGAATATGGCCCTTGTACATGTGTAGGCAAGCAGTAGCTGTGCGCTACGCTCCTACTTCATTATGTAGTGGTGCAAACACAAAGCTTGAATTAAAGTTTATAAAAATCGAAGTGTTTTTCGCTTTAGCATTTTTTTCTGAATCATTTTTTATCTTACTGGATCCTAACTTAGTGGGTCAATAAACGAATGGATTTATCAAGTCACAAACGAGTCAACTTTTGTGACTATTTAATGGCGATCAAAAATTCAAAAACAGACCGAAAATTATGGAGAAATTCGCGGTAGGAGCCACCGTACCGGGAACTTACTTGCACATCCTCCTCATTCAGCCGTACGCAACCATGCTGAACAGTGCAATGTAGTAGTTCGTGAGGAAGACTTTAAAGTCATTGATAGCGCTCCCAATGAGTTTGACCTACGAATTTTAGAATCCCTTCATATTTTTAAAGGAAAACCTTCCCTAAATAATTTGCTTAGTTCCTATCCCCTTCAAATAGTAAATTCAAAGTGTATATTTTTTCGTTACTTTTTTGCTAGTTTTTAGGCATAGTTTGACATTTATTTATCTTTTTGTTGATACAATTGTGTTCGTTTTACTTTTTTGTATTGCTTGTATTCTTCTTAATGTTTGTACTTTTTGCATATTTTTTGAATTCTTTGTATTTTACAGAACCGAAGATGGAGCTGGACTCCGAAACGTTTTCGATTTTGTTTTTTCTCAATTTGAGTAAATATGACTAGTTTTATTAGCATTTTCTTCGCTTTTAAATTTCTATTAGCATTGCGATTCAAGCAAAGTGATAATTTTTTTTAATTTTTATATAACTATATACTGTATTAGTGAAGTAATTGTACAATGCCAAACTCTGGGGCTTAACTCATCAAACCCCTGGGGTTCGATCGAACCCAGGTTTAAAACCACCGTTCTATACAGATTCGAGCAGCTTGGCCTGTACTAGAAGTAAGCTTACACCCACACGTGTGGTGCAAAAACACTGTCCCATATGGGAATTGCGATCCAGTCTTAAAAACTGGAGCGGGCCCAGCGTAGCTACTTTAGTAATTTCGGCATTTTACAATGCAAAATTTCATTATGAATTTAAATATGTTTTAATGTGATCTGGCACAAGTCTTGCCATTACACAAATCATTATCACAAAATCAGGAGCTGGTTTCTGTACATCTTTCATTCACTAGAAAGAGATCTATCTTTGATAAATCATATTTTGCTTCAGTTGCAGTGGCGAGTTTTTCATTATTTAGATTCATTGGTGCAATTAAATTTTCTGAGAATTGAACACAAAATAATACTTAAATGGGATTTTGCATTGTTTTAACAAAAGTTATTGATCAAAACAAAAGTTCCAACCTACATCAGTGAAGTCCCACCGGATTAAATAAATAGTCAGGGTTATGTAATTAGTGAAAAACTATAGCTAAATTTCATGTCTATTCCATGATTGCTATTCAGACATCTGGTATCGAAGAAAGTTGTGGTACAAGCTCACTGCGGTATTAGAAGTTGGTTCATTGATATGAAGCCGGTAATTCTGATCAACTTTCATTTTGTGCTTCGTTGACTATATTGAGCATTTGGATAACTGCTATCTCAGCATCTAGCTAGAGACGAAGCTTAACATCCTAAATCTCGAGTTTTATTTTCCCATAACTCCTAAATCAGATTTTGAGACGAGCATAGATTCAATGAAAAGACACAAATTCGATATTATTTACATTATAAATTGATTAATTAATAAGCGTATCCCATGCATTGATTTCATTGGTACTGAAATTTGGAACCCCAACTATGGAAATGACATACACAACTCTCGAGTGAGAATTGCTTTAAAAACATCCTCAGTCCGATACGATTACAGCTGATATGTTGAAACTTTAAGGGATTCGCGAGAATTACCTGCCCCAACAGCGAAGACTAAAATTTCAAATCGTTTCTGTATAAACTCAAACATTTATGTACCATGTGAGAAAATTGGAGCTCGTCCTGGCTACAAACATGGTTCCAGTAGCTTATAAGTGGGTTAGTCTACATTTCATGGTTAATTTCCATTGTTTTTCACTTCAGTAAAATAAGTGTTGTTCTCATTTTTTAAAAGTAATTACGAATTTTCAACTGGAACACAGCCGCTCGGTAACTCTCCTCGTTGGAAAAAGTGAGAACTAAGCCATTATGACTCAGTTGACACAGATGTCAAAAATGGAAACAAGCCCAATTGCGAGGCAATTCTCATTGCACGCTGGTGTTAGTTACAAGGCGTTTGAAAAACCAATGTTTAACATCATAAGAATCTGGCTTGGTTGAGGTAAACCAGCCTTCATCCAATATCTTTCCATCCTTTCCAGTCTATCTCGAGTCTGAAGGAGGGGATGTAATCGCAATCAGTCTCAGTCAGGAAGAAAGAGAAAAATATGTAAAGAAAAACAGCTCATTTTCAATATAGTTTGAGCTTGAAATTTGTCCCTATGATTTTTGAATGAGAGTTTAACTTAGAGATCTGTAAATGATTAACAAACCAACATAGGCATCAGAATAGCCTTGGTACATGATTAACAAACCAACATAGGCATCAGAATAGCCTTGGTACATGAGTAACAAACCAACATAGGCATCAGAATAGCCTTGACAACGGCTGGATAAATTCTTAAGAGTAAAATGCGAAAAGATTATTTCACTTGATTGGTTTACTCTAGGTTTGGAAAAGCCCATAAATACTGGTGATAAAAACAATGAACATTTATGAGACTGCGTTGGAAACGTATAGTTCCGTTCGGAAGCTTGAATATCTTGCAATCGTAGTCGATGTTGTTGAAAGTTTAAGGAGTAAAAATGATTGACTGCGCATGTAATACAAAAAATTAACTTCTCGGAAATAAAACACTAACTTTTTGTATAGGCGTGTTAAAAAGTACTCGAGTTATTGAAGGCATGCATCAATCGATGAGAAAGTGCCCTACGACACGATAAATTGATTGAAACAAAACAAAATAATCTTCGCAGAAATTATTTTTGCGGGTGTGAAATGAGGATGGATTCCTGCATAAAACTAGCAAAAGCACTGTACAACATTACTGGAACAATGAAAAAATATTCATGCTTATTAGCAAGCGAATCCGTGTGAAATATAGCTAATAATTGCAATATTTGCAACATATTTTTAACAATTAAAAACAGGTGTTTGTATGTGTAAGAATCCGCAAAAGTTATTTTGTCTTTTACTGCTAGTAGCTTTCACTGACAGCGATTGTGAACAGAGCAATTAAGTTTAAGTTAACTACAAAAACTTTCGAAATTTAAATATTGGTGCCTCATGTACAAATCAGAGTAAGTGTAAAGTTTAAACTTTTGGGATAATTCATATTTTCAAATATATTTTAGGCGTTGAAATGAACAATAAAAAAAGATATTTAAAAGCAGTGTTTTGATAGTTGATGCAAAAGATACTGCGCTTTCAGGAAAAAAGAAAATCACACGCTTTTGTTACAGCGACTCTCACACTTGTTTATATCCGCAAAAGATGCATAGCTATATGCACTCATGTAATCACAAACGGATCCCAGCAGACATTTGAGCAACGATTACACAACGTAGAAAATTAGCAGGAAGAAATTTGAAACTACTTTGTTGCGCATAAATATCAACAAGCTCATGATAAAGCACATTCTTAATAAAAACGACTTATTTAGCACATTTTCTGAAATTTTCTACCTAAGTAATGCCGAAAGAAAACGTCTTCGAGAATGAGAAACGAGGAAGGATTGTATAGCGCGTGACTACCGGAAGCATTGAAAACAGAACAATATGATAAATATTTAAATATCACATTGCTAGTAATCCTATTCTGATATTTTTCAGTTACAATCTAGTACTTGCTTATAGATTTTTTTTGCGTATTCAAATCGTTTGATGTTGTTTCTTAATTTCTATACACTCGTCTGCTAAGATATTAATTTGATAAAAACTTTATTTTCTTCTCTGACAGTGTCCTGGAAAAATGACTCTGAAATAAGAAGGGTTCATAATTTTGGTGAACGCTATTTTTGTGCTCATTGTCAAGATAACTTGCATGCTCCTTTTTTTTCCTAACGTTAAGGAAATGCAAAGTAATTGAACGAAAAGGTCCCGGATTAATATATGAGAACAATATGGAAAATTCACAATAGCAGGGGTCTCATATGGTGAAGTAGAACATGAATTATGTGAAACGAATGAAAGTGAGCTCTCAAATTTATTCTGTAGTGTTTTATAAAATTTCATAAAAAATAGGGACAAAAAATATTCGTAAGACTGAAACTCGATGGTTAGATAAAGTAAATGACCTGGCTTACAGCTTTACATCGACTTGGCTTACAGCTTTATGTTGAATCATATTGTTGCGTGTTATACCTTGAGGTATTGTTGTTCTTATATTCCACCACATGCATAGGCACAAAAAAGTACGCACAATTTAATTGTTCCTGTAAGAAGTTAAGGAGACCGTCTGGGTAAAAAAAGTCCGTTATTTATGAATGGATTTCTCTGAAATTTTCACAGTAGGTGTGAAATGATGCTAAGATCATTTGTTATTTCGACAAAATTTTTGTATCTGCACTGGATTTATTTTCGAGAAATATGATAAAATAGTTTTTTTTAAATCCTTCTTCTTCTACAATTTTGAAATTACAGAACCAGTACTTCGTTTTTAGATTGCTTATATGTCTATATATCCATAAGGAATAGGGAATTTCAATAACTTCTTCTTGTGGATTTTGGGAATTAAAAAAAATGACCTTTTCTTCATTTTTTTTAGGTCGTGTAATTTTCAAAATAGTAGATGTATCGAAAATTTGTATTCCTTATAGATACGCCTTGCTAAGGCCTATCGAATGGTATATAAACATTCTTGTAGCTCTAAAATTGTGGAAGAAGTAGCAGTTGAGAAACCAATTATCAAGTTTCCAGAAAAACGCATTTTTTCACACAAAAAAAAAATTCTTTTTATCTTTTGAACTACAAGATTTTCTACAATGAACTCTTGAGTGTTTGTAGCTCTTTTCAAGCCCTTTCGATTGATATAATTTACATTGCTGTAGCTCGATAAATCTGGGGAAAAATATACAACAAAAGACAATGCGTGTAATTCTTTAAAACAACCACTTTTTTATTTTTTCATTTTTTTTCGACCAAAATACGTGTTTTCTTCAAGTCAACTCCTTTGTTTTATAGCTATTTCCAAGCCCTTTGGATTGGTGTGTTTGCCATAGCTGTAGCTATGATACTGCAGCTGTCATTGAGCTATGAATGAAAGCTGCGGTATCTTAGATACGGCAAAACAGCTAAGTTCTGAAATTGTCAAAATTTCATAAAAAAATATTTATTCAGCGTTAGAATGTTTCGTTCGAATAATGAAAGTACTTTGAGTAGCCCATGAACGAACAATATTGCCATTGCCGCAGAGAAACACGCTCAATTGACCCTCAATAATTAGGGGGGAGGGGTCAAGGTCACGCCACCCCCATCGCTTTCCCCCCCCCCTGGTGGGCGCACTATTAGAATAGAAAGTGTGCTCTGTCAAACTCCCATCTTTGGAAAATAATGGTGACCATTTTTTGTGAACTATTTTTGTTACAATAGAGCATGAATGTTGAAAATTTCTAATGTACTCATTCAATTTTTGATTAAAGAAAAATTAGCTTACCTCATGTTCTTTTGATGGACAATTTTGGTTAACTATTGACGTTAAATGTGAGAAGGATAAAAAACTTCTTCTTCTTTGAAGGAACTTTTAAATATAAAAATTAAATAAATTTGATCCAGCAACTTCGGGAAAAACTTACCATGTTAAACATAGTAAGCCTGTGTTCACAGACAGAGCATAATTCCACAATGTGAAGTAAACTTGAACAATCCGACGTTTCTCGAAAAGTTCACCAGAGCAATCTCCTGATGGAAGAGTTGAAGTTCTTTTTCTTCTTTTCTTCTTCTTTTTTTCTGTTCTCTTTTCTTCCCCAAGCAGGACAGCAAGCAACGCTGCTCTGCCGACCGCAAGCATCCTGCCCCCTCCTCCCGCTCACACTCTGTCCTCCTCTGTCTTACACCCCAAGCCCCCCCCCCCCCTTGCTTTCCTACTGGCAGCCTCTTTTTATCTACCTTTAAAAGGCGAGGTCTTCTACTTTAACCCAATGAACAAATTTTAATTTTTCTTCCTCTCTATCAACGTCACAATGTATCAATATAGAACTCGTTCAACTACTCGGAAGGTTGCTCCATCTGAAAAAACATCCTCCAGTACAGCTTCGCACGAAAAGCTCAGTAAAAAGCGTCAAGCACCAGCCATAAAGCGGAAAGGCAGACCTAATAAATCCGCCCCTGTGAATCCATCTGTTCAAGGTCCTCAAACACTCAAAACGAAAAATGCTTCTCGGACGTTCGTGAAGTCTGGTATCAGCAAGTGTTTCTCAGCCCCTGAAGCATCACTAATGACTGCAAAATCAGAGTCATCTGACACGGGCGAAAATCTCTCAGGCGCTGCTTGTAATAATTCAGCTCCCAGTAATAATTCATCTTCTCAAGTTCTGAAACCTGCTACGGGCACACCCGAAGCGAGTTCAAGAAATTCCGTACAAGCAGCACTCGACTCTCAACCCCACGCTTTGGACTGTGTCCGAGAAGATTCATCGTCCACAAAGCCGAGAATCTTTAGTGAAGAAGATACGTCCTCACTGGCGGAAGCTGCCACAGCACTGCTAGCTCCTTCGTCTCGCCGAAACGATTGCGTCATGGCGACGTCGCCCCTGCCCTGCGTCACTGAGAAAGCTCAAAATCGTTCACCGCCGACGGAAACACCAACGTCATCGTTAGAACGCGATAAAATTTTGGATGTGTGCAACCAGTCAGAGAGTAAAAGGGGTAATTTTAATTATAATTTTAATGATAAATTGTGTGTAGACCTTTCAGGTGGCGAAGTTATGTTTGAAAATGCATACGAAGCAGCTAATACTGGCAGTAAAATACCTCAGAGCGTAAACTGCGAGGATAACGTAAGATTTTCAGTGAAGAAAAATACAACCAGACCTGTTACCGCTTTTGATGGGTACTTACATCCTCTCCAAATGACCAGTTCCCAAACTATTCACGAAATAAATAACACGCTGTCTCTTACAGCTGCATTTCTCAATAAAGCTTTGAGACAAAATTGTCCCCCAAGCCCAGCGTCGATTTCTTCCACTGTATCAAATATTCAAGTGATTACAGAACAGCTTTTTGCTTTAAATTATCGTATCAGCGCTCATGATTTTACGCCAGTGGTAGCTGCGAGTAACCATCCTTATGCGAAATCCCCTTTAGACACTTTTCTCGTTGGAGACAATAGTCTCACAAAAATCAACAGAGATGACATTGATAGTGCATGCAGGATTCAGACCATAACTTCGGAACGTCTAAATGATCTCTATGATGAGATTGAACGCGCACCTCCTTTCAGGAACTATATAATTAGTTTCAAAGGTTTGAGCCTCTCGTCCCAAAATCTCACGAAATTAAAAAATTTGATCAGGACAAAGAATCTTCTTTCTCGTATTTATGTGGTGAGTGCCTGCAGTGGGCAGCAATTGTACATGGCATCGAGCCTGTGCAGAAAAATTGGTCTTAAACTGATTCCGCTGCGAGCAAATGTAAAAACCGGTCCTGTTGATGAAGCTTACAACAATGTCCGCACTTGGCCCGTTACGCGAGAAGACACGCATCATTTTCTTCAACAAATTGCTCTAAAATCACCTTTGAGACTAACTTCACATTTTATCTCCTGTGTCAGAAACTCCCATGATCTGAATGAAGAAATTGAATACTCTAATGATTATTCAAAACAGCAAAATGAGTTGAATGATTGTTCTAAGTTGACCGCCTATCCACGTGAAACCTCCAGCAGCATAAACCGATGTTTGCCTTCATATAACAAACCCTATCCTCCCCTCTCCTCCCGATGTTTGCCCTCATATAACAAGCCCTCTCCTGCATCCGCCACAAACAACTGCGGAGTGCCTACAAAAAATAGGTTTTCATTGCTATCCAATGCTGATGAAGAGGATGAAAAGCCCCTCTCAGACACGAGTATAAATCAACATCCAATCACATACTCGGAAGCAGTAAAATCAATAGGAAGAGAGAAATCGCTGCAAAATTGCAGTCGACAATCGATGGAAAATCCACTACCCAACGGTATGCACAATCATCACCAGAAAAATATGATTGACACGAGCATTTCTCAGTTCTCTGCAAATCCCCATACGAGAAATCACCACAGAACAGGAATTCAGAGCCAGAAAAACGTAAATTCCCCGCACCTCTCAGAACCTCTTAATGATGAAAAAAGTGCGAAAAAAAACGTCTCCAGCCGCATTTGTGAACGCATGAATTCCACAATGGATGAATTGAAACGATCATGGAACATAAAACTGATTCCCACCAAAGCCGATGGACACTGCCTCCTCCACGCAGTAGCTCAACTACTTACAAAACAACCAGCATCAAAATGGAATTACAATTCCCTAAAGGCTGCAATCAAAACAGAGAGTAAAGCAAACTACAGCACATATGCTAAGTTTTTTGACAAGAACAGTGGCGACATGCAAAACCTCATAGATAATTACATTAACGAAAAACATTTTGACCAAGCTGCTGTAGACCTTATACCACTAATCATTTCAAATGTGACAGGCCAAAAACTTCTCGTCCTGGATGAAAAAGATCATTGTGTTTTGAAAATATCAGTCGTTCCCATTCCAGAGTTATCAAATAATAACCCTCCACTACTGCTCCATCGTAAAAACGATCACTACAGTGCTCTTGTCACACAAGGCAAAAATCAGACCGGGGTTACCTCATCTTGACAAAGTGCCGCTGCCCAGCCAAATAGTAGACTTTCTTACATAGCAGATGCTGGGCCAAACACCCTGGGCAACTTAGACAAAATCGATAAATCCCCTGAAGATAGTAGAGATAGTAGTAACCTCGCTACCTTTAAAAAGAGTGCTAATATAGGTAAAATCAAAATTAAGCATGTAAATGCTCGAAGCCTGAATGGTAAATTGGATGAAATCAGAGTAATGGTCACTGAAAAAATTGACATTTTGTGTGTCTCAGAAACATGGTTTGATTCACGAACCCAAAGTTCATTTTTTAACATTCCTGATTACGTGTTGTACCGCTACGATGGCGCTAAAACCAGCCGAGGTAGTGGATCTTGTATTTTTGTGAAAGAAATGTACTCAACATCTTCACTACTAGTGAATAAAGTTTGCGAAGGCATTGAAATGGTTTGGTTAGAAGTGCAAATAAATAAACACAAATCAATAATCATTGGCAGCCTTTACCGGCACCCATCGTCTCCCCTAAATCGAACACTGGATTTCATTGAGGAAACATTCAAAGAAATCCTTCAGGCAAAAAGATCATTCTTTGCTTTCGGAGATTTCAATGTTGACCTAACGGATAAAAACAATCAGCTAAGCAAACTATTGTATAAACTAAGCTTATCACAAATGGTCAAAGAACCGACTCGCATCACTAAAATCTCTGCAACTCTCCTCGATCTAGCAATCACAAATAATCCCACCGCAATACTTAGTACGGTAATATCACCTTCTATTTCCGATCACCACTCTATAGAATGTGAAATTAATATTGCGAAGGAAAGACAAAAATACCGCTTAATGACCTATCGCTCGAAAAGGCACTATTCAGCAGAACTATTTCAAGAAAAACTACTCGATAGGTCTACCGAATTCCAGAAAATGATGCAATCTGACGATGTTGATATACAAGTGTCAATTTTCAACGAGAACTTCACAGCAGCTCTCGACGAATGTGCACCTTACGTCACCAAAAAAACCAAGCCAAAACGAACTGTTTGGATCACTGACGAAGTTTAAGAGATGAGCAGAATAAAGAAAGCTAACTTGCGAGAGTACAAAAACAATAGATCAAACAGTACCTTATACAAGAGATATAAAGAACATGAAAAAATTCTTCGAAAGAAAATCACTGAAGCGAAACAAACTCACTTCCACCAGGCACTGATAACGGCTAAAAATAACCCGAAGCGAACTTGGGAAATCATTAGTGAGGTAGCCCCATATAAAAATTTAGATCGCATAAGTAATTTTGAAAATCCCTTGGCAACAGCCACGGATTTCAACACATTCTTTTCAAAAGTAGGGGCTCAAGTTTTCAGTGAGGTGTGTACCAATCCAGATGAAACGACAATTGAAAATTCATGCCCCACTGCACCCTCGAGGACTGATGTCAAGTGGAGACCACGCCCTGTCGATTTACCAGAGTTACGAAACATCTTATACTCACTAAAAAACACAAAGGCAGTTGGACATGATGGTATCAGTCTTCAATATATCAAAGATAGTTTCCCTGTTACAGCACCATGGATTCGTCTGATAATTAATACATCAATAGTAACCAATACGTTTCCAAACCAATGGAAACACTCCATTATTAGACCGTTGCACAAAAGTGGTGACCTAAATACAGCATCAAACTACAGGCCCATCAGTCTTTTGCCTGTCATGTCCAAACTACTGGAGAAAGTGGTGACAAATCAACTGTCATTTCACCTGGACGAGTCAAATTTACTCCACCAAAATCAATATGCCTATAGAAGAAATACTAGCACTCAAGACGCTCTGCTCAATATATCTGAAAAAATATACACTGACATCGATCAAAAGAATGTAACACTCTTGCTACTACTCGATCTCTCTAAGGCGTTCGATAGCGTCCAACATGAAAGACTTCTACGTAAAATACTGAACTTGGGAATAGACACGCAATGGTTTGAAAGTTACTTGTCAAATCGATCTCATGCAGTCCGCATAGAAAACAAATTGTCCCCATTCATTCAAAACAATTTTGGTGTTCCCCAAGGATCCATTCTTGGTCCGCTACTGTTTTCTATTTTCATTAATTATTTCCCTCCAATGCCTTCTAACACACGGATCTCTATGTATGCAGATGATGTTCAAATTGCAATAACAAGTTCTGTATCGGAAATACCACAGACGCAAATTAAAGCCGAAACTTTACTGACTAGCCTGAAATCATGGTACGACCGAAATGTTCTCAAATTAAATGCTAACAAAACACAATGCATCATTTTTGGATCCAAAGATGCAATTAAAAAAACTTCAGATCTTACTCTTGCAGTTGGAAATGATAAAATTGATGCATCAGAAAAAGTTAAAAATCTAGGTATCTGGTTCGATAGAAATATGTCCTTCAAATCTCACGTTGAGACTACTTGCAACAAAATCTACGGAACTTTAATGTTTTTTCATCGAATAAAAAGTATGCTAGACGAAAAATCCAGATTATTAGCCATTCAATCCCTTGTGTTATCGCGCATTGACTACTGCAGCCTAGTATGGGGAGACTTACCTCAATACCTTCAAAGGGACTTACAAAAATGCATGAATTTTGCAGCCAAGGTGGTATGCAACGGTAATTTCAAAAGACGTGATCACGTAACCCCTCTCCTCAATAAACTCGGCTGGATCCCTATCCAAGAAAGGCTCCTCATGCAGAAGGCCCAATACGTATTCTCCTCGTTATATCTTCCTCAGAGCAATGCTGAGATAGTGCGTTTCCATCCACCCACTGTAACCAATCAAAAACCGAACAGAAACAATAATGTCTTAGTCAACTATCGTTCATCTCACTTAGGGCAGAAGGCTCTGTCCATATCAGGCGCCTTACTGTGGAACAAACTTCCCCTGAGTATTAAAGTCCCTCAAAGACCGAGAGAATTTAAAGCCAAAATAACTCGTCATCTTGTGTCTCAATAATAATCCTTAGTTACAGAACATACTGAATGAGTACTGACGAATCTCATTTACCTGGTATCTCCATTGCTGAACAATCTCCCTCGCTCATTGTGTTATAATTCAAGACATCAAACAACAGTTTTGAAGTATGCGTAGGTATTATGATTTGACCGCCTATACGTTGTCATTTGCAAACATGCTTACTTGTATATGTGTGTACGTATATAGGTGTATGTGCGCATATGGGTGTGTATATGTGCACGTACAACTGTGTGCACTAGAGTAGATGAACCAGTCGAAGGTGCATTTTATGTCATTCCTCTCCGTTTCTGTGCAAGCATCAAACTAGACCGTCATGGTACCTATGTGTGTGTGTGTTGATCAATTACAGACATTCTGCACACCATATTACAAAGATAATGTATTTTTTCTAACATGAAATTGTAAAGCATCCATGTAAAAAAAAATAAATTCGTTGTGTGATCATCCATTTATACTGCAGTAATATACTTATTCGGCCTATAGTTATATGCTTATAATAATGTGATACCTATGTTTGTTTATCAATTGACGACAATTTGCGCCATATTTCAAAGATAATGTGATTTTTTTTTCTAATATGAAACCATTATAGGACATTAAGGTTTTCTTTCTTATTCACGTCCCACAATCGTTTTCATGTTTCTGACTTAAGTAGACTGTTTTGTGCCACTATTTTTAGTACGAAATTTTATAAAATTCATGCTATAATAAAAGATATTTTCTCCGTTTCCCTCGATTGGAATTCTGATTTATACTGACTAGTTTACGCTGATATTTGCGCACATGCTTACTTGTGTAAATGTGTACGTGTCCACGCTATGCGTATGACACTCTGTAGAATGCGTATGTATTGCCTCGATGTATAGAAATGCATTTGCGTATGCTTACGAGTCAGGTGTAAATATGTGCGTGGGTATATGTGTGCATGTGTATGTGTAAATATTTACATGTATACGTGCATATATGTGTGTACTAGACTGACAACTAGCATTTTACTAGAGATAATGGTCTTTTTTTCAGTGCACTCTCAACTTGTAACATTACCTAACTCGTCATATCTTTAGTATTGTAAAGCATTCATGTAAAAACTATACATTTGTTGTGCGATCATCCATTTATATTTAAATAAAATGCTTGTTAACTAATGACCGTTATGTTAAAATTGTTGAATCAGAAATGCAAAACCTATAATCTTCTTGGTCCTCTTGCTTATATGTACACACGTGTGTGTCCATGTTAACGAAACCGGTGTTTTTCGTAACCTAGGCACACACATGGCCGTAAAACGCGTGTATATATATGTGTGTGTGTGTGTATGTGTGTGAGTGTGTGTATGGATATATACACACATGCATACGTATATGTACATATGTGTGTATGTGGGTATATATTTATATATATTTTTCTTTTTTTTATGCTTCCTCAAAATGAAACTTGTAAACATTGACCGAAACAAGCGATTTCATATATTATTTCCTGGCGTCAAGAATTGCGAAGTCTTATGTCATGTACATGTAAACTGTCAAAAGTGTTTTCACCCCACAATGAAAATGCATCGTCCATGAAATTGTGTTATCTCTTACAATTTTCATTACATGTATTATCAGATGTAGATTAAGCTAGATTAGGAGTTCATTGCCCTCAATCATTTCTTTTGACTAGTGACACGAGTTTTTCAATACTCGTGTGTGTGTATCATCTAAGTGTATTAATTTTAAGATATTTTAAAAACCAATGATGGTACTTTTGTACCATCTCTATTGGAAATAAACCATTTTTTTTCTTTTTTATGTGTACATATATGTGTATATATTTACATGTATGTGTGCACATATGTGTGTACTAAACTGACAACTAGCATTTTACTAGAGATAATGGTCATTTTCTGTTCACTCTCAACTTGTAACATTACCTAACTCGTCATCTCTTTATTATTGCAAAGCATTCATGTACCAACTATACATTTGTTGTACGATCATCCATTTATATTTAAATAAAATGCTTATTAACTAACGACCGTTATGTTAAAATTGTTGAATTAGAAATACAAAACTTATAATCTTCTTGGTCCTCATGCTTATGCGTACATATATATATATATATATATCTGTATGTGTGTGTGTATGTATGTATGTATATATGTATGTACGTATATATATGTATATGGATTTGTATTTATATATATATATATTTTTTTTTCATGCTTCCTTAAAATGACACTTTTGAACATTTGCCGAAACAAGCGATTCATATATTATTTCCTGGCATCAATAATTGCGAAGTTTTATGTCATGTACATGTAAACTGTCAAAAGTTTTTTCACCCCACAATGAAAATGCATCGTCCATGAATTTGCGTTATCTCTTATAATTATCATTACATGTATTGTCAAATGTAGATTAAGCAAGATTAGGAGTACATTGCCCTCAATCATTTATTTTCGACTAGTGACACGAGTTTTTCAATACTCGTGTGTGTGTATCATCTAAGTGTATTAATTTTAAGATATTTAAAAACCAATGATTGTAATATTGTACAATCTCTATTGGAAATAAAGTTTTTTTCTTTTCTTTCTTTTTCTTTCTTTCTATTCGGAGTAGACGTAAACGGAAAACACCAATGGAAGCGCAAGAAAATCCTCTATAAGATGCATATAAAAACAGAAAATCAACACATATCCCGATTTCTACCCAGACGGTCTCCCTAACTTATAAATTTTAAATGATTTGATACACTGAAAATATTGAAAAATTCTGATATTATCTTTGCCATTTCAGTTTTTAGCAACGTAAAAAATACCTCATGAACGTGGGATATTGCTCAATTAACTCGTGCAATTGACTTGCATAGCGCATGTATGTTAGACATTTAAATCGCTTCTGTTGTATAATACCATTGGGATAAATGACAGAAATGGAATGTTTTTGTTTTTAATTCTAAATAAAAATCATTTGCTTTAATAATTGATCTCAAAAAGTGTTCTAAGTTTCCGTCATATATTAGATATACCAAGTTAAAATAGTTAGTAGCGTTTGAATACTAAAATGAATGACGGAAACAGATTTACGGAAACCGGGACGCGTAAATAGCAATCGTAGAAAATTGGTTGTTTTTACTGTTTAGTGTGCTGTGCTGTGAGTTTTACTGTTTAGTGCTGTGAGAAGTGTGCTCGTGAACTGTGATACAACTTCCGAGCGGTGTGCACGTGTTTCTGGGTCCTCCGACGAATATTGTGGTGAATTAAAGTGAAGTTGCTAAAAACTGGTATAGTTTGTATATTCACGTGAGTAAAGTGTGTGACTTTGTATGGAGTGCTCGTGAGAGTAGTTTTTTTGTTGCGTGAGAGTTGAGACTGAGCATTGGACTTTGGTGTGGTGACTTGCAATTTTTGACTGAGGTGTTTTGACTGGTAGTTAAGCTTTCTTTGCATATAAAGAGTTTAGTGTTTGACATTGTAGAGAGTGACTGTGAGTAGTAGGAAACGTTTTTGTTTCTTTTTTTTTTGATAACTTGATTTTCAGTAGATTTGGTGAGTGAAGACTCCTTCTGCCTGTGAAATTTGTACTGAGATAGAAGTCTGTGTCTGAGGATGGCAAGAAATAGGACTGGTCGTAGGAAGGGAGGTGCAAGTGGAATGGATGAGGAGATTGAGTGCATGACTTGTAAAGAGTGGGTAGATATAGATGCATGCAAAGGTTTGAGAGAGATGAGTCGGAGGAAGTTGAATGATCTTGTGTTTACGTGCTGGAAATGTTTGAATGACGAGAGAAAGAAGTTGGAAGAGGAGGTTGAGAGATTGACAATTCTGATGGTTGCTTTAGAGGCTGATTTGAAGGATGAAAGGAAGTTGAATGAAGGAAAGAATGAGAATGGTGCAAATGCAGTGAATGAAGAGGTAAATGGTGGTGGTGCTAGGAGTACAAATGAAGTGGATGATGGTGCAAGGAGTGCAAATGAAGTGGATGATGGTGCAAGGAGTGCAAATGAAGTGGATGATGGTGCAAGGAGTGTGAATGCAATAAATGAAGTGAATGGTGGTGCAAATGTGCCAGATGAGAGTAGAAGGATGAATGAGCATGATGAAAGAAGTACGAATGGGAAGAGAGTGAAGGAGCAACCTGTTGATATGCCACATGAGGTGCAGGCGCCTGTAGTGGAAGTGAATGTAAGGAAGATGGATGGAAAGAGTGATGTGAGTGGAAGAGTTGAACGAAAGAGTAGTATGAAAGGGAGAGTGAGACCTACGATTAGAATATGTGGTGACAGCATGGTGAAGAATGTGGATAGGTTTGTGAGTATGACTGACCGTAGTGGATGTACGAGCATGAGAGGAAAGGGAGTGAATGAGATTTGTAAGCATGCTGAGGAAGTGATAGATGGAATGGATGAAGGGATGGTTGTACTGCAAGGAGGTGGCAATGGATTGCTTGAATGTGGGAGAGAGCGTACGGTGAATGCAATTATGAATGTTGTTGAAAGGGCGCGAAAGAAGAATGTAAGAGTGGCTGTGACCAGTCTGCTGAGAAGGCCTGCATGTGGTGAGGAGTATGAAAGGGTGCGAAAGGAGGTGAATAGGGAAGTGCATAAAAGGATCATGAGTATGAAAGCTGAGAGTATGAGAAAGCGTGAAATGGGTTCCAGCTTCCTTGATATGGATAACCTGATCCAGAGTGGGTGTTTTCGTGGAGATGGAGTCCACCTTACTCAAGAAGGTGAGATGAAACTCTCCAGGAGATACATCCAGTGGATTGGGTGTACTCATATTGTAATGGAAGGTGGAACTGGATGAATGGAAAGCTGTCAGAGCAAAAATGAAAAATGTTGTGAATTGTCCAATAGTGTTGTAAGGTTTGGATGTATAAATGTGCGTGGATGGAATGCAGGAAAGTTAAATGACCTTGTAGCAGAATTTGAGAATGGAGATTTGGATTGTGTTGGTGTAGTAGAGACCCAAATGCGTGATAGAGTCAGTTTAAAGTGTAAGGAGAGTAAGTACTACATGATTGGAAAAGGGCGTGTAAGTTGGCAAAAAAGAGGTGGTGGAGTTGGTCTCATTGTAAAAAATGCTCTAAATTGGAAATTAGAAGAAATTCCTGTTGGAAATGAACCTGAGAGTGAAGATCTGTTAGTAATAAAGTGTGAAAGAATGCATGCCAGAGAATGTGTTATTGTGGTTGTATGCTATATGACAACTGATGGTATTTTAGCTCATCAAGAGAATGTAAAAAAGTATGAAATATTGACAAGAATTGTGCAAGAGCATTGCAGATGCCCTCTGATTTTAATGGGTGATATGAATGGCCATGTTGGTATACTGGGTGAGCCTGTGAATGCAAATGGACAAAAATTGATTGATTTCTGTGATGAGAATGAACTTGAGAACCTAAATGTAACAATAGGAAATGGCTTGCATACATGGCAAAGCAGGGAATGTAAAACTGCAATTGACTATATGATAGTGAATAGTAGAGCAAGAGAGTGTGTCAAAGAAATGTTTGTAGATGAAGATGATTTTGATATTGATAGTGACCATAAAAATGCTTGTACTAGAATATAATTGGGGTGGAAAGGAGCCGATGCAGAAGGCCAGCAGAGTAAGAGAAAATTGGCGTATTAAAATGGCAAACTGGGAAGAATTTAGAAATGAATTGAGTAGATGTAACTGGAACAGGTGTGGAAATGTAAATGACCTAAATAAGGAGATTGCAAGAACCTTGTATGATGTGGCAGAGCAAAAGATCGGTAGAATGAAATGCAGGAAAAGTACAGGGAATGCTAGGTGGTTTACGAGTGAGATAAAGGAAGAACGAACGAGAAGGAAGACTTTAAATAAAAAACAACGCAGTATGAGGAAAATGTATGAAAGACGCAGAATTACTGAGGATGAATGGCAGAGTGTATGGAATGAGTACAAGGACCAGCAGAAGAAAGTAAAGAGAATGATCAATGAGGCTAGGGTTAAAGAAGAGAGACACCAAGTTGAAAATCTAAGAAAGAAAGGTCTAGATGAAATAAAAGATTGGTATAGGTTTATACAAGGTAATGATAGAGGTAGTGAAGTTCATGTTGATGAATTAGTAGTCAATGGTTGCAGTGTACAAGATAGGATGCAAATGGTGAAAGCAGTTGAAGAATACTGGGAGGACATTGGTGGAATGAATGAGCAGGTTACAGATGATGAACCAATAAATTTTCTGATAGATGAACATGAACTGCAAATGGAAGACGAAATCACTTGTGAAGAGATTGTAAGTTTTTTGAAGAAAGTGAAAAATGGAAAGGCATGTGGCCCTGATAAGATACCATATGAGTTCTATAAATGTGGAGGAGAGAGTGTAGTCAGTATGTTGAAATGTTTATTTGATGAGATATGGAAGAGTGAAAGAGTACCGGATGACTGGAACAAGTGTAATGTAGTTCTGTTGCATAAGGGTGGACATAAGAGTATGAAAGAACTTAAAAATTACAGACCAATTGCACTGGGTGACACCGTATGTAAGATCTTTTGTGGTATTTTGAATGAGAGAATGAAAAATTTAGTTGAGGAATTAGGAGTCCTGGGAGAAGAACAGAATGGTTTTAGGCAAGATAGACGGGGGGAGGATAATCTGTTTGTAGTGAGTGAAATAATTGAGCGAATGAAGAAGGATAACAAGAAGGTATATTTAGCATTCCTGGATATTGAAAAGGCGTATGACAGAGTGGATCGGGTTAGGCTGTTTGAAATTTTGAGAAAAGTTGGTTTTAGCAGAAAAATAGTGAACATTGTACAGAGTCTGTATGAGAACACAAGTGCTATCTACAGGTTAGGAAATTTGGAAACAGGGCAAGTGAGGAGTGTTAGAGGAGTGAGACAGGGCTGTACTCTGTCCCCCCTGTTGTTTGGATTGTACACAGAAGAATTAGCAGTTCGACTGAGAGGGAGTGGTTTAGGACTGAAAGTTGGTAATGAGAGACTGAGCTGTTTGTTGTATGCTGATGATGTGGTTGTGGTTAGTAAATGTGGTCATGAACTACAAAGGATGCTTGACATTGTGAATGGATATAGTACAGATTTCAAGATGAACTTTGGTGCCGATAAAAGTAAGGTCATGGTTATAAATAGTGATGAGACTGATAGAGACAGACTGTGGAATATTGGAGAAATCAGAATAGGTAGAACAAAAGAATACAAATATCTAGGTTGTATGATGAGTGAAGATGGATGTACTAGAACTAAAGGTGAGAAAGTGGCTAAAGCAATGCAGTGGAGTGGACGGTTAGGTAGTGTGGCCAGATACAGAGCAAACAAGTACGAATGTGTGAGAGGAATGTGGAAGTATGTTGCTGTACCTAGTGTCATGTATGGTATGAGTGCTCTTGCCTGGAATGGAAGTGATCTTGAAAAGCTGGATGTGATACAAAATAAGGTAGGACGTGTAGCATTGGGTGCTCCGAAATGGACAGCTACAGAAGCCATTAGAGGTGACCTAGGGTGGAGCCTATTTTCAGAAAGAATGATGAAAGCTGTGCTGAATTATAAGGTGAGAATTGAAAGAATGCAGAATAGCAGGTGGGTAAGGCGAATCTTTGAATGGAATCTGAGTGTAAGCTATTGGGAGAAAGTATGTTGGGGGCATGCAAGGAAACTCAGTATGCAAAAGATTATTCATGTTAGAATTGGGAGACCTGTGGATGACTGGAGTTTAATAAATGTAGGAGGTGTAGGGCCTGAGTGGGACTGCAAGAGGTGGAAGAAAGAGATTGAGAGACGAACAAAAGAGTATGGATTGAATAAGTGGAAGCTTAGCATGATGCGCAAGCCTACACTTAACTGGTATATGAAAAAGAAAGCACCTAAGTTTGAGCTGTTCTATGATGGTAGTTTTGGAAGTCAACTCTTGTTTGCTGTGAGATGTAAGTCATTGAGTGTGAACAGACGTACATGGAGATGGAATGAGAATAATAACAGATTATGTCAGCAGTGTAATAGTGGAGTAGAGGAAACAATTGAGCATTTAGTGCTGGAATGTAGTAAGTATGAGCAAGAGAGAGAGAGTTTTATGAATGTGGTGTCTGAGCAGTATGGAGAGAATGAGTGGAATGCCAGATGTGCTGAAGATGATTGCGGTATGAGCTGTCTTGCTGGATTGGATCAGGAGTGCAATTTGAGTATCATCGAAGCTATGAAATTGTTTCTTGTGCGTGCCTGGAGTAAGAGACAGTGACTGGAATGAGCCAGTCAGGTAGAATGGTCAGTAATGACCCAATATGCCTGGGGATGGTGTTTTGACGCACTGGCTATCCCAGTGACGCCATCCAATGGCAGCTTGTGACGAGGATTGGTAAATCCTGAGTAGTTTAGTGGACAAGTCTGGTACCAGGCGCTGAACTCTTTGTGTGATAACTGTGGAGGGAATTGTAGGCCGTTACAAAGGCCCCGACGCTGTCGGCCCTCAATTTCAAGTTCACAAGGATGGTGCAAGGAGTGCAAATGAAGTGGATGATGGTGCAAGGAGTGTGAATGCAATAAATGAAGTGAATGGTGGTGCAAATGTGCCAGATGAGAGTAGAAGGATGAATGAGCATGATGAAAGAAGTATGAATGGGAAGAGAGTGAAGGAGCAACCTGTTGATATGCCACATGAGGTGCAGGCGCCTGTAGTGGAAGTGAATGTAAGGAAGATGGATGGAAAGAGTGATGTGAGTGGAAGAGTTGAACGAAAGAGTAGTATGAAAGGAAGAGTGAGACCTACGATTAGAATATGTGGTGACAGCATGGTGAAGAATGTGGATAGGTTTGTGAGTATGACTGACCGTAGTGGATGTACGAGCATGAGAGGAAAGGGAGTGAATGAGATTTGTAGGCATGCTGAGGAAGTGATAGATGGAATGGATGAAGGGATGGTTGTACTGCAAGGAGGTGGCAATGGATTGCTTGAATGTGGGAGAGAGCGTACGGTGAATGCAATTATGAATGTTGTTGAAAGGGCGCGAAAGAAGAATGTAAGAGTGGCTGTGACCAGTCTGCTGAGAAGGCCTGCATGTGGTGAGGAGTATGAAAGGGTGCGAAAGGAGGTGAATAGGGAAGTGCATAAAAGGATCATGAGTATGAAAGCTGAGAGTATGAGAAAGCGTGAAATGGGTTCCAGCTTCCTTGATATGGACAACCTGATCCAGAGTGGGTGTTTTCGTGGAGATGGAGTCCACCTTACTCAAGAAGGTGAGATGAAACTCTCCAGGAGATACATCCAGTGGATTGGGTGTACTCATATTGTAATGGAAGGTGGAACTGGATGAATGGAAAACTGTCAGAGCAAAAATGAAAAATGTTGTGAATTGTCCAATAGTGTTGTAAGGTTTGGATGTATAAATGTGCGTGGATGGAATGCAGGAAAGTTAAATGACCTTGTAGCAGAATTTGAGAATGGAGATTTGGATTGTGTTGGTGTAGTAGAGACCCAAATGCGTGATAGAGTCAGTTTAAAGTGTAAGGAGAGTAAGTACTACATGATTGGAAAAGGGCGTGTAAGTTGGCAAAAAAGAGGTGGTGGAGTTGGTCTCATTGTAAAAAATGCTCTAAATTGGAAATTAGAAGAAATTCCTGTTGGAAATGAACCTGAGAGTGAAGATCTGTTAGTAATAAAGTGTGAAAGAATGCATGCCAGAGAATGTGTTATTGTGGTTGTATGCTATATGACAACTGATGGTTTTTTAGCTCATCAAGAGAATGTAAAAAAGTATGAAATATTAACAAGAATTGTGCAAGAGCATTGCAGATGCCCTCTGATTTTAATGGGTGATATGAATGGCCATGTTGGTATACTGGGTGAGCCTGTGAATGCAAATGGACAAAAATTGATTGATTTCTGTGATGAGAATGAACTTGAGAACCTAAATGTAACAATAGGAAATGGCTTGCATACATGGCAAAGCAGGGAATGTAAAACTGCAATTGACTATATGATAGTGAATAGTAGAGCAAGAGAGTGTGTCAAAGAAATGTTTGTAGATGAAGATGATTTTGATATTGATAGTGACCATAAAATGCTTGTACTAGAATATAATTGGGGTGGAAAGGAGCCGATGCAGAAGGCCAGCAGAGTAAGAGAAAATTGGCGTATTAAAATGGCAAACTGGGAAGAATTTAGAAATGAATTGAGTAGATGTAACTGGAACAGGTGTGGAAATGTAAATGACCTAAATAAGGAGATTGCAAGAACCTTGTATGATGTGGCAGAGCAAAAGATCGGTAGAATGAAATGCAGGAAAAGTACAGGGAATGCTAGGTGGTTTACGAGTGAGATAAAGGAAGAACGAACGAGAAGGAAGACTTTAAATAAAAAACAACGCAGTATGAGGAAAATGTATGAAAGACGCAGAATTACTGAGGATGAATGGCAGAGTGTATGGAATGAGTACAAGGACCAGCAGAAGAAAGTAAAGAGAATGATCAATGAGGCTAGGGTTAAAGAAGAG
Organism: Morinoia aosen; assembly: GCA_030386875.1. Classification (NCBI taxonomy): domain Eukaryota; kingdom Metazoa; phylum Arthropoda; class Malacostraca; order Amphipoda; family Talitridae; genus Morinoia; species Morinoia aosen. The sequence continues at coordinate 50,873,801 of CM059568.1, forward strand.
AGACACCAAGTTGAAAATCTAAGAAAGAAAGGTCTAGATGGAATAAAAGATTGGTATAGGTTTATACAAGGTAATGATAGAGGTAGTGAAGTTCAAGTTGATGAATTCGTAGTCAATGGTTGCAGTGTACAAGATAGGATGCAAATGGTGAAAGCAGTTGAAGAATACTGGGAGGACATTGGTGGAATGAATGAGCAGGTTACAGATGATGAACCAATAAATTTTCTGATAGATGAACATGAACTGCAAATGGAAGACGAAATCACTTGTGATGAGATTGTAAGTTTTTTGAAGAAAGTGAAAAATGGAAAGGCATGTGGCCCTGATAAGATACCATATGAGTTCTATAAATGTGGAGGAGAGAGTGTAGTCAGTATGTTGAAATGTTTATTTGATGAGATATGGAAGAGTGAAAGAGTACCGGATGACTGGAACAAGTGTAATGTAGTTCTGTTGCATAAGGGTGGACATAAGAGTATGAAAGAACTTAAAAATTACAGACCAATTGCACTGGGTGACACCGTATGTAAGATCTTTTGTGGTATTTTGAATGAGAGAATGAAAAATTTAGTTGAGGAATTAGGAGTCCTGGGAGAAGAACAGAATGGTTTTAGGCAAGATAGACGGGGGGAGGATAATCTGTTTGTAGTGAGTGAAATAATTGAGCGAATGAAGAAGGATAACAAGAAGGTATATTTAGCATTCCTGGATATTGAAAAGGCGTATGACAGAGTGGATCGGGTTAGGCTGTTTGAAATTTTGAGAAAAGTTGGTTTTAGCAGAAAAATAGTGAACATTGTACAGAGTCTGTATGAGAACACAAGTGCTATCTACAGGTTAGGAAATTTGGAAACAGGGCAAGTGAGGAGTGTTAGAGGAGTGAGACAGGGCTGTACTCTGTCCCCCCTGTTGTTTGGATTGTACACAGAAGAATTAGCAGTTCGACTGAGAGGGAGTGGTTTAGGACTGAAAGTTGGTAATGAGAGACTGAGCTGTTTGTTGTATGCTGATGATGTGGTTGTGGTTAGTGAATGTGGTCATGAACTACAAAGGATGCTTGACATTGTGAATGGATATAGTACAGATTTCAAGATGAACTTTGGTGCCGATAAAAGTAAGGTCATGGTTATAAATAGTGATGAGACTGATAGAGACAGACTGTGGAATATTGGAGAAATCAGAATAGGTAGAACAAAAGAATACAAATATCTAGGTTGTATGATGAGTGAAGATGGATGTACTAGAACTAAAGGTGAGAAAGTGGCTAAAGCAATGCAGTGGAGTGGACGGTTAGGTAGTGTGGCCAGATACAGAGCAAACAAGTACGAATGTGTGAGAGGAATGTGGAAGTATGTTGCTGTACCTAGTGTCATGTATGGTATGAGTGCTCTTGCCTGGAATGGAAGTGATCTTGAAAAGCTGGATGTGATACAAAATAAGGTAGGACGTGTAGCATTGGGTGCTCCGAAATGGACAGCTACAGAAGCCATTAGAGGTGACCTAGGGTGGAGCCTATTTTCAGAAAGAATGATGAAAGCTGTGCTGAATTATAAGGTGAGAATTGAAAGAATGCAGAATAGCAGGTGGGTAAGGCGAATCTTTGAATGGAATCTGAGTGTAAGCTATTGGGAGAAAGTATGTTGGGGGCATGCAAGGAAACTCAGTATGCAAAAGATTATTCATGTTAGAATTGGGAGACCTGTGGATGACTGGAGTTTAATAAATGTAGGAGGTGTAGGGCCTGAGTGGGACTGCAAGAGGTGGAAGAAAGAGATTGAGAGACGAACAAAAGAGTATGGATTGAATAAGTGGAAGCTTAGCATGATGCGCAAGCCTACACTTAACTGGTATATGAAAAAGAAAGCACCTAAGTTTGAGCTGTTCTATGATGGTAGTTTTGGAAGTCAACTCTTGTTTGCTGTGAGATGTAAGTCATTGAGTGTGAACAGACGTACATGGAGATGGAATGAGAATAATAACAGATTATGTCAGCAGTGTAATAGTGGAGTAGAGGAAACAATTGAGCATTTAGTGCTGGAATGTAGTAAGTATGAGCAAGAGAGAGAGAGTTTTATGAATGTGGTGTCTGAGCAGTATGGAGAGAATGAGTGGAATGCCAGATGTGCTGAAGATGATTGCGGTATGAGCTGTCTTGCTGGATTGGATCAGGAGTGCAATTTGAGTATCATCGAAGCTATGAAATTGTTTCTTGTGCGTGCCTGGAGTAAGAGACAGTGACTGGAATGAGCCAGTCAGGTAGAATGGTCAGTAATGACCCAATATGCCTGGGGATGGTGTTTTGACGCACTGGCTATCCCAGTGACGCCATCCAATGGCAGCTTGTGACGAGGATTGGTAAATCCTGAGTAGTTTAGTGGACAAGTCTGGTACCAGGCGCTGAACTCTTTGTGTGATAACTGTGGAGGGAATTGTAGGCCGTTACAAAGGCCCCGACGCTGTCGGCCCTCAATTTCAAGTTCAAGTTCAAGTACAAGAGATGTGTGAAGAGATTGAGAAGAAATTGATGTGAGAAGAGATGTGAGAAGAGATTGTGAAGAGATTGTAAGTTTTTTGGGTAAATCTGAAGGAGGTGACAGTTGTCGATTTTCCACTTTTTGGTGCCTGAACCTAATTAATTGAATCAAAATAAACAAGTTTTCTTCTATTCTTTTTTCGTCTCAAATGAGTATTTTACGATTTATAGCGGTAAGTTTAGTTTCGTCATTGATGATGAATGCGCTCGAATAAACAGCTACTCATCGATTTTCGAATTTTTGTTGCTTGAAACATGGTAGTAACATCGAAATAAACAACTTTTATTCCATACACTTTTTTCGTCAAATGAGTATTTAACGAGGTATAGCGGTAGGTTTGGTTTCGTCTTTCAAGACAGAGCGCTAGAAGCGAGACGCCATTGCAGTATTGCCATACAACTCGAGCAAGGAATTTCTTTCCGCTTCAAAGACTGGAGTTGCGGTAAGTCATTTACCGCTATAACTAATAAAATACTCATTTGAGACAAAAAGTGCATAAAAGAAAACTTGTTTATTTCGATGTAATTAACTATGCTAAGGCATCAAAATTTACAAAATCGACAACTGTCATCTCCTTCAGATTTACCGTTTTTTGAAGAAAGTGAAAAATGGAAAGGCATGTGGCCCTGATAAGATCCCATATGAGTTCTATAAATGTGGAGGAGAGAGTGTGGTCAGTATGTTAAAATGTTTATTTGATGAGATATGGAAGAGTAAAAGAGTACCGGATGACTGGAACAAGTGTAATGTAGTTCTGTTGCATAAGGGTGGACATAAGAGTATGAAAGAACTTAAAAATTACAGACCAATTGCACTGGGTGACACTGTATGTAAGATATTTTGTGGTATTTTAAACGAGAGAATGAAAAATTTAGTTGAGGAATTAGGAGTCCTAGGTGAAGAACAGAATGGTTTCAGGCAGGATAGACGTGGGGAAGATAATCTGTTTGTAGTGAGTGAAATAACTGAGCGAATGAGGAAGGATGATAAGAAGGTGTATTTAGCATTTCTGGATATTGAAAAAGCATATGACAGAGTGGATTGGGTTAGGCTCTTTGAAGTTTTGAGAAAAGTTGGGTTTAGCAGAAAAATAGTAAAAATTGTACAAAGTCTGTATGAGAACACAAGCGCTATATACAGGTTAGGAAATTTGGAAATGGGGCAAGTGAGGAGTGTTAGAGGAGTGAGACAGGGCTGTACTCTGTCTCCCCTGTTGTTTGGATTGTACACAGAAGAATTAGCAGTTCGACTGAGAAGGAGTGGCTTAGGACTGAAAGTTGGTAATGAGAGACTGAGCTGTTTGTTGTATGCTGATGATGTGGTTGTGGTTAGTGGATGTGGACATGAACTGCAAAGGGTGCTTGACATTGTGAATGGATATAGTACAGATTTCAAGATGAACTTCGGTACTGACAAAAGCAAGGTTATGGTTATAAATAGTGATGAGACTGATAGAGACAGACTGTGGAATATTGGAGAAATCAGAATAGGTAGAACAAAAGAATACAAATATCTAGGTTGTATGATAAGTGAAGATGGATGCACTAGAACTAAGGGTGAGAAAGTGGCAAAAGCTATGCATTGGAGTGGACAATTAAGTAGCGTGGCCAGATACAGAGCAAACAAGTATGAATGTGTGAGAGGAATGTGGAAGTATGTTGCTGTACCTAGTGTCATATATGGTATGAGTGCTCTTGCCTGGAATGGAAGTGATCTTGAAAAGCTGGATGTAATACAAAATAAGGTAGGACGGTTTGCATTGGGTGCTCCAAAATGGACAGCTTCAGAAGCCATTAGAGGTGACCTTGGGTGGAGCCTATTTTCAGAAAGAATGATGAAAGCGGTGCTGAATTATAAGGTGAGAATGAAAGAATGCAGAATAGCAGATGGGTAAAGCAAATTTTTGAATGGAATCTGAGTGTAAGCTATTAAGAGAAAGTGTGTTGGGGGCATGCAAGGAAGCTTAGTATGCAAAAGATTATTCAAGTTAGAATTGGGAGACCCTTGGATGACTGAAGTTTAATAAATCCTGGAGGTGTAGGGCCTGAGTGGGACTGCAAGAGATGGAAGAAAGAGATTGAGAGGCAAACAAAAGAGTATGGATTGAATAAGTGGAGGCTTAGCATGGTGCGGAAGCCTACACTTGACTGGTATATGAAAAAAGAAGCACCTAAGTTTGAGATGTTCTATGATGGTAGTTTTGGAAGTCAACTCTTGTTTGCTGTGAGATGTAAGTCATTGAGTGTGAACAGCGTACATGGAGGTGGAATGAGAATAATAACAGATTATGTTGGCAGTGTATTAGTGGAGTGGAGGAAACAATTGAGCATTTTGTGCTGGAATGTAGTAAGTATGAGCAAGAGAGAGAAATTTTTATGAATGTGGTGCTTGAGCAGTATGGAGAGAATGAGTGGTATGCCAGATGTGCTGAAGATGATTGTGGTATGAGCTGTCTTGCTGGATTGGATCAGGAGTGTAATTTGAGTATCATTGAAGCTATGAAAATGTTTCTTGTGCAAGCCTGGAGTAAGAGACAGTGACTGGAATGAGCCAGTCAGGTAGAATGGTCAGTAATGACCCAATATGCCTGGGGATGGTGTTTTGACATACTGGCTATCCCAGTGATGCCATCCAATGGCAGCTTGTGACAAGGATTGGTAGATCCTGAGTAGTTTAGTGGACATGTCTGGTACCAGGCGCTGAACTCTTTGTGTGATAACTGTGGAGGGAATTGTAGGCCGTTACAAAGGCCCCGACGCTGTCGGCCCTCAATTTCAAGTTCAAGTTCAAGATACCACATATCAGCTGTTATGATTAGAATATGTGGGGATAACATGGTGAGAATGTTGATAGGTTCATATGTATGAGTGACAGTAGCGGATGTACGAGCATGAGAGGGGAAGGAGTGGAGGAGATTTGTAGGCATGCTGAGAGAGTGATAGATGATGATGATGTGGTTGTGGTTAGTGAATGTGGACATGAACTGCAAAGGATGCTTGACATTGTGAACAGATATAGTACAGATTTCAAGATGAACTTTGGTGCTGACAAAAGCAAGGTTATGGTTATAAATAGTGATGAGACTGATAGAGACAGACTGTGGAATATTGGAGAAATCAGAATAGGTAGAACAAAAGAATACAAATATCTAGGTTGTATGATAAGTGAAGATGGATGCACTAGAACTAAGGGTGAGAAAGTGGCAAAAGCTATGCAGTGGAGTGGACGATTAAGTAGCGTGGCCAGATACAGAGCAAACAAGTATGAATGTGTGAGAAGAATGTGGAAGTATGTTGCTGTACCTAGTGTCATGTATGGTATGAGTGCTCTTGCCTGGAATGGAAGTGATCTTGAAAAGCTGGATGTAATACAAAATAAGGTAGGACGGTTAGCATTGGGTGCTCCGAAATGGACAGCTACAGAAGCCATTAGAGGTGACCTTGGGTGGAGCCTATTTTCAGAAAGAATGATGAAAGCGGTGCTGAATTATAAGGTGAGAATTGAAAGAATGCAGAATAGCAGATGGGTAAAGCAAATTTTTGAATGGAATCTGAGTGTAAGCTATTGGGGGAAAGTGTGTTGGGGGCATGCAAGGAAGCTTAGTATGCAAAAGATTATTCATGTTAGAATTGGGAGACCTGTGGATGACTGGAGTTTAATAAATCCTGGAGGTGTAGGGCCTGAATGGGACTGCAAGAGGTGGAAGAAAGAGATTGAGAGGCAAACAAAAGAGTATGGATTGAGTACGTGGAGGCTTAGCATGACGCGGAAGCCTACACTTGACTGGTATATGAAAAAAGAAGCACCTAAGTTTGAGATGTTCTGTGATGGTAGTTTTGGAAGTCAACTCTTGTTTGCTGTGAGATGTAAGTCATTGAGTGTGAACAGACGTACATGGAGGTGGAATGAGAATAATAACAGATTATGTCGGCAGTGTATTAGTGGAGTGGAGGAAACAATTGAGCATTTTGTGCTGGAATGTAGTAAGTATGAGCAAGAGAGAGAAAGTCTTATGAATGTGGTGCTTGAGCAGTATGGAGAGAATGAGTGGTATGCCAGATGTGCTGAAGATGATTGCAGTATGAGCTGGCTTGCTGGATTGGATCAAGAGTGTAATATGAGTATCATTGAAGCTATGAAAATGTTTCTTGTGCGTGCCTGGAGTAAGAGACAGTGACTGGAATGAGCCAGTCAGGTAGAATGGTCAGTAATGACCCAATATGCCTGGGGATGGTGTTTTGACACACTGGCTATCCCAGTGATGCCATCCAATGGCAGCTTGTGACAAGGATTGGTAGATCCTGAGTAGTTTAGTGGACAAGTCTGGTACCAGGCGCTGAACTCTTTGTGTGAAAATTGTGGAGGGAATTGTAGGCCGTTACAAACAAAGGCCTCGACGCTGTCGGCCCTCAATTTCAAGTTCAAGTACAAGTCTGGTACCAGGCGCTGAACTCTTTGTGTGAAAATTGTGGAGGGAATTGTAGGCCGTTACAAAGGCCCCGACACTGTCGGCCCTCAAGTTCAAGTTCAAGTTAAGAACCACGCCACGGTAAAATGCCACAGTACTATGTCTCCCCTGTTGTTTGGATTGTACACAGAAGAATTAGCAGTTCGACTGAGAATGAGTGGCTTAGGACTGAAATTTGGTAATGAGAGACTGAGCTGTTTGTTGTATGCTGATGATGTGGTTAGTGAATGTGGACATGAACTGCAAAGGATGCTTGACATTGTGAATGGATATACCTAGTACAGATTTCAAGATGAACTTTGGGGCTGACAAAAGTAAGGTTATGGTTATAAATAGTGATGAGATTGAGACTGATAGAGACAGACTGTGGAATATTGGAGAAATCAGAATAGGTAGAACAAAAGAATAAAAATATCTAGGTTGTATGATAAGTGAAGATGGATGCACTTGAACTAAGTTAAGGGTGAAAAAGTGGCAAAAGCAATGCAGTGGAGTAGAAGGTTAAGTAGTGTAGCCAGATACAGAGCAAATAAGTATGAATGTGGAAGTATGTTGCTGTACCTAGTGTCATGTGTGCTGCTGACAAGAAAAAAGTCTGGTTCACGAGCAGAAAACTTGGGGACATCATGTTGTTGTGTGTGTGGCAGTGTGGAAACTGAAGGCCTAATAAAGACATCAACTGCCAGCAGCCCTACTGTTCAAAATCAAGTATAAATGTGGTATTGATGTTCAATGATGAAAATTTTGAAAAAATAATTTAGATTATCACCCATGGTCTTTAAGTAATGGTGGTAGGAACTAGTATTTCCCTCATATGGTATTCCATTGTCTGTTCTGTTATTCATACTGTCAGTAACTGGGGTAAATGTGTAGCATTGGTCAATGATTGATTTGTGAGGTTTCAGGGCTTAAACATAATTAATTAGATCAAAATAAACAAGCGGTAAATCTGAAGGATATGTCAGTTATTGATTTTCTACTTTTTGGTGGTGCCTGAACCTAATTAATTGAATCAAAATAAACAAGTTTTCTTCTATGCATTTTCCGTCTCAAATGAGTATTTTACGATTTATAGCGGTAAGTTTAGTTTTGTCTCTGATGACGAATGCGCTCGAATAAACAGCTACTCATCGATTTTCGAATTTTTGTTGCTTGAATCATGGTAATAATATCGAAATAAACAACTTTTCTTCTATACACTTTTTTCGTCAAATGAGTATTTAACGAGGTATAGCGGTAGGTTTGGTTTCGTCTTTGATGACGATCGCGCTGGAAGCGAGTGCGCAGTGCAGTGTTGCTGTCCGACGTGCTCCTTGAATTACTTGCCGCTTCAAACACTGGAGTTACGGTAAGTCATTTACCGCTATAACTAATAAATTACTCATTTACGACGGAAAGTGCATAGAAGAGAACTTGTTTATTTTGATCTAATCAACTGTGGTTAGGCACCTTAAAGTGGAAAATCGATTACCGACCTATGTACATATTTACCGTAATTGGTACTGTAATTAGCAGTACAAGAAATGTAATGTAAGATTTTTGATTTGCCAAAAATTTTAAATGAAGGTTTGAAATAATTATACGAACCTGTGGTATACTATTAGGTTGTGAGGTTATCTAAAGTAGTAGAAAATTTATAGCTTGAAGATTGTTGTAGTTAGTCTATGCAGCTGTAGTGCTGACTGGTAGGTTTTTTGCATAAGATACTGCTCACTGTGCTCAGAAAGTTGAAGTAAGGTGGAGCCTCATTAATGGCTCTTTCTTCTCAAGAACTAGTGTTTGTGGGTTCATTGAGTGTTGCATTGCCAGCATTATGACAGCAATGTCACACCTCTGTTTTGATGGTTTTAATCTGTTTTTTTTCTAGATTAAGGTGTGTGTGTGTGTGTGCATTGATAATTGAGTAATGAGAAAGTTGACAAATCATCAGAGTTAGAGGTATTGACCACTGAATTTTGTGCTCCCTTAGAAGAACATACCCCCACTGTCCTCAGTGATATTAAAAATATTTGCATGATAGCTCTATGCCTATGTGTTGAAAGTTTGCTGATAAAAATCGTTGTTAACTATTAATTTAGGGAAAATCTAGTATGTTCATTTCACAAGTTTGCCATTGAAAATGTCTTTGCTTCAATATGCTGTGAAAATTGTAACCAACCTAAAGCTGCTTATTATATATTGGGTTGGCCAAAAGGTTTGTTTGTTTTTTTAAATGTCATCATTCCAACCTAAAGTTTGTTTTATATTATTTTCTAAATCCTGTATTTGGTGCATCAAGTAATACATGTTTACGTCGGGGTGCAGTAGGCCTCCACATTGAGATGTTCTGATATTTTTGTTTGCATTTGAGCCCAGGAAATGGTTGACCAAGCAGAGCACTACCAATATCTAATGCTTTTTTACTTTGAAAAGGAAAGGCAACAACAGTTACTCAAATGAAAGTCATGTGAATGGGTAGTTTCTGTTGCTTTCCTTCCTTTTTTTTTTAAAGTAAAAAGCATTAGATATCAGTAGTGCTCTGCTTGGTCCACCATTTCAAGAGATCAAGTGCAAGCAAAAAATGTCAGAACTTCTATACTTGGAGGCTTACTTGTATTACACGCAGATGTTAGCATACTCGCTGTTCAATGAGCTGACTGATGGACGCACATATGGATAAATCATGAGCAGAAATATATTGTTATGGGAAGAAAAACACAAGTAAAAATTCTTGATTTTTCAGCAGAAGTGATTTTAACTTTGCAAACTGCTTTGCAGACTCAGTTTTGATTGAAAAAGAGAATCGTTCCTCTCTATCAATTTTGAAGGTACAGCTAATGACTGTTTTACCAAAATACATAGAACGAAATGGCAAATTTAACAGTATGGAAAAGTAAATTTCCCAAAATTTTGAGTTATGACGTTCTTCCTAATAAGTGAAATGTAATATAGAGGATATCCTGGGTGAGCTGCTGTGAAGCAGTTGATTACTTAGTAGTATGTGCTTTTATTAGGGCTGTTCTAATCATTAAATACCCCATAATTCCTACTGACCAACAACCAAGTGAATTGTTAGTATTCAAGTATAATTTTGACATTAGGAGCTCTTTAGCTGAGGTCAAGCAATAAGGCAAACAGCATCTGACAGGATTTAGATTGGTTCACTCATTCTTTGTGATGCAATTTAGTTTTATCAAATATATAACTTTAAGTTAAGGATCAGAAAATGTCTCTATTTTACTGCATAATTTTAGCATTTTTCTGTAATTACATTTCAGCATAGTATAGGTAAGGAAAAACGTTCTTTATAATTACTTCATTCTTTAAATAGTGCCATCCTCCTTTCTCTCTTGAGTTAGAGAGCCACAAACTAACTTGTAATCTAATTTTCATTTCTTCAACTCTGGATGACCTTCACTTCTGCGTTTTGCATATGTTTCATAGCAAATTGTTTAGTTAAAACCGTTTTGTCTGTGATTGTGAATGCAAATCTTCAGGTATCTGTTCCTGTAAGTAATAATTTCATAATTTCTTCTTCATGTATACAATGTATTTATTTTCTGTGTGTTCTAATTGCAGATGCATGAAGAAAGCTTGTTAAATCTCACTCAGAAACTTTGAAATTTCAAGTTCAGAGCTTTTACTTTGGTGCAATTTTGATTACACATTCTTTACAAATTGTTCTTCATATTTTGCTCCTCAGGTAAGTGCTGTTGATCGACCATATTGTTGAATGATTCTGCTGTTTGTTAACATGAAAGAATTTCTTCTCTATAGCTGTATGTTAGTCCATTTTTATATTTTTCAATTAAATCTTTCTTGTAATACTTGATGCTTTGACTGCGACGTGTGCCAGCGGTAGTACACGGAGTTAATTTTCACAATGCAGCTGACCGACCAGTAATCGCATACTCAATTTCATTCAATACTTAATCAAAGCTAACTGAAGGCACGTTCCAGTTCCTGTTTTTAATTTTAAATATTTAACTACAATTGACATTAAATTTGAACTGGGTGGTGAACTTAATACAAAGTGGTAACAGTACCTATTTGTGTTCCCATTTTATAAGCTGACTATATAAAATATTGCTAACTGAGGAAGGTATGAATCATTTTTAAAAATTTGCAAACTTTAACCCATGTTTTTACAGTCGGATGATAAATTCTAAAAGACAAAGCTGCTTCTAACTTAGGAATCAAAATGCTTAGTGAAATTGTTTTTGAGTTTGAGAAATTGACTTTATAAGCTTATGAGTTACAAACATTGTTGTAAAGAATCCGTTTTTGAATTAATATTAGACTTTTAATGCTGTTATATCATAGGAAAAAGGGAGGCCCCTTTACCAGCTTTGCCTTGCAGCATGTGCACTTTCATCTTCTATAAAAAATGAGTTTTGGGATTTGAATTTTCTTGTAGTTTGAGTATTGGAAACACTGGAATTGTGAGGAGTAGTACTAGGTATTGAGTATTTTTTGGGTTGAACCAGCAGTTGCATATGCCTGGTAGTACTTCATTAAATATTTTCATGGAATCATTGATAGGATATAACTATTAATTTTCATTTTACGTGCTTTTCTTGTTGATTTGCTGTATCAAGTTAATGCTCTTTTTCCAGGTAAACGTGAACAGGCTTCATCTGATGGAGCAGAGACGGAAACCTCTCTCTAGGCTGCTGTCCCTCCACACAGGATGTGGCAACACCTCACCCACCCCAACAACACCAGTTCAGAAGACACCTCAGCCTTCTGCAAAGCAGACACTTGCTGCTAAGCCAAAGCTTTCTCCAGGGCCACACAACGCTGATGTTAAGGTGCCCCTAGAAAAGAACAAAAGTAAATCTAATATAAACAAAAAGATGGCTGTTTCTCAGAGTTTGGATGAACCTCCTTCTCAAAACACAGGGAAGCATGCTGGTCCTACAGAACTGACCCTAACGCGGCGCGCACCTCCGCCTCTGTGGAAGGTGCACAAGAAACCTTCAGGTGGACATGTTGCGAGGGACCCCAGGTTTGACGATATGTCGGGCCACTTGGACATGGCCGCTTTCTCTAAAAATTACAAGTTTTTGGCCAGCATGCGCGATAAAGAGCGCCGGACCTTACAGAAAGCTTTGTCTAAAGCAGCGAATTCTGAAGAGAGAATGAAAATCAAGTTAGCCATTCAAAGAATTGACAACCAAGAGATAGCAAAGAATAAAGTTATGGAGGAGAGAAGAATAAAGAAAATGGAGAAAGAAGCATTGATATCTTCATTGAAAGAAGGAAAGAGGCCATACATAAAGAAAAAGAGCGAGCAAAAGTTGGAGCTCTTATGCGAAAAATACAATGCTTTGAAAAAGGAGAAGAGACTGGACAAGTACCTTGAGCGAAAGGAGAAGAAAAACAGAGCCAAGGAGTTGTTCGAGTAAACGTAAAACTCAATCTGGTTTGTTTTTCCATTTGTGAGTTAACCTGAACCAGTTCCACATCGTAAAGAAAGCTGGTAGTATGAATTTTTTTGGACGTATTCAAAGGACACTGGATAATATAACACCATTAAACCTGTAGCAGTTTTGGCATTTGATAAAATTACATAAGTTCAATGGCTTCTAGTAGCATAGTTCAAGAAAGAAAGACTCCGGTAGAAACGTTTCCGTAAAATTATTATTATCAAGAAAGAAATTGGGTGCCTCCTCTTCAAAATAGTTATTTGAATTTTAATTGCTCTAAAATACATATAAAATTAGCCTATGATTGTGACCACCATCAAAAAAATACTCATATGGGGGCTTCGTGTGGAAATGTTTTTAAATATTACGTAACATTTGTACCGAGTTTCAATCCGTTCAAAATATTGAAGTTTTCGTGGCCTTAAATTTGGTTTGAATCGTGTGACGAGCTGAGCAAATACCTTCAGTTAACCCGCGGCACTTCGACATATGTTTCATGTTGGTCTGCACGAGCACTCGTGCTGTATCAGCCGGTGGTGCTGGACATGAGTGCAGAATAAGCTCCGGAAATAACTCTTTGATTTATTGTTCATTTTTGAGCGGAAATTTTCTTCCCAAAGTAATGTTACCGGATCAAAACAATAAAACTATTCACTTGTGCTTCACTAAGCATAATTAAAGCTCAAGACGTCATTAGGAGGATCAGCCTATATTCATTAACATTTTTTACTGAAATTTAGTGCTGATTTAGCACTTCAGTCGCTTACGTCATGATTTTACCTATGATAGAACATCTAATGTTATTGACCTCATGAGCCGATGTCTCTGATTCTCAAAACTTTACGTTTGATTCATCCAGTGCTCATAGTGACTATTTGAGCGAATGTGAACGAGCTGAAATGTTTTAGGCTCTCGAATACTTCATTATATTTGCTGTTCAAGACATGTAGATTGATCTGACCTTTCGTGTCGTGTACACAAGGAAATGAATACTATGTAATTCAGGTATTTGCTCGCTATTACAGGTATGTATGACGTCAGTTCCGTCCTATTTTATACCTTGAACACAGCGATACTGGGCAATAAGTACATGCAATGTACTAAGGGACTTAGCTCTCCCTCCCAAAACGAAAGCTGGAAATGAGCTTCGAAGGACACTGGCGTGAAGTGAATTTTACTTTTTTTTCTCTTTAGCAACTTGGGGAAACGAAAGAAATTAACTGAAAACATGAGTTTAAACTGATCGGACATCTCAGGAGCTTTATGCGATTATCTATTACGCAGTGTTCATAATGAAACCAAACAAATTTGACTCAAAAATGCAAGTATTGAGACTTGTGTTGGGCACTTCAGGAGTGAAAGGGACTTCTGATACTGAATGATGGAATATGATTGAATTATTCAATAGATAATTTCCTCGTCGATGCATTATATCCTCGCATTTGACATACCGGGCAGTTTTTTGAGGTAAAAGGTGTTACAACCCCGAGCTATCTTTTACATTTGCGCAGCTCTTGACAAAATCTCCGATTTGTGGACACTCTCCATGGGCCTACTACTGGTGTTGTAATTCAACGTATTTTCGGGACGCGACCGCGTCGAAGAAGCTGGATTGATCGCGTCAAAGTCAATACTATTTTCCGTTACGAATCCTCTTCGATATTGCACTTGAACTTGAACTTGAACTTGAGGGCCGACAGTGTCGGGGCCTTTGTAACGGCCTACAATTCCCTCCACAATTTTCACACAAAGAGTTCAGCGCCTGGTACCAGACTTGTCCACTTAACTACTCAGGATCTACGATCCTTGTCACAAGCCTCCATTGGAAGGCATCACCGGGACAGCCAGTGTGTCAAAACACCATCCCCCGGCACATTGGGTCATTACAGCCCATTCTACCAGACTGGCTCATTCCAGTCACTGTCTCTTACTCCAGGCACGCACAAGAAACACTTTCATAGCCTCAGTGATACTCGCATTACACTCCTGATCCAATCCAGCAAGACAGCTCATACCGCAATCATCTTCAGCACATCTGGCATTCCACTCATTCTCTCCATACTGCTCAGACACCACATTCATAAAACTCTCTCTCTCTTGCTCATACTTACTACATTCCAGCACAAAATGCTCAATTGTTTCCTCTACTCCACTATTACACTGCTGACATAATCTGTTATTATTCTCATTCCATCTCCATGTACGTCTGTTCACACTCAATGACTTACATCTCACAGCAAACAAGAGTTGACTTCCAAAACTACCATCATAGAACAGCTCAAACTTAGGTGCTTTCTTTTTCATATACCAGTTAAGTGTAGGCTTCCGCATCATGCTAAGCTTCCACTTATTCAATCCATACTCTTTTGTTTGTCTCTCAATCTCTTTCTTCCACCTCTTGCAGTCCCACTCAGGCCCTACACCTCCTACATTTATTAAACTCCAGTCATCCACAGGTCTCCCAATTCTAACATGAATAATCTTTTGCATACTGAGTTTCCTTGCATGCCCCCAACATACTTTCTCCCAATAGCTTACACTCAGATTCCATTCAAAGATTCGCCTTACCCACCTGCTATTCTGCATTCTTTCAATTCTCACCTTATAATTCAGCACAGCTTTCATCATTTTTTCTGAAAATAGGCTCCACCCTAGGTCACCTCTAATGGCTTCTATAGCTGTCCATTTCGGAGCACCCAATGCTACACGTCCTACCTTATTTTGTATCACATCCAGCTTTTCAAGATCACTTCCATTCCAAGCAAGAGCACTCATACCATACATGACACTAGGTACAGCAACATACTTCCACATTCCTCTCACACATTCGTACTTGTTTGCTCTGTATCTGGCCACACTGCCTAACCGTCCACTCCACTGCATTGCTTTAGCCACTTTCTCACCTTTAGTTCTAGTACATCCATCTTCACTCATCATACAACCTAGATATTTGTATTCTTTTGTTCTACCTATTCTGATTTCTCCAATATTCCACAGTCTGTCTCTATCAGTCTCATCACTATTTATAACCATGACCTTACTTTTATCGGCACCAAAGTTCATCTTGAAATCTGTACTATATCCATTCACAATGTCAAGCATCCTTTGTAGTTCATGACCACATTCACTAACCACAACCACATCATCAGCATACAACAAACAGCTCAGTCTCTCATTACCAACTTTCAGTCCTAAACCACTCCCTCTCAGTCGAACTGCTAATTCTTCTGTGTACAATCCAAACAACAGGGGGGACAGAGTACAGCCCTGTCTCACTCCTCTAACACTCCTCACTTGCCCTGTTTCCAAATTTCCTAACCTGTAGATAGCACTTGTGTTCTCATACAGACTCTGTACAATGTTCACTATTTTTCTGCTAAAACCAACTTTTCTCAAAATTTCAAACAGCCTAACCCGATCCACTCTGTCATGCGCCTTTTCAATATCCAGGAATGCTAAATATACCTTCTTGTTATCCTTCTTCATTCGCTCAATTATTTCACTCACTACAAACAGATTATCCTCCCCCCGTCTATCTTGCCTAAAACCATTCTGTTCTTCTCCCAAGACTCCTAATTCCTCAACTAAATTTTTCATTCTCTCATTCAAAATACCACAAAAGATCTTACATACGGTGTCACCCAGTGCAATTGGTCTGTAATTTTTAAGTTCTTTCATACTCTTATGTCCACCCTTATGCAACAGAACTACATTACACTTGTTCCAGTCATCCGGTACTCTTTCACTCTTCTTCCATATCTCATCAAATAAACATTTCAACATACTGACTACACTCTCTCCTCCACATTTATAGAACTCATATGGTATCTTATCAGGGCCACATGCCTTTCCATTTTTCACTTTCTTCAAAAAACTTACAATCTCTTCACAAGTGATTTCATCTTCCATTTGCAGTTCATGTTCATCTATCAGAAAATTTATTGGTTCATCATCTGTAACCTGCTCATTCATTCCACCAATGTCCTCCCAGTATTCTTCAACTGCTTTCACCATTTGCATCCTATCTTGCACACTGCAACCATTGACTACTAATTCATCAACTTGAACTTCACTACCTCTATCATTACCTTGTATAAACCTATACCAATCTTTTATTCCATCTGGACCTTTCTTTCTTAGATTTTCAACTTGGTGTCTCTCTTCTTTAACCCTAGCCTCATTGATCATTCTCTTTACTTTCTTCTGCTGGTCCTTGTACTCATTCCATACACTCTGCCATTCATCCTCAGTAATTCTGCGTCTTTCATACATTTTCCTCATACTGCGTTGTTTTTTATTTAAAGTCTTCCTTTTCGTTCGTCCTTCCTTTATCTCACTCGTAAACCACCTAGCATTCCCTGTACTTTTCCTGCATTTCATTCTACCGATCTTTTGCTCTGCCACATCATACAAGGTTCTTGCAATCTCCTTATTTAGGTCATTTACATTTCCACACCTGTTCCAGTTACATCTACTCAATTCATTTCTAAATTCTTCCCAGTTTGCCATTTTAATACGCCAATTTTCTCTTACTCTGCTGGCCTTCTGCATCGGCTCTTTTCCACCCCAATTATATTCTAGTACAAGCATTTTATGGTCACTATCAATATCAAAATCATCTTCATCTACAAACATTTCTTTGACACACTCTCTTGCTCTACTATTCACTATCATATAGTCAATTGCAGTTTTACATTCCCTGCTTTGCCATGTATGCAAGCCATTTCCTATTGTTACATTTAGGTTCTCAAGTTCATTCTCATCACAGAAATCAATCAATTTTTGTCCATTTGCATTCACAGGCTCACCAAGTATACCAACATGGCCATTCATATCACCCATCAAAATCAGAGGGCATCTGCAATGCTCTTGCACAATTCTTGTTAATATTTCATATTTTTTTACATTCTCTTGATGAGCTAAAATACCATCAGTTGTCATATAGCATACAACCACAATAACACATTCTCTGGCATGCATTCTTTCACACTTTATTACTAACAGATCTTCACTCTCAGGTTCATTTCCAACAGGAATTTCTTCTAATTTCCAATTTAGAGCATTTTTTACAATGAGACCAACTCCACCACCTCTTTTTTGCCAACTTACACGCCCTTTTCCAATCATGTAGTACTTACTCTCCTTACATTTTAAACTGACTCTATCACGCATTTGGGTCTCTACTACACCAACACAATCCAAATCTCCATTCTCAAATTCTGCTACAAGGTCATTTAACTTTCCTGCATTCCATCCACGCACATTTATACATCCAAACCTTACAACACTATTGGACAATTCACGACATTTTTCATTTTTGCTCTGACAGCTTTCCATTCATCCAGTTCCACCTTCCATTACAATATGAGTACACCCAATCCACTGGATGTATCTCCTGGAGAGTTTCATCTCACCTTCTTGAGTAAGGTGGACTCCATCTCCACGAAAACACCCACTCTGGATCAGGTTATCCATATCAAGGAAGCTGGAACCCATTTCACGCTTTCTCATACTCTCAGCTTTCATACTCATAATCCTTTTATGCACTTCCCTATTCACCTCCTTTCGCACCCTTTCATACTCCTCACCACATGCAGGCCTTCTCAGCAGACTGGTCACAGCCACTCTTACATTCTTCTTTCGCGCCCTTTCAACAACATTCATAATTGCATTCACCGTACGCTCTCTCCCACATTCAAGCAATCCATTGCCACCTCCTTGCAGTACAACCATCCCTTCATCCATTCCATCTATCACTTCCTCAGCATGCCTACAAATCTCATTCACTCCCTTTCCTCTCATGCTCGTACATCCACTACGGTCAGTCATACTCACAAACCTATCAACATTCTTCACCATGCTGTCACCACATATTCTAATTGTAGGTCTCACTCTCCCTTTCATACTACTCTTTCGTTCAACTCTTCCACTCACTTGCAACAGATTTTGCGGCACGGGTCGTGGTAATCCGTTGTAGGTTTCAGATTTTAATGGGTTCAACTTGTCATTCCGGAGAGTGGCGTATGGGTGCCGTTTTAGCGAATTCCGGCATGATTGCTATTTTTTTCAGGCATTGAATCTATTTTTTTTCTGCAATGTCGTATTTGTATTAACTTTTAGTATCAAAACTAGGCAACAAATACGTCATTGAAAGACTATCGAATATTGCTGTAGAACTCTCCGTGGCACAGTGGTTAAGGGATCAGCCTTGTACGTTGGAGACGAGGGTTCGTATCCCGGCGCTGGCGCGGAGATTTTCTCGGTTGGATATAAGGGAAAGCTCAAGCAAAATACCCCACTCAACCCAGGTGTCGGAAATGGGTACCGGCTTTACGGGGGAACCGTCATGGTGTCCTATATATAGGGTTAGTTATAAGACATTTGAAAAACCAATGTTTAAGATCATATGTATCAGGCTTGATTGGAAATAAAGCATCCCAAAGATGCCGATGTTTGTTTAAAAAAACTAAGAACATTTGTATATTAATACATTTGTTCCCGACTGATCATCTCGAGGAGCAAAGTGGGCTGCACTTAGTTTGCCTTGAACTCAACGCCAGAATTAGATCAAGAAATTTAAACGAGTGTATGTATTCAGAAGTAAACTGTGGTTCATACTTTTGTGCCATTCAGGAGGATACAATTGTATCTATTGGAATTGACGCTCACTGGGAGGAGAATGTGAGCCAGCCGAGCGTTAGTTAATCCTTCCGTTTGTTCGAACCCTTTTGATTTTGGTTACGGGCTATCTATTTTCGGTTTACTGTTGTCCAGTTTTTTACAACCTTTTACTTTCTTGTTTATGGATTTACTTCCTAACTTGGCGTTTCTATTCGCGGGGAAAACACCTCGTTCATTGATTCCTTGTTTCCTGATCTCTATACTTTATGGCGCTGTTCTCCTTTCCTCTCTTTGGAACACTTTTGCTGTGATTATGGAGGCTTGAATCAAGTTAACTCATCTATGGTACTGTGATGTTCCCTTTGTTTCTGAAAAATGAAATGCAGTGCGAATGAAAAATCCCTTTAACAACTTTTTGAACTGAAACCAAATCTCAACGATGACGCCAGTGGGTGAAAACCAGCGTCTGCTCAACCAGAGCTCATGCGAAATCAATTTGGTCACTCTACGCGTCCTTTTAGTCTGTTATTGAAAAAGTAACCATATCACTGACTAAACGTTAGGACCGGGGTTTGGCTGCCCAGTGTGTTCGAATGTACTGTGGTATGTACAAAATTCTAATGGGGAGACAATTATAATTTCGAGTTGTAATTATAATCATGATCATATAATTTTTGATCTTCATCTTACGTGGTAAATCGGAAAGCCTGATACTGATTAAATTATGTGGCCTTCGGTGCGATATAGTTTGAATAACTGAAGCTCTAGCAAACCTTTGTTACTACTACTAAACGTTAGGACGAACACTTCACGTATAGATGTAGAAATGGATTTAGTGCACGACCAGCGAGTTTGGCTTTTGCTTCCTTTGAGATGCTTATCAACCGTGCTACATCTTCTTAATTTTGGATGTTATAACGGGAAGTTTGATTTGTGAGAACAACCACTTGACCGTGTTGCAGGCGTTTTGTAGGATGCAAAGCAGCAAGAACTGCCTGGCTGTCTGTCTGCACTCCCACGGCCGGCTCACTGCCACCACTCAGCAGGTGAGATAGGCCGGGGTATTTAAAAAAAATCAACCAATTTATTTACCACAGGTGATACAGAGGTAGAATGTTTCTCAAGTCTAGTACAATGGTCAAATTTGAGTATAGCTACCTGTGTTATCGAGTGATTGTGAGGTCCCGAGCTAACGGTTTGGTTACGAAGGCCTTCTTTTTGTTGAAATAACATGTTTTTTATTTTGTTTAGGACCATCTTTTTTTCGGTTCACTGCTATTCTGTTTTTCAGCATCTACCACTCTTTCCTTCAATTTTCATCTTGTTTCATGAACTTTATTCTCTACTTACTGTTTCTATGCTCCTTCTACAGAGATTCCGCGTTTCCTCGAGTCCGTACTAAATGGTACTTTTCTCCTTCCTCTCTTCGAAACGCTTTTTTTAGCGGTTAGGGAGGCTCAAACTTACATCTTAATCATCAAATTGTTTAAACCATCTTACATGGTCGTGGTGGAGCAGCTAGCAACGTGAATTGTGTTAAGAATATAAACTGTCAAATTCTGTTACAAATCGTAAAGTATTCTAGTTTTTAACAAATAACAATAGAAAATTGTTTGAAAATGCGACCCTAAATCTCTAATCGGCAAACCTTATTGTTTCCATTTGCGCTCCTAGGGGGAAAATGTTAGGTCTTAAGGTAATGGTAGACTATCTTGTCGTTGAAAAAATATAAGTTTTTTTTTATTTTGATGAGGACCAATTTTTTCTGTTCACTGCTGTCCTGTTTTTAAACACCTTTGACTTTTTTCTTCAACTGTTATCTTGTATCATAACCTTCCTTCTTTACTTATAGTTTCAACGCGGATAGGATACTGTTCGGGAACGCACCTTGTGCATAGTTTTCGAGTTCCCGTAACTCTATACTAAATGGTGCCTTCATCCTTCCTTTCTTTGAATATCTTTTTTATGGTAATGGAGGCTAAAGCTAACTCATAATCAATCAATCTAATTATTTCATAGGGCGTGTGTCAACTCCTGATGACGGTCGCGACTTGTGACACCTGTGTTGCGTTAGGAGAGCTTTGAGAGGGGAGGCGAGTTTCTGATTTGCGATGTTTTTATGCACTTCTGTCAGCTTAGTATCACGTTCCTCATCAAAATAACTTTGGAATTATACGTTTCTTCTTAATGTGATGACCTTGACGCATGATCTCTTGTGTATTAAAATCTGAGTCCACTTTTTCTGACCTTACGTTATTATATATAAGTTAGCTGTTATTGCTATGGATTTAGAATTTAAGCCCTCTATTTTGGATTAGGTAAATAGCTATTCATCTATCTGAAAAATGAAGCCAGAGGAAGATGGTTTTCCTTAAGCTGTGAGCAATTACCCTGCGTTAAATTGTAGGCTTTTGCTTTCATTATTCACCAATGTGTTTGTGCTATTTTAACCATAATTGCGTACAATGCCCAATTGAAGTTCGTTCGAAGATCTGCATATCACACATGACTGGTCTACTCGAGCGTACATCGCTAGTTGATATTGTGAAACAACGTCCTAGATTATTGTAAATTTCTTCTCTGTACCCTTTCAGTCTAAATTTTTTATTGGTCAAATTTTGCTCCCGTAGTTTTTGGCTTCCGAAGGTAAAATTAGCCCACAGTTGGAAGTATTTTCTGGACATCTTCCAATATTAGGAAGATGGTTAATTTTTCTTCTGTTATTTGTTGTAAGCTGTGCGTACTCATACTTTTTTGCTCTCGCTTAATAGCTTTTACCGTATTATTATTATTTTTTCCAGGCCCGCTGCTTGTCCCTAACGTTTCGTAAGATGGACGATGCCATGGAACACTTGCAAAACAACCCATACTTTGAAAAATATGCCCAAAAAATCAACAAAATCAAAATGTAAGTAAGTACGCTAGTGTGTTGGTATATTAACATACTGACTTAGATCAAATTACATGATTTGTTTCCTTTCTTTTGGTGGATTTTTTTCGAGTTTGCTTGGTTTATATTTAAAAATGATGTTCTAAATTTGTTTTTACGCTAGCGTATCAAAATGCATTATTTTATGGAATCAAACAGACTTCATGAAAATAATCATTTTGATACTTAATGGGAAAAGAATCCACCTGATGTTATTCATAGCCTGCTTAGGTCTGGCGTTGGTGGGAAACCGATACACAGCGAATTGTCCGTTGTGCAAGAACTCAACATCACACTTATGGCGAGAAACTGGTTCGGTCCCAGTTCGCCCTTGGCAGTTTTCTCCCCCGACTCAATACAGCTCCTCTGGTGATTACAGCAAACTGAGAATACGGTCAGAAGAGGAACGCTTATACTCATTGAGCCCGCACTAACTCCCTCTTCTTGAATTATGAAAAAATAGCCTTTCGGGTACTATTAGATTACCTGAACTGTAGATAGGCCTTTGGGCCTTCTAGTTTTTGTACTCGCTTAGTTCCTTTCAATTTCAATGCGTTCTTCGCTATTACTTCTTGGTATTTTCTTCCCTTACTTGCTGCTCTGTGCGCAGTGTATCTTGTGTGGAAACGCACCGTTTGCTTAGGTCCTACGTTTTCTCCCGTCTATCCCTGCATCTCTTTGTCCCCATGAGATCCCTTTCTGTGTGGGCAGAGAGTTTTAAATTAATATGATAATTGTACAACACTATTGTAATGCGTATACAACGATCAATTAACTTAGATCCCACGTTTTCTCTCAAGTCCCTCTTTAAAGGGTTGCTCCTCTTCACTTTTTTGAGATCGCTTTCGTAGTGACCAGATAGTTTTAAGCTAACATCATGAAAACAATTCTGCAACGCGATAGTAATACATTGAAGAGTGACCAATAATGACGTTTCCTAATGCCATTACAATTCTACAACACTCTAGTATTACATATATGTACGACCAATAAAGACGTTTCGTACGATAGTATTATTTGACCAGATAATTTCAAACTAATATGATAATAACTCTACATCACTACATATAGTAGCACATTGAAGAGGGACCAATGAAGACATTCCTTACCCCCAGGGATCAACCAGCAAAGCTGGTGCAGGCTGTCAATAGTAATGCATTTGTGACCAGATAGCTTTAAACTAATATGATAAAAACTTTACAACGCGATATTAGTACAATCAAGAAGGACCACTGAAGACGTTTCCTAGTGCCATTACAATTCTACGACAATTTTTTAATACAATCAAGAAGGACTAATGAAGATGTTCCCTACTACCAGGGAGCACCCAGTGGAGCTGGTAAAGACGGTCAACAGCCGCAAAGCGGAGGCGAGCAAGGAAGCCGCCAGTGCCCTGGGGAGTGCCGCAGGAGTCAGGCCAGTGTCCGCCCGAGCTGCCAAGCCCAAGATGCCCCTGGCGGCCGGCGCTGTGCCCTTCGTGCCGCAGAAGGTTCTCATAACTGTAGATTTAAGTCACACTAATGATGATAATTATTTATTAATGATTGAAATTATGTATTATATTAAATTAAAAGTGAGCAGTTGTAATACTTATTAATCCACTATGTGTGAATGATTATCTATCATTAATAACTTGTGTACAGAGCCCGTCAAAAATGATAGAATTCGATATTTTTCCTAAATAAATCTTGCAGATGTGGGTAACAAAAACATTTACCCATCCCAACAGTGCCCACAATCTAAATATTCTTGTACTTGTGCAGTGGTGGAACTCGTATCACAGATACGGTCATTAAGCGTCCTTTAAGAGCGTCACTGACACACGCACCAATCCAGCAAGCAAGCAACAATTGTGTTTTATTATATGATCGATAATTGATTCGTAATCTTAAATGAATAATTTTTCCTCTATTGCTTACGTATTTGTAGTTTAAATTTGCTGAATTTTTTCGATTCCAAATGAAGGTGAACTGTGAGTTTGTGACCTCTTTGAATGAATTTATGTTGACAAAAAGATATTTTGCCAGGTTTGTTAAGCCTTTTCATGTGTTCGATGAATTTCTTATGAGGTACCAAGTTGAAAATTTGGTAGGCTTTATTTATGTAGAAATGGAGTAGGTCTTTTGTTTTGTTGAGGACCATTTTTTTCCTGGTTTATTGCTGTCCTGGTTTACTGCTGTCCTGTTTTGCAGCTCCTACTACTTTGTTCCTCGACTTTTATCTTGTTTCATGAACTTCTTTTTTAGCTCACTGTTTCTATGCACCTTGTGCATAGATTCTGCGTTCCCTCAACTCCACACTAAATGGTGCCTTCATCCTTCCTCTCTTTGAATATCTTTGTCGTGGTAAAGGGAGGCTAAAAACTTATAATCAATTAATTGATATGTAGTGCGCATTGTATAAAAGTTTGTGTGGTAACTGTTGTGCCGTTCTGAGTACACGCACCGTTAGTATGTATGTACTTCACTTCCACTTTTGAATCGATTGTGCGAATAACAAAGTCATTCATATAATCATCATGATTATTAACTTCTCCCCTCGAATTCATGGATTATGTGTTTTAATGCAAACCTGAACCTTGAATGAGGTTTTAGTCTAATTTGGAAATTCTGTTCACTCAAGTTTATAACCTTTTTAGCCCTGTTTCGAGTGCAAAAGGGTGGTGGATGAATGATGTTCTCACGAGTTTGATTTGTCCCCAGAAACTGGAGAGCATCATGAAAACGGACTTACTGCAGGACAAGACTGCGGAGGAAGTAACTTACGTAAGTTTCCAGTCTCTTTCACCGATGCATCCATGGTTTTAGCCGATAAAGTATGGCCTTCGCACTTGGCGGCTAAAATCACTGATGTCCTCGTGATGAATTTTACCTGGGTTGAGTTGCTTGAATAAAAAAAATTTCATAAGGCTGTGACTGAAGTTTTAAAGTATAAAGAGAATGAGATTAAATGCAATAATTAAATTATGACACGCATTCAAAAATCACGTTAGCAGTAAAATTACTATTGAAGATATTTATCGGAAGAGAATACGTTTTGTTGCATTATTGAGGAGTTGCCTCGTGAAAAGTTATCTTTCCTAAGGTTATGAACGTGCGATAACCTATATCAAAACTTGGCTTTTGCTAATATCAGTAATGATGTTAATCATTAACCCAAAAGGTGTTGCAGTTAGACAAGTTTTACTCATAATTCTGTAACTTACAGGGGACTTGTGCAAAAGTGGATAGCGAGAGTAGAGATGGAATATTTACACCTTTGTGTAGCCACAGCAAGGGTAAGTTAAATGACCGATGTAATCCTCGGATCTCGCATAGGTGTTCGACGTGACATTGAGAAAGGAGTGTTAGTAATCGTAATGAAGTGTTATGTTATTTTTTACACTACGAAATGATCTCGCGTGATATAAGTATAAAATAACATTGAGAAAAATACTAGACTAAGTAGGAATAAGTTAACAATTCTCCGTAAAAGAATGAAAGCTGCGTGTATTCTTTCAAAGGGTTTTGCAGCAGGTAAGAGATGGGCTGAGCATAGATCAGATGACATTAATGTGTAGACATCAATCAGATGACGACCAGTTGCTAGTCAGATGACATGAATATGTCGTGAGAGGCGTCGCTGCAGGGAGTGCCAGAGTTGCAAAGCAAGACATGAACAGGAGAGCGTTGGAGTTACGAGGGGAGTGTATACTTTGTTCTCAAACTTGTCGCAACATCTGTCTAGTTAATTTGTTTGTTGTCGAGAAATTTAGATCAGAAGCTAGGAGTTGCGTGCTTGACGCTCGAAAAACAATAGTTGCATCTCAGAGGACAGTAGTGTTTTCTCTGTGATCACCGGGGAAATGAAAATTCAGTTCATTCGTGATTGACGATGGACTGTCTTACGGTTTTTCTGACCATTTACCTGTGATGAACACATTTTTTTTTATAAATGTGCACGATGCAACACTGCTATGAATATTGATTGGACTACTTGTAAAGCATAATTCAAGATTTAAGTGCTAGAGTAGATGAATTTTTATGTTTCGCGAGAATAGAGGGTCATTTTGTTTTAATTAATAGTACCATCTGAGACCTGCATTACCCATTACCTGCTGTAATAAGTTCAGAAGTCATTGCACTATGTTACTACTGATACTAGACCCAAGAAAGCGTACTACAGCCCTGTAACCTGCGGCTGTACAGTTTTCTTTGCGCTTCGTTACTATATATTGATAGCAACAACGACCAGTAACACCTGTTTCCTGCAGCTGTGGAACCAGCACTGGCAGAGCTACCCCGTCATCAGCGGCGTCATGAAGGCGGAGCTCTACGATACAATCTGTAGCACTGCCGCCACCTACAATAAAGTGAGAAATTTACTGTTTATACATTTTAAATATATTGGTAATTTATAAATGATGGAGTAAACAGAAATGGGCTTACGAAACTTATCTCACCTCGAGTTCTTTTTGAGCCCGTTCTCGGTTAGAGCTTGGGAGTGTTTTAAGATCATCTGAGTTCTTTTTTCCGAGTTTAGTTGCTCTGTGGGGGCATAACCTGTAGCCATCGAGGATGGAAAACGGTGCACTCCTCAGGGGATCCTACTATTGTACTATTGTATTTATGGGAATTTACGTTCCCAGGGAGAATATGTGAGGTCCCGAACTAAAAGTTAGGTAGCCCTTCTTTGTTGAAAGAAGGCATTTTTTGTGTTGAAATAGAATAGTTTTTTTGTTTACGTACAACCTTTTTTTGATTCACTGCTGTCCTGTTTTTCAGCTTCTACTACTTTCTTCTTCAATTTTTACTTGTTTCATAAACTTCTTTCTCAAATTGCTGTTTCTATGCATCTTGTGCATAGATTCATAGATTCCACGTTTCCGAAACTCCATACTAAATGGTGCCTTCCTCCTCCCTTTTTGGGAACGCCTTTGTTGCGGTTAGGGCACATCATGACTTTAGACAGAGCGGCAACAATATTGGTCTTGATGTTACGTATTTATGTTACAAAATAACGATCCTCGTAAAATTTTTAAACTAATTTCTACTAGTTTTTTCATGTCCTGTATGAGAATTTGATTTGTTGCGTTGTTATTCGTGACATGATCAGAATGGCCTGATGCTCCCACGTTCACATTACAAATTTTTTATACTCGAGTAAAGGTGACTAATGTCTGACCGTGAGTGCCATGTTTTGCCTCGCAACCTAACAGCTGCGATTGTCCGCTGCAGTTCCTGTTCGCGTTGCCGCGAGAGCAGGGCTACGAGTTCGTCTTGGCGCAGTTCGCCGCGCAAGAGATCCACTTCACTCCTCTCATCAACTACCAGGTGCACAATGATCTTATATTAACACTTTAACCGCAATTGGTAAAACTGAAGTTCAATATTCAACTCAAATTTAGAGTCAATTGTGATGAGAAATTTTGCAAACAGCTATCATCAACTGGATCGTGCTCTCATTTAGCTTTAATTAAGTATTTATGAAAATTGAGTTTGTGACTACTGGTCGGTCAGCAGTATTATGAAAATCCCTTCCTTGGCCTTCGGTGCAGCACGTTGCAGTCAAAGTGTTGAATGCAGTCGTTCCTCGAGCTGTGCGATGTCATCTTTTGTGTGTCGCAAATTTTGGGAAAGGAAACAAGTTGAATACACTCGATCGTCGAGATATACGACATTATCTTGTGTAAATCTCAAGTTATACGGTTGAAACTACTCCCAGTTATTCATGACTCGAATCGAACGTCGCATTAGTTGAATAACTGGGATTCATTTTTATCCCCATTAGTTAAGCTTTGTTTAGGATGATGCAGATCTCGAGGACTAAGGGATTAGAGCTCCCAAAGAGGAAATGTGGGACTCCGAGCAAAAGGTTTGGTAAGCCTTCCATTTTTTTTAAATCTTCTAGATTCTTTTGTTTTGTTACGAATTATTTTTTTCGGTTCACTGCTGTTCGTTTTTCAGTAGTTTTGCTTCCATCTTCAACTTGTATCTGGTTTTATAAACCTTTTTCAACCGTTCTTCGATGTGCAGTGAAGAGACTCATTCCTCGTTTTATTGATTCTATTTGAGTGAAATGGTGCCTCTCCGTCCTCTTTTGAGAACGCCTTTGTGGTTGTGAAGGAGGGTTAAACTAGCTTGTAATTGAATCCAATCTTTGACTAAACTCTCGACGACCAGTTGGTAATGGCAGCAGAGATAGGTCTTAGGGACTTCCATTTTTCGTTATCACTAGGCTCTTTCCAGTTTTATTGATTCATTGCTCTCTTCTAGGACAGTAATTCTTGAACTTTTTACTACCACGCCCCCTTAAGAATTGTCAGGGGAAATTGTGTGCAGATGGATTGGTAAATAAGAGCTCACAACAAAGAATATTGTAAATAGGTCCTCCAACATATTCAACAGTGAAAATTCACTCTTTTGTCGAAAACATTACTGGGAAAAATCAGGCTTTGCTGCGGAGGCTCATGCTCCCCCCATAGGTTAAGAAGCACTGTTCTAGTATATTCTTCCCCTTTCCTCCTTACTTGCTGTTTTTATGCGCTCGCACAATTGAAAATTATCGCCCTTTTCAGGTAGTAAATTAGTCGTAAAAGGTCGAAAACGGCCCAAAAGGGCCAAAAATCACGACTTCAAACCGACTCCTACCTATACTTGGCCTATTAGGGCTTGAAAAGGGCTCTTCATTCAACTGGCCTTTTATAGGTCTAGTCAATGGCTGTTTGCGGGCTCATTCGGGTCGTTTAAAGTCGTTTTCAAGCCTTTTCGACGACCTCTATTTGGACGCGTAATAGATTGTAAGAAGACTCGTAATCGTAAATGTTGTACAAGTCGTATTACTTCAGTAAATGTAAAGAACTAAATGAATTTCAACTAACCTAACTTAGTTAAGTTAGATTAGGTAAGGTTCGTTAAACATCTTCAACAATACTATAAATAATTAATCCAGTCAACATGAAAACTAGGATAGGAAAGCTAACTGCTGAGCATAACATCAAATTGGCACTTTATTAATGCATTATATAAATTAAATATGAATGATAGCTTATAACTGTTGGAACACTTGGGTTGTCGAACGCTGAGCATTCAACTTGTAATGCTTTACCCTAGTTACCCCTAGAACCTCGATTCTAGTCCTTCTATGTTCAGTAATCTTAATATATCCCAATGTAAATTTATTTTAGAAAAAGTTCCCACTTCTCCGCCGCTTATCATCGATACCTACAGCCGGAGAAGTATAAACGTAAGTCCGCTGCTTCACTCGCCTCAAATCGGAACTCACTAGGCGAAGCAGCCACAAGACCCGGCCTTACAAACTCTTTATATCGTATAAAAAATCTGATGTTGGAGCTCTTTGAGGTCGTTGCAAGGTCCACTATAAGTCGTACGGAAGCCTAATAAGGCCGGTATTAGCCTTGATCAAGCAGTAAGGAAGCCCAAAAGGGCCGGTATTAGCCTTGATCAAGCAGTAAGGAAGCCCAAAAGGGCCGGTATTAGCCTTGATCAAGCAGTAAGGAAGCCCAAAAAGGCCAGGACGAGACTCGTTCAAGCAATGGAAAAGCCAAAAATGGTCGTGAATAGCCTCGTTCAGGTAGTAGAGAAGCCCAAAATGGCCGTTGCATTAGCCGTTTCGATGCCCAGAAATAGCCGTTTAAAAGGGCTTAAAATAAGTAGACATTTGCTCCGAAAAAGGCTAATTTACTGCTTGAAAACGACTAAACTCTTGGCTTATAACTGCCTGAAAACGATCTGTAAAAGGCTCAGAATTTCAATTGGGCGGTATCATGTGAGGGAACACGCCTTGTGCATCGATTCCTCATTTTCTTTAGTTCATAATAGATCATCCTTTCTCTTTCCTCTGTGCAAACATCTTTTCTATGGAAACGGATTCAAACTAACTTGTACTGTACTTATGTAAGAGGTAAAGTGTGAGACAAAGAAGAAGAGGATAACTTACAAGCGAGCTGAGCTGGTGCCAGTCTTGTTACGGCACTGCTGTTGTTAACTTCAATACGGTGATATAGTGCACAATGTTGTGATAAGGGGAGTGTTTGACCTCTCCAAAGTTCGCTGTTGCCATTAACTATATGCTTGCAAAAGGCTACTTAGTATCTATTTTATTGATAATTATGTTAACAAATAATTTGCCTAGCTATTCACTACATTGATTTGTATAAAGCCTTTGTGATGGTTTCTGTGTTTTGTGTCTTTCAAATCAGGTTAAGTTAAGGTTATTTATCGAGGACCACTGCCCATATGTACTTAGATATTCTTGTGAAACTTGATACACTTCTCTAACAAATCTCTTTTCAGTTGTAGCATTACTGTAAAAGTATGCGTTTGTGCTCTGAGTTTCAAATTATCTGTGTCGCTTTGGGTGATACCGAACAAAGGGCGAGTCACGGAAGAATTTTCCCATCTCTGCTGTTGACTTACTGACGAAAACCTGTTGATCTCTGAGTAATTATATTTTCAATGATGAAACTAAATAATTGGTTGCAGAATGACACTGTCAACGATTCTAAGAAATCACAATAGAAGAATCATAATTGATAATTTGCATTTAAATTCGTTTGGTCTTTTCCTTAATATTACTCAATTGGATTCGCATGTCCCTGCGAGGTTTTAATGACTGTTGTATCCACAGGCGTTCCAAGAAAATGCTCCTGAGTGCCTCACGATGGTGCACTACCCTGAGCTCAAAGAGAGTCTCGGCATCGTGCTCATGAGGGGAGAATATGACACCAAAACCCTGGTGAGTGTGGTAGACTGTCCCTGCATTGTGTCTTAATCAGCTCACCTTGCTTTTTACCGTGGAATGCTGACAGGGACCCCGTCCTCTCGTGTATTTTGTCTAGCTCAGCTCACCTTGCTGTTTACCCGGGAATGCTGACGGGGACCCCGTCCTCTCGTGTATTTTGTCTAGCTCAGCTCACCTTGCTGTTTACCCTGGAATGCTGACGGGGACCCCGTCCTTTCGTGTATTTTGTCTAGCTCAGCTCACCTTGCTTTTTACCTCCTCTCGGGAGGGTGGAGTACTCTTGTCATCTCGGAGACTGTGCGCTTCATGATCATATGTAGGATTCTCGAGCTGCACTCAAGAGACTATGCTGATAAAGTTTGCTTCGTCATTGTCTCTTGGAGCCCGTTTACTGTCGGGTGACAGTAGTAAAATCACCAACACTTTTTCTTTTTTTCCTCTTTGAATGACCTTTGTTGTCGTTAGGAAGCCTTAAAACTAAATGGCCTCTTCATCTTCCCTTATTTTGGAATGCCTTTTAAGTGGTTAGGGAGGTTAGACTAAATGGTGCCTTCATCTTTCCTCTCTTTGGACTGCCTGCGTTTTAGATGTGGTTAAAGTAAATGATGCCTTCATTTTTCTTCTTTTTTGTACTGCCTGTGCTGTAGTTATGGCTTAAATGAACTTATAATTTTGTGGCTTAAACTGAATGGAATCTTCATTGTGCCTTCATCTTTCCTCTCTTTGGACTGCCTCTGTTGTGGTTGTGGCTTAATGTCATCACGCTGTTGGCGTGTGTGCAGAGCGGCAAGGAGGCGCAGTTCCTCGCCAACCAGGTGCAGTTGTATTACTCGCGTCGGGATGCCAGCAAAACGGAGCTGGTGAAGCGCTTCCACGAGCGGCCCCAGGAATTCTCTCACATGGACCTCATCAAGGAGTTCGATCAGCTGGACCTCTCTGCCTTGCAAGTCAATGCTGCTAAAAAATAAACTAGTTACGTTGAATATTGAGGACTCAATATCAAATTGCTTCTTTTTCGTAATGGGCAATGTCAATTTGAAGCATCTGAATGATTGATAGCATTCAGTTTTACTTCTTTTCTACCTCTTTATATTGTCTCTTCAGCTCACATTGTTCTGGATGCTTTCGTCCCCCAAAAGAAGGGCTCTTGTAAATCAACCATCTCACTGTCCGAAGGCGTAAACTAGTCCTGGATGCCTACGTTTAAAGTCCTGGTTTCGATCCATTTTTTAGTCATTTAGTTTAGTCCTCGTTTCGATCTATATTTGCCCAAATGTCATGCCTAAAGGGTGATCGTGGGAATGATTTGAAAGCCAGGTCCTGTGATTTGTGATTTGAAATGTAAGGTGTCAGCGTATGACTGAAATTTCATCTGCGCGCCCAGAAACAATTTCAGTGTGTTTTATTGTCTAAAAATTTCCCGAAGAAAATCTACCCGAATTAGGAATGCCATGAAGCTCACTTGTGAAGGGTGTTATGAGTGATTTTCGTTTTCAAAAAGTTTCATTCGTTGGAGGTAATTTTCATTTCAACAGCAAAAGTTTATTTTTACAAACCCTTAAAATGAGGAAGCTGTGCGAAATCCGGCTTACAAGTTTTTGAACTGAAGGCAACTGCACACACTTTTGAACACTCGACGATTCAGAATGGCTAGCAGATATGTTGGTAGAGCTTAGAAGCTGAAACTTGAGAATTTCGAAGCCTGTATCTCTTTTTGTTCCTTGGTTGGCGCTGAGAGGAATGTCTTCCACTCGCTTGTTGTGAGGAGCTGCGCAGTCAGATGAATTGTGTGCGAGTGCGTCGCTCAACGTGGTAATTACTTGCCTTACTGCGCGTCATCTAATTTCACACATAAAAATATGAGATATTAAGTTGAACTTGATCCTCTATCATCACGTTTACTTCATTTTTTGCTTGTAATCTGACGTCAACTTTTGTGAACTTCATCACTGTAGATTGAAATATGTAATTTAAATATTTTCTGTCGTTTGGATGGTCTTGTGTAGAGCGAGGGTTTTGGAAACTTCAAGTACTTCTTTCACTGTTCAAGGAAAACGTTAGTGTCTTGGCTGGCGTTCCTTCACGTCCTCGAATTTGTGAATATAAACAATGTATGAGTTGAATAAGGGCAAATGAGGTGTAAGCCTTGCGACACTCGCTTCAATGAAGTGATGTTACTATTGTAAATTAAGTATTGTTTTGTAAATAATAAATTTCCTTTTGGAACCACTTTTTATTCCTACCTTTTTACTATAAGGCTTCCACATTAATGTTGGCACTCTGAACTTGTAACAATAACTGCTAAGAAATAAATATGTTTACTGAAAACTTACTGGGATAGAACAGAACGATGTACAGTGCGAAGTACGTGTGGTAAATAAATCGTTGTAACTATGTAAAGATAAAGTCACGTTTTGAGGCTGGCCGATTTCATCGTTCACACAACTCGTGGTGTCCATTCTCTTCTCATTTCATTGCTTCGTACTGAAAGGGTTAAAAAAAAGACAATACGGTCCCTTGTAGCTCGCCAGTTCAGTTCAGCCCCTAATATGACAGTGCTTTTTTGCTCCAGCACACTTCTCGTGCACAGAGGAGAAGTGTGTCTAGGTAATATTAAGGTTTTTACATGATTCACAAGCATTGTCTACTGCGCTCCCCAAAACATATTGGTGAATGCTTTCAGGTTACACATGTTGCTGAGCGCACCCCTCCATCGAACCATCTCTCGGACTTACTGTAGGCTTGTCTAGAAAACTTTCAACGCTGTCTTCAGCTTTTACGTCTAAATTCTTCATTGCGTTATTCTCCAAAATACAGGAGGGTCTGAATATCCTGCCGAAATGCTAACACATGCTCATCTTTTTCGCGGACCAGCTGCAAGTACACAAAAAGTGGCGAATATGGTTGTGTAGCCGGCTTGGATGTTTTTTCAGGAACATGTGAACATTTTTTCAGAAATTGAGAGAACTTAAAATTATGGAAATCCAGACGTATCGCAAGAAAGCTTTGATGAAACCTGCAGCTCTAGGCATATTCATGCAGCATTAAAAGATGAAACGCGAAAAAAAATTTGCTTTATTTAATCAAGATGAGGCATATCATTTTGCACAATTTTTTTCCAAATCCTTCAAAACTAACGCCAGCACGCATTTACGTTACCACTCGGTCTAGCTGTTGTAGGTGGTATGTATTTGAAACACTTTGATACGGCGCAGAATTGTCGCTATTTTCTTTTACTCAAAGGGTTGAAACAATGATCTCCGCGCACGTACAAAAATGCAAGCCCTCCTCACGAAGGTACCACCACAGACCATATACTTATGTAAATGTTCTGTGGTACCACTAGGCTACAGTTTCCAGTGCAAGTTCGAACTTTGTCAGAAGTTCGACATCTAAATCAAAATATACGAGCATTATTTATTCAAATTGTTGCGAGGTGATCTCAAGTTTGCCTATGTTTTCTCCCCCTGTTCTACGTATCTTCCATTCTGTATGTCAGACCCGTTGAATACAGTGAGCAGCAGAGTATCCGGTGTCATGCTGCAAAAACTATTTAGGGAAAGTTTATGCCCGAAAGTTTTGTTGGGCATAATTTCGGGCTTATATTTTTATTTTTACCTGGCAGGCATCTTGTTAGTATTCATTGCGTTAGTATTCATTCTTCCGTTGATAAGTCATTTTTTTTTAAAAAACATCGGCATCTTTGGGATGCTTTATTTCCAATCAAGCCCGATACAAATGATCTTAAGCATTGGTTTTTCAAATGTCTTATAACTAACACTATATATAGGACACCATGACGGTTTCCCCGTAAAGCCGGTACCCATTTCCGACACCTGGGTCGAGTGGGGTATTGTGCTTGAGCTTTCCCTTATACCCAACGGGGAAAATCGCAGCGCCAGCGCCGGGATACGAACCCGCGACTCCAACATACAAATCCGATCCCTTAACCGCTGTGCCACCGCAAGCACATTTTTTTATCATTTTTTTATCGGTGATTTTTTCATTGAATGGAAATTTATTACCTAAGCTTCCAATAATTGTATCATAAAGTAATTTTGCTGTTGGAACGAATGTTGCTTTACATTTTTGATTCATATAAACAAATTTTAAGAAAACGTACGATCATATCCTTTAAAACGCTAAAAAAATGTTCACCGAACTCAACAACGTCCGTTTACAGAAAAACGCGTTCTGGCACTCTGAGCCCCAAAAGAATTTTAATCACTACACCAAATATCGTGAACGTCTCGAGACCGGTGCAGTGGCAATTTCACGGGAACAGGGAAAAGACATCTCGGCGGCACACACACAACTGTGAAATTCAGGGAGAACTGCGCGAGAGAGAGGTTCCGGGCGGTCTCGAATCTCGATGCGGCGTCACAGACGGACTCGCGTAAAGTAAGTGAGCTCGCGTTAGGCTTCTGTTGGCAGCGGTGAGGTGTGGTTGTGAGGTGTCCTAAAACTGGCTCACAATTTACTCCTACTGCGTCTGGTAAAATCAGAGAGTGCAGGGATCGTTTGCTGTGCATCTTGGCAACACATCGAGGTAAGATACATTGAGTGCTATGGGTTTGAAGGAAATATAGGGCAGTTAACTAACAAAGAAGAAAATTAAAGGCACTTTGCTCTCCATGGCGCAGCATCCTTCCCCTCTGTCGAGGTTGGAGGGACTGTAGTAAGATGTTTTTCTGGTCACCGACTCGAAATATACCATGAATGAAGAACTTAAATCGTGTTACGCTGTGCTTGCACTTGTTTCTGCCGTTCTGGAAAATATTTGTTTTAATGCACTACTGATCAGTGCGTAGTTAAAGAAAAAAAATACATTTCATGTTGAATTTTAAAATGAAAGGCTTTGTGTACGTATTTAGCGTGATACTTAATGTAAAGATTGTTAATTCAATGCTGATTTATCATGAAACATTATTGATTTGCACAGTTCCCTGTTCAGAGAGCGGCCTGTTTTAGTATCTATGCAAAACGTGAAATAAAAAGTGTCGCTCATAATTCCATAATTCAGGTTTTTTTCGGATTAAGTAGTTTTGTGAGAAGCATAAGATTGATTGTCAAATAGGCGTCACTGTATTTCAAACTCGTCCGGCAATGTGGGAATAAAACGGGAGGTGATCAGCTGTCTAAACTTGGGACCAACGTTAAATGTGAGGATTGTTAATTCAATGCTTTTTTATTACATACCCCTCAGGGGGATACAACTATTGTATCTATGGGAATTAACGCTCCCAGGGGAAAAATGTGAGGGCCCGAGCTGAGAGTTAGGTAGGCCTTCTTTTTGTTGAAATAAAATGTTTTTTGTTATGTTAAGGACCACCTTTTTTCGGTTCACTACTGTCCTGTTTTTCAGCACCTCTCACTTTCTTCTTCAACTTTTATCTTATTTCATGAACTTCTTTCTCATCTTATGTTTCTATGCCCCTTCAGCATAGATTCCTCATTTTCTTATCTTCATACTAAATGGTGCCTTCCTCCTTCCTCTCTTCGATACGCTCTATTTTTGTAGCGGTTAGGGAGGCTTAAACTAACTTATAATCTTATAATCTTATTTATTACATAACATTATTGAGTTGCACAGTTCTTCTTCAGAGAGCGGACAGTGTTAGTATCTATGCAAAACGTGAGATGAAAATTGGCTCTCATTACAGAATTACATTACAGAATGTTACAGAATTCCACGTTGTCGATTTCTTAATGACATCCGTTTATCGTCTCCAAAAGGTATCGAACAGTTGAAACACTCGAGTACCATTTATACAGTAGCTGCTACGGTGCTACATGTAATTTTTAATTCTTAAAGGAACGTAGATAGTAAATTTACGATCATTTTCCTTAATTGTACAATCATCTTGTAATTTGGGAACTAATTGTCCCATCATCTCGTAATTTGGGAAGTAATTGTACAATCATCTTGTAATTTGGAAAGTAATTGTACAATCATCTTGTAATTTGGAAAGTAATTGTACAATCATCTTGTAATTTGGGAAGTAATTGAACCATCATCTCGTAATTTGGGAAGTAATTGTACCATCATCTCTTAATTTGGGAAGTAATTGTACCATCATCTCTTAATTTGGGAAGTAATTGTACCATCATCTCGTAATTTGGGAAGTAATTGTACCATCATCTCTTAATTTGGGAAGTTATTGTACCATCATCTCTTAATTTGGGAAGTAATTGTACCATCATCTCGTAATTTGGGAAGTAATTGTACCATCATCTCGTAATTTGGGAAGTAATTGTACCATCATCTCGTAATTTGGGAAGTAATTGTACCATCATCTCGTAATTTGGAAAGTAATTGTACCATCATTTCGTAATTTGGAGAGTAATTGTACCATCATCTCGTAATTTAGAAAGTAACTGTACCATCATCTCGTAATTTAGAAAGTAATTGTACCATCATCTCGTAATTTGGGAAGTAATTGTACCATCATCTCGTAATTTAGAAAGTAACTGTACCATCATCTCGTAATTTGGAAAGTAATTGTACCATCATCTCGTAATTTGGAAAGTAACTGTACCATCATCTCGTAATTTGGAAAGTAACTGTACCATCATCTCGTAATTTGGGAAGTAATTGTACCATCATTTCGTAATTTGGAAAGTAATTGTACCATCATCTCGTAATTTGGAAAGTAACTGTACCATCATCTCGTAATTTGGAAAGTAATTGTACCATCATCTCGTAATTTGGAAAGTAATTGTACCATCATCTCGTAATTTGGAAAGTAATTGTACCATCATCTCGTAATTTAGAAAGTAACTGTACCATCATCTCGTAATTTAGAAAGTAACTGTACCATCATCTCGTAATTTAGAAAGTAACTGTACCATCATCTCGTAATTTAGGAAGTAATTGTACCATCATCTCGTAATTTGGAAAGTAACTGTACCATCATCTCGTAATTTGGAAAGTAACTGTACCATCATCTCGTAATTTGGGAAGTAATTGTACCATCATCTCGTAATTTGGGAAGTAATTGTACCATCATCTTGTACCAGTTGAATGCACCATCATCTTCCCTCAACAGTGCCACAGCTGATCTAGCGAGGAAAACTCTACCGGCCTAGTTTCAATGCAAGTGTCCGTGACGCCCAAAGTACAAATCTTAGATATTATTAATTACATTTTTCGAGATGGAATACCGTTTCCGATTAATCAGTGGCGCTTGTTTTTCACCTTCAAATTCTGTATTTCTTTTATTCTTTTATTTGTTCCACTTCGAGTACACTATATGCCACTACGTTTTTGAGCGAACAACCTTTCACATCAGACGCTGCTAAGTAGCCTTCAAGGCGCTTGGAACCGAAAGCGCATTTATATTCATTTTACACGCTGAACTGGTTCTCGCTTATATACATTTGTATAGGCTTTTCAGATATTTTAGTCTCCATAATGGGTTAAGTATCTCGGTATATTGACGTGCATGGGTGAACTGTGATGTCAATTTTTGCGAAGTGTTAATTGTACCAGGCCGCTCGGTCAATGTTTTTTTTAGGATCAAGTATTTATGTGAGAACCATAAAATTGACTACTGTTGTGTCTGATTGTAAAAAAAAAGCTGAGGTCTACGTTTAGGATAAAAAATTGGCCACAAGAACTGAGTAAAACACAAACATTCAGTACTATTACGCTATAACAGATCGTTGAGAGCGCTTGACTTATCGAGAGTGCTGCGGAGAAAGTCAGATGTGTCATGCTGTTCCTGACACGGCATGTGTCGCGCAGTTCTCCGGACACAGCGTGAAGTTTTTTATGAGATCGTGCGCTAAGAAGCGTGAAAACCTCTACGCCAAATCTTGTTCAAATTTCTCACCCTATATTTGGTTTTATTCTCGGTTGATTGAGGTAAATCAAGACTCTGACCTGAAATTTAACTTCGATTCTATTCTAAATAGACAGCAAGCCAGCACAAAATCTAGAAATTCGGACCAGTCCGTTGTACACGTACTCTGAAAGTCTTCTATATATTTGCCTTCTAAAAACCGAATCGCGTAGCAAAGTCTACGGACGTAATTTTGCTGCTCGCTATGCTTCTACAGTATCGTAAGTTAATCAAAAATCCAGCCAATGATCAAGATGATTAATAGTGCTGAACATCGTACAAATAGTTCATAATTTCACTTGTATTACGAAGAAGCTATATCGAGGAAGCTTGACTTTAACATACCATGCACGTTCATCACCATGTTGCCACATGTCGGACCTAATTGAATTGACTCAATTTCCCTTTCATTATGATTGTACAACTACGGCACGTCACGCATTGACATTTCCCACCTAGACTGCATTTTTAATGCAGTTGCCACAAAGTATCCGCTTCCCACGAGTCTCACACACTGCCTCAGCGCGTCTGTCAACAAACAGTGTGCGGCATCGGGGTATTATCGCAGGGTCTTACTTGCTGTTTTTGCGTCGGAATCTTTTTAATTGGGTCGGAATGTGAAGGAGATGGATCGTAATTTTGGCAGTGAATTGATGTAAAATTATACTCTATTTTGTGTACAAAAATACCAAATTGATTCATAACCACCGTGTTTTTCGAAGAGATGTTACTCTACAGCTGAGCGTTGTACTGTCATTCACTTTCCCGTGGTTGACACTGTTTTGTTTCGTTATGCTTCAACCCTAAATGATGAGCGTTCCTATCTTGGAAACTTCCCAGCTTTCGCCTTACCGGAGAACGCTGTTATGGACTTGTTTTTGGATTTTTTGCCTGCCATACTCGTCTTTAATGAAGCCGTGGAGGCACTGCAGCCTCCACTGCATCTGTCCGTGACGCTTCAATCAATAGCGTTCGATGCTCCCGAGCTGATGCAGATTCTCTGTGTTGCCGCTGTTTTGAATCTTGGGGCTTGACCTGCATGCTTTGACAGCTTCATTTTGTTAAAGATAGCTTCGCCTCTCCGTATGCAGTGTGTATCCAAATGGCAGTGCAGGCTGTGACTGGTGCCCTACAACTTGCCTGGTCGGTCTACAACTTGATATTGACCTTCGACGACGTCGTGAACTATTGCGTTTAGAAACGAGCTTAGTGATCGTTTTGAGATGGTAAATTGACAATCGATGCACGAGATTTTCCAGTGGCTGCGTTTACAATCGTCTTGAATGACGAGCTTTTTAAAATGTTGGTGATGTGTTAAGGCGTGTGCTGATAACTAAACTAAAATGGTGCTACCAAAGCCTGAGGTCTACAGCCATATATCGCCCACCACCCAGGTGCAGTTTAAGATGAACAAATTAAGCGTTTATCGCCAAATTAAATGTATAGAAATAAGTATTATCCATTAGTAACCTAACCTCACGCTATAGTACTAGCTAGAAGTAGATCTCGTGCTAAAGTGTGGTAGACCTCACGCTATATAGAGCAGCCCCACCAAAATATTCGGCTTTGTTCGATCTGAAATTGTGCTGAAGCCAGTGAGTGTATTTTCGGGCCAGCAGTGTTTAGACACCTTTTCTTTCCCCGTCTTAGTTTCTCTCGTGGAGGAGACGAGCTGCATGCCATGCTGCTAACCTTTTGGAAGTGTCCTTGTTTTTGTTTTTTCTCGCTTTACGGTCACTTTAAGGTTATTCTCAGTGAAGTTCAAGCACTGCTCCCTTTCACAGTATTGCCAAATGAAACATTAAAGTTCATTGTTTTTGTGTCAGCTTTGTCATGAGATGCATTGTCATGCAATGATTGAATGAACATTTTTATTTAAAATATAGGTAGATATTGCAGTTAAGAATCTTTTTGAGGAGGCGTGCGTCGTGTATTCTATTACCACAACATTTCTAGAATTTTACTAATGACATTTTTAATGACGAGGTTTGGCCAGCTTTAGAGTACTGAATAGTTAAGCGATGCCTAGCTATGAAATGCCTTAAATGCCTCCAATGCCCAGTAAAAAATTACACCATTCGTTGCTATTCTTTTCTGTTATTTACTGCAATGTGGTTATGCTAATTGAAATTCTATTTTAGTACGCTGTAGTACTTCATTTCACTTTTCATTTCTATTTTCATTTTAATTACATCTTCTTAATTCAAGTAAAGATATTAGTCGCAAAAAGTTGTTGAGCATCTTTTGAAAAAATTGAATACATCAATTCTGGGAATAACGAGTAGTGTTCAACGCTTTAGATTATCCCTTCATTCCAGGTAGAATGCAAGCATGAGGCGAGTGGTTTATGTTACTCCATTCTTTATTAGACTCGGAGAAATAGCGCTAGAGGATGTAATATACACAAAGCATCAATAGACGACATAGGAGCTCGGTAAGAGAGCAGCGGGTGCATGATTTGCATGTGATGCATGCAGGTTGGAGCAATCATGGGCTACAGAGGCGAGCCAATTGCGCCTCGCAGCTTCAACAATGGCCCTTTTCTTCCAGAGTTCTCTGTCTTCAGTGTGGAGCTAGAATAAGGGTGAACAAATGCTTACGATGAATTTGAAAGACCGCTGGAAAGCACCCCCTAAGGGGAGTACAACTATTGTATCTATGGGAATTAGCGCTCCTAGATGGAATATGCGAGATCCCGGGCTAATAGTAAGGTAGGCCTTTTTTTTTGTTGAAGTAGAATGGTTTGTTTTTGTAAACCCATCTTTTTCGGTTCACTTCTGTTCTATTTTCAGCCCCTACTCCTTTCTTTTTGAACTTTTATCTTGCTTCATGAACTTCTTTCTTAATTTACTGTTTCTACGCACCTTGTGCATAGATTCCGCGTACGTTTAACTCTATACTAAGTGATGCCATTCTCCTTCCTCTCTACTGAACCTCTTGTTGCGGTAAGGGAGGCTTAAACTAATATCTAATCTAATCCATATGGAAAGCAGACCATGTTGAAGCATGTTTTTCTTGTACTTT
This sequence comes from Morinoia aosen, assembly GCA_030386875.1. NCBI lineage: Eukaryota > Metazoa > Arthropoda > Malacostraca > Amphipoda > Talitridae > Morinoia > Morinoia aosen. The sequence continues at coordinate 50,915,371 of CM059568.1, forward strand.
TGATTATATTCTTCATAACACGTCCTGTATGTGCTCCTCCATGAGAAAAACATTTTTTCGTCTCTCTGCTCTTGGAGCTGTTAAACTTCTGAGGAAGAGGTACAGTTATTGTATCTACGGGAGTTAGCACTCTCTTGAGGAAGATTTCAGGTGCCGAGCTGACGGTTAAGTAGGCCTTCCTTTCGTTACATTAGATTAGGCGTTTGGTTTCGTTACTGACCGTCTTCTGTTCGGTTCAACGATGCCATTTTTTCACCGACACTAACTTTCTTAAACTTTCATCTTGTTACCATAAACTTCTTTCAATCTTGGTGTCTCTAAGCGCAGGACTTGGGGACACATCTTTTGCATATTTTCCCTTAATTCGATAAGAAATTGTATATTTGTTTTCGTCCTCTTGAAAACACCTTTTAAGGTTAGGGAGGTTTAAACCAACTTATATTCTAATCTAGTGTTGTAAATCCATGATAATCCGATAAAATCAATGCATTATTCTTGGACATAGGTTCATTCTGAAATTATGACACAGTGTCAGGCGTCGTATGTTCTATTCAAAATTAGAAACGACACAACTGAACATGTCGAAAATTCTCAAGTAAATTACTGTTACGCTAAGATAAATTCTCTGGGAAATATTGAAATGGCGTAAAATTTCTTACGCAATAATATAGTTATCACTTAAAGTTGACAGAGAGTGCCGACGTCACTCGGAGGGAGCCTTTTTTACTATTGAAGAATCTTACTAAACACATGCACGGACTTTCTTCGTTTTACAAGACTCTCCTCATTTTGCGCGACTCTCCTCATTTTGCGCGACTCTCCTCATTTTGCGCGACTCTCCTCATTTTGCGCGACTCTCCTCATTTTGCGCGACTCTCCTCATTTTGCGCGACTCTCCTCATTTTGCGCGACTCTCCTCATTTTGCGCGACTCTCCTCATTTTGCGCGACTCTCCTCATTTTGCGCGACTCTCCTCATTTTGCGCGACTCTCCTCATTTTGCGCGACTCTCCTCATTTTGCGCGACTCTCCTCATTTTGCGCGACTCTCCTCATTTTGCGCGACTCGCCTCATTTTGCGCGACTCGCCTCATTTTGCGCGACTCTCCTCATTTTGCGCGACTCTCCTCATTTTGCGCGACTCGCCTCATTTTGCGCGACTCTCCTCATTTTGCGCGACTCTCCTCATTTTGCGCGACTCTCCTCATTTTGCGCGACTCTCCTCATTTTGCGCGACTCTCCTCATTTTGCGCGACTCTCCTCATTTTGCGCGACTCTCCTCATTTTGCGCGACTCTCCTCATTTCGCGCGACTCTCCTCATTTCGCGCGACTCTCCTCATTTCGCGCGACTCTCCTCATTTCGCGCGACTCTCCTCATTTCGCGCGACTCTCCTCATTTTGCGCGACTCTCCTCATTTTGCGCGACTCTCCTCATTTTGCGCGACTCTCCTCATTTTGCGCGACTCTCCTCATTTTGCGCGACTCTCCTCATTTTGCGCGACTCTCCTCATTTTGCGCGACTCTCCTCATTTTGCGCGACTCTCCTCATTTTGCGCGACTCTCCTCATTTTGCGCGACTCTCCTCATTTTGCGCGACTCTCCTCATTTTGCGCGACTCTCCTCATTTTGCGCGACTCTCCTCATTTTGCGCGACTCTCCTCATTTTGCGCGGCTCTCCTCATTTTGCGCGGCTCTCCTCATTTTGCGCGGCTCTCCTCACTTTGCGCGACTCTGATCATTTTGCGCGACTCTGATCATTTTGCGCGACTCTGATCATTTTGCGCGACTCTGATCATTTTGCGCGACGCTGATCATTTTGCGCGACTCTGATCATTTTGCGCGACTCTGATCATTTTGCGCGACGCTGATCATTTTGCGCGACTCTGATCATTTTGCGCGACTTTGATCATTTTGCGCGACTCTGATCATTTTGCGCGACTCTGATCATTTTGCGCGACTCTGATCATTTTGCGCGACTCTGATCATTTTGCGCGACTCTGATCATTTTGCGCGACTCTGATCATTTTGCGCGACTCTGATCATTTTGCGCGACTCTGATCATTTTGCGCGACTCTGATCATTTTGCGCGACTCTGATCATTTTGCGCGACTCTGATCATTTTGCGCGACTCTGATCATTTTGCGCGACTCTGATCATTTTGCGCGACTCTGATCATTTTGCGCGACTCTGATCATTTTGCGCGACTCTGATCATTTTGCGCGACTCTGATCATTTTGCGCGACTCTGATCATTTTGCGCGACTCTGATCATTTTGCGCGACTCTGATCATTTTGCGCGACTCTGATCATTTTGCGCGACTCTGATCATTTTGCGCGACTCTGATCATTTTGCGCGACTCTGATCATTTTGCGCGACTCTGATCATTTTGCGCGACTCTGATCATTTTGCGCGACTCTGATCATTTTGCGCGACTCTGATCATTTTGCGCGACTCTGATCATTTTGCGCGACTCTGATCATTTTGCGCGACTCTGATCATTTTGCGCGACTCTGATCATTTTGCGCGACTCTGATCATTTTGCGCGACTCTGATCATTTTGCGCGACTCTGATCATTTTGCGCGACTCTGATCATTTTGCGCGACTCTGATCATTTTGCGCGACTCTGATCATTTTGCGCGACTCTGATCATTTTGCGCGACTCTGATCATTTTGCGCGACTCTGATCATTTTGCGCGACTCTGATCATTTTGCGCGACTCTGATCATTTTGCGCGACTCTGATCATTTTGCGCGACTCTGATCATTTTGCGCGACTCTGATCATTTTGCGCGACTCTGATCATTTTGCGCGACTCTGATCATTTTGCGCGACTCTGATCATTTTGCGCGACTCTGATCATTTTGCGCGACTCTGATCATTTTGCGCGACTCTGATCATTTTGCGCGACTCTGATCATTTTGCGCGACTCTGATCATTTTGCGCGACTCTGATCATTTTGCGCGACTCTGATCATTTTGCGCGACTCTGATCATTTTGCGCGACTCTGATCATTTTGCGCGACTCTGATCATTTTGCGCGACTCTGATCATTTTGCGCGACTCTGATCATTTTGCGCGACTCTGATCATTTTGCGCGACTCTGATCATTTTGCGCGACTCTGATCATTTTGCGCGACTCTGATCATTTTGCGCGACTCTGATCATTTTGCGCGACTCTGATCATTTTGCGCGACTCTGATCATTTTGCGCGACTCTGATCATTTTGCGCGACTCTGATCATTTTGCGCGACTCTGATCATTTTGCGCGACTCTGATCATTTTGCGCGACTCTGATCATTTTGCGCGACTCTGATCATTTTGCGCGACTCTGATCATTTTGCGCGACTCTGATCATTTTGCGCGACTCTGATCATTTTGCGCGACTCTGATCATTTTGCGCGACTCTGATCATTTTGCGCGACTCTGATCATTTTGCGCGACTCTGATCATTTTGCGCGACTCTCCTCATTTTGCGCGACTCTCCTCATTTTGCGCGACTCTCCTCATTTTGCGCGACTCTCCTCATTTTGCGCGACTCTCCTCATTTTGCGCGACTCTCCTCATTTTGCGCGACTCTCCTCATTTTGCGCGACTCTCCTCATTTTGCGCGACTCTCCTCATTTTGCGCGACTCTCCTCATTTTGCGCGACTCTCCTCATTTTGCGCGACTCTCCTCATTTTGCGCGACTCTCCTCATTTTGCGCGACTCTCCTCATTTTGCGCGACTCTCCTCATTTTGCGCGACTCTCCTCATTTTGCGCGACTCTCCTCATTTTGCGCGACTCTCCTCATTTTGCGCGACTCTCCTCATTTTGCGCGACTCTCCTCATTTTGCGCGACTCTCCTCATTTTGCGCGACTCTCCTCATTTTGCGCGACTCTCCTCATTTTGCGCGACTCTCCTCATTTTGCGCGACTCTCCTCATTTTGCGCGACTCTCCTCATTTTGCGCGACTCGCCTCATTTTGCGCGACTCGCCTCATTTTGCGCGACTCGCCTCATTTTGCGCGACTCGCCTCATTTTGCGCGACTCGCCTCATTTTGCGCGACTCGCCTCGTTTTGCGCGACTCGCCTCGTTTTGCGCGACTCGCCTCATTTTGCGCGACTCGCCTCATTTTGCGCGACTCGCCTCATTTTGCGCGACTCGCCTCATTTTGTGCGACTCGCCTCATTTTGCGCGACTCTCCTCATTTTGCGCGACTCTCCTCATTTTGCGCGACTCTCCTCATTTTGCGCGACTCTCCTCATTTTGCGCGACTCGCCTCATTTTGCGCGACTCGCCTCATTTTGCGCGACTCTCCTCATTTTGCGCGACTCGCCTCATTTTGTGCGACTCGCCTCATTTTGTGCGACTCGCCTCATTTTGCGCGACTCTCCTCATTTTGCGCGACTCGCCTCATTTTGCGCGACTCGCCTCATTTTGCGCGACTCGCCTCATTTTGCGCGACTCGCCTCATTTTGCGCGACTCGCCTCATTTTGTGCGACTCGCCTCATTTTGTGCGACTCGCCTCATTTTGCGCGACTCGCCTCATTTTGCGCGACTCGCCTCATTTTGCGCGACTCGCCTCATTTTGCGCGACTCTCCTCATTTTGCGCGACTCTCCTCATTTTGCGCGACTCGCCTCATTTTGCGCGACTCGCCTCATTTTGCGCGACTCGCCTCATTTTGCGCGACTCGCCTCATTTTGCGCGACCCGCCTCATTTTGCGCGACTCGCCTCATTTTGCGCGACTCGCCTCATTTTGCGCGACTCGCCTCATTTTGCGCGACTCGCCTCATTTTGCGCGACTCGCCTCATTTTGCGCGACTCGCCTCATTTTGCGCGACTCGCCTCATTTTGCGCGACTCGCCTCATTTTGCGCGACTCGCCTCATTTTGCGCGACTCGCCTCATTTTGCGCGACTCGCCTCATTTTACATCGCTCAGTGGATACATTTTTTGTTGACACCCTGAATATCCTTAGAATAAGTTAAGTTTTCATCATACGACGTACAAGTCAAAGATCGACTGTACGTCATCGACTCCATCCGTGACAACTCGCACGAGGCCGTCATATCGACTGAGGTAGGGGAGCACGAAGCAGTGCCGTGATGCGGGTGTGGCTCACAGCGGCAGCGAGGGACCGGCCCGTCATACGAGCGAGCGTCTCCAATGCTTCTTATATCGGTGTCGCCCTCCCGTTACCTGACGCGTCGCCTCGGTATCACGGTTACGAATTGGCAATTTTTTCGTCGAAATTTAAAAATGTATAAAGAGTGCTTTCTTTAAAATTTATATAGAATGCTAGCATCTCAGCGTTTGGTTTAAGTTATAAAAAATCGAGTGATTTTTGCGGCCTTTTTCATTTCAAAACGGCCTATCTGGCAACTCTGCTCCGCACGCTTCCTCTGTCGACCAGAACGGAACACGTGCGGCACGCTCGGCAAATTCGCGTCTTCCTTCTCGCCTCGTGTTAGCCGCCGTCTCTCAAGGGAGAAATAAATATCCTTGCGTCTGGTTCTGCTATACGGTGAAGTGGTCTTCATTGATCGTTCTTTGGCTATTTAGAGTGACTCACCTGTGAGAAATGTTGCGTTGATTGAAAGAGCTTTGTTGGTTTTGCTTGAATTCACTTCAATTTTTTGAATTCAGAATTCATTTTTGAATTCGCCTTGCTAGGATTCACCCCTAATGTGAAATAGATTTGAGTGATGAAAATTATTCCTTCTGTAATATTTTTGCTTATTATAAATTGAACGTGTTCATGTAATTGACAAATGAATTTTTTAGCCCACCACTAGAACGCTGAACCTTCGCTGCAGATTTGATAGTTAAGAAACCATAATTTCGCTTAGGCGAATTTTCGTCCTGAAAAGTGGAATTAGTTTTCAGCAGTTGAAAGTGTGCACGACCGCGTGAAAATATGAGACCTCGTAGTGACATATTTTCTCTTTTGAACTGGGAAGCAGCTGACGCACTTGCATTTAAAATACAATAAATACCTTTTTTAATAAATAACATATAAGTAAAATATATATCTCTCGCTTCCATATGAATAACGCGTGACGTACTGATGAAATAAATTCGACGGGAGATGGAATCAGCGCAGACATGATTATCGCTACCAAAGTGTTCACTAATTTTCTTTACATGGCTTTACGTAGTAATTTGTAGATTCACATACGTTTGTGAAAATTTTACTTCTGTGGTTAATTCTACGATGTTAAGCTTCGCGCAAACGTTCAGTTTAGAAAATGACACAAATGTTCGTCATCGTACGTCTGCGTGTAGTATGTGATGGGTTACACTCGTCACTAACGGGAAATTTTTTCTCGCTCCGCACTCCTCAAATCTGCTCTAGCTCGTATGTATTGCAGAAACTATCATAAACTAGTCCACCCCCTTTATTTGAAATGAGAAAGAAGGCGAAATGACAGAGAGGCTATAGAACAAAAACATTCAATCTCTCGAAAGTTGATGAGGCAGAGTGCACACGCCCCGTATCACAGATACGCTCATCACACACTTTCGAGAGAGACAGACAGACGGACGCAGCTCTTATTATAGTATACTAGTCCACTCCCCTTTATTTGAAATAAAAAAAGGACGAAATGAGAGAAAGGCCGTAAGAAATTAAAAAATACAATCTCTCGAGAGTTGACGAGACCGCGTGAACACGGCCCGTCAAAATATATAGGGCTGGAGCTTGTATCACAGATACGCTCATCACACACTGCAAGCTGGCTTCGGACAGACGGACGGACGCGGCTCTTATTATAGTATATATATATATATATATATATATATATATATATATATATTTGGCGCTGTACTAATTCTTAAGACCTAGAAGAAGACCGTTTACAGTACTTCAAAGCACACTTTAATCAAAAGAGCGTTCATATGGGATTCAAGAGCCATCCTCTTCCCAGATGCTGGGAGTGGTTCACACTGAACGCTGTTGTGCGTGGGAGGGCGTTTAACAAAAAACGGTAAAGTGTTCATAGAAATCGAGGTTTATCTTATCTTCTCCAGTCTTCCTGCATGCAGCTGACTTGTTTCCTTCAGCTTACTTGTTTCGATTATACAGGAAAGTTTCCAGGGTTCACGCTCTTCCTGCATTACAGATTTCGTTCTCGTCATGGCGGCTCAGTTCACGAAGACGAGTTCGTGCGACTCCAGCGGCTCTCGTCGCTCGTCGTACGACGGCGACGATCGCGAGTCGACTCGTGATTGGCTAGAGACCATCCTAGACAGTTACCATCAACGGCGGGACCCCCAGCACTCCCCTGTCCTGGAAGTGAGTGTCATGTTCTTACGCCCGCCCTCACTCTGATGGCTTGACGCGTTGACTACGGAGTGGGACAAATGTGTACGACTAAGTAAATTGTTCAAATAGGCACCAATACAAATGAATAACATTCCAAACCCTTTCGCTAACTCTTTTTGAAAGAATTTTATCATACGAGGAAAATATTATTGAGCACTTGTATTTTGTACATTTCTTACAAAGGATTAAAACTTATTGGAGCAGGTAAGTCGATTTCCCCAGTCTTTTTTTTTTAACCTAATCAAATCAATTGTACGACCTGCGCAATTGTAATCGTGTTAAAATGACTCGAAAGAAAGATGATCAATTTATTTCCTAAAGAAAGTTGACATTCAAATTGCTTGATTCTACGTCCGCCGTCACTCGGGCTGCTTAACACATTCATTGCGGTATGACCCACCGGTGGGTCGTGCTCAAGTTTTTCCGACTGCAAAACGACCCATCGATGGGTCGTTTGAAAAATTTTCAACTATCTTTTTGAAAAAAATGGTATTCATTTTAATCAGTTAATATTTGCTATTCATGAAATTAACAACGTTTGATTTTAAATTTGAGTTGGATATTGAACTTTAGTTTAACCCATCGCAGTCAATGTGTTGAAATGACGCGCAAGAAAGACAACCCTTGTATTTCCTAAAAAAGTTGACATTCGGATTGCTTAAAATGACAGGCAACGTTTGTATTTCCTATAAAAGTTGATACACAAAATGCATTACAATTAACTGTGTTTTCAATATTTCCTACCATAAAGGTCCTATGTAATTGTCAGAGAGGCAAACGTGGTAACAAACTTAAAACGCAACGCGTTCAGTTAGCTTTATTAGTGGTAAATTTTTAGCCGTCTTGACTGAGCTGTGGCTTAATTAAAGACTTGTCAACGCTGATTTTTCTCTCTCTCTCGTAGCGACTTTTTTCGCTCAGCGATTTTTTGACCTCACCAGAAATTTACAGTCTCTGAAGTCTCATTATCTGTTCGCAAAATTTCTTTAAAATAAACGTGATCCGATGTATCGGTATACCCATCGCCAAGAATCGATTAGTTTTGTGTCATTGTGATTAGGTGTGATTAGGCTATTATCAAATTAGCGATTTTCTTGGTGTAGAGTAAAAATTTACCCCTCAGGGAGATAGTTCACAGAACAGGGAGATAGTATATCTGCTCAGTTTGTCGTTGGTATTTTCATGCCTGTTCTATGATTGCAGTAACGAAAAGACTGGATATACACAGTTTTGAAAGTATGTCTTAAACAAAATCTGAAATGTTTTTACTCGGTCAATTGATGATTAATTTCCATTTTGGCTCATTCTGTCACACTTTCATGCTTCGCCTTCACTGTGCCTTCATTACCCCGTATCAATAGACATATTTATCAGAGCAACAACATGGAAGCAATGGCGAAATCACTCTGTGCTTGGGCAAAAAAATTCTATTCACTTCTGTTTCCAGATACAAATCAACATTATTTATCTAAATCATCATTCAAGTTTCTAATTTACTCTTTTGTTCAAATAAACATGTAGGTTAGTGCTTATATTTTCCATTTTGACATTTGTGACATGCCAGTAAAAATGAAAGCCGCCGCTCTTGCTTATACGACAGTAACGCGCGTTTTCCGGCAGGTTCACGACTGGCGGATTGGCGCCGTGCGGTCCGGCCCTCCCATCAATAGCTGCGGCCGTATGTCCCACAGTGAGTGTGTCAAATGGTTCAAATTGTTCATGCTAACTCTTGTTAGTTTTATCTTCGCTTGGGTAAAGCAAACGAGCAGCCTTTCACGTGTGAATAAGATTATCATTTCATTGCTCTAAAACTTCTCTGTGAAAGTTCGATTGAATGAAAATGCCCATCCAAAAGAAATGCGAAAAACTTCACCAATGACTTTGCTACATGAAATCTCCGGAATAAGTTTGTTTGTTCTCGGATGAATTTTTCTCTTATTTACTCAACATTTTCCACAAGAATGAAGGATTAAGTCTCGAGAAAGAAGTATCAAATGAATATAAAGTAGTGTGCATATACCTTGAGAAATGAATTTCTCTCACTTGGTCAGCGTAGTGAGAGACTGAAGAAATTTGAGGTTATTATAAGAAGGGTTCAGTGGAGCATCTGCTTTTTGTATAATTGCTTAGCTTTTGCCTTTCCGTAGGAGACAGTGATGCCAATTATAAATAGGGTTTCTTCGTACCTTGAACCAGTAAATTTTCCCAGGGGGTCGATTGTAGCCTATATAAAATAATGAATTTGGCAGTGAAGCTATAGAATACATCGATATCCTGAAAAAATAATGAGCTGGGCAATGTACCTCTATAATACATCGAAATCTTGAAATGAACGTATGGCGGCCACAGGATGCTTGTAGATCACTTCCATAGAGGAGGCAGCCAGGAAAATAGAATTCGTAAGAAGGTATTGCGCTATTTAGTTCCCTTGATAACTGTTGAAACATTCTCCCAGAAGTGGATAAGGAAGCTTGAACGAATTTGTTATCAATGAATCGATGAATCTCCAAAAAGCCATTTACCACGTCTGTATAAGCAGCAGTTTCTGAGATCAATCCCCCTCAGGGGGAGACAATTATTGTACCTATGGGAATTAGCGCTCCCAGGGGGACAATGTGAGGGCCCGAGCTGAAGGTTAGGTAGGCTTTGTTTTTTGTTAAAATAGAATAGGTTTTTGTTTTGTTACGGACCATCTTTTTTTCGGTTCACTGCTGTCCTGTTTTTTCAGCACCTACTACTTTCTTCTTCAACTTTGATCTTGTTTCATGAACTTCTTTCTCATCTTACTGTTTCTATGACCTTTCTGCATAGATTCCCCATTCTCTCATCTCCATACTAAATGGTGCCTTCCTCCTTCCTCTCTTCGATACGCTCTTTTTTGTAGCGGTTAGGGAGGCTTAACTAACTTATAATCTAATCTAATCTTCTGAGATCAATTCAAGACAGTACGAGTACAAGATCGATCAATCTACGAGAAACGAGTCTTTATAAGCAGGAGTTTGCGAGATCAATCCAGACAAGTCCGAGTACGCGGTCATTTGTGTACCAGGGCTGCCCAGCGAAGAAGAGCCGCGCTACGACGGCGAGGTGTCGAGTCTGATGGAGCTGTTGGCTGTACACGTCGAGTACAGTGTTGCCGGCTCCCCTGCCTCTCTCGAGATGGTAGCCAAGCTACCGCCTGGTGACGACATGTCGCGTGCCTTCGTCAAGGAGTGGGCCCTCGACATGCGCGAGATCAAATTTTATACGGAGGTAAGCGTTGGAGACTTGCCAGGTTTCGTTATTGTAACTTCCCGGTCATTTTAGTCGATATTTTACAAGTTGTGGCTTATTTTGCGTGAACTAATGCGAATTGAAGTTAGTCTCAGTTTATTATTTAATTCGATGCTTGGCTTAAATTACTGACACTAATTTTTGTACGTAGTACATATGAGTCGAGGTTTGCATAATATGAAACCGTATGACTCGAGCATCGACTGTTCCTCATTTGCATTCGAAAGTGGGGGGGTTTGGGCAAGAACAAACACATAACCTGCTGCATTGTGAGAAAGTTTAATTTTTACATTTTTGATCGTCATTACAGCGAATACATTGCCATTTTTCCTTAGAAGATCTTTTTATCCAGTTTTCGTATCATAAATGTCAACTGATCAATAGGCCAAACTTACGCGATAAAATTTATACGTTTATAACGCAGCTGCAAAATGCAGGGAGAAGAATTGAAATTGTGTATTAGTCTCTTTGAAAATATCATCGTCATACACTCGGAGGCAGCCAGCAGCTATAAATTAAACTTCTCTATTAAATTCAATTCAGTGTTTCATTAACGTTTTTAATTTTTGAAGCGTGAATTGGAAATTGTGACTTGACTAACTGCGATAGCTTCTTTAGTTAACCCGCAGTTATCTCAACTTGGTTCTTAATATTCGTTGTATGGAGGCTACGATGCGAGTGCCTGAATTTTACTCTATTACGGAGGATTCCTTCATGAACGTATATCCACGGGAAAAGAGTATCTCCATTTTTTTCGTTTTTCACGCATTGAAAATTTTCCACTGACAATGCATCGCTGAGCTTCTTTTCAGTGAAAACTAGTTTTCATTTTCCAGCTGACTTGATTGATCTGATTACCTCGTGTTCTTCTAGTTTTCTTTCACTGTTACAACTTCTACTGTGTCCTAAGAAATCCGCGCACTATTTTACGTCAATAGAAGTATAAACGCCTTAGATACTACGGTAAATTGGAAGGTTAAATTTTTAGCAGTTGTACTTACTGTACATCTACAAATACTTATATTAATATATTGTTGCAGGTGCTACCAGCTCTTGAAACCATCATCCCAGACTTACCGCTCCCCATTTGTTACTATGCTTCATTTTCTCAAAAATCTGAATCTGTTCTGGTGCTGGAAGACCTCACATCAAAAGGCTTTTACACGGAGTCCCTCTCTAAAGGACTGTCTATGGCTCAAGGCATTGCTGCAGTCCGGGCTCTGGCTAAAATTCATGCCGCCTCATTCCTTTATTCTGCAAAACATAATGTGGACGTACGACAAAAGTTTCCTTACCTCCTTTCTGCGGCGCAGGCTTCTGCTTCATTTCACAGTCTTGTTGAAAGAGGACTGCCGCTTCTCATAAAATTTCTTCAGAGGAAAAGTGAACATAAAACAATTCGACAAATGTTGCAAGCTTATCAAGAAGGCTCCAGGATGTCTGATGTAATAAGGAAAGCATTTCAACCCTCCGCAAAGTTAAACACAATGGTTCATTGCGACTTCTGGGCGAACAACCTCCTATTTGCAGGAGAAGGAGATCAAATTTTGTGTTGCTTGATCGACTTTCAGTTGGTGACGTACGGAAGTCCGGCCATCGATTTGGCTCTTTTCCTCTCGACGTCGTTCACTCCCGATGTGAGACGTGACTCGCGACAAACTTTGCTTTCAGTTTACTGGTCAGACTTTAGCACCTTGGTGAGGGAGCGAGGAGGCTCTGGGCTGATCAAGGACTGTACTTTGACAGACCTTGAGGAAGATATGAAGAAAGCTGAAGCGATGTCCGCACTTGTAATGGTGGGAAGTGTGGACCTGGCGCTCGGAGTGCCTGAGCGTGAAGAGAGAGTTCTGTGTATTTTGAAGGATTATTTTGAAGCCAAAATACTCTAAAAAAAACTCAGGAATTGCTGTTTTTCTGCAAGTACTGTGAAACAAGGATTTTATAAACCAGCAAGGGTATTTAATTCTCTAGCTGTGTTAGTGCTGCGCCGCAAGCCCTCTGAAACAAGGACTTAATAACCAGCAATGGTATCTAACTCTCCAGCTGTGTTAGTATTGCGCCACAAGCATTGCATGATTTCGGAGTAAGAGCAAGTGTGTATTGATGGTAAGTTGCTTCTATATTTAAAAGAGGAGTGTTCATGGTGCGAGGCATCGTCTTTAACAGTAGAAAATTCTCCACTGCATGCGATACACACTGGCTCTATGGTGTTCGGCCATGTTCGTGGCTTTGGAGGGTATTTACTATCTTGTTAGTAACGACTTCTAGTCTAGCAAAAAGCTTAACTTGTTATAATTTTTTAAAATAATTTTTATATTGATAATTTTTCACATACATATAATGCATGGAGTAAATTGATTGATTTCGTGTTTAACTGCTGCATGATTCTGCTTACTATTAGCACCTGCATAGATGACCATTGAGCACACTAATATATTTTAGTAACACTATATCTCACACGCGCTAACTTTAAGCTTTCGAATGCAGAGGCTGCGTGTCTGATTCTTCAGCGTTTTTGACTGTGCAAAATTTTTAAAAAAGACGTTTTCTTCAACATTTTGGCTGAGGACGTCTCCTGGTCTTGGATACTGAAGTTTTATTCTTAATTTTATTTAGGTAGAACAAACCTCAACGTGCCCTTTCAAAATAGATCTACGTACCAACGCGTTTTGACGCTGACCTTACACTGACTTATCTAATGATAGAAAAAATTCGGTCCTTTCATCTTCCCCTTACTTTAATTCATGTATCTAATGTCGTCTAGCGTATCGATATTTCTTGATGGTTAATCTTTGATTCGTGTCAACGCCTACCTTCATAGTTGTAGGCTGAACGTTCAGCTATTTTCTTCACGACTCTCAATTTATTTCAGGGAGTTTAATTCGTAATTACTGAGTTAAGTATGCTAAACCATAATAAATTAACATAGTTTTATAATCGTTAGTTTGAAAACACTGAATTACTTTTTTTTACTGAAAACTGAATTACTCAGTATAGTTCTTGACCTGAGAAAATCGTAGTCATCAGCACTTCGTTGTTCCAATCCACATAGAGTAGACACGTTTGGATAAGTTATGAGCACGAAATGCAGCATAATACTTAACTAAGATACGGTTGCATAGATGTGATTGGGCTGCATGAAGGTTACTCTCACTGTTGGAAGTACGTTAAGAGCCCTAAAATATGATGCTGCAATACAACACCTCAAAGTAGACCCTCCCCTTAGAGCAAATTGTGTCAACGGAGACGATTGTGTTTTTTGTTGAGGTGTTACGTTGAATCGCCTCTGGCAGCCAATATACCTGGGATCAATTATGTGCAAGCGTATTGTAAGCATGTCGGTCTAAACGGGCGGCTGGGAGCTGGTTTAGTACTGAGGGTGTCTTGCATGAACATCCTTCAGGTTCTAGCCGCACCCCACCGCTCTTATGTATAGAAATTAGTGTTGCTCGAATGTGTACCAGCTACAGTAAGTAAGTAGCGTGAATTGTAGACTTGTTGTTCTTATGACAGGTTCCTGATACGTGAGTGTGTGATTGCTGTAGACTTGCGTGTTTTTGTTGCCGGAATGAAGCATTATAGATGATTGATGAAAGAATGCCTTGTTACGAAAGTAGAACCTGGTGGTTTTTTCTCGGTTAGACTCGGTGATTGTTTCTCGACTGAATACGACGAGCCAAGAAAGACTTGTAGAAATAATTTTCAGTTCAGAACCAAAAATGAAACTTTTTGCCACATTGGACTGTTGCGTGATCTGGATAAGTAATTGGCTCATTTCTGAATTTTTAATTTATGTATAGAGTTAGATAAAAATATCTAGCAAAACAAATACCCTCTCAAAATAAATTTCCTTCATATAAATGAACACCAGATGGTTATGGCAATATTTTACAAGAATTTTCAGCGATTTTTCTCGAAAAACATTTGAAGATTTGAATCAACATTAGAATAAGTCGGATTGATTAGAATTGTATAATTTAACTTATGATTGTTTTTTCGTGTTAAGTGCGATGTTTGTACTCCTCATTCCTCTGTCGTGAAATACCTCATTCTTTACCTGTTCTCATCCCCTCATCTGTTCTTAAAATGTGTCACCTCGAACTGAGTATAATGCCTATCCTTCGGTGGATGACTTCATGAGTGAAACTTAACACTCATAAAATAAATTATTTAACTTCTTAAATTTTTCCCTCGTTGGAGTTTTCTCATGCATGATCATGAAGCGTAAGTCATTGCGACCGAATCAAATTTCTCGTTTCATTTTAACTTCTTCATTGTACATCGAAGCAAGTCCCTTGAAAATAAGCTGAATTTTATGTTAATTTTCTGTCTCTGAAAAAGTGCAGGAGAGAAAAATAGCTGGTATTTTTAACAGTTGTTCGGCGTTCTTCGTGGAGCTAGAAAATATGTAGAACAGAATTTCAGGGGCCAGCAAATGGGCGTCATACATGTCTAGATCATCTGCCGTGCGCGACGGAGGTGACTGATGTACTGTGCATAACTTCTTTAAGAAATGTATCAAAATACCGTTGGGTCGAGCGATCTATTTCAGTCCAATGAATCAATTTCATCTATACATTTTTCGTTTCATTTACGTACGTATATAGTATGAACTCTCTTGTGAAGTGACGATGACGAAGAAAGATTCTGCACTTACAAGATGTAGGCAACTTTGTGTGAATCAGTTGGCATGGTATTGAAGTGTGTCTGAAGCGTCGATTAATTTGCTGGATCCAAACTCCAAGTCTTTTTCGTAAGTCTTGCCATGTGTTCCCTTGTCCATTGGAAGCAGCGATTTATTGCTTCACTTGTTCCTCTTATCTAGGCTTTGGTGTACGTTGTGGCACACTCTTCTGACATGTGAGGAAGTTCCCGGGGGTACATGCCCATGGAAGCTGTCTTCTTTAATCTCTTAACCTACCCTCGTGATACATTTTCAAAAATTTCAAACTAACCAAGAGATGCCTCATGCTCAAGCCAGGCAACTACTTCCGAGCTAGTAGATAAAACATTTTTTTATGCATTGAAAATTAAAGTAGATAATTTTGTTTTGGAGAAATCCAGAAACGGTACATAATTGAATAAAAACGAAAAAGAGACCTTACCTTCACGTGAATAAAGTAGTCCGTTAGTGATAACCACTGAATGTTCTCCTTTCTCGTGGTCAACAGAGCACGGTCTCATCGCGTTCCTGTCCACGCTCCTTTTTTTGTACATTTGGTGGCGCAGCCAGCAGAAAATTTCGAGGGGTGGGGCAGACATTATCAGCAATCTTTTTATTATTTTACTTAAAAAGGCGACTGAAACTGGCCCCCAACCCAACATTTCGGGGGGGCATGGCCCCCGTGGGCTCCCCCCCCCCCTGGCTGCGCTACTGTCAGTACATCTGTTGTAAATTGGACGTTAGGTGTAACAGGCTTTCAGGCTAGTATATTTTTCACACCTTGCCCTCTCTCTGAGCTTGTCCAATAACGATGTGGGAAATTTTATAAAGATTAATTCACTTTCACTTCCCAATACTTCGAAAAAGTTGCAGATAATTCGAATTTTAATTCAATTTAATTCGAATGTAGCCCCGTTCGCTGGAATTCATTTTTTTGTGTTGGTTCATGGAATGCACTTTGAAGTAATCCTGGGTGTGATTCTGAGAATATTTCACGTCAGCCGAAATCTAACAACGCACATGCACACTTTATCTCGCGACTAATTACATCCTAATTAGTAAATAAATTATAATAAACTTACAATTACTAATTACAATTACAAGTAAATTTGGTAAAAATAGAGGTTAGTGTGCTAAATATATTTCTGTGAAAAACAGTACGCATGCGAAAGATATGTCTTCGTAAGTTTCGATGACTTGGCAGCTTCTGTTAAAAGAAGCTACTGAAGATTTTCTTCTCGATTTAAACGTTGATTTCTGTTTTTCTCATTATGTCATGAGGTCTTAATCACTTCAACTTGTACTGCTGCAGTAGCCGCCAGTTTGTAGCGTCAACTTAATGTTTATTTTCTTCCTATGCCTTCGGCGAGCCTCCGTATGGGAATATGAACAAATTGTGATTCTCTGAGTGCGGGAGTGACCACGGATGCAGGATTTGCTCAGCGTATACGACGTTAATGTTCCTACTTGAGGTCTGTCCATCTACGAGCATTGTTTCATGTACCCTACTCATGTACTTGTGTACTTCCTTTTACTGTTCCAGTGCAACTGAAGTTTTTTCTCCGTTGTGTAGCTTTCCTTTGAAACTGTGCAACTATTGCAGCAAGGATTGCGGTATTTTTACCAAAGAACTTGCTAAGGACCAAAGATGTTGAATCTCACTGCTACACGCCCCTTGAGAAAGATGCGTTGATGTTCATACTGATGATATCGTCTCATGGGTAAACCTTTACCACTTAATTTAAGCAACAATGTAACCATTGTAATACCGACTAGGTGTCTATTGGTGTCTTCATTCCTCTTTCAAATACTTTCAGCGAGATATTCAGCTAATATTATGTTAGTTCACGTTTTCAGTTTTTCCTGTGCTGTTTTTACCAACACGGTTTCGAAATCAAAAATCACACTTTTGAAACACTTTCGCCTGATAAATTCGTGATCGCAAGTACCATCAGCGTCCCTCTGTTTAGCACTCATTTGTGTGTGAAATTGTGGGTTCGTGGTTTCCATCTGGCGATATTTTTTTTAGAAACACAGTGCGCCGTAATGACCTTCCAACGATTCTGCACATTTTCAAACACTCTGGAAACAGATTACTTTGCTCGCAAAAACACGCGCATGGCTGGCTCCAATAATTGGCTTTCAGTTGTGTTGTGGGAACACCTGGCATTGCTTATTATCTGTTCAAGATTCACGGAGCAACTTTAACGTATTGGGAAAAAAATTTACGGCAGCTTTTAACAGGTCCATCTTCAGTGTGGTAATTTTTATTCTACTCAAGTGTTCGTTGAATGACACGAGCAGTTCTCATGATGACGCGAGAAGTTTCCCGATTATTTTTCGAGTAACAATGTAATTCTTGCCATTCAAATCTATCGGTGGCTACCTGATATTTGCCATGTTCGATGTTGCTAAAGACGCAAACGCAAGCCTGAGCCTGAATGTGTTCATTAGTTAGACCACTATCGTAAAATACGTTCGGAACATCAAATAATGTAATGATTCAAGCCCATCGATCTTTGTGTTTCATCCAGCTGGTCAAACTTCTGGTTAAATTTCAAACCAAGTGCAGCACACACTTTTGAGTTTAATTCACAAAGAGAGAAGCCTGACCTGATTACTATCGTGATGAGTGGTGGAACTTGGCGCTCTCTCAAAGCTGGTGGGTGTCACAAGTTAACAACTTCTCTGGACGAAGCACACTTTTTCATTGCCGACAAAGCGAAGTTCAGCAGAATACCTTCCCCAAACTGGTAAATTATATGTAAATACTATTAGACTACCCAAAGAACAAGATACGACTGAGTACGCCTAGTGAACGGCCCTGATTGTCGGAAAAGCGTCGCCTACGTAAAATCATAACAAGCCTCGCTACCAAAGATGAACGGAGGTTTCTGTGAGCACGAGTTTGACGCTGGACTACACATCCTCATTCAGGCGAGTCTTCATAATTTTGTCCTGTGTCCTTTATTATTAAGTTTAATGAGTAGTTTCTATATTGTTTGCCTACAGTATTGTATTCCAGTTTTATCGGTGTCTGATAATCGGTGATGTTGTCAACATTCAACTTTCCTCAACATGGACAATCCGCCTACATCAGCCGCTCCTCACGCGGCGAAGGTTGTTGGGAATGCATTCGGTCCATGCACAGTATTCTTAGTGCTTTATTCCACCCGGCTTTATCCTTCCTTTATTATTTAATCGATTTTTGTATACCATTTTCCATCAAATAAAGCACGTTTGTTACCTTGTTATGTACTTTATCTCATTTTCCTTGAACTTCATGATGGATATTTCAGATTGCGAAACGCGTTCATTCAAGCTATTCCTTAATAGGGCTCTCATTTTCTCCAAATTTCATGATGGTATTTCGGGTAGCGAAATCTGTTCTTTTAAATCTATTTCATAATTGAGATTAGGTCTTGTGTGTTGAATACGAATGCTTGAATGTTCCATGTATTATTTATGGTGTGGCCATTGAAAATTAAGTTTCTTGTAAATTTGAGTATTTTAAATATCATACGAAAGAGAAACTCTCAAAGCGAAAAAAATTTACACTGTGAGGCTTTGAGCCCCTCAGTTTTGAAAATCATTGTCAAACCTGAATTGTAAGTTTGTTTGGAAATGATTTTTCTTATTTTAGTTGAGGGCGGAAGCAAATATTCCTTCGTGGGTAACTCCGGATATTTCGTGTATGCTCAATTGCCATTTACGTAACTGTTACTCAGAACAGCACTATACTTGGGTCTAGGGTTTACAGATGATATGCTCCGCATACAATTTCATGAAAAAGACGTGCATCTTAAAGTGCTCTGAGTTTTGTTACACCTATAGGTCGTGTATACAATTGTTCAAGTTCAGAAGGCGGAACTTAAAGTAGTTGTTTTCTCTTCTAAGGAAGAGATTTATTTGAGCTTTCCAGATGGGCATTACAACAACTTCACAGGTAGGAAACAAGTACTTATAAATATTTGATCGAAGAATAACTGAAGAAAATTTTCTGCGAACATTGCTTGCGTGTTTATGCAGGTGCTCGAAAGTTTTAAAACCAAGATATCGTGCTCTCTTTTAATGTAATGCTGCTCGTTGCCATCCCTTAGGCCCATTTCACACTGAGCTAGCAAAGCAGCATCTAGCAAGCTCGCATGAGCTATCTAGCAGATGGTCGGCGAGACTGTCAGGTAGGAATAGCATTTTTACCACGCATGCTGGATGCTGGATAAAACGTGCGAGTTCAGTGTGGAGGCAACGGCTCGTAATAGTGCTATTCCTACCTACCAGTCTCGGAGACCATCTGCTAGATAGCTCATGCGAGCTTGCTAGATGCTGCTTTGCTATAGCTCAGTGTGAAATGGGCCTAAGACCTAGTATTGTTGACGGTACGCTACTGGAAACGCCGCAACTGAAGGATCTGACGATAGTCACTAACTTGCCAACCATTTTGGAGCAGTGTGGGAGTGTTGGGGCTTCCATGCAGCTCTTCTTCGGCAACTTTTGATTTCATGTTACGGTTTTCTGCAAATTTTGTTTTGGGCTGTGGACTAACATTAAAAGTCTTGCTGTTGTCATAAGCGACGACTGCTTCGGAGTAACTGGACTGAGATTGTGAGAGATTGGGCTGGACTTCAGTGAGATTGTTGAAATCAAGTATCCTTGGTAGCGCATTGTATTTCAGATACGTACTTTCAGCTTCCAGATGAGGTGCGCTAAGTCGATTCGATGTGCTACTATCTAGCGAGACGGAATTATTTTCACGTACTGGTGACCTGTCCCAAAAGTTGTAGTATGGCGTGATTTCATCAGAGAATTCCTGATCGTAACCAAATGCTGGCGGCACCAAGTACGGGTTGAGTGGCGGATCGAAGAAGTAACTCTCAGCGTCGTAGAATAGATACGAGTCGAAGGGGGGAGGACACCCTGTGTGATCTGTGGTTTTCAGCTCGCTGATGTCAAGACCGCGCCGCTCCACCTCCCACAGCGCCCTGTCCACCACCCAGTCGTGGGGGTGACGCACTCGAGTCAGGATCCATAGAAATTCTGCAATCATATAACAGAATTTTCTTACATTCTCCCCGCCAGTTCGATTACTATAGAACGAAATTTTCTTGGATTCTACCCTCGAGTTCGATTGTTATAGAGGAAAATTTTCGCTGCTTTCGGAAGCAATATTTCTTACAGAAGTAGTATTTTGTATAAATGCGCATATTTTCAGTAGAATAACGTTTAAATTATATGGCTTTGCTCATCGGATAATCCGTTGTACTGCAAATTATTTATTATGACAACACAATTGAATTTCAAATTAAAAACTGAAATATAATACCAGTGCCATCATTAATAGACGTCGATTAAACATCGATTGTCAGTTAAACTGAGAAAGTTTGGTAAACAAATGCGAAGAAAACGAAATAAAGCATTTTTAAGGATTATTTGAGTAGGATAGTGTGACATGAACTAAGCTGAGAGATGCACAACTCAACCACGTGAAGTACATCTTTTTCACGTATTCAGCAGATAAATTACACTGGAACTATAGAAAGAACCTTTTTTTTAGTATCTCATTCTTAGAAAAAATAGCCTCTATCATATCAGGCAAGAATGAAGAGGCTTGATTTATTAAGATGCATTGCTTGAAAGCCTTCTATGCATTGAAATCGTTGGAGGACAAATGTTTGAAACGGAGCGCACGAATCCATGGGGCTATAAAATGTATACCGTTTCAGACTTTTCAAACAATTTTTTTCCATAAAAGTACTTTAGAAAGGTCGTGACTGAAAACGTCTGATTCCAAGCGTTACCATGAAGTTACATAACTAAATTATAGACTGAATTAACATACGTGTGTTGGAAAAGAGCTTGTCGTTGCAATTCCACACGATGGCATAGTTGTCGTAGTCTGTGTCTAGGACCCAATAGTTGCCGTCCTCTTTCCCTTTAGATGCGAAGGCGAAAACTGCATCAATCAAAGAAAAATAAATTAAAACTTCGATGCAAAAACGAGGACTCCGTAAATTGGGCAAATATGAATTTAAATTCATTCCGAAGAAAAGAGCTGTATCAATTCAATAAAATTAATTAAAACTTCGAAGCGAAGGCAAGAACAGCGAAAATTAGGTAAAAGAGATGAAAGACTAATATATGAAGATATGAACAGTATTAATTAAACAATAATGAATTTAAATTTCGATGTGAGGGCAAAAACCGCATGAATAAAGCAAAAATTAATCAAAACTTCAAAGTTTTCATACTACACTGTTCAATCAGAGAGTAGTGATTAATTAAGTCTGTTTTCAATGTTTTCATTTCAACTAAGCCAATGATTTGTTTCCAAATTCGCAGAAGAAACCTCGCGACAATATTTATGAGCAGTTAGCCTTCGTTTGAAAATTCTCAAACGTTGAAATGAATTATTAAAGTTGGATGGCATGATTCGCTAGCGTTTTATTTTCAGGTACAATTGCGCGACAACACAAACGACAGGATTTCAAACAAAGCACGACGCATTATCAGTTACTGGCTAAAATTGTTGACCTCGTGCTGACCCAATCCCAAAATTGTTTGGTATACTCACAAGGGTTAGAATAATATCGGAGGTTGTATTTTGCACCATCGGGACCCTTGGTATCAATAATGGTTGCAAATCCAGATGCCGTTATTTGCTTGCCGAACCTGTGAAGGAAATAATAACTGAATTTTAATTTGTTGAGTGATATTTACACAAATTCGATTTATATAGTGATACTGTTTATGCACAACTCATGATCTCAGTCTACACGTTAGCGTGATTGGACTCGAGTTTCCGGGGCACCCAAAGGTGGAGGCCAAGCGGCAGCGGTTGTAAACGGCAAGTAAACTTAAGATAAGCCTCTTCTTAGGTAAAAGAATTTTCTCTGGTACTATCAAGTCACTAATAACGAAAATAGATGAATGGATGCTGGGACACTTTCTGAATGTACGAATTCTTACCTCCTTCTATAAATTACTCATCTGACAACAAATAGACTTCAACATTAGCTGTTGTTCAATTTTTAATAAACAGCCTTAAGGTCCAATATGAACAATCGATAATTATTTCTCTTAAAAATATTCCTATGGTATTTACCTATGCAGTTTCCCACATTTTTTAAATTTCTTCAGTTACCTTGAAACAAATAAATTTTACCTCGTTAATAAGTGATAAAAGTTGGCTGATGATGAGCAGCGCCCCAAATGATCTACACACAAGAGCACATCATTCAACTACCGTGCCCTGTTTTTCACCTTCCAATTAGGAGAAAAATTCAATGAAGCAGCCAGGTGATGTTTTTGTCACATTGCACAACTAAATAAATATTTTTTCGATAAAATTGAATGTTTTTCAATCATTGCTCTTCTTGTTTAGTAGCATGGAAGTTTGTGATGCCTCATTTAAAGAAATCTAAAACAAGCAAATCCTTTTGTAGTTGCTGCTCTTTTTTAGAGCGAGTTAGCTCATAAAAACTCACTCCAATCCAAGTATAAAATAAGCAAATACTTCAGTAATTACTGTTCTTGTTTAGTAGCTCACGCTTAAAAGTTAACTCCGATTTAATTGTGAAGCATGTAAATGCTTTGAAATCACTGCTTTGGTTTAGGAGCGGCCTCTAGAAAGCTCACTTCAGTTTTATGGCGAAACGTGTGAATGCTTTGAAATTACTGCTTTGGTTTAGGAGCGGCCTCTTGAAAGCTCACTTCAGTTTTATGGCGAAACGTGTAAATGCTTTGAAATTACTGCTTTGGTTTAACACTTTGACCACAACGTGCGTCACCAGTGTCCAAGGAGGCGATTTTAATAATGCTGCTGATCAACAAGGAGTCACAAACTCAATTTTCATGAATATTCAATCACAGCTAAATGAAAGCATGATCCAGTTAACGTTTGCTATCTTCAAAATTGCGCACGACAATTTACTTTAAATTCAAGTTGAATATTGAACTTCAGTTTAACCCATTGCGGTCAGTGTTAAGAACGTTCCGCATCGTGAGAGCTCACCCACCAGTCGACCATGGAGTTGGTGACGGCGAAGTGGCCGTCGCCGGCGTCCTCGTGCAGGATGGTCATGCAGCGACCGCCGGCCTCGAACAGGGTGAAGTAACGCTGGTTTTCATACCACACGCCCAGGTACTGCACAGTATTTGAATACAGTATTTGGCCCGGAATACAGTATTTGACCCGGAATACAGTATTTGGCCCGGAATACAGTATTTGGCCCGGAATACAGTATTTGACCCCGAATACAGTATTTGGCCCGGAATACAGTATTTGGCCCGGAATACAGTATTTGACCCGGAATACAGTATTTGACCCGGAATACAGTATTTGGCCCGGAATACAGTATTTGACCCGGAATACAGTATTTGACCCGGAATACAGTATTTGACCCGGAATACAGTATTTGGCCCGGAATACAGTATTTGACCCGGAATACAGTATTTGGCCCGGAATACAGTATTTGGCCCGGAATACAGTATTTGACCCGGAATACAGTATTTGGCCCGGAATACAGTATTTGACCCGGAATACAGTATTTGACCCAGAATACAGTATTTGGCCCGGAATACAGTATTTGGCCCGGAATACAGTATTTGACCCGGAATACAGTATTTGACCCGGAATACAGTATTTGGCCCAGAATACAGTATTTGACCCGGAATACAGTATTTGACCCGGAATACAGTGTTTGACCCGGAATACAGTATTTGACCCGGAATACAGTATTTGGCCCGGAATACAGTATTTGACCCGGAATACAGTATTTGACCCGGAATACAGTATTTGGCCCAGAATACAGTATTTGACCCGGAATACAGTATTTGACCCGGAATACAGTATTTGACCCGGAATACAGTGTTTGACCCGGAATACAGTATTTGGCCAGGGATACAGTATTTGACCCCGGAATACAGTTTTTGACCTCAAATAATATATCTTTTTTGACATAGGAGCGGATACTTGAAGACACAATCTAATTTACTCGTGAAGCCGTAACGGTCTAAAGCCCGGATACTGCTTAGTCTCTTGCTTTTTGGAAACTTGTGCTTTATTACTGTAAGAATTATTTTGATAGTCCATGCTAATTCCTTCATCAATGCTACTTTTAGTTGTAACCATGTGTTTTTCCAATGTCTATAGAGAAGTCTTTGATTAAAACATTCGTTTTGTTTTGAGTACCACTAAAGGTTAGTTAAAATACAATTGTCAGGTGTCAAAAACATGGAGTTAAGAGTGCAGGATCTCAACGCTTTTAGCTTCTACACGCTAAAAATATATTTGTTTTGGACGTGATAAACTTTATTTATTTGAAAAGTAAAAATATAATTTAACTCATGATGTTTCTGGAATAATTTAGTATGACTTTTTTGAGGCGAACAGTAGTTCTTCGGATATTTATCTAAAGGCTTTATGTGAATTAACTATCAATTAGAAATTACTCCTGTCATCGAGCTTGGTTCATTGGGAATATTTACTGATTTGAAACTCAAGCATCCAAATAATATAATTGGAGTTAATGAAGACCATAGAATCTAGTTCACCGGCGATTTTGCTCGTGATTGCTTGGTGTTTATAGAAGTGAAAGACAACAATAATTTTATAAATTCTATTTACTCTACACATTTGCCACATTTAAATAATTTGATTCAATTAGTTGATCTTGAAGGTGTAGATAACTCTGAGACTAATTTTCAAGTACAATAAATTCGGTGCGTTTTCCCATGAAATCTATTGATAATCTACACTGAATATTGTTAACCTTTTCGTAATTACGAACTGAATCTTTAGCTGCTACAATTTATCATTAATAAACTGCAAGCTGAAAATAATAAGATTAACATGATAGAGGGCCAGAAGCGAAGAGGTAGGCAAATGAAGTTCTTGAAAGCTCAAATTTCATTTAACGTGTTCATTGAATTCCTAAAGGGTCAACGAGTGCATTGAAAACATTTTGCCTAGGTACAAATTGATTATTTTTTTGTTCTAAACAGTATAATTTCTAAATTGCTGCGCTGATTTCCCAACTATGATGAAAGAAAAATTCGAAAAAACTTATAAAAAGTCAATAATTAAGGCACAACCTGAAATTTTTTTCATTGTCACGAAGCATGGAACTAAAATTGTAATAGATTTTCTCACCACATCGTCAATTTTATTACCAACTATCCCAAACCTGTCGTACTCACCCTGTGTTTGTCAAAATAATCCATCGCGTATTGCTCAGGACACCACCCGGAAAACAGTATTTGACCTCGCACAAGTTGCACAATAGCCAACACTGCATATATCGGAAACTTTCCTACTTTCGAGACGGTTACCACGTTAGCTACGGGCGCTCCCCGTGACCCTGTCGCCATGTTGCTTCTTGCGTGAAGAAGATGCGCCAACTGAATTTGATTCTTCAGCTGTGCCACCTGAAATGCAAATGACTGCCACCATTCCGGATCGTTGGTTGCGTGGAATGCTCCTAGAAAGCGTTCACTATACCTTGATGCCACGGCTTTTTGGCTCTGACGCAAAAAACTCATGTTTTTCTTTCATGTTATTGATATTCACGCTAAGCAGAACATCACTTTACAATACGATGACATCAATCTTGCACTGAGGTATTTCTTCCCACCCAGACAATCTGATATTGGGTGTATTGGAGGTGTATTTTCTCCCATAGAAATGACCCTGCCTTAGTTCCTCTACCGTGCTTATAGGCCACACTGTATAATTACAGTTGAGCCCCTGTGACGAACCCATGCATAGATCAGCGTCCATATTAGCAATCTATTCAGAGCAGAAACCTCCGTATAAGCGTCAAGATACACAGCTCATTTAATATCTGCTCTAAAAATTTATCAATCATTCTCTTCCCTTAATTATTTTCCTAGAATTACTGAAAATGGCTCGAGTAACTCACATTCTCAAATTGTAAAATTAAAACAATTATAAGCTAGTTCCTCTTTTTTAAGAATATTTAGTAAAATGTTTTAAAAAATTGCTCACGAGATGATGTTCCTTACAGCGAACCAAAATTTTTCACTTTGTTGAACAGTATGGTTTCCGATCTAAAGAATCGACAACGCAAGTCATTCTTAATTATTCCTGATATGTTTACTCCAATTATTATCGACGAAGAGAAAATTAATTTCTAAGTATTTTTCGACTTCCGTTAAGCCTATAGCATTGTTGAATAACGCATATTATTCTCTCAGCTCTACTGCTACTGAGTTAGAGGAGTTGCTCATTAATTGCTTAATTAAATCATACACCTAACGAATCGTTAGCAATTTGTTGCAGTAAGCAACTCCTACTCGGAAATTCTTGATATTAGTTATGGCGTTCAGCAGAATCGATTTTGGGACCTTAAATGCTATTGATATTCATCAACGATTATTTTAAATGTACTTTTTTATTTAAATCATACTTTTAGCTGATGATAGTACTTTTTCCTTAGTCATTTCTTGTAAAACTATAACACAATAGCAAACAAAATCTAAATCGAGCTAGGGATAGTCGCTAGGCGGCGCTAAGCTTATACAATATGCATTAGTATCGATATAAATAATTATATTCTATTCCCCCGTAAGTGAAATGCATCTCTTCAGCTCATAAAAAATGCTGATGGCTCAATTATTGAAGAAAATAATTTAGTCAAATTCTTAGGAACGATCATTGATAAGAATCTCTCAAGTAACGCACCTCATATACTACCCCCAACGAATGTAAATCAGTTGGAATTCTCGATATCAAAAGCAATGTATTATTCTTGAATAACCTCGAAAACACTGTAAAGAACTTTAGTGTATCCAATTCTTTAGTACGAAATACTGTAGAAGCATGCATGGTGTATGGGCTTCTGGAACGGACTTCTTGGGTTCGGTTCCCGGCGCTGGCGCGGAGATTTTCCCCGTTGGGTATAAGGGGAAGCTCAAGCACAATACCCCACTCAACCCAGGTGTCGGAAATGGGTACCGGCTTTACGGGGGAACCGTCATGGTGTCCTATATATAGGGTTAGTTATAAGACATTTGAAAAACCAATGCTTAGATCATATGTATCAGGCTTGATTGGAAATAAAGCATCCCAAAGATGCCGATGTTAACCTAACCTAACCTTAATTTAAAGAAGAAAGCGATTATAGAGTGCCAAGAAACTCAGAATACCATGCTCATACAAATGAGTCTTTCCAATACTTAACAATACTTGAGCTCTCAGATCTTCATCAGCTTTCCCAGCATAATTTCATTTACAAAACTTTGAATGATGATGCAATAAAAATCATAAGCACTTGTTATCTTCTCGAACTGGCCATCACGATCATTTACTTAAAAACCGAAGTAAGTTGATTTTCCCTTACAATAACAAAACTCAATCTCAATGACAGTTTTCAATTCATTGTTGAAATTAAACCTTGAAACTCGATGCCGTCAAACATCCGTGAGAAAAACTGTTACCGAGCATTAGGAAAAAATTTCAAGGATCGAAGTAACTAACATGTTGAAATATAATTGAAATTGCCCTTGCGTGAGCCATGGTTATTTTCTACTCATGCAGATGCTTGTTCATTATCAGCCAATCAACTTGACACCATGCAGTGAAGTAGATTTTTGAGCCTGTTACGGCTGTAAAAGTTCACTTACTACCTCTGCTATCCATAATACAGCTTTTTCTAAGCAAAATCCTCAAATTTGAGCCTTTTCAGCACCCGGACAAATGTTAGGAGCTCATATTTCATTAAAAAATCTCTCAAGCTTAAAAAATATTTCACAGGAAAACAACATGCTAAATAACTAAATCGACAGAGATCTTCTAGAACCAGCTGTATCGCTGCGACATCATAAAATGTTTGAAAAACCTGTCCCTGTTCATTCTCATACCTCGATATCATCAAGAATGAATACTAAGACTGATATAAAAGTCTGATGGAAGTTCCTTAGTGAGGCAACGCACCAGGAATACTTCGACCATGGAGCAAACAAACACGAGTAACTGTTTATTCAGGACGGGATTCCAAAGCATCTTATCATCAATGCATAAGCATCGGGAGTTCAAGTACTCAAATGAATGAAGTTCAAGTTTTATTTAAAAAAATCGTATTCTTGAAGCGGGAGCTACTCTACGATTTTCCGTTTGGGAAAGTGAGCAACTCATGTTAAATAGATGCCCATTGATAATGAAACACATATTGAATATCAAGTACAGAAATGCAACAGTTTTTAATTAGAAGGCTACTGTATAACTAAAGCTTGCTGATAAATGGGTGTTAGAGTCACGAAGGGATAGTGGGCTGGAGTCTTTGGCAAACTTTCGGATAATCTTCAAGGCGATTCTCTCTCGATCAGTTATTTTAACATCTTTCACTATGGATCGGTATGGCTTTATAATTTTCCAATCTCTTGTTCTAATCTCAGAACTCAGGTTCTTTCATTCCTAGGAAGCGACCATCATTCTCACTTATGTTTTGTTAACTGTTGGGTTGGTTCGGCAATCAATTAAAGCCGTGAATTATTGCGATCCTTGAATTGGT
Source organism: Morinoia aosen (assembly GCA_030386875.1). Taxonomy (NCBI): domain Eukaryota; kingdom Metazoa; phylum Arthropoda; class Malacostraca; order Amphipoda; family Talitridae; genus Morinoia; species Morinoia aosen. The sequence goes on from CM059568.1 coordinate 50,944,144, forward strand.
TGCATCAAATTAACCACAAGTAGCGCGTCCGGCATGCGGTGACACGGCTGAGCGGTGAGCCGTGATCAGGGTGGCCAGACCAGCTTTTCTTCTGACCAGAATCCCTCAAGGGTACCCTATATCGACAGTGCCGCCCGGTGATTCTCCCCTTTGGGAAAAGGGAGAACTCAGCCACAATTCCCCACTCTACCCAGGTGTCGAAAATGGGTACCGGCTTGACCGGGGGTAACCGTCATCCCGTTCTGGTGTTAGTTATAAGGCATTTGAAAAAAAAACAATGTACAAGATGATATGTATCTGGCTTGATTGGAATAAGACATTCTTTATCCTTTATTTATGGACCTTGCAGTGTTGGCATATGCTGAGCTCAACTGGCCTGTGGCATTAAGGACCCGTGTGCAGTATCCTAAATAAAATCCCATTATTGCATTGTCATGATATGTGTCATACGTCAAATGTTGATCTGTACCAAAGTTATCGCATATTATCTAAGTCATTAACTTAACATTATTTGTACTCCAAGCCCGATATCTTTTCATCCATTCCGTAACCGGTGTTTTTAGTATCAATTCTACACACCGTGGTCGATAAGCTTAAAGGATCGTGTCTGAAATTTTTCCGGAAATATGAATAAGAGTGAAGCCTCAAACGTAGGATGAGATGCCATTTCAATTTTCGCCTTCGATTTTTAAAGTTTAAACGTTTTTGTGGCTCGCTCAACTTTCAGTGCTTTGTTCATAATCTGTGTCGCTCAATTCTGCCAACATTCATATGCAAAATAATTATTGTGACTTTAACGACCACAACCACCTGACCGTTTTGATTTATTATTGTACATTCGAAAAAATGAATAGCATTAGTACATGCTATCAGTTTCAATATGTGATATATTATTTCCACTGACCATACTTACAACATTGATTAACTATATCAGAATCGCTGAGCTCATGTGACAATATAAATAGACTTAGTTCCCCAAGGTCTTCTTATTAATGTGCCCCGTTTTTCGTTAGTAAGTAGAGTTTATAAGCTTTAAACAAAGGGTGTGCTGATTAAGCGAATACTTTTTTTGCATTTCCCTCAATATTCTGTTCAGCCAATGAAATGGGTATTATAATACCTACAATTATTTCAATTCCAATATTGGACTTTTATGCAACCAATTATTAAAAAACAATATTGACACTAATTCCATGTTTAAAATGTATTCAAAATAAACTGTTTTCTTTCCTTGTTTTCGAAAGGAATCAAATGTTGACCAAATTTGAAATACAGCAGAGTTGATTTATTCCAAGCATATTTTTGTGAACTATCATTGGCTCAAAGCTTGCACCCAACTAACCGTCGAAAGCAACTTCTGTGGGAGGAAAGGAACGAAACTAACAAAAAGAGGTACGTGCTTCTGCAGACCGTTCAAATAAATACAAGTGAAAAAATCAAGACCTTTTCATTGTTTCATTAAAAATCTACGTGAGGGACTAGAGTAAAACAGTAGACCAATATGATCTCATTATTAGCTTCTGATTTTCAAGGCTAACAATCAATCAAGGCTAACCTTGCCAAACAATTTGTTTGGCAAGGAGGCTAACAGTCCTCGTTAATTTTAACTCTAATTAACGACAGATTTGTGGTCACAGAAAAAATTGATACCGTTTACAAAAACGCAGTAAAATTCAATCAGGAAATATAAATGATGCGATTTTGCATGATTAGGTAACAAGCTGTTGTAATATACTGAAAAAGGGAGGATAAAAAATGTCGTTAAACATGTCCGTTATACAATTTTGAAAATAGTTCAACCAACTCCCGGAAAAAATGAAGCTGTGATGCATTGCTGCAATTAAGAAAATGAGTGATGTTTATTTCCACAATTTGGCTCACCGTTATTATCTTTTTAGTGACATGCAGCTTAGGAATAAACTGCATCAACCTACATTTACGAATTTGGGAGCACACGAACCAAGCAACAATATTATCTCGCGTTTGCCATCATTTAAACAAGTTTAACTCATGGGAAAATAACATTTGCCCTTGACGTTACTGAAAGCCGAAAAAGATTTCTAAAACCTGCAAACTCGTGGTTTCCTTCAAAACATTTAGATATCACGGGAAAAACATTTGATAATGCGCTACTTCTTTTTACTTATTAAATGTTTTCGCCAAGAATTTCCAATTTATTTTTGGTTTTCATACGTCTGCGTAATTTTTCGTGTATAAAAGCAGAGAAGCGAAGAAATAAACTAATACAGTTATATCATATTTACAGTTACGAGTGAGATACGCTGGCTTAAAACACTGATGCGGCTAAAGAAAATAGTACAAAACTATGATTAGTATCAAATAAAAACGAATTGTAAGTGAAAGAATATATTTCTTGCCGATCATGATCAATGATGCACACAATTTACCAGTGAAGTCGAAGGCTATGATCCACTTTTGATTTTTGTAGCACATAACCGAACAAGTTCATAATATACACAGTTTCTTAGCTTTCGCATTTTGCTATCTCTAAGCGAAAAGTTCAAGCAAATTCGTTCAAACCATGAATACAATTAAAACTCATTGTCATATTTGAAAATTTTGTTAATTATTGCTAGCTGCCACAAAATCTACATGTTTGTAGTTCAACTTTACGCTAAGATCCGAAGAAATCAGCAGTTACACTAGAATGATGCTCGTACAGCTCTTTTATATCTTTGCAGACAACTTTTAGAGTTGAAATTTCTTTGAAGATCCTACCTTTTTTATCCGGCATGCTTGCCACGATGCTTGCACTGAGTGATGGTGTAAATCCATCAATGCTTATTTCAGTAAGATTCACGCCGATTCACAGAAAAAAGAATTGTGTTTTCTTCAAGAAAATCTTTTTGTTACTTGCTCGAGAATTGAAACTTCCCAACACACTACGTCGGACAATGGTTGTGCCCAACCACCTCGTTATGAACAGATATTAAGGATTATTTGTTTTAGGATTTTTAGAAGGTTGCGCAGAGACTGCCTCCAACATAGGAGGGCACAGCCTATCAACTGAGAATCTCTCGACTTGAAAGAGAATTATTTTCGAGAAAGTTTTCTTAAGAGTAAACTCGTTCCCCCGCAGTTTGCAGTATGTATCAGTTAATGCCAAAGAAACAGTGAAATATACAATGGATATATCATAATCGGAACTGTAAATGAGTGGAACCATTTAATGATTGTAATGCCCATGCCTGTGAGGTCGTTTTCATTTGCTGTTCAACACAACACCACACATATTTTACATAAATAAAGTAGGTCATCATAATTAAGCTTACGTAGCATGCATTAACATGACTCTAATTTGAATTTTCTGACCTAAATAAGTATGAACAATTTCGATTGAGATATCAGTTTTAAACAGGTTTCCAGTACTCGCAACCAATTTTGAAATCTAAATTTAGTTTGCAGGTGAGACCGGAAACTAAGTCGTTTTAAAAGTGAATATTTCAAAAATACCTAAAAATGTCTCATGTCTCAAAAAGATATCTCACACCTAATTGTTGATAACCTGCTTTTCATAAAAACGACCCGTTCTAAAAATGCAGTGGTGCCAGATTTTGCGTGAGTGCGGAACCGAATTTTGACGTGAGTGCGGACTGCAGCAAGCGCCGTCGGAGAAAAAATCGCGTTGCTTGGTCTACGAAGAACAACCCGCGTAGTTGGTGAGCGCCACCTGGGACAGCTGGATGTTGTCTGCTGCCAGAGCAGCATTGATGCTGGCGATGACCGAAGCGGAAGGCTCTCTCTCCCGAGTCAGAACGTGCACGTACTCTGGAAAGTAAGTAATCATGGTGCTATAGGGCAGCTGTGTGCAACACACGATAAGGTTTCGGGCTGGTAATTGTCGTAAATTGAGCGCTTTGTAAATAGGGAAAACATTCCTAGAGTTAACTAACAAAATACATATTTTTTAGGTGTTTTGTCTTGGTGTTAATGTTTCCGGCGAATTAAAGATCTCTTTTATTCTGGAGTCTTATTCTTGCGTTTTCTCGTGCGATGTTCATTAATAAAAATTCAAAATATTAACAGAACTAGCATTCAGGATCTCTGCGAAACTTACGTTTTGGACCACGCTTTATTGGAAAACAAAATAAGCACACAATAATGTCGTCACTTCGACAACTTAAAAACTATTTAATTTTTCCTACCTTTGAAAATATGGTTGTTTATTCGATCATGGGGGGCTTGTGAGGCTCTAAGCTTCATTATTTTCATCCAATAATCTGGGTTTGAAAAAATTTTCACCTGAAATTTTTGACTACCCGACACGACAGGTATAGAAATCAAAAGTCGTGAACTCAAATCCAAAAAAGTTTATTTAAAATTGGCAAGAATTCTAGGTCAATATTTACTTTAGTGCGTTCAACGATTTTCAAAATTTTGTTCTCAAAATTCGGTGTTAAGACACACCTTGAGACGTTTTACATGAATGACACTTTGCTCGCATATGCTTACTTTACGAGGTATTCAACTTCTAAGTTATAGGAACGTCGTATGTTAAAGTGAAGAAACGGACGCGTAAATATGCTGTAATACGTTATTGACATAACGATGAGTGAGGTTAGGTAAGGTAATGTTAGATTAGTTAAATAAAATAACCTAACCTAAGTAAACCTAAAAAAATTAAATAACCTCTGGTGAAGATAGTTGTGGATTTAAGTTTACCAAACTGTCATTCGTACTGAATGAATTTCTGAAGTTGGTAATAAATGTTCCGACTACCGAATTCTATACAACTTGGAATGGCGCTAAGCGTTAATTTCAAAGCAAATCTGTGAGATTATCTTGGTTATGTCTTTACTAAGATATTGCTCATATTTGTTTTTTACGTGCAGTACATTCAATGAAAATCCATTTTAAACTTGCCTAAGCACAATTCCCGAAGATATTTCTCATACCATTTGATGAACTTAACATTGCATAACTCTGGGCATCGTTTAGAAAAACATCCAGCAAGCCTATATCCTTTCATAGAAGCGGAGGTCAAGTCTGTTACTGCAATAAAAGTTTCGTTTTTAGAGCTCAGAATCCGTTTGGCAAGTTTGGGCATCGGTGTCCCTATTTATGCAGACTGATCGAGCTACCACTGCTGAATTTGAACTTCAGTTGTTCCGTATTAGATTAGTCAGGTATAGTTTAATTTTTTTGCTTATGTGTGAGACTGAGAGTAATTAACGATCACTTTTATTTACAAAAAAGCTTGCTTTCTAAGTGCGCCTGTTTTCAAATGTCCAATTCTTACTCTTCGTGCAATTTCGAGTCTACCTTTGTTTCGAGTCTTTGTTTTGAGTTTCGAGTCTACCGAGTCTACAAAAACTGAATAACATGTGTCAAACATTTTCGAATAAGGAAATCATCTTTCCACTGAGGTTAGCATCGTTTTCTTCTTGTTACAAAATATACTTCAATTTTTTATGTTAACGAGCTCCTTTTAATTTTTTTACAAACTGTGTGAAACTTTATTCACGTTACAGCGATGCACTTTCGGACTACAAAACACGGGTTTAGCGCTCACAGTGGTTTTGGGGCTTCAAAGCATCCTGAACTATTTCTTATAGACCAATGCATGAACTGACAGTCTACGATGAAATGAAATACTGTTATTCTCATTTAGCAAAAACAAACTTTAAAAAGCTGCTATATATAAAATCTATGTTGATCTGCAACCTGGCAGAAAAAGAGAGGGTGGGAAATGGGTATGGACCACACTCACGCTGATTAAAGAGGCCAAAGTTTGTGCAGGCTCGGAGGATGGCGAAGTTGCTGTTGTCTGTCGCCACTACGAACTGGTTCACGTTGCCAAAGCTGTCGGCGCCGAGAGCTGAAATTATGCATATCTGTACTGTAATTATCAGTTATGCGTGTTGAGCAAAGTTTACTAAAGCCAGAAATATAACCATCCAACTATACTGTAGACCATTCAAGTGAAAAAACTTTCAAAGAGACTAATGTTCCAAATTGTAAAAAGGTACAAGGATATGAAATACCAGCCATTATTGAGCTAAAATTAAAGTCAATGTACTCTCATTATAAAGAGAATTGAAATTATTCCCATCAGACCAATACGTTTATTTTAAGCCGATTTCGAAAGATAATACAAACATTGTTTTAAAATGTTTCCTTACTCAACAATGCCTTTATTCTCATCAAAAATTCAAAACAATAAAAAATGTTCCTTACGTTTTCTTCGGTGCCAAGTTATAGCTTTCGAAAGACAAGTAAACACATTAAGTGGATAGTCTTTTTTATTTCTCCTGCATCCCACGCTGCGTCATCATTCTACAGAATTATTATTATGATTGTAAATATTTAACCACCGTTACCACTAACAAGTGATCAATCATTCTACAGAAACGAAGACTCACTGGATTATATTAAAATTAACTTCTCTGGCTCATACATGAATCGTTTATACTAGTACGAGGAAACGAATCTTATTGTATGTTTCAATAGAAGTTTAATTTTATTAGTTTTCATTGCAATCTTTAGTCGAGCAGTGCATTTTGATTTCCACTATACTTTTGAGCGTTCAATTGCAGTGCAATGATATTATTTCCTTTCAGCAAAATAAAATTTTTGACGAGCTCCAGTCTTTGATAAATATTTAGACTACTAAAACCTTGCAATAGGACACCATTTCTGTAACACTAGCGGTTCATGACGAAGAGTTCAACTTCATTCATTGATTTATACTTTATAACTCCCTACATACAATATGAAAGCCCAGAAGGCCAGCTTGGTGTTATGTCTCCTTACACGATGGCACTCAGTTTTTGTGTGTAAGATTACTTTTAAAATCATTCTGATTTAGAATTAATATTGCCTTATCACTAGTTTACTGCCTGAGCGATGATTTTATTGATTTAGTTGATTTCACTTAGTTGAATTTAGTTTAATTCACTAGTACTTAGAATAAGTTATCAAGAAAATCGGACAGCAATCATGAGCTAGTTTGTTTATTTCATCTGAAGCCACCAAGTATGCATAAAAAATTAATCAGAGCACGTGTTGTATATTCGTCTCTCTTGTTTTTACAACTGCTAGAAAAATTTTCCGATTACTGATGATGAAAAAGTATAGATGAGATATTCGTTCATTCATTCAATGACAGTCCCTGTGAAATAAATATCCAGTGAGGGCTTTTGACAAATTAGGAGAATTAATTTATTTTGAAAGATTCGAAGAACGCCCACCCTTATTCCATGGAATAGCTGCAAAATGATGAAGAAAACTTGCAACATCAGAACCACACACGTACCCGGGCGTCGGGATTGAAAATTTCCTGGGCTAATAAACGTAAAAATATCTCCTTACCGAGTTGATATTTGAGATTTACGGAGGCTACACCCGGTCCCGCCGCGTTGAACGTGTATGAACCCACGTACGAAGTATCGATGTTATTCCTGTGCATGAGAAGGATTTAATTAATGATATATAAAATATGAGTAGCTGTTTTACAGATAGGACGTTACAATCTAGGAGTTAATGACATCAGTTGTAAAATTTGGCGTGGTAGTGCGCATAATTTTTTTCTGCTTCAACCGACCGACTGAAGACTAACATAAAAATATTCATTCGTACATTCTTATCATGGAATTATGCAAGTTTAATTCAAAACTCTGATAGCATGAAAGGTCCTTGCCATTTTTATTCTCATAGCACTTTGGGGGACTGTGTTCCTAGTCGCGGTTTTTCGAAGGTAATTCGTTCTCTCTTAGGAACTGTACTGGGTCTTACAAGTAGATTCTCTGGAATTTCACTTCAGAGTAGTAGAGTGTCAAGTTCAACGGCATCTGGCTCATGCATCACTATTCTTAATACGAAAGTGAAGAACCACACCAGTAAAGTACTCGCGTTCTAGTACAGTACCCGCGTTCTAGTACAGTACCCTTAGTTCTATGTAGTACAGTACGCGCGGTATTTCCACCTGAGTATGTACAGCTCTTCCGATGATTATAGCAAAAGGAAAGACGGAACTAAGGGATTAGAGGATGAACTTTTCTATTTATTGGGCTCGCACTTCATTAGCCCATTTCCCTCTCTGAGGTCGAGGAGCTCAAAAAAGTTCTACAACAAGATTGTAATAATGGAATAATGAATGAAATGTTTCGACAGAAAACTTTACAGTTTTGAGACGCAGATTTGCATTCAGTCTTGCATGCTAACCAAAATGGGGTTCAGTGTGATAAACTAGCATGAAAAACGAGTCTTTGAAATTAGTTTCATTAAACCTTCAAGCATATGTTTCAAATTTTACTTCTGATAGAAAAACATTGGCCATCTGTGTGAAATTATTATAATCGGCAGTGAGACGTTGATAAAAATGAAAACGTATTTCGATTGTATAATATTTTTTCCAGTTTTACTTACTAGTTACTAGTTTATTGTTGTTATCCGAAAGATGCACAGCATTCATCGTGACGTCATTTGGAGCTCTCGTCGGTATCCGAAAAATTCTGTGATCGTAATTTATCTTTGAATTCATAGTGATAGTTGAAGAGATACATCTAGTTCTGAAGAAAATTGACAAGAAAATGCCTTAGCTGTGTATTAAAATGGGCATTCACTTTTTATGAAAAGGAATCATATTAACAGTTTTTGTTTGATCACGTTAGCATTAATGACAACCATGCACTGAACATGTTTTAAACACTTGTATAGCCTCACTCGTGTGAGAAGAATGAGAACAAAAGACCGTTTATTTCTTTGTCGAAACGAATACTATTTACTGAGACAAAATAAAAATCCTTTAAGACTTACACTCGAAATTTGTACTCGAACTTATCATCCGTTGAGCTGTATATGACCTTCTTGCACGCCCACAAATTCTCAATGGAATTGTCCGACTGTTGGTACACGTACCACTCCCCGCCGAACTGAAAAACATACAACTTAATTACGCATGTGTAATCTTAGTTGGCGGTATAAAAAAAGAGATTTTAAAATGTTTGTTTGATAATTTTCGGCAGTACCTAGATATACTGAGTTACTCACTGATGTGCAAGTAATAAATCAAATACTTTTCCAAACAAAATAAAGATTCGAGTCATTATTCATGCTAAAAGACATCGCTTTCAATATTTTTTATCCCTTATTTTATTTATCCAGTATTCACGCTTGCAACGTGAGCCCCGGCGGTCACGCAGAGATTTTTGTAAGGCTACTGACCGACCAGCATTCACGAATTTAATTTCCATAAATACTCAATCAAAATTAAATGAATGCACGATCATTTCTCGAATAGATTAATTGAATTAACATTAATTTGAGTTGAGTAATGAACTTCAATTTAACCCGTCGCAGTCAAAGTGCTCGAGTATTCCATTTTGAAGTAAGTTTATTCCTAAAAATAAGTACACAGAGTCCCCGTACCTGAAATCATAAGTACAGGGTAAGACCAGAGTGCTAATTTTCCGTATTCCATACCATCGTCAGTATAATTCCATACTGACTTACGTTTGTCCCTGAAAAATGAGCACAGAGAGCTTTTGCACCTACCCCGCTCCTGTCAAGATTGGAGACAGTGGAGTAAGTGGGGCAGACCCCGAGGCCTTTGAGGTCGGCCCCCAGCGACGCCGCTCCGACTGCCGCTACGCTGCCCTGGGCTGCCCTGAGGCACGCCAGCACGCCTAGCACCGCGAGCATTAGGTGTCGGCCAGATTTGGTCATTTTCCCTGCAAGAATAAGAATTTTACTGCAAGAATAAGATTTTCACTGCAAGGTAGGTACTTCGTAAGATTTTCACAGCAAGAATAAAATTTTAACTGCAGGAATAAGACTTGCACTGCAAGAATTATAAGATTTTCACAGTAAGAATATGATTTTCACTGCAAGAACAAGATTTTCACTACAAGAATAAGATTTTCTGTGCAGGAATAACAGGCATTTGTGGTGGCTGCGCTGTGATGCACGGGACAAGCTGAAAGGGTTAGCTATACATCTTGCGGTAAGGATTGTTATGAAAGCTTAGATTTTTCGATTGACTACTGTAATAAAGAAGAAGCGTGCAAGAAATTTGTGTGTTTTTGGATATTGGACTGGAAGTAATTCACAATTTATAAAACCCATTTGCAATTTCTTGGATTTCCCTGAACTGAGAAGATTTGCCCGAGATAAATCTAAATGCGCCTTAGAGTTTATGATACGTGTAATTTGAACGGTATTCATTTTTATGGCTTATAAGAATTGTACTGCATTCATTTTATTAATCAAAACACTGCGAGGGAAATTGAAAAAATCGTGGTACTTCATTTCGACTGAGGCAATTTTGATGTAATAATTTTAAAGCAACGTCTTCCTCGAAATTTAATCCTATATTCTGCATGATACCCAGGACAAAATGTGTGTTTTTTGCGTCTATACTGTAATGCACCTTCGGCCTCACTGAGTCTCGAGAGCTTATTCCTAAATTAGAACGCGATATGACCGAAATTGAAGGCTCGTCGTAGAGACCTACACGTACTAACAGCAGCAAAAAAATGGTCTGTATGTTGAAATAATTGTAGTGATAAAATGGTCTATTGTAATGGTATATTAAAATAATGATAGTAATAAAGTGATCTGTAGACATGATATTTTGCAATAAAATTTGCAAAGTGATCTCGCCTGTCGACTGGAATTAAAGTGTTAATTTTAAAAAAATTACTTCATGTGCCAGATTCCGTTTTCTAGTATCTCTTTCCAATCGGTGCATATCTATGGAATTCAGTTGCAACTAAGCTCTTATAAAATTAATGATTATTTCTTTCAACGGAAACTGTGTTATAAGATTACTGTTGTTAATATTTTCACCCTTTGCTTCAGAATTCATTTCAAGTTACGCGGATCCGTGCGATGGTGCACTGCATGCACGCATATGCAACATAGTAGCTCTGAAGAGTACGAGTATACTCAAATGAAGCAGACTCGCGCAGTTGGTGTCCATTACTGAACGTAGTAGTGTGCAACTCTGTCGGATAATTCATTTCTTGGAGCAATTTTTGAAGAAATTCATTATAGTGGAAATAGTGGACGTCTAAGCACAACGCTTCGTTCGTAGCTTCAGAAAGGCGACGGAGGCTAGGAAAATGATTGGCCCATGATCTCCACTGCGCGTCTGCTTCGAAAAAACATGCAGGAGGTAAGTTAAAATACAATTATAAATGACATACGATTTAATTAACTATGAGGAGTGTAATGGCTAATGTATATGCCTTTTTGAAAATATTGCTTTATTCTTCTACATGTAGGATCATTTTAAGTTGACCTCTTAGGATATTCTTGTACGCCTCGTCACAGTTCACATTTCAATCAACTTTCCATTAAGACTACCTAGACTATGCTGCAAAATCCGATTTTCCGTGGAAAACTTAAATATTTGTATCCATTGCCAAAATGTGTACGTATTTGCATCAGCGAAACACGCAACCTTCCCATTCGAAAAAAATTATTTCTCAAATTTAGTAAGGTTCGTCTTTGATCTTGATGATGAATTCTTTGCATTTTATGTTTTATTATTCCATTTAATTACTTGATAAAATTTATACCGGTCTCGATTCGTCAATAAACTTGCCTATACAGAAAATAGTATGTCCAAAAACAAATTATGGTATATTCATTTGCCCGGTACGTCTCCTTCTTTAACACGTTGACCGTCAAGGGTTAAACTTAAGTTCAATAGTCAACTCAAATTTAAAGTCAACTGCAGTAAGTTTTTTTGTTAACTGGGACGCGCTTTTGTATAGCTTTGGTTATTTCTACATGAAAAATTGAGTTTGTGACTACTGGTCGGTCAGCAGCATTGTGAAACTCCCCTCAGTGTACCACCAGTAGCTCATATGGCGGTTAACGTGTTGAACTGGCAGAGTTGTCTCAGATTTATGAAGTTTATCATGTATTATCGCTCCCAGTGTTTGTAACTTTGTGCAAAAATTAAATGTCCAAACCTTTAAGAATGTGATTATCTTGCTTTAGTGCAAATAATTTCGATGTCAAAATGAAGGAACTCGAGGTCCAACATGGCAATCCTACAAAAAAATACATTTTCGGACTATTAATGAACAATTTTGCTTTTGAAAATTTGTGCAATTACTGACCATATTACTGAAATGGGAGCAAAAACATAGATATTGAGAATGAAGTCTTTCATACGAATCCATGAGCACCTAAATAACATTATTACGTAAAGTATGTTTTTTATGTCAAATTACAGTGAATACAGTTCATTGATTGAAAAAGTTGAAAGTTTCAAGCTTTCCGAGATATTGAAGGAAATCCATACACGTTCTTCAGAGTGATTGCAATGGATATCGAAACATAAATTTAAAAACTTATGTATTGACTACAGGGCATTACTGTACGGTCTGTTAACCAAATTTAATGCTGACAATCGATTGACATTGCGGGATCTGTACACTCTCTGATCTAACACCGGTGCAGCCTCAAGTAAATGTGATATTTTGATAAAATGCATAATAACAAACAAACTAAGAAGTTGATAATGGTACTAATATAATACTGTAGAATACAGATGACTAATTTTGCATCTATTTCAACCAGTTTTCGGGGGCTAGACTTATGACCAATTTAAGCCGTTTTAGCTGTGCAGCTAGCAGCGTAAGTTCTAAGTAGACTTGGCTGAGAAAAATTTGCCCTGCCCGTTTTATCGCCACGACGATATGATTTAATCGAAAATCCGATTTCAGGTCCGATCCGATTGCAACTTGTGTATTATTTTAATGCAGCATTGAAATTACTGAAAAATAAGAGAAACTATCACTGAAATTCGAGCATTTGACATGTGCGTGTATAATTCAGGAAATTTTTAATATGAAAGTCATCGATAAAAGTATTTATTCGCTGATTTCCTGCTTTAAATATAAGGCGAAATTGAAGAAGTGAGCTCACCCGGTAACAGCACCGTACGTGTTCACAGGATTACAAAAAAGCTTCGTTCTTTTAAGGGTTCATGGTATGCAAACAATTAACTGTACTGAAAGGAGTCTCTGAATTTAGCTCAAAATGCAATTTACAAGATGTGCCTTGAGTCTCTAAATTCATCTCGAAAAACAGTCAACAAGCTGCGCATCATTCATTTCAGAATTACAAAACTGACGTGCTATTTTTGAGTCCCCTGGAAATGCACAAAGTTCGACCACGACGTAGGCAAATAGAATTAAAAGCGCGATTTTCGAGAAATCGTCCTTTGGGATTGGGATTTTGAGTCAGGCAAAGTTTTAGAAGAAAAGAACGCGTCCATTAAGACATACGTTGAATTCCTAAGCCGCCGCCACGACTTCACTAGAGTGACTATTTCGCCCAGTCATTCTCGGGCTGAGTGAAAAGTCAATATATTAGCAGGTGGCCGCACGGCAGTTTCTAACTTGTTCGATGCTGACAGAAGACTGCTTTGTTGCGTTAGAGAGACTTTCCGTTATCTGTATCTACGGCTTTGTTAGGAATTTACTTCGCGTTGCGGTAATGCAGCAAAACCGCAGGATGACTCTCACATTGTGCAAGGAAGCGAGGTCGAAAATAATTCTTCCGTGCATTTCTTGTGTTTTTAAAGATTTAGCCACATGATTCAAGTCCATAAAAAGTTACAACTTATCAATGGGGATGGATAATGTTTAGATCTGCAGAAACGCTGCTTCTTTTCATGTGAACTCATTCGCTGACAGGATTTTCAGCCATCAATATTTACAGAGGAAGGGAAGAAGAGAGCAAGAAAAAAAGAGGTACTGAGTAGAGTACAGATCTCGCAATCTCTTTTGTGATGAAAGAAATGAGCCATCGTTTTGAGCTATTTGTAATATATAAAATTTTACCAAATTCATATGCATAACTCTTAGTATTAGATTTTACCCATAATAATACTGATAGTAATTAAAATAATAAGAAAATCTTCAATAGCTTCTAGCGCAAAAACGAAGTTTTTGCATTGTCGTCGTGTAAAATAAGTAAAAATTGGAGCATAGCAACGACCTGTGTACTGTGTCAAGAAGTACAAATGAACTACACTACAAATTAATGAATTAAAGAACTACAAATTAATAAAGTTTAGCATCGTTGAAATCGTATTCCAGTGAGTGGCTTCTGAAAATTTTTCTGTTATTGTTGGAAGAAGTAGAATGATTCTTCTGACTACCAGTTAAAAAAAGACAGTTCACTCAATTTGGCCCATACATCATGTTCTGTTTTAACGTATTCAAGAAGCGTTTTCGTGTTTTCCTAACGATGCCGTCAAGAGGGTGTGTATGTCAAAAAATCCCGCCTGTGATATGTGCAGAAGCACTGTTGGTGGCCATTATCCCCTGCTTACGAATAACCTAATCGCAACAACAGAAGTTTATAATATACTCTTCAAATTATTTCTGACTTAATCTCACTTTGTAAAAATCTGTTTTAAAAACAACAGAGTTACGACACTATGTGGTCTTCATTTAGCTCGGTTTGTTCTACGAACAACGGAGCAAAAAAATATTTATTCTTCAAAAATTAAGAAGCTCATTGAAGCTGTGATGCATTGGGCATGTACTTAATTTTTTGATTCAAATAAACTTTTATCTGCAATTGAATGTACTAAACACGAAAAAGGTTATAACACAATGAAAATTTTTTGTCTGTGTAAATCAACGTACCTCAGAACCCAAATTTTAACTTTCCTGTGAAATTTTTTAACTCAATGACTGGAAAAACTGAAAAAAGGACTCGGAAGCCGCCGTTTAAATATATGCACTATCTCAGAATCAAAATCCTTACTTTCGTGGTGAATTCTTCACGATTTCACTTCAATTTCTTAAAAAAAACTGAAAAAAGGACACTGCAGCAGCCGTGTTCTCCAATCCTGCAACTCCCCCGAGATCTGAAGAAGAACTGGTACAGCAGGACTGGGAGGTGGCAGGCAGGACTCGCACGTCAACATCACCCGAAGCTTGGGCACCGTTATTACTGTATACCGGTTCCCTGCATCCCTCGCTGAGACGTCCTGAGCTGCGGCTTGGGATGTTAGCGCGGGCAGATGCGCATTGATGTGAGCGCTGAAACGCTTCTTTCTTACGGTTTAACACGTTCACCGCGTTTCCGCGGTTGTTAACGGTTGGTTTCGTTAGGTTGTAAGTTGCAGAATTGGGAAATCAACTTTAATGCTCGAATACATTTTTGTCCTTCCTAAGAAATATAGAAATACGAGAAATATGGAAATTTAATGCTCGTACAATTGTACGATAACATTTCACCCCGTATGATAAGTTATTTCTTAAAGAGGTCGCAAAACATGAAATGCCATTCATTTATACCGGTACGTGAATGAGCAATTCACATAGTTGGACACATATGGCGCAATATGTGGGGAGCGTGTTAAATTCTAGGTCGTGATTGTCCCTTACACCTGTTTACTGCTTTCGCATTTGCTGTGGTGATATCGTGATTTTTTGTGGAATAATTTAGTGGAAGCTTTATACTCGTCGAATTCGTTTGATATAAATTGAAGTAGTTTGTGCAATTCTGGTATAAATTTGATACTTCAAACGGAACTTGTTCTGTAAATGAATGGATTTTTATGTGAAAATTACTCGAAAGGATAAAACTAACTTGGTTGTGTAGCATGAATACTAATAAATATAGTCATTCTTACATAGTTTTAATATAATTAGTATAAGTGTCACTGAGTATAAAATGCCCATATCCTTAAATGGTTTTATTTAGATATTCTTACATCGTTTTAAGTTAGTGGAAAATAATTAGGCGCGTTTATCCTGTTTTTAAATTCGGAAAAAAATTGATTTCATTAAGATTTTATTTAAAAGAAGCCGTGTCAAGTCAAGTCTTGACTCGTGTGTTTTCCATAAAGACTTTTAATGTTAACTTTTAAGCAATTCTGGAAATCAGATAACATCATTTCTTTGCATACCGAGTCAGTGCCGAGGTTGGTGTTTGGTGTACATGATCTTCTTGAAAACGTATCGCAAAACACCATAATCGAAGTGAAATATTTCGCTAAGTAACCTGGTAACTTTTGAGGTACCCGCATGATTTCTAAATACGTTTAACTATGTATTGCATCTTGCGGCCTCTTTCAAGAAACAGCCTTATAAACTCCATACCTAAGTCATTTTTTTTTTGTAAAGAGTCTCTCCCCTCAGGGGGATACAATTATTGTATCTATGGGAACTAGCGCTCCCAGGGGGACAATGTGAGGGCCCGAGCTAAAGGTTAGGTAGGCTTTCTTTTGTTAAAATAGAATAGGTTTTGTTGTGTTACGGACCATCTTTTTTTCGGTTCACTGCTGTCCTGTTTTTCACCGCCTACTACTTTCTTCTTCAACTTTTTCTTGTTTCATGAACTTCTTTCTTAGCTTTCTGTTTCTGTGCCCTTTCTGCATAGATTCCACGTTCCCTTAACTCCATACTAAATGGTGCCTTCTTCCTTCCTCTCTTTACATCTCATTGTTGAGGATAGGGAGGCTTAAACTAACTAATAAACTAATAAACTAAACTGTAAAGAGTCTCTACTTTCATGGACGTCTAAATGCTAAGAGTACAAAAACAGAAATAAAACAGGTAATCCAGAGTTCATTCTCGCGATAGCAGCGCAGGTGTTATTCGTATAGTTTATGCATAGCTATTTATTGGTATACAGTGCCAAAATCTGACCGCGGTTTTCAACGCTTGCATATGCTCAATGGCTACAGTGTCTTCTCTTTTGTCGACTACAACGAAGAAAACGAGGTAGTTTAAATATCCAGTGTACTGTTTTTTTGAAGTTCAAAGGTCAAAGTCGTTGCAATAACCGTCGCGGGTTCATTTACTGCTGAGTGCACACTGCTACACAGGGTGCACTTTGGTCAAATTGTTTAGCTCTTTTTATGAAGTAGTTGCATGTAGGTATCGTTTCTTAATGACTCTTTGAATTTGTGACAGTCGATGGGAAATATCGAGAACCATGAACTTTGAATATCAAGCCTAAAACATTCCCCTATCATTTTTTGGTCATTCCAGTAAACCACGTTCTTTGTTCTCCATTTGAAATATGCACCAGCTGTCAAAAAAATACGTCCATAACTCGCTTGTGACGTTGGTTGAGCGCCTCGCCGTACGTGAGTTGGAGCTCCTTTGCTCATTATGCAAGAGCTTCAGAGCAAACAGGGCGCAGTCATCAGACAAGCTATAAATTGAGTCTCACCCACATTCCAGTTTAGTTAGCGCTTTGATTGAGAACCGGCGGCCACGGAGGGGATTTTCATAATGCTGCTGACCGATCGGTAGTTACAAACTCAATTTTCATAAATTCTTAATCAAAGCTAAACGAAGGTATAATCCAGTTAATTTTTGCTATCTTCAAAATTGCGTACAATAACTTTAAATTTGAGTTGAATATTGAACTTTAGTGTAACCAATTGTGGTCAAAGTGTTAACGCATCCGTATGTTAATGTTCCTCGACGTTAGACTTTTCTTATATATAAAGGATATGAAAGTACAAAGCTAATCAGAAATCACACCTTCTTAACTATGTACATACAAAATTTTTTCACATTAAAAAAAGGTGCTTTCTTCGCGTGTTTTCTTTTTGTGCCTCTGATGGCTAGCTGTAAAATCATAGCGGATAATAAATGTGAGAGGAACTTCGTATTAATTAAGCAATGCTGTTCTACTAACTTGAAACCTTTCTCATGCAAGAAATATTATTATGCAATTTCTTCTCCTACAGTGGCATATACTCAAGAAAGATACTACTGCGTTCTTGGCATTTTAGTTGAGCGCATTGATTTCAGGAGAGTCGCCGCAGTGATAAAAATCACATTTCACTGACGGGAGCTGTGTGCATCTCGATGCAAAAGGAATTAAGCATGTATTCAGTTTGTCCAATTTGGTTCTTTTTTAACATATTCCAACTCGTGACAGAAAAAAGAAGAAGCAGTATTTTTTCGATTCATTCAAAGAACTTAACGAAATGAATAGTTTTATAACATTGCCTTGGTTTACAAGTTCCTTAAAATAATCTCAATTGTACCACAATGAATGACGTTTGCTCTTATTGATTTTAATAATTCTTACTGAAAGTGAGCGTCACATTTCAATTCAACCCAGGCTCTCAAATGGCGAACCAAAACCCGTAGACTGCGAAAAAAAGTTGAGTTAGCGTACGTCCCTCCAATTGACAGATAATACTCCACAGCTGTAAACATTAATAATAATAATTTTAATAATAATAATAATAATAATAATAATAATAATAATAATAATGCTCAGCTGTAAAATTGTTTCACGCTTGAACACGAATACGAGCTTGATGAATGCATTAATACAAATAATAAAATTGCGTCCATACAACAGGTTTTCCTATGCATCTTACGAATGAAGTTTAGCTCTCACTTTTTCTTATCGTTTTTTCTTCCTTTCTTTTTCTTGCTGTCGGTACGTCTTGAGCAGGGCCTGCAAAATCCATCGTCATGCATTGCATGATTAGACGAGAAAGTTGGAGAAAAGCTCACGTACATTTGACGATCGGAGATTAATAATCAGTGCATTGAAAGCCTCCCGTCCGAGTCTGATAGCGACACAGAAAGTGTGAGGAAAAATATAATTAAGCGACAGTTCATAGTTAACGAAGTGTTTATGTAGCATTATTTACGAACGATTCAAAATTGTTCCAAGAGAACAGTTTCACGAAGGGCTATCGAAAATATTGTACTGGTCGAAAACGAACAAAAATGTGACAGTTCTTAAATGCAAATCTTTGGGACCTGGAGGAAACGTTAATCCTCGAGAAGTTTAACGAGTTCACAATAAGTTTATTGTTTACCTCGTAGCTTTGATTATTTGAAAAAATAAAAATAATCAAATTTTTGTTGAAAATGGTATCCTAATACGCGGGTGAATTACTTTTTACACAATTATACAATATGTTAAAATTCATAACGAATAGCTCTTCAGAATAATTTATTGTTGCATTACAGGGTACGTAAATAGGTCGACTATTTAGTATCACCTTCTCTTGAGTATCTTACGAACTCATTTACCCTTTGAGAGAAGAGCTCCCTTGAAAAACTGACGAGTGTCAAATGGTACTTCCTTGAAATTATAGCTACAGAAAGTTGCGTTTTCATGATACATACACCCCTTGGCATGCCAGATGTAGGGTAATAACCTGGAGTAATAACAGATGCGATTGAGTTTGGCCATTATTTTTTGTTTAATTTTTAAGATGACAAAAAAAATTGTATTGGAATCTTGTCTTGTACATGCAGTCGTAAATGAAAAAGACCCAAAACATTTCAAGAAAGGCTGGATTAATTTGAGAGATCACGTGGGGTTTTACCGTTGGAATTTATGAGCCTTTTTTGATTTGTCAGCAGTTTAATCACTGTCACTAGAGCATTGACACATGAAAAAAGAAGAAAAGCGAGTTACTGCTGTTCCTCCCGAGGGTTTTGGAAATTGTTCTATCTCTGATGGCACGAAGTGGTCGACATGGATCATTTATTCTGAAATTCACTATTTTTACTGACACCTCAGTTAACTCTGACGCGAAGCATATCATTTTCGGCTGCATGGTATGGTGGTTAGTACCTCTCAAGGGAAACAACTATTGTATTTATGGGGACTAGCGCTCCCAGGGGGAAATAAGAGGTACTGAGCTGAAGATTAGGTAGGCTTTACTTCTATTTGAATTTTAGTGATTCTTCCCCTCAGGGAAATACAACTATTGTATCTATGGGAATTAGCACTGGGGAAAATGTGTGAGGGCCCGAGCTGAGAGTTAGGTAGGCCTTTTTTTATTTAAATAAATTTTTTTTTGTTATATTAAAGGACCGCCTTTTTTCGGTTCACTACTGTCCTGTTTTTGAGCACTTACTACTTTCTTCTTCTTCAACTTTTACCTCGTTTAATGAACTTCTATCTCAACTTACTGTTTCTATGCCTCTTCTGCATAGATTCCACGTTCCCTTACCTCCATACTAAATGGTGCCTTCCTCCTTCCTCTCTTCGATACCAGTTATGGAGGCTGAAACTAACATATAATCTAATCTGTAATGATTCTCTCTACTATTATATCAGTTCAGTTGTTTAGGAAAAAACTTATTTATGCACATTTACATAGTTATTTAGTTATTCAGCTTAGCTATCAACAAGAAGGAGTTAGTTAATTACTGCGAAAAATTTTAACACTATGCTGTTTATGCTCTATTTAATTAGAAGGACGAGTAATTGCCTAATTTTGCTTATAGGTAATGTGCGTTGTTCATAGTTTTGAGCCTAACAATTTGTTCACCTATATTGTTGTTAAATGGACATTTTCCCATCATATGAAGTTGATAGAACGATTTTTTTTGTGATTCTTATCTAGCTCAATTGTAGGTCTCTATCCAACTTCCTCCGTGCATAAGCAAATTTAAATGACACGCGTTTCTCTGACTCTTCTATCATGTTTGTATTTAAGGAAATGTTGAGAGTTTAGCTGGGAAAGTGGGTCTGACGTTGGGACATGGATCCTTGTCAGGTTATTTCATGGGTGCCTACCAGCGACACCGACGTAATTTAAATATTGCAGCTTTAGTATCGGAGGAGACCTCAGTATCCAATGCATGCACGTACATTGACGTGAATTTTATAACAGAATTTACCTAAAATAGCCTTTGAGACGAATCGAAAGCAGCACTGAAACTAATAATGTGGGTATAAACTTCATAAAAACTCGAGACGATCTGAGGATATGATTCGAAATTCGATTTCACTAGCACGGAAATATGTTTCAGCACAACTCAGAAGTTCGAGAGAGTAGCGTAAATAGGATCTCCTTAATACATTTAACAATGTAAAAGCATTAACAATCTCGAGTTTTAAGGCGAATAGATTTGGCAATGTATACGAACTATGCGAACAGACTTAATGCGCATACGAACTATGCGAACAGACTTAATGCGTATACGAACCAGGTAGACAGACTTGGTATGGTAGACGAACCAGGCGGACAAACTTGGTGTGGTAGACGAACCAGGCGGACAAACTTGGTGTGGTAGACGAACCAGGCGGACAAACTTGGTGTGGTAGACGAACCAGGCGGACAAACTTGGTGTGGTAGACGAACCAGGGGCTCAAACTTGGCAAGGTAGACAAACTGATCAAAACACGGAACTCAAAATATCTAATATCAGACGTAGCTCTACTAAATTGCGTACTAAGACACAGAATACAGAAATGCTGAAATAGTTTTAACAATTCATCACCAAGTCCGACATATTTGATACCAGTTTTCACGAGGATTCAGAATTTCATAATGGAGCGTCCCTTCAAGCCAAAATTCATCCAGTTCAATTTTACTTTCTTCCCTCTCCGCCCCGCTTCTTTATCAGTATCCTGACTTTTACTTCATCGGCCGCTGAAGAGTCCCTGCATCCTCGTCGAGACTTTCTCGTCTCTTACAGCGCCTGTTCGCCGCTGTCCGGGTTTTTGCTGGGCGGAGAGAAAATTCAACATTCGAAAAAGTGGCTGAGAAGTGAAACTTCGTGGATGCTTGCCCAGAGCTGCGCCAGAGCGTTAGTCATTACCACACACCCGAGTGCTTAGAGTGCACGCGTGTATAGAACTGTCTTCCCAGCACTCAGTGTTGCTTAGTGACCTTCCCTTTTGTGGTACCAGAACTGTACTGCGATGGCTGGAATTCGGAGTTACTTTGATGACCGAAATTTTGAGTTACTTTGACCGAAATCCCGAGTTACTTTCACCGAAATTCGGAGTTACTTTGATGAAAACTCACGATGTTGAAGACCTTTCCAATTTGAACATCGTACTGTGAACATGTTGCTTGTGTGAATGCTCTACTCTGTAAGCAATCCTTCTTATTTTAAGAATTAGGATAACATGTAAAATACATGTGGATCCCACTCACAAATTTGCTTTTCAAACAAATTTTTGATTAAAATAGTTATATCAGTGGTTCTTAACCATTTTACTTGAATTCCCCACTTTTTAGTGAGCCAACTCTCCATTCCCCACACAGCATCTTCCTTTTACTTATTAGATCTGTGACATTCCTAACCCAGCAGTGTTGTCACTTTTACCCAAACATGACATACATTACCACATTATGGCTGCTTTCGTTATTAAAACAGTCTGTAAATGGTTGTGATTTGTAAAGTAAGTAAACATTTGGATGTAATGCTTTGGATTTTAAAATACTGTCGATTTTTTGTGGGGGAAACCAATGCACGAGATTCCCCAGCAGGCAACATCCCCATCAGTAAAGAATTCCCCACAGGTTAAGAACCGTTGGGTGAGATTAAGATGGAGTACGTAAAATATTGATATTTAGCTTTATAACAATTTTTAAACAGTGACTGTGTTTTAGTCGCTTTAATTAGTGGAATTAGAAACTAAATAACATATTTCTCGGCCAATAGATTCATTTTATACCATTCCCGATTATGAATAGAATGATTGCGATTCGTATTTGAAAATGTATTTCAAGGACCTCTATAACCACATTAATTTGAGCAAATGATGCGTTTTTAACGTTTTCAAACAGAGCGGCTCAAATTTACCTGACAAACAGCTGGAGGTTTGAATTTCTCAACGCACGTAGGTCGTGACGTGAGGCGCCGGTGTACACGCAGGCAATTTTCAGAATGCTGCTGACCGACGAGTAGTCACTCGATTTTCATGAATACTTAATCAAACATAAATGAAGGCACGATCCAGTTGATGTTTGCTATTTTAAAAATTTCTTATTACTTCACTATTGACTTTAACACATTAACTGCAATGCATTAAGCTGAAGTTAAGTATTCGACTCAAATTAGAGTTAATTTTAGAGTTCAATTTTAAAAATAACGAACATTAACTAGACTGCGCCTTCATTAAAATGCCATTAACTACATATGAAAATTGAGTTTGTGATTACTGGTCGGTCAGCAAAGTTATGGAAATCCCCTCAGTGACCTCCCGTGGGTCACTTCGCAATCAAGAAAGAAAAAAAGAAAAAAAAGCGTTAACACATTGACTGCGATGGATTGAACTTGATTTCAATATTCAATTTAAATTTATAATCAAAGTTGCTAAAAAATTTCATAAATAGCAAACGTTAACTGGGTATTTGAAATGCGACTAATTTAAAAAGATGGTTAAAAATTTTCCAAACGCCCCATCGATGGGTCGTTTCACAGCAGGAAAAACCTAAGCACGGGTCGTCCTTAGGCTTTTACTGCTGTGAAACCTAACGCGGTGAACGTGTTACGTCGGTCTCTTACGCGGCCTATAGAAGAACAATTTTATTGTGAATATAATTGAAAATAATGAATATTGACAATTCAATTGATCGTCTGTGGGCTTGATTGACGACCGTCAATTAATTGACTTATTGGGCAATGAAAATTTCATCAATATATTGAGTCAATGATATTGACAATTAAATTGATCGTCTATGGGCTGCTATACGATAGGGAGGTCTGAGCTGCGCGTCTCACTTTCTCCAGTCTCCAACTTGTTGAAAGTCTACAGGAAAGTTGAGCTCATGCCTGCTATAATGATAATGTTGGTAATTCCTGCCCAATGCATCTTATCGAAAACTACCTCATGTTCAAAGGTAATGGTGTAGAGCGTAATTTTTCGATGCTGTTCCGAAGTTGCGCGAGCTGAAAATTTATTACGCCCTGAATTAGTTGAGTGCTCGTGTGGTTAACTTCATAACTGACGAATTACGCTTTCAAAAACATTTTATTCGACCTCAGACACGGTATCTAACAAATTCATTAAATCATAGTTGGTTAGGGCTCAGGGCCTTGGGACCGAGAGAGAAAGTGATCAGAAAGCAGCTTGTTGAGGGCGGTTTTTATATTTGAATGTTTTCAGGTTGCATTTATATGTGTACTGAAAGGTAGGAACTCCTTTTATGCAATCGTTTGAACACGCTCGCTTGTATGTGTAATTTTTTCATTACCTACGAAACATCTACGATTTCAAGTCACGTGTAAGTGACACTAATCTGTGTCAAGTGACATGTTTGTAGCGGAGATGCTCCATTGGTGAGTTGTGTGAGCTTGTACAAGTGTATTTTCTCTGTGAGTGCAAATTTTTACGATAAAAAAACACTTATAATTTATTAAATCAGAAAAAAGTGAAACTCAAGATCATTATTTTTTGGGAGTTTTACAACGGGTCTTACAATTGAAAAAACTTGCTTATATTCCAAATATAGATGGCTGTTGAAAAAATGATCATAAAATAGTTATAGCACGACATTAAAACTACAAAAAGACGATCGACACAACACTTTGACTTGAAATAAAATTATTTTTTCCGTTTAAACTATAAACAAGTACTTTTAAGTTGCACCAAAGTTATGCAGATGAGTGATAAATAAAGTACAAAATCATACTGACACAACTCAGCATTGAAACATGGAGATCAGCACCATTCGGATGATTTGGTAAGTGATGCTTTGCCTATAAGTGAACCAGTTTGTAAACCCCTTAAAAATTACTCGATCATTTTAAGATAGTTGAAGGGATCTGATCACTCGCAAGTAACTCATCTCTTGGAGTCATGGTAACACCATCTCCCGAGGTGAACCTATTTGGAATAAAGCAAAGCTTCCTGCTTTTGAAACATTATAACTAAGACTTCATCGCTACCCGAATTGGTTGAGTTCTTGAATGGTTAGCTTCACAAATGCCGAACACTATCCGTTTCCAAAAACAGTTTATCCGATCTGAAACGTTACTGGTGTCTGAGACGCAGGATAAGTCCACCTCGCTTGGTAACGCCAAGTCGTGGGTAATTGAAAATAACACGTCACGGAGAATAATACCGTGTCAGAGGAATGAAACTGTGCCACGGTGAATAACATTACGGCATGTGGAGGTTATAACTTGGGCACTGAGAGAGCGTCAGAATGTGATATTGTTCTATAAACAGGGGCTGCGATACTGCCGTTTTCTGACGAAAATTTTCAAGTTTTGAGGTTTCCAGTTCGACGTTAGTGAGGAGCACGGTAACTGTCGCGTTTTTCAAGCAAAAAACTTCAAACTTTGTGTTTTGAAATTCAGGATTTAAGAAGAGCCATGAGATTTCTATTTTTCAGGTGAAAATTTTCAAATTTGGGACTGTTAAAATTTAGATATATCTGTAGAAGTGACTGTACCTTTAAATGACCAAACTAAAATACAACAGGACTGCGGTGGGGGCGGTACTAAGCGCAGCTTCAGTTGCGGGTCAGCACTACTCCGCGTCTCAGTGCCCAACCATGCACGTTCTGCCCAACTTCGACGCCCGGGAGGTGAGTGGGCGCATCATCGTGTATGACAGTTATCCACTAATTTTTACAAGAGAGCCACTTCGGTTAAACGCATTGATTGAGAGAGCCGCAGTTACTGCAGGATAGCGCATTTTATATAAATTATATATATTTTTTGAGAGCTGTGAATTGAGTCATCGCCAACAGCTAGCGGCTTGGGAGCCGCGCAACGAATACAACTGTTGTTGGGAATGCGCAGATGTAATCCACGTCTCTTTAAATTTTGGGCAACTCAGGGGGATACAAGTATTGTATCTATGGGAATTAGCACTCCCGGGGAGAAAATGTGTGCGGGTCCGAGCTGAGAGTTAAGTAGGCCTTCTTTTTGTTGAAATAAAATGTTTTGTTACGTTCAAGACATCCTTTTTTCGGTTCACTGTTGTCTTGTTTTTCAGCACCTACTGCTTTCTTCTTCAACCTTTGTCTTGTTTCATAAACTTCTTTCTCAACTTTCTGTTTATATGCCCCTGCTGCTTAAATTCCGCGTTCCCTTATTTCCACACTAAATGGTGCCTTTTTTCTTCCTCTCTTCGGAATGCTTTTTTTTCTAGCGGTTAGGGAGGCTTAAATAAACTAACATCTAATCTAATATTTCCAGTTTTGTGCAAAATGTAACATCGATGGTGCCGTACTGGTAGTCAGTTTCTTCATACAGAACAAACGTCTTGTGTGTGGTATAATGTTTTGCATTTGTATTCGCTTTTTAGTCGATTGTTTTCGTGCGTGAAGGATATTAATTTATATTTTTTAGCTCCAAATCAATAGGGAAGCTTGGGATAACAAGCGAAGCGTTGTCTGATCAAAATGAGATATTTTTCTCAAACTTCGTTTTTTGTTTAATCTGAAATCACACCAGGCCATCCTTCAACAAGATGAATTATAAAGTAGCTTTCGTGCACCAAGCAACCGTGCAGCTCCTCTGAAAGTATGTCCAAGAACATCGGAAACATTGTAAATATAATAGCAAATGTACACATGCATAAAAGTTATCATTTCCCTTCGTACTGCCAGAAACTGGTTGGCTTGACGCTTGAGAAATTAGTAGCAAATGGTCGGTCAATAAAGTTAAGATGGATGCCAGTCATTGAACTAGAAAATTACAATTTTCTTCAAGAGCTGAAAACTGGTTATGGCTTACGAAGCTTGACTGAACTCTCTCGGCGTCCGCTACCACAGCGGGAAACCAGTCCGTTTTCGAGATCATTTCACAGCTTTAGTCGCAGCAGCACCACACAGAGCCAAAATTTTTGAGTTGCTTTCTTCATTAAAGCACGAGCCTTGGTTGAATAAAGCTTAATCTGTTAAAGCTGTTTCAAACAGGTAGAAGAAACTAGATTTCTTTGGTTGAATGCCTTCAACGTGCGTGATTTTACCCAAGTCGTTATGTATGTAAATGTCTAATGAATATAGTTATTCACGATGCTAAGGCTGTTAAATATGTAGTTAACGACAGTTAATGAGTCTTATAAACGAGTTTTTTGGTGTTGAGAAAACCTGGGAGTTATTTGAATTTCATAAACTTTATTTAAAACTGTACAGAAAGCTTTACCTTAATATGAGCCCGTATGAGTTAAGCACGAGCCAACGATGTAACTAAGATCATACGTCGCTTTACATTCCGTGCTGCTCCTTAATAAATCAATAAACGTCAAGTAATGACGCATAACTAACTTCATCCGTTGCTTTACATTCCATAGTGTTCCTCTGATGAGCAAAAAAACGTTAATTAATGAAATTTGATTTCATTCATTGACTTACTTGATCACAATTTCTTCAGTACGATGTTACTAACTTCATCCGTCGCTTTACATTTCGTTGTGTCCCTCTAACAAATCAATATGCGTTAAGAAATGAAACTTGATTTTGTTCATTGGTCGATCTGATCACAATTTCTCATGTACGATGGAACTAACTTCCCCGTCCCTTTACATTTCCTTGCGTTTCTCCAGCAAACAGTAGGCATTAAGTGATGACATATGATTTCGTTCTCCGGTTTGCGCAGTTTCTGGGCACGTGGCACATCTACCAGCAGTACCGAGTGGAGGCTGAGCACGGCATGTCCTGCAAAACTATCACTCTGAAGGAAGATGGTAGCGTCAAAATGGAGTTCGTGGCCAAGTAAGTCACTGTATCAACTGCTTCTATGAAATGAATTTACTTGCAGCGTTTGAGAGTGTTTCAATCGAAACCAAAACATCTCACTTACTCTTTTCGAGGCGCTAAATAAGCTTGGTTTTGAGTTATTGTGGAGGGTCAATGCGTTTGAAATTTTGATTGGAAAGTTTTTATGAGAAATTTTCTGGCAGCGAAACCATGAGAAACGAATTGCAAATTTGCGTACTTTTTTAATGCACAACTTTATGAATACATCACAAGCTGAGGAGCTCTGCAGGCTGAACGTCGTACGCCTGCCATTGACCAGCCTTTTGGTCCTGTGCTGAGACCACGGCATCAAAACTTTTAACGTAAATTTTTGCGTGCGAATATGTGTACATACATGCGCATGTGCACCTAAAAACATGCTTTAACTCTTGTAGAATAATGCCTCTTTCTTCGGTATTAATTTTTACTAGCTAATGATTTAAATTTTTTTAGCAAATATGTCATGACTTTCAAAATCAACGCAACATTTTTGCTCATAGTTACTCCCAAAATTTCGTCAAAGAGGGTCAAAATATCGTGCTGGTAGTCAATATCTTCATAATGGCTAAACTTTACCTTGGGTGATGTTGAACATTTACTTTATAAAATCTTAGGACTACCCAGTTGAAAATTCATCACTCAATAACGGGATAAATTGGATCTGAGCATCGTACTCTTCATTCGCTTCTCACAGAGAATGACGTAACTCATGCAGATTATTTAAGATTTTTGTACCCAAGCACGCTGATAGGGACGAAATCTCTGTCACAGACTGTTTTTTACTAGACAGAGGTACGATACCTTACTGACCTTGTTTTTATGAGAAATAATTTAAATTAGAATGAATTTAAATTCATGTTTCATGAAATCCTTATAAAATATAATTCCAATGCTTACAGCATTCTTCATTTTCAAGTTCCTAATGTCTTTATTTACGTTAGGTCGAGGCTTATCGAAATAGAAGGAAGTTTCCTGGTGGACTCGGACTCGGTGGGCCTTCTGAAGGCCAAGTTCGACTACGCTGACGGTGAGAACTTCGCAGTTTCATGTATTGAAACATGTTTTTTATTATTAAATTCACGGAAATTAGTTTTAGTAGGAAATAAAGGCATCTAAGCGTGCTTATTATTACATTAACAGAATTTGAATGAATAAAAAACATCTTCTTCAAGAAAATGAAGAATTTTTGAATGTCCCAAAACCTAAAAATTTTCCCACAGGTCCTGTAACGCTTATTCCTGCAATCATTTTGACCTTTTGTATGGCAGTTTCATCAACGACCGTCACTGTTATAGAATTGCTAATGAAACGTAAGGTCAAATACAGCCGTCTCTACTTTATAATGCTTCCGTTTCCACTCAGTACAATCAGGTATTGACGAAAGTGTTATTCGTGTTATTTATTCGTACATTATGTATCGAAAGTTCAAAGTCTAGTCACCCCCAGAAACAGTTAATGAATCTGGTACGGGAAGCTACTGCTTCACTGTGCCAAGCATTGCTTTCATTGGGCTTCGATATCGTAGGGTGATCGATAGCGCGGTCGATAGCGTGCTGGCGCGGTAATTTCTAGTCCTGAGTTCGAGTCTCGCGAACTCCTCGTACAATTATTCGTACCCGAGGACTACGTTGAAAAGATAAAGATTTTTTGCTTTACAAACTTGATCGGATATGTGATCAATCTCCATAAATGTTCGTTTAGACTAAACAAATTCCTGTTTTGTTCAGCCTTCAAAGGGTGTTTTCGTAAGATACAATAGAATAGCGTCGTCAATGGCTAATTCATTTTGAATACATTGATTTTTTTTGCAGTTGTGTAGCCTCATACGACCAAATAGAAAGCTAAACTCTAAAAACAACTTTCATCGTCTCAAAGTACTATCCAATCAAACATACAGTAGAACCAAGAAGAAAGTCCGCACTGCCAATAGTTTTAGAAATTTGTAAGTTACGTATTTTTTAGGGTAGCTGATCAAAACAACCTATACACCGTTCGCGTTGGCGTCGAATTCCTCTTTAAAATTGTATGCTTAGCTTATATTACATTTTAAATTGAGCTATGCAGGTGAATACGTCAATTTATCTAAAGAACAGAAAATCAAGAAGGCAAAAAGAAACTCTGCAGTTCATGATTTGAAAGTTAACCAGCTAACATATCTAATTTTTAGACAATTAGATACCAGCAATCGTGCCAACTGCTGCACTGCTTCGGTTAATATGATCAAGTAATATTTGTCGAATGCCTCGACTTTCTCTTATAAACCGTAAGGAGCTGATTAAACTCCCCAGTGCTGGATTATCCAACCGAGGAATTGGCAGAAGACTGAAATGAGATGAGGAAACTCTACGATACGAATGACAGTGCAAAAGTACCAGAAAACTGGCAGTGTCCGATGTAGCCCAAAATCTGGTCATCCTGGGTTAAATTCATTAAAGACCCAGTCTAATTTTTTCGCTACCTGGATACATGTTTTTCGCCGCCCAAGTAATTAAATCACTTGGGCGGCGAAAAACGTGCCTGCTGCTGCGAAAAAGGTAAAATCGGGAGAAGACCGCGCCATAAAGATCCGCAGCCTCAGAAACAGATTTGAAACTGCTACTCAGCTCCAAAAATAGTGTGGCCATGTTGGAAAGTGTTCTCTTTCAACAACTGAGAATCGGTTGAAGTAGTTTAAGTTGCGAGGTTGTATCGTAAAAAGTAAACCAAAGATTTCTGTGAAGAGAAAGCGCCGCTTGCCCTTCGTCCTTTTTTTACCGTTGTTCGTGTTTTTTCAAAGTTTAAAATTTTATAAATACTTCATTAGTGTATTAATTCTTCCTCTTTTGATTTCGTTTTGCAGAGAATTTTGCTGAAGATGCACTGTAAGTCCGAAACGTTCAGTTTTATGTGATCATTTTTGATAAAGATGACTTGACGTGTAGAGATTTTCGCCTTGTCTTTTATCGAGAGATGTCAGAAGGGTGATGGCGCCTCACACTGGCGGAGGGTGCTATTTAGCAATGAAAGCCATGCAGTTCAGTAAGCAGGGCAGTGATGACCGGCGAAATCAAGACATACTAGTCCACCCTCCCTTTATTTGCAATGAGAAAGAAGGCTATATGAAACAAAGGCCGTAAGAAATAAAAAATTTAATCGAGAGTTGATGAGTCCGAGCTTGTATCACAGATACGCTCATCACACACTTTTGGCTGGCTTCGGACAGACAGACAGACAGACAGACGGACGCGGCTCTTATTATAGTATAGATTAGCTGGTTAACTTTCAAATTATGAAAAGCGGTGTATCTTTTTGCTTTCGTCATTTTGTGTTTTCAGTATAAATTGACCTAGACACCTGCATAGTTCAATTCGAAATCGAATATAAGCATACAATTTTAAAGGAGAATCGACTTCGAATCAAATGGTGTAAAGGTTGTTTTGATCCGTTTCTCTAAAATATGAGTAATTTGTAAGTTTTTTTTAAGATAATGGCAGTACCGACTTTCTTTTTGACGCCACTGTATCATATATTCAATGTTCGTTTATTTAATTTCGAAGAAAAACTAGCTATTTACGCATATTTTAGGCATCATCTACCTCTAATAGTATTTATTTTTATTAAATTTTAACTCGAATAAATTGTTGAATTACTAACAACACTCATCACACTCGTCACCTTCGAATAACTCACCAGTCAGTTTCTGGACGCGAGTAAAATTCGTTATTTTACATATATTTTTCGACCGATACTTAGACCACGATCAACTCATTCTTCTTTTGTTGATAACAACTCAACTCATTCTTCTTTTGCTGATTGATATGGTTATCGATCAACTCGATAACAAAATCACTTTGCAAAAATTAACCATCATTTCTTTTCACTTTTATCATCTTAGCGAAACTCATCCAACTCCACTTCGTCCAACCGATGCACCTATAGCTGTCCGTTTCATCATTTGAGGACCTATTCGTTACGGAAAATTAAAAGCCAATACGGATGACATGCATTTCTTTCACAGTTTTACAGTGAAATACGATTGCTTCAACATACGAATTTTTTTGCATGTAAACGATTTTTCTTTCTTAAATTTCTTAACGCCCGCGCAAATAAACTGTTTTTCTTTCTTTGATTTCTTTAATGCTCCCTCAAAAAATTTTTTTTCCTTCTAATTTTTTAAGCTCCGCAAATAAGCTGTGTTTATTCCATTGCTTTCTTCAATGCTCCCGCAAATAAACTGTTTTTCTTTCTTTACTTTCTTTAATAATCCCTAAAAAAGCACTTTTAATTTTTAATTTTCTAACTGTCCCGTAAATCAACTGTGTTTCTTCCTTTACTGTCTTCAATGCTCCCGCAAATAAACTATTTTTCTTTCTTTGTACTCTGTAATGCTCCCGCATATAAACTGTTTTTCTTCCTTCGCTCACTTTAATGCTCCCGCAAATCAACTGTTTTTCTCTCTTTGCTTTCTCTAATTCTTTTACTTTTCAGTGCTGGGGAGCGACAGCACCGGGGTGGTGGTGTGGAACATCCTCTCCACGGACTACGCGTCTCACGCCGTCATGGCCGCCTGCCAAGAGGGCGAGGAGTCCAGCAAGCGTGAGAGTCGCTGCTCAGTCGAACAATTTGAACTTTTAAATCCACTATACTGGGTGGGCCAGAAGTAACTGGTCCTTTTAATTTGCTGGCTGAGTAAATAGGATACCGAAATAAACCTTAAAAACGTTCTTCCGTCAAATAAAGTAAAGTTTCCTTTTATTAGCAAACTAGTGTGCACGGCCCGCCAAAAATGGCGGGATTCCATACCTTTCTTTAAGAAATTTTTCAGATGTGGATGAAAAACAAATATATCCATCCTAACAGTACCCGTGGTAAAAAATATTCTTGTACTTGTGCACTGGTGAAATCGTATCACAGATACGGTCATTATAACTATCCTTATGAGCGTAACAGAGAAATGGAAGGAGCGGACCTCAAACAAATAAACCAAGGGTATTATTAGGTAGTAGCAGGACCCATGGAAATTCCACTGACAATGTCATCGTGGAAAAATGGTCCCGTGAAAAAATTCCGTCAACATTACTTACCTATTCTAACCTATCATGTCCTAACCAAATCTATCCTGATAAAATGTCAAACTCATCCAATGCATGCAAGGCCAATGCATTCCAATGCATTCAATGCATGCAAGGCCATCTTTCAATACACTGAGGAAATCGGTATCCATGATACAACAAACTCAGACATCCTATGTTTCTTAAGAAGCGGACACCAAACAAATATATAAATAAACACACAACGGGTATTATTAGGTTAGATTAAAAGGGTCAGTTTCTTCTGGCCCACCCTGTATAATAAAACAGAGTTGTTACTTGCTTGGTTGGTCCACGTGTCTTTCACGCTCTTATAACGCTTTAAGCGCGGTGTAACCCATCGGTTGTCACTTAGTATTATACTGCTGCCCGACCAGCTGAGACAAACTCAATTTTGATGAATGCTTAATGAAAACTTAATGAAAGCTCTTATTCAATGTTCGTTATTTTCAAAATTGGTCTCTAAGGTTAACTCTAATTCGAATTCAATAATGAACTTCGTTTAACACACCGCACTTTACGTATGAAACTATTAATGTACAATACAAGGTATCCACAAAAAATGTCCCCACAAATTTCTTGCATGTATTACTAATAAGTTGCATCTATGGTACCGAACAACAGTTTTTCTCTAATATATATTTTCAACCTTGATCTTTTAAAATGCACCTTTATATATATGATACGACGATATGATATCATGGATACTGAAAAGCAATTCATACATTTTTAGTGGACACCCTGAATAATAAATGTTAATAATACAGAGTTGTTACTTGCTTGGTTGGTCCATGAGTCTTTCACGCGCTTAAGGATGCTTAATGACAGTATCTCTGTGATACGAGTTTCTCCAGTGCACAAGTACAATCATTTTTAATCGCGAATACTGGATATTTGTCATCCCCATCTCGAAAATTTATTTTAGGAAAATATCGAATCCCAACATTTTTGACGCACATAAGCGGAGTAGATTTTTTCTGAAGTCGATTACATTGGACATATTTTGATTTAGCTACTTGTATGCTCGAATAAGTTCAGCGACTTCTAGGGCACCCAATCATCAGAGCTATCATAAGGTGTGCAATCATTTTCAACCAAGCACACTTATCATAGTCGCACACTAGACTGATCAGTTATGTAAAAGATAAAAAACGTTTGCGATGATCAACAATGTTGTATTATGCAATGATACAGGAATGTAAAACTCAGAGCATTTTTGGAAAATCAAGTGGATTTTACTTTCAACATTTCCGAAACTCTTATTTATAATAAAATATTATATGTTGCGCATCATCGTGAATCTATGCCATATCAATGCATTGAAGAATTTCAGCGACGATACGCATACACAAAACTCATGATGCTCTCTCTGAGTGAGAAAAATTAATAAGGTGTTACGATCTCGCAGGCTGGGTTAACTTACAATCATGCTATTCTCGCCTCACTTTATTAGAGTTCACACCTAAACGTTGAAACTTAATGGATGAGTTGAACTCATCATCTTGCTTTCAACTCATTTATTTTGATTTTTGCTATTGAGTTAAAATTTGATACATTTGTTCACTTTTTATCACAGAAAATGCATAACTTACACTTTCACAGTAAAATTTACGAGACAAAAAAAAACAATGCCGTATTTAAGACTTAAATCTCAACTGCTCTGAGTTATTTTACGCTAAAAAAAATCACAACTCAACTACAAATGAAGTTTGTGTAGCCGATCTGTACGACACGAACTTCTTCATTATCGATGGGGCTTTCGTTTTTACAGATTAGCCGATTAGAATGGCATGACCATTCAAAATTTTTATATATTAACCTTCGTCAAGAGCACTCTGAATTAAAAAGAACCGGTTAGAATTTGGAGGACAGTACAAATTGATTAGGGCTTACTTGATGAAAGTCCATCACATAATACACACTCATCCATCGATTAATACGCACTCATCAGTCACTTACTCCGACTCATTCATCACTTAATCCGTACGCATCCATCGCTTAGTGCGAATTCGTCCATCATTCGACCAGGCGCGACTTTTTTAAAATCTCGTTTTCTTGGCTTCCAGAGTACCTGTATGTGCTGTCCCGCACCACGACCCCCTCATCCTACCACTTGGCCAGGATGGACGCGAGTTTCCGTGCAATTGACGAAGAGAGCGGAGGCATCCTAGAGACCCAAGAGATCGGCCAATGCAGGAAGTTGCGGACACAACTCTCATCAGTGCCTTCCATCAGAGACTTGGCTTACGACAACCCAGAAGCTACCACTCAAATCGTCACGACTGAGGCCTTCGACAAACACAGCGGGAGCCCCTCTGTGATTCACATCAACATTGCGGACTCCTCCATATCCGTGAATGCTGATCCAACGACACCGTACAAACCCAACGACACACAAGGGACTACACCTGACATCTTCTCAAGCTTCTTTGATAATCCTCGTAAGTGACTCATACGCGTTAGAGTTCATGTAAGTAGTTGAAAATTATGTGGTCATGTGAAATTGAAGAAATTTTATCCTTGATATTGTTGTAGGTTAATATTGTTCTCACTTGCAGAAGAGATGCTACTTCTAGAAATTGCTAGAGACTTAGAATTAGTTACATGGTGTGCTTGAAATCATAAACTTTAATTTTACCCGCTATTTTGACGTATCTCCTAAAATCGTGCGCCTAGGGCTTTCAAGTTTAAATAAAACTACAAACTTCATGTTTACCCGCTGAGTTGACGCAGCAGTGATTACTGTCTTCTTTCACAGCTGAGACCGCCACTACTGACGAGGGCGAGGCGACGACGCCCTCTGTGAGCATGTACGAGGAAATCCCTCTGTCGGGAGCTGCCGGCGCTGAGAAGAGGCAGATGGACTACAGGGTAGTCGCCTTCATCAATAGACTCAAGAAAATGCCGAGTTTCATCGAGTGGAGCGAGATAACGGACACGCCGATGTTTAGGAAAGGATTGGACATGCGGTCACCCGTAGATCGTTTCATTAACTCCTTGAAGAATAAGCCAAATTTTGTGGACTTAGCGCATCACGAAGCCGGATTGCCGTACAGAAAAGGTATTAGGATCTTCCGGACCATGAATCATAAGTAAATAGTTTTGGTGCTTCTGATAGGTTATGAACTAATATTTATTTATATTTATTTATACTCGTGTAGGACTTCGGCAAAGTAACATGAACAAGGTATAGTTATTGGAAGCTATCTGGCACCATTTGTATTTAAATCACCTGCTATTCTAAGTGGAATAGATGTATGAAATGTTAGAATAATATTACCAAGATATTATCAGTTATCACACCTATACAAAACACATCTGTTAACTGCTTCAGCGATGGTGAAACTTTGACGGTCTTTCTAAAATATTCAATTCTTTGAGTCTTAAAACTTAGATACCGTAGGGAAAAGAATTCTAGTTATAAAATTATCCACTCAGTGAAATACAATATCTTTTAACTTTCCAAGTACGGTGCGTTTTTTTATGAAACCTTATCCATTTTTTTGTAGTAAAACTTGATGTTTTCCTGAGAGGTTTGATGAAAATACTTTCGGATAGCCATGCAGAAAAAATGCGCTCAAATTGCATTTTGTGAGTGTGATTTTAGCCTTGTCTGATTTGTGAAGAATGAAATGATAAGGCATTTTTATTTCGTTTATCTGCCAACAAAATAAAAATGCGCATCATTCATTAATCATATGCCTTGAAATTGGTGGGAATTATACGTAAATCGCAGTTAGATGATTGTCTTACTAGAAGTTATGGCTTCTGATCATTCTAAATTTCTTGCTTATCCAAGGGTCGCACTCTAATCGTTTAAAATACAACTTTTTATTCTGAAGTGTGAGTACATTAGAGCCTGGCCCAGGAAGTACTGCCAATACTGAAAAGGTAAAGACAATGGTTCATGCAGTTATGCGACGAGGTATAGGTTATTCTACATTTCCAGCGCTGTCCGGTACTTCACGATCCGAAGTAAGTGTGAATTTTTTGGGAATGCGCATGAATTCAATCTCTGGATATGGGTAGTTTTTCGCGGCCACCTGTTGGTTGATGAACGCAAAATATGAAATATTGGATTCATCACTTAGATTATCAAAGTATTTATGCGTAGTAATAGCTATGTTATCACGAAACTTATGTGATCGATTGTAAAAAGCATGAAACCCGTTTCCGGAATTCCTGGCATCCTCCCTGCATAAGTTCAGCTCTTTATCAGGAACAAACCATGCGTCATTTTACACCAAATAACGTCCTTTTACCACTCAATTGCTTGTTTTGGATGCAATCGCTTTATTTTTTTCACAGATATCAGAGGTACAAAGTTTCAAAATTGCATCCCCTCAGGGGGATACAGGTATTGTATCTATGGGAATTAGCGCTCCCAGGGGGACCATGTGAGGGCCTGAGCTAAAGGTTAGGTAGGCTTCCTTTTGTTGTAATAAAATAGGCTTTTGTTTTGTTACGGACCATCTTTTTTCGGTCCACTGCTGTCCTGTTTTTCAGCACCTACTACTTTCTTCTTCAACTTTTTTTCTTGTTTCATGAACGTCTTTCCTAGCTTACTGTTTCTGTGCACCTTGTGCATAGATTCCGCGTTCCCTCAACTCCATACTAAATGGTGCCTTCCTCTTTCCTCTCTTGGAACATCTTTGTCGTGGTTAAGGGAGGCTAAAACTTTCTTATATAATAATAATTCAAAATTGCATCTCGTACATTTTTTGAGCGTCGAAACAATATTGTTGAAGCGGGTAACGAGTTCTCAAGTCATCCATTTCTGCTGCCATTTTATGACGTTGAAAATTGTTCATCGGGTCCTGCCAGTTGACTTTGATTTGTGCGCTCATCTTTTTTCTGCCAACCATGGTCTACTCCGTATTTTAGTAACCCTTGCTAACATGAATCGTACCTCAGGATACATCAAATAGACCCGCTGCGTCCGTCACGGATGCTTCTGTGTACTCATCAAACTTTAAAGATTTGTTCTCGATGAAAGTCTGATGAGGTAATAAGTTATCGTTTAATAATTGTGTGAGTCAGTGAAGAGAAACTTGACACAGTGAAACAAAAATTAAAGACTAATTTTTCATGTCTCAACCCGTCAGTACATCTGAACACTTTACATATATTCGTAAGTTGTGCCTAGCCAAGAGTGCGCCACCGCTTACAGGGGTGCGCATTAAATTTTTGGGAGCCACCTAACAGAACAGTCACTCGCGCAACAGTTGAAATAGGTAATATCTGTTCCAAGTGCATATTTTTGGTTTCCATAATTTTCTTCGTTCCAATCTAGAAAATAATCTGAAAATTGAAATCATTGCTATGGGGCTTCACCTTCCCATATTTATAAAAGTAGAAAACGGAGGAACTTCAGAGTTAGCGTACTATTGTTTATTTTTGTTTAGGGATGAATAAAGATGCACAATTATACTTCAGATGGGAAATTTATCACGCTTATAATATGCAATCTGAGTTAAAAACTGAACGAAGTAGTAATTTCTTCCCTTGGAATCTGCAAGGCTGGATGACCCTCGATCGCATAGGAGTCTGTCTACAGTGCACATGATAGCCATTCCCTTCATGATATTAAATGTAACATGGAATGCAATTACAAACTTTCATTTTATAACAACTCTCTCTCAGGGGTAAACAACTATTGCATCTATGGAAATTAGCGCTCCACGGGAGAAAATGTGAAAGGCCCGAGCTGAGAGTTAGGTAGGCCTTTTTTTGATGAAATAAAATGTTTTTGTAATTTTACGTACCATCTTTTTCGGTTTACTACTGTCCTGTTTTTCGGCATATACTACTTTCTTCTTCAACTTTTATCTTATTTCATGAACTTCTTTCTCAACTTACGGTTCCTAAGCCCTTTTTGCACAGATTCGGCGTTCCCGTATCTTCATACTAAATGGTGCCTTCCTCCTTCCTCTCTTCGAAACGCTCGGTTTTTACCGGTTAAGGAGGCTTAAAACTAACATCTAATCAAATCTTTAAAACATCTCACATCGCCGAAAATTTTTGATGCCTGCGTGTGCTCCTTGATCGAAGGAACTTATCACATTTAATCGGTATCTATATTCTATTACACATAGACAACCTCTCAATTTTTTTTCTACGCGTTGATTGTGAAGATTTACTTATTTACTTTATGTTATAACTTTCCTAATCTTATTTAACTTACAAGTACATTATAACTCCTCTTCAATGACTCTTAGCTATAGAGTCATTGTATGTCGTGTTTCTATTCGATATTTATACCAAAAATCTAACTGTTTTTCTCAAGGCCTCGAGTGGTTTTTAGCAAGTGACGGTGGTGGCATACTTGCTTTGGAGTGGCCAGCTAGCTAGAGGACGTGTTGCAGAGCACGGCCTCTAGCAGGTATTTTGATATTGATCTCGTTAGATAGAACTGGTTTATGTAAAACCTCGATTTCTCTTTGCGTCTACTCTATGATCTCCGTGATGCAATGTGTGCTGTAAGATCGTATTCTAGGAGTTTCTTTCATCCATGTACCACAAGGCTTCGGTTGTTATAGAATTAAATTTAAAAAACTTTCACTTTGAAAAAATACTCTGCAACTGCAACGCTTTCATGCCGAAGTAAAGATCCTGACTAATTGTTACAAAGCTCCTCGTGGTGGCTTTATTTGCAACTACATCTTAGACTCAAACTTTTTGTAGTTTAGTGAACCACTTGGGCCTTTGCTCCAAAATTCAACCGTAGCGTTCATTCAGCGAACTTCGCTTCTAGAGCAGAGTATCTCGAAAAAACACCTCAGGCACGCGGCCCGATTTTAGATAGTTTTTAACCTCGCCGGAATCAAGTTTTTGCGCAAAAAATAATCAAATGACGTCGTTCACTTACCAGATGGGCAGCGGCGCGTGTTTGAGCCCAAACACCTGATATTTTTAGTTCATACTTGGCAAGCAGGGACAGGTTTTATCTTATGATATAGTGTAACTTATTGTTTAAAAAAGGATTCTTCGTAAGAGGAGTATTTATATTATGTTGTATTCGCAAGGCAGCATGCACGAATTCAATATTTTCCTTGTGTCATACCTGATGAGGATGTTGAATTTACCCTATGTAATTCGAGAAATCAGAGTGTGGGCGGTGGCAAACGAGTAAGCAATACAACAAGCAATCCTGCACGCAAGCCGAGGGGATTTTCATTACCAGGAAACTAGACCATCCTCTAAAGTCTGTTGGGTCAGTCTGCTTAAGTAACTAATTTTGGGGAAATATGCCTATTCTGAGTAGAACGGGTATTTGTTTTTATCATCACGTATCCAGAAAATCAGCACGTGGAATTTCAATTTATGCCGTACGTTATTCCTCAGAGCTTAGCGTGTTTAAACGCTGACAACTAACCAAGCAAACAAGTGGGCAAAACCAACAAAATTATCGGAGTTTTAAGTGTATGCAAGAAAATAGATTACAGATATAATGCAGTACACCGAGCGTTCAAAATAAGTATAATACCAGCAAACATTTCTAAGTTTTTTAAAATAACAAAATCCATTTATGACGATAGTTAGACTTATTTATGACGATGAAATATTCATTTATGGCAGTGCCAACGACCCGATATGGTCATCTCTAGTGTATATGAGCGAGTGTCTCTCACTTCAGCACTTACCGACTCTGCTAAGACAGTGTACGGATGTTTTCCATTTCAGACAAATGTTTCTTATTTTCAAAAACCCTGAACCATATTGATGAATGAGTATATGTGAAGATAAGATGGTCATGTTGCTCCTAAATGTTGCACTTGATTTTTGCAGATCCCTTTATTTATTGATTTCCAGAGAGCTCAAGTTATTCTTTAACTTCACTCCCAAAAACGATATCCGTTCCTGTGACTGTAGGAGCTCTTTGACAGTCAGCAACAAGAACGTGAAATTTTAGAGAAGAAGGGTTCAACGCCTGACATCCAACCATTTTATCTCAGAACAGCAACAATAGCAATTATACTCGCTACTTCTGGTAAGTACAAATTTATTTTGGGCTTAACAATTTTTTTGCTACTTGCTTTTGGAAATCGTTTATACAATATCGAAATTGAGTTTAATATTTCTTCGAAAGACATCAGCAAATATCAAAAACAAACAGCTCATTTTTCTGAGGGCAAAACCCGATAAGCAGATATTTAATTGATCTCGGTATTTCTCTTTATACATTTTACAAAGAGTATGTGAATTGCTTCGCCGGTGTTCACGATGAGACGCATCAAAATTATTTTTTGCATTCCGCACCACACTATTTCTTTAAAAAAAAACTTTCGGAGTACAGTATACAAGTAATTACACGGAACACTTAGCTGTATCTTATTAAACACTTGAAACCTGACGCAGTATTTCAAACAATTTACGTCGCCGTAGCGCTATAGCGGACAGCGCAAGTTCCTCTCAGTCGATTGTGGAGAACTTACGCTGCATAAATCATTGCGCAACGATGTAAATTGTTTACAAATAGAGCTCATGATGAGGGAAGGCAGTGAAAATTTTGAAAAAAATTAGTTTAAACCGAATCAGACGTTGCCCATGACACCTTGTGTTGATAAGATAAAACGAGAATTCGACAAAAACAGCTGATAATTCTGTTCAACATTACTCTGAAGCCCAAACTTTTAAACCATTGAGAAGTGGCATGTTAGCACTCGTCTGCTGCTGGGTATGTTTGAGAAGAGAAAAGAATATTTCTTAGGAGCTCAAAGTAGTAAGCCATTGAGAAATGGAAGTCTTGGCCTTCGTCTGCTGATTAATATGTAGTAAAAGAGAAGAATCGACCAGGGTCGTTGTCTGCAGTGTGGTCACTGTCCTCAAGGAATGTTACCTGAGCACTAAACGAGAGGAAAATAAGGCCTTAAAACTCGGGCGTGACTAGGGGCCTGGGGAACCCCTATCATGTACATCCCCTGTAAAGTATCATGTCAATGATACTCAGCCACTCTCTACTAAAAGAGAAAAAGGCTTGGTATATACCAAAAGAGAAGAGAACATGTTACTTTTGAATTTCTTGCCTACGTGTTGTGTAACCCGAATTGGCAGGATTCATACCGACATGCCAGAAGATATTCCATCTCTATTAGAATTAATGAAATAAATTTAACTAATTTTTTATCTTTATTAGAATCAATGGAATAAATTTAACCCATGTATTTAAAAGACAAGAAGTACGCAAGGTGATGAGGTGGTGTAACGAAATATAAATCATATTTATCAGCAATTATGCAAATCACCGCAACGCCATAAATATTAAAACGAACATATCTGTTGAAATTGCGAAAATAATTCATTTGTTGGGAGAGAAAAAAAATTTTGATCACCTATGAATATCATCGACGTCGATTGATAGTCCAAGTGTCGTTCAAGGATCATTTACGGATGCGGAAATAGCGAGACCATGATTGATGGCGTCAGTGGAGTTTTTTCGAATTTTAAAAAGCAACTTTCTCTGAGACAAGAGCGCCTAGAGTACCGTCGACACAAACGTTAAGCTTGCGTGTGTGTTTTCAAAGCTGGAGATAAAAAGATTGAAAATTTTCAGAGCACGTCCGTTCAGCATTCGATATTCACTACCGAATTCGACGTTGATATTTGAACGAACGAATGAGTTAATGAAGTGCGAGAATTGAATTCAATGACGTGTAAGAAAATTTTCAGTGGTCATCCCTACGTAATAGTCAGTTTGACAAAATAAATATCATCATGAGTTTTAAATTATATCTGGTTTACCTGTGAAATTTTTAATTTAGGTGGAAATAATGATTTTGACTATAAATTCATTTGGAAATATATGGTTTTCAACAAAATAATTTAAGCAATAGGAAGCGTGTAACAAGGTCAACTCAGAGTTGATGTTCTCAGGTCTGAGGGAAGCCAAGCTTCAAGAAGCAACAAAAAGAGCAAGAGTACAGAAGTACCACCATAAGCGTGGGTCACAAAAGCAACTGTGCAGTACAGGTTCCAAGCGCCAGGATCACACGACACAAAAGAACGCGATCCGAAAAGTGGCTCAGTTCTTCATCATTCCGAAACTGACCGAGAAGAGGGGCACCGATTTACCCTTATCCGAAGAGGTTCTAAATTGAAAATGAGCGCGAAAGTTTATAATTTGCTAGAATTTTATAACCACGAGTTTTCTTCCACTAATAACGTAAGGTATCGGCTCGCAACTCTCTTAACTAGGCTACTTGAAACAACATAATGAATGAATCAAGCCATTTTAGCTATACCAGACCAGAGGCCCTGAACGTTTGAACGTTGTACCACACACAATTCAAGCACAAGGGGGCAGACATTCGCAATGGCTAACCATGAAGTTTGACTTCTAAAGGCAAGTTATTTGTAGTTTGCGTCGCATTTTTCAGGAATTAAGCAGAGTATTGAAAATGAGGCATACGTACCTGTACCCCGGCAGATCCAGAAATTACTGAAAAATCGGAACAGCAGTCTTGGTAGAAAATAATGTGAAAACTTGAGCCTCATCATTTATGAAAGGATAGTCAGAGTGTGAGTCACTGAATAGAACAGAAAGTATAGCGGGAAGTAGATCCGAGAAGGGAAAATTTTAAAAGTTAACTAATAGATCTTGTTCCCAAAAAACGAGTTTGACTACAGAATATGAAAAATGATTTATTCCGACTGGGCGCTGCTCTGCGGTGCCTGGGCTGGCACACGCAATAATGAGCTGCTACTCATCCATGCTAACTTTTTCATTATTGCATCTATATTCTTGGCCTCCCTATGCAGAAGCTGTACTTGAGGGGCTAAAATCACAGCTGCCCCGGCGAAAAAGTCGGACTGAAAACAGTGCTGCTCGACGCCGTTTAGAGCCTCTCTGCCCCAGACCCTGCTTGCCATACTGTCGCGTGCAGATCCGAATTTAATTCTCAAGTGCCTGTCATGGACACGAAGA
Organism: Morinoia aosen; assembly: GCA_030386875.1. NCBI lineage: Eukaryota > Metazoa > Arthropoda > Malacostraca > Amphipoda > Talitridae > Morinoia > Morinoia aosen. The sequence goes on from CM059568.1 coordinate 50,987,567, forward strand.
CTTGTGAATTTATGCTAAATTACTAACAGACGTCGCTGAAAATGGAAAAAATTGAGACTGGTCCCATGTGTAATGCATAGCGTTTCTCTCTGGCTCTCACTCGTACGTTTCAGAATTGTGTTGCAGGAATTTTACTTTCGATTAGTTTCTTGGTGACTTGAGATTCGATTGAGAAAATGAGGATGGTTAGACCTGAAATGTTTAATTTTATTTCTTATTCAAGGCGTATAAATTTTCATTCATCCTCGTAAAACTTGTTAAAATTATTGTATCACCAAGTGCTAAATTTCAATGTTTGAAAGGAGATATTTCAGCTGTATTTTCCCTGTCTTCTATAAACAATATAAATTCACTGTTGTCATTCGAGACTACAGATATTATGCATGCTTTAATATTTTCTTGCTAGATTTTTTGTCATGCTGCTCATAGAGTTCTTTTCATTCCATATCACGACTTTTGAAAACTTTCGCAATTCACATAACTCCTCTCTGGTGACCTTAACTCGTGGCATATACTGTACTCGTAAGGTATACTCAAAGATGCTATTTTTTGGAAGCTAAAGCATAGTTTTTGTGGCTTTTGCAGAATTATTATCACTGTAAGAACCGATCCTTCACACATTAACAGAATACTTAGTAATTTCACATTGATAGGAAGGTGCATAAAAGTTAAACAGAGGTTCTAAACATTACCTGCTAGAAACCACAAGTGCGGGCAAACATGGCTGAACAGTCCGACAGACAAAAATGAGTTTAGAATGCAAGCGGGCAGTCAAATTTTTGGCAAAACTCATGGACCGAATCTTAGAACAATTTACAATGTCGGAGCGGTACACCTATCATAGCAAGTCCATCTATCTACTTATCCACGCGACGGCTGTTTTTTCTAGCCAAAATCCTCAAGCTTGGACTTTTTAGAAACAATTTTGAGAATTTAAGGAAAAAAATGCTCAAAGTAGCAAATCGACAGAAGAACTCGCTGCCGGCTCTACCGCTGTGGCTACGCTAACTGTTAGAAAAAATTGGCTTTTGATCAATTCACACCTAATTTTCCTCCCATATGAGTCGGAATGAAAAACGAGGGCCAATAGAATAATGTAGCATGGGTTCAATGGGTTCAAAAGCAAGGAGTCATTGTCACCGACGAAGGTTATGTTTGGTTACAGCGATCATATGTGAGAGTAATAGTCACGACTTTGATTTCGACTTATTTTTATCTTTTTCCTTATCACCTGTTGAAAAGAGAGAATTAAAGCACGATAAAAACTGAATCGGGGAGAAGTACTTCTTTGGGAGCACTCACCCATAATTCCTCACCCTACCCAGGTGTCAGAAATGGGTACCGGCTTGACCGGGAGTAACCATCATTGCGTCTTGGAGTTAGTTAAAGGCATTTGAAAAACCAATGTACAATTAAGATGAAATATGTGAGGCTTGATTGGAATAAAATATAATTTTTTTGCCATCTGTTAGCACTTTGTGATTTAACTCTCCGACTTCAAATAAATAGTTGATTATCAAAATACACGTGAAATTGAATCATTCAGCTAACTTAAGCTAACGAACTATACTGACAAGCAAGTATGAATAAAAACTTGGGATATTTAATTACAGAGTACTGTAAACCAGTATAGAATTAGAGTTCATTGATTTGGATATCCAAATTGTGTTACTAGTTATTATTCGGAAGCGGTTCTACAAAAAAGTAAGAGCTCAGGCTGAAATGCACGCCTTAACATTCTTCAGGACATTGAAGGATTTTGGAATTTAATTTGCAGTGGACAGGCGAGCAGAAAATATTCATTTAAACCAATTACTGTTAGAGTCCAGTTTGTTGTAGTGCGTTTTTTCGGTTCATTCCATAAGAAGACCGGGCAGTTGCTGCAAATTGAGCACATTTCAAGAGCGCTTAAATCCAGCATTGTAAGCAAAAACGTGACCACCAACTAACAAAAAAAGATGATTCAGCATATGTAGAGAGAGTGCCCTATTTATGATAGAACCTTTCAATACTAAGAGGCTCATCGCAACCATGCATGTCTTTAACTATATACAATAGCTATAATATATGGTGAAATAAATATAACTCATACTTATCATATTTATGCAGTTAACGTAATTACGTTAATTACAGCTACGTCATTATCATTGCAATACGCATATCTATCGTTATTCAGAACAAATTCAAAATTTCCCTCACGAACACAAGTACATGCACGAACAACTTAGAAAAATGTTTGTATTCAACTTTACAGCTACTGTTAAGACGACTTTTTTCTGTGGTACCATTCGTAGATAATCATTAATCCGCAAGATAAGACAATTCAAGAGCGGGCTAACGGACCTTCAACATAAACGGTGCGACAGGAAAAGAAAGTCTCAGGTGCAACAGCCGCCAAACTGTGAAATGTGACGATTCGAACACAGGAATATCTTAGCCGTACTGGAACCTGTATTGATATTTTAACACTTTGATTGCGACGTGAGCCACCGGTGGTGTGCGGAGGAAATTTTCTTCGTGCCTCACTAACTTAATTTTTATAAATATATAATCAGAGCCATATGAAGGCACGATCCAGTTCATGTGTGTTATTTTCGACATTGCTCACTACAATTGTCATTAAATTCGAGTTGAAAATTGAACTTCAATGCTGCAGTCAAAGTGTCAGATCTTACACTGAAAATTATCTATCTCTCCTGTGCAAAATACTCATCTCGTGAAACATTCGTTGAACATCTCGAGATATCATTGTACACCTCGTGAAACATTCATTGTACAAGAATGTAAAAGAAATCAATCTCAGTTCTCAAGTGGGACAGGAGGTCATTGTCACCTCATCGCCCGTAACAGGAGGCTGTGAACAGTTTTTTTACGCACATATGCTAAAATTCAGACGTCACGCTGCTCAAGGAAATGGAAAATGGCACACCTCATACAACAGTCGAGAGGCTCGCCACGTTTCTCAAGAATTTTTTAAAATATTTGTTTATGATATTTTTGTCTGCTCAGTAGACAGCAAAAAAAATTGTCTCCCGAAACCGCAATTCAAAATTTTCCGGAATTAGAAAGTTCAGTATGAGATTATTGATCAAGACAATCACAGAACACCTTATCTTATTAGTACAAACTTTATAAATCGAAGTGTTCGACAAGCAACGTAGTATTCTTTACAGCGTACCAATGCCATATAAAATGTCTTCTTCTAGGCGTTTGTTCACTGTGCTATTTTTCGTTCTAATAATGTGCTGCATTAATATTGCACCCAAATTTAGATAAACTTCCCCGTTGAATATCCGTCTATTACATCACAAATTTCATTAAAGATAAACTAAAGCTCAAAATAATCACAGCAAACATATCAAGGACTCAAGTCACTATAAATTAACATCTAAATTTCATAGGGAAACGCTTTCTCCCCGTAGTAAACCCATCCATCAAAATATGAAATGCTCATGACGGAAAAAAGTCCTTTTCTCATCGCCGCACGCTCCAGTGGGGCGCGAGTTTTTTTGCTGATTCGAGTCGTCAGTTTTTTCTATGCCGCCCTCAATACTGCGGATTGGAGAGCTGCTGCCCAACTGCCCCGTAGTGAGCCTCTTGTGTCCGAGATGTTCGGCCGAGTTTTGCTTCTGCCGGCCGGTGCTGTGCCTTGTTCCGTGTGCTCGCAGCTGCGTGTTGGTGCGCTGGTCCTTGAAGATCTGACAATTTTTAAGGCTTTGACCTATATTCTGCTTGGTTAATAATTGAGCTCAGCATTAAACAATTGACTTAAAACTCTTACAGTGAATTGCGCGGTGCTTTTAGCGTACGCAAACTTTGCTAGTTTATATAAGTCACGTTATCGTGCTCAGATTTCTGAATTCTACAAATTCAGGAATTGTGTATCTCGAGTGCCTCTGGTTATGGAGATTAGAAGTTAAGAAAAATTTGGTAACGTATTTTGACGGTTATATTACGATGCTCTTGCTTGTATCTAAGCTACTGAATTCAAATACGAGTAATTCCTCTTTCAGGTTTTGTAAAAGCTGTTCAGCCATATCAGTGTTCCGACTTTGTACTGTTGATTTTGGGACAATATTTTCGGGGGTTGTGTCCCATGTATTGGGAGGAATGTTCCTGGCTCAGCTGTTCTTCTACACTGAACGACAACGTTTTTCTTCCGGTAAAGTGAGATTTAAAATCATCCAACTTTCAACCGTGCTTGATTTTAGTTGTACGTCAACATGAATGGAAGTTGAGTTTTAAAAATCTCAAAGTTTAGTTATAGTGAAAAAATGTAAAAATTACCGAATGAATCATTAACACAAATCACTGTATTCCAGTATGTAATCGGCATACCATTTTTCATCCGCGAGACCACGCCTGTTGATATGATAAAGTAGTTTATACATTGAAAAAATTAAGCCCATCAATCACAAACGCACTTTCACAAGTGCGAGTGGTCATATGATAAAGAGGTCGTGATACTATTTACATGTCAGTGGGACATGGCGGTGCAGTTTAAGTCAATATTTTATGTAAATTGCGAGAGACTTCTATACAATGCTTCAATAAAGTTCCCGTATATGTAATGGAACATTTGGGCATGATGGGAAAGTTGAGGCCTCTCACATCATTTTCAAAGATTGCCAAAGTTAAGAACGTTAAGAGGGATTTGAACGTTAACGTTGAACGTTAAGAGGGATTTGTTCATAGGTCAGGGTGTAGATTTCATGGAATATCGCCGTGTTTATACTCTCTGACTACAGCACTCCTGCCCGAATGACCATCGCCGAATGTAGGCCGAAATTTACCTTAACACTTGGCCGCAATCGGTTTAACTGAAGTTTAGGATACAGCTCAAATTTAAAGTCAATTAGAGTATGAGCAATTTTGTAAATAGCAGACAATAATGAATCATACCTTCATTTAGCTTTAACTAAGTATTTAAGAAAATTGTGATTGTGACCACTGATCGGTCAGTAGCATCATCAAAATTTCCCCGGGCCACAGATGGCGCACGTTATCGAGTGCGCGCACCTCAGGCATCTTGCCCTTGTATTGGTGATGACCGGAGCTGAAAGATGACGCTGCTCATCTATGAAGGAAAGTGAAATTATTTCGACCCCTCAAGGCATTACACAAGTAAGAGGATGAGGATCTTTAAAAAATAAAGAGTTCATCAGTCAAGTGCACCTGCACTCGGGTTTTTGCGTTCCGTGCCTCAACAACAATTATCTACTTTCCGCTAATAGAGCTGAAACTTTACGGACGTTATAGAATTTCATGGCATCTGATCATGCACTGCACACACACAGGACAAAACTGCAGAGCACGTCAAGAGGGTGTTGGAAGACGAACTGGATCGTAAATATTACGAACTGTAACACTGTGCCTTCATAGCGTTGCAGCACATGCGCAGTTACACTGCTGCGCTGTTAAACAGCAAAGCTGTGACACTGCAGCGTTGTGTCTAACCAGCGCTGTAACACAACAAAGCTGTGACAGTGTGACACTGCAGCATTGTGTCACTGCAACGCTCTAACACAGTAGCGCCGTCTCACTGCAACGCTGTAACACTGCAGTGCTGCAACATTGGCCCACAGCACGTGGCCCACAATCGCACGCTAGGTCACCTCTAATCATTGTGCTGACGGGGATTTGAATTTCAGAGTGGCTGGTTGGCCTACGCAGTCTCTAACTTAATCCTCCTGAAAAGTCGCCTCAACAGTTTTGCCGTGAATTCGTTCGCTGGAATTATCGTGTGGAGTTCAGTGAAGTTTCATACCAGGGTCTCCGTCAAGGTTTGAAGGAGGAAAACATCGCTTTGATTACTGGTGTAATTTGCGAGCACATCAACACGGAATTTTCTGATGAATACGGGGAAATTGATAATTTCTCGTATTATTTGAGACGATAGTTCCACTTGTTCCGTTTTGTTGAGGCGGGATATTGACATCAAGTACAACTACACTGTACGCGTTTATTTACCGTAGTGAGTGGTGGCAGTGGTTCGACGGGGACAACCACGAACACGAACATATTTGGTTTGATGAGGTTGTAAATAGCAGAGCTAGGACACCCACTTCATTGTTCGAATACATTTTTCTCTTTCAAAGCAATATGAAAAATGCAATTGCTCGATAAAATTTCACCTCATATGATGTTATCTTTTAAAAAGGTCATGAAGCTGCCCTATATTGTACACATCTGTCAATCTTAGCTCTTACCCTTTAGGAATGAGCAAAGAGTATAGGCCCATGCAAGCTTGGGTGATCCATCTATGTAGTAAATGCAGTGTGATCCTTGTTTTGACTGAAGTAGGCGACTATAAAATTAAGGTAACTGATTATTGCAACTCTAAGATTACACAGCTATCTTCCCGACAGCTTCGAGCGAGTACAGTATGTACTACTGCAGCACAATATTTATGGTTTTTCCTTGAAGTGCAATTTTCTTCACATAACCGTGAGAAAAAATACGTCTTACAAGAAACTACGGGCTTCTCATGCTATTTTTGTCGAGCAAGATGTAATTTTGATCCTTTTATATGCATGTCAGGAATCGATTTTGGACTGTGAATTGGTCGTCATTCAATCTAAGTTAAGTTAAAAGAATGTTAAATGAAACCACAGCATTTTCTAGAAGGTCATTGTAATTCAGGCTGTCAGTGTTGTCCTGGCGCATATCATATTATAAAAGAACAAACGTTCTTTTACAGGTAAAAGAACAATATAATTTCTGAAAATAATGCATTATGCATTGAAAAATATTCACGTATAGATGAACTTTCTATTTTAAATTTGTCTTAGAGAAATCAAATGAACATAATTCTAGACAATGAATCAAAATTGGTTAAAGTGTGTGTCCCTGGCTGTGGCTGCTGCAGCCATCGCGCTCATGGAGGAGGCGTCTGCTCAGCTAAGCAAGAAAGGAGCTTGTCCCAACTACCAAACCGATCGCAAGTTCCAACTCAACCTCATTGAAAAGGTAAGTATTTTCTCCATAGTGATACCGAAAGCTTGATATACTACATATAAAGTCTGTACAAAATGGGCAACAAAACTCCAAACGCTGACGGTAAATAAAATAGCTCGGTAATTCTTCCCGTGCGATTTCTGTTATTGTATTGAGTAATGTATCAGTGATAAATTTGTTCTTATTTAAAGTCATAGTTTGAGTTTTCATAGTTCAGTATTCATCATTGAAGTTTTTCCTAACCTTGTTAGGATTATTAACAAAGCGTGGACAGCTAATATTGATGTTGGGGAAACTCAGAGAATTAAAAAACGATGTAATGATAGAACACAAGACAAAACTCACCATTCTGTCATTCTTAAAGATTAACACAGATGAACCGGGTTTTTTTAAGCGTAAACCAATCGGTATTCTTCAGCTACCATTGTGGATGCCTCTTGTGACCGTGTCAGTGATGTGATATCACTGGGACAGGTGAGAAACTGTCAAAGGATGATTCTCTCATGAAATGGCTCGACATAGAATGATTCGTAGGCATCAATACTATATAATAAATCACCAGGTGTCTTCTTAAATTTATAAATAAATAAATAAATATATTGTTTTGAGCGTAATTTCTCCTGTGTTATTACAATGGGAATCTCATTGAACGCATTAAAGTGTTTGGTCCGTCTTGGATGGTTGGTCCGTCTCTCTCGCTCATAAAGGATGCTTAGTGACCGTATCTGTGATACGAATTTCACCAGTGCACAAGTACAAGAATATCTTAATTACGGGTGCTATTAGGATGGATACATTTGTTTGCCATCCACTTCCGGCACATTTGTCTAAAGAAAATATCGAATCCCGTCATTTTTGACGGTTAATGTACGCTTGTATTGAATAATACTGTTGGGTTATCTCATAATTCAATTTTATCCAATATTAATCCTCCTCGTGACAATATTGGATTGTTTAGACCAGGGGTTCCCTACCTGGGGGTGCAAGACGATATTCCAGGGGGTGTGAGAAAAGTCCAGTTGAATGAAAAGATATTGGCTATTTGTTGGCGTTTTTATTTAAAGGGGTGCGAGGTTCGAATGAAATTTCTTTAGGGTTGCGGGACAATAAAGGTTGAAAAGCCCTAATCTAGACACACAAAGTATTACTGCGGAAAAGACGGTAAAGGGTCTAAAGTTTTTTATTATAAGTTCTTGAACAATGAATATTTGGCCCAGTGGTAACCAATATTTGATACGCAAATTTTTAAACGCTCAATGAGGCAGAATATCGGAATTAAGTTGATTTGATGTATTTACAGTCTATTAATTAATTGAGTTAATATTTAGATATTCAAAGGAATATGAAATAATTATTCATGAACGATAACTGTAGTTTTAAGTTTCAAATAAAAAAAATTAGTGTTCATCTTAGGTTCCGTGGCACAGTGGTTAAGGGATCAGCCTTGTATGTTGGAGACGAGGGTTCGTATCCCGGCGCTGGCGCGGCGATTTTCCCCGTTGGGTATAAGAGAAAGCTCAAGCACAATACCCCACTCAACCCAGGTGTCGGAAATGGGTACCTGCTTTACGGGGGAACCGTCATGGTGTCCTATATATAGGGTTAGTTATAACACATTTTAAAAACCAATGCTTAAGATCATATGTATCAGGCTTGATTGGAAATAAAGCATCCCAAAGATGCCGATGTTTGTTGTTGTTGTTGTTGTTGTTGTTGTTGTTGTTGTTGTTGTAGGTTTGACGCAGCTGTTACGTTGACATCAAGATTCATGCACCAGCGTCCTTGTGTAGGTCGCCCAATGTTTCGTTCTATTGAGTTACTAGTGCACACGGCCCGTCGGTATAGTGTCGGGATTGGATATTTTTCTTATATAAATGATCCAGATGGGGATGAGACACAAATACATCCATCCCAACAGTACCTGCGATGAAAATCTTCTTGTACGTGTGCACTGGTGAAGCTCGTATCACAGATACGGTCATTAAGCATCCTACTAATCAAATCAAAGAGGCTGTTTCTTGATTGAGAAGCCGACACTAAACAATTGCACGAATTTATAAAAGAGTAAACGCGCCAAAGACATTATTAGGTAAGTATCATTAACTTCTTTCGTCTTGGTTATTAACTTCTATTAACTGGTCGTCATTAACTTCTTGATGAAACCATAATGATGGTTTCTTCTGAAGAATAAGCATCACATCTGATATTGGGAGGTTTATTCCTCGGTTGATGTGACATGGGGGCCTTTTCTAAATGTCTAAATCATAACATTATGTTAATTTGCATGACATGATTTTTCTTCCGCATATATTGCTGAAATTATTCGGAACTTCTATTACAGTGGCTATATATTACCTTAACGAAATGAATCAAAAGCTTCTTTCTTCAGTGAATAGTACTACCATGACTCAGTAACTCGTTTAAACAAAAGTAGATTGTACAGAGTGCCGTGTTACTGTTTACGAACAATTAATCCTATTGTTCTAACAATTAATCCTATATGACCTTGTGTTCTATGTATTTTCTCATGTCAAAAATGATTTCATTAATTACTTTTTTCACGTCCCTTGAGACCTGTTAGGTTACCTCAGCACTAGATAGCCCTCTGAGACTTCTGTCTTTTGTGCCCACTTCGCTTCCGTCAATTTTCATGCCTTCTTTGATAGCTTTCTTTTCCATTTCTTTTTTATCTTTTCCTTCTTTCTTTGGTATCCTGTGTGGGAACACACCTTGTGCGTAGATTCCCGTTTGCTACAGTCCATATATATACTTAATGGTCTCTTCTCTTCACTCTCTTGAAATCGCCTTTGTTGTGGCTACTGAGTCTTAAACTCACATAAATATCAATAATTCATTTGTTGAATTCCGTTTCTAAGGCTGCAAGAAAGACCTGAGGGTTACCTAATCCATTAATTATCCCTTAATCCATTTACACATTAATTAGTTCATTTACACCTAAAAGTCTTTCCTAACTTGCAACGCGCAGTATTTATGTTCTTTCGGGATTGTGCAGGACATTTTCCTGACAGCATTTCGCCCCACCGCCACGCTGTGAACACTTCAGTGTAACATCCATTTGATCTTCAAAACGGAACACCAAAATTTTGAAATCAGCCATTTTTCAAGCACTAGTATATGCTCTCAAAATACACAACCTGGTGCTTTATGCTTGGTATACCGATGGTTTATGCTTGTTTTGCCGATAGCTTCATTTTTGCCGATGGCTTACTGCATGTTGAAGCTATTTACACATCACGAATAAGACAAGTCGAAACTACGTTCATCGAAAAAGCAGGTATTCAGCTTACAGATACCTAAGACCATACATTTTTCTGTGAATGTCACTAAAAGTTAACGTTTTTCAGGTGGCAGGCAACACGTACTACATCATGCACCGCCTGCCCAACGAGCGGGAAGCCAACCATACGTGCTCCAAGATCATTTTCAGCACCGACAACAGCTTCAAATATTACTTTGTCGACCCGTAAGTGTCTTGTATTTTTAACTTTGATAATAGCTTCAAATATTACAACGCTGACCCGTAAATCAATCTTGTAGATTTACCTTCGACCATGACAATAGCTTCAAATATTACTGTGTCGACTTGCAATTATCATGTGTGCTTTAGGTGGAAAATTTGAATATTTTTTTAATCGGGAACTTGACGCAACCATTTAAAATTCATTTGGACTGCTGATATACTTACATTGTTTACTATGCAAGTCGATATTTGTATTCTGTAACAAATTAGTTACGTTTAAATTAAAATAAGAAGTACACGATAAGATGCAATGGCCTCCACACACGACGCATGAAAATCAGTCGTGGGTGAGCTTCAGCTGAAGCAGCTCTTGACTCATGGTGATAGCAGCCGTAGCATTTTATACAAATTTAAAATTGCATTAAATATTTAAATGTTGCTTTAAATATTTAAATATTGCTTTATATGTTTAAATATTGCTTCTGGAGACATTCCTTTTTTTGCTTATCAACTACTAAAGAGCTTCCTTATTTAGCTTGGCTTGCATGTAATAACTTCGATGAAAAGGCAACAGCTGCCGAATTATGCCGTTACTCTTCAGGCTAACTCAGTACTTTTTATTCAGGTCTTTTTTCTTGATAGTTTGTTGAGGCCAAAAAAGCGAATTCTCACAAAAATATTTCCTCAACATGAACTTCATTTGAGAACTAAGTTTTTGTAAATAATTAATTTGAATTAATGGCGTCCGTGTCACAGGGACGGCATCCTTACGTACTACAACGGGGAGTGGACTGCGCACCCCACCACCCTCACCAGCCCCGGCCGCATCTCGCTCCGCTTCGAGTTCATCGACAGTGAGTGTGGCGTCCTAATTTCCTTACTTGTCCACCAAGTACTGTTATGGAAATCCCTGTTTCCGTTACCATTTGTGGGTGTGGGTGAGTGTGGCAACCGAATTTCCTTACCTGTAAACCAACTATTATGGAAATACCAGTTTCCGTTTTCATTTATGAGATCATCGACAGTGAGTGTGGGGTCCTAATTTGCTTACCTGTCCACCAAGTATTGTATTATAGTAATAGGCCTACCAGTGTCCGTTTTCATTTGTGAGTTCATCGACAGATAGTGTAGGATACAAATCTGTTTTCCCGTCACCAAAGTCCTACGAAAATTTCTGTTGCTGTTATTACTTGTTCCGTAAGGTAGGTTTAGCGAGCCGAAATGAACAAACCAGGAAAGGAAGTCAACAATCCCCGTCTTCATGTCTCCACTCCATTTTTGAGCCAGCGGAGAGGGTTAGTCTGATTCCACGACAATCTGTTAAAGATGCAATATTTTGGTGTACTTCAGGCGCAAAATCGTAATAATGCAATACTTTTGTATTCTAAGGGCGTAATATTTCAAAGACAAATATTTTGTGAACTGAAGGTGCAACATTCCAAAGACGTAATATTTTTGTGTTCTGAGGCTTTGTGAGGCGTGCGTCATACTACTAGCTATAGCTGGTGACACCAAATTAAAGCGTTTAGGTGACCTCAAACGTGTGCCAGCAAATCTCATCATGTACAGTTGAGTGAGAACTAAAACCAAGCTGGCTCTCAAATCCTTTATTTTAAATCGTAAGTTTTGGAGCAAACACAAGGTAATTGTAAAATATGTCCTCAAACACAAGTGCCTCTTCTCCTCTCCGCCTGATGCAGCCGTCGATGTCAAGGTACTTTTTACACCAATGTTGCTCTGTCTTTATGTATTTTACTATTTCATTTATTGGTAAGCGGTACAAAATTTATAATAACCTGACCATGGGAGCACATTAATTATCATGTTTTCTCCTCATTTTTGTAACAGTATTGACTATTGACGCGGACTTTCTCGACACCCGTGTACGCTTCCTCAGGATCTTTGTGTGAAAACATTTTAGAAACCAGTGCTGGTTTTTGTTTCTTTACGTTCTTATATCATCAATTAATGGCAAAAATTGTAAACATCCACTCAGCATATACAATAGCGGACACTCTGAATACATGTTAGTATTATGAAGAATGCTCGTGGTTGGTTGTTTTGATACATATTGTGTTTCAACTATGATCAACTTTATTGGAAATGATTTATTTTTGTTTTCTGATTGATTGTTCTTATAAATTTTGTGTTTCACTTATGATGAGCTTTATTGGAAATAAAAAATTTATTTCCTGTTCTTTTCCTGTTTTTTTCAGTAATGGGGAGTGACGTGACAGGGCTCACGGAGCTCCTCATCTTGTGGTCAACGGGCAGCTTCCTGTTCACGACCATACACTGCAAGCCGGGCAGCTTCGGATATTACGAAGGTAGGTAACTTGGAAATTAACATCAAGGTAAAGGGGAAATGTTAATGCCTTAATAGAAAAACGATAGGTAAAAAAGAAATCAACAGGAATAAAATTTCGGATATTCTAACAGAACTAACAGAACTCAGAACTAACATCGAGGTAAAGGGCTGAATTTTGCGTAATGCCTTACTAACAAAACAACAAGCAAAAAAGAAATAAAAAGGAATAAATGGAATAAAACTTCGGATATTATGAAGGTAACTAAGAAATGACCTTTAGGTGAAAGGGTGAATTTTACTTAATGCCCTAGTAGCAAAACGGCAGGTAAAAAATAAATAAAATAGAGCGGTGTTTTGAAGGTAATTCAGAAATAACATCGAGGTGAAGACCTGAATTTTACGTAGCGCCTTAGTAGCCAAACGTCATGCAAAAAATGGATAAAATATAGCGTTAGTATTAATGCATAAGTGGCAAAACAACAGTATATAATGGAAATCATGGATACGCTTCATATTAATATGAGGCACTGAATTGTAATACCTAATTAATCAAAAGTTTAAGGAACGATACGTCGGGTATATACAATATTAACATAAAACATCGAAATTCGATACCTAAGTAGCAAAGGAGTAGTTGATGAGAAAAGCAAAGGTTATACGTAAGTGAAATATAAAGAGGCGAGTTCTAATACCTGAGTAGCGAAACAACAACTGAGGGATGTTTATTCCACTCAAGCCTCATACAATATTTTTTTATACACTGGTTTTTGAAATGACCCATATAACTAACGCCAGGGCGCAAAGACGGCTACCTACCCTTGGTGGTGAAGCTGCAGGTACTGTTTCTGACAGTTGGGGGAAGTAAGGAGAACTGCTTCCCATTCCTATAGGTGGGAACCATCGTGCTAGCGTTGAAATTTAATGAAGAAACCAAAAAGTTAGTTTCATTTTAACAGCACAAAACAGGTATTCGAGTGAGTAAAAATTAATTCCAAGTTTTGTCTCACATTTTGTGACGGCAATTTCAGTAAAATGAATAATATCTCAATCTATTCACCTGAAAATTTCGAAGTACATTATTAAAAATGCGTCTCTATAATTCTTCTTTATATTTATATTAAGCTCCTGCTAAATTATAGCGTTTAATCTGAAATATTCTTTCTGGTGGAATGAATTAATTTTACTGTTTATATTTGGAAATTTAATTAAAACAACTCCATTAATTTTCCTTTTTAAAATATAATTTTCCGAGGTATAGTTTTATGGTAGTATTTGAAGATTAACTTTATTATGCTTTGTTCAATACCTCTGGAATATTCCTCACATTTTGTTCAGTTTAGGCGTTTCCTCGCAATTCTGACTAATAATGAGTCTTTAACAAATACTGGATTTACAAACGAAATAAAAAATATATCGTTCAGCACCGCCGACAATTCGTTTTTGCTACTTGATGGGATCCCAAGGGAACCATGCGAGGGCCCGAGCCCTCACATTTTGTTTTGTTACGGACCATCTTTTGTCGGTTCACTGCTGTTCTGTTCTTCAGCACCTAATACTTTCATCTTCAACTTTTTTCTTGTTTCATGAACTTCTTTCCTAGCTTACTGTTTCTGTGCACCTTGTGCATAGATTCCGCGTTACCTCAACTCCATTCTAAATGGTGCCTTCCTCTTTCCTCTCTTAGAACATCTTTGTCGTGGTTAAGGGAGGCTAAAACTTTCTTATATAATAATAATAATAATACTTGATGGGATTCAGTGTTTATGTGAATGTTTCTCATTCGTTACTGTCTTTTTCAAGATTTAATGAGTGTTCTCAATATACCAAATTATCACTTGCGTTTTCTGAAATACTTGAGATTACACACTTTTTCTCCTCGCTTATAGGTATTTACGGATATTGTTTGAGATGTGTAAGGTCCTAATTCCATTATGTGAGTCAGAAAGATGTTAAAGTTTCACTTATTATCTACCATCTAGGTACCCTAATGTCACCTTATCGTAAAATCCGATCCTAAATCGTTTTCAATGTATCCAATTCTTTGGATCATCCAACTTTTGCTCTATGATGTGATTGAGAGCAGTGTTTGTTGCCTCCATGGCCACACAGAAACATGTGCCGGTATGTTTTCATTGATGAAATTCGTAGTTAAAAATTTGAAAAATTTTTCCTGATTTGTCTCTTCCATGCGGAATACCCCTTCAAGGGGATACAACTGTTGTATCTTGTTGTAGTTAGAACTCCCAGGGGGAAATGTGTGAGGGCCCGAGGTGAGAGTTTGGTAGGCCATTTTTTGTTGGAATAAAAGTTTTTTGTTGTGTTAAGGACCACTATTTTCGGTTCACTGCTGTCCTGTTTTTCAGCCCCAACTACTTTTTCCTTCAACTTTTAGCATGTTTCATGAACTTCTTTCTCAACTTGCTGTTTCTATGCCTCTTCTGCATGGATACCTCATTCCCTTATCTCCACACTAAACGGTGCCTTCTTCCTTCCTCTCTTCGATACGCTTTTCTTTTTAGCGGTTAGGGAGGATTAAACTAACACGAAATCTAATCTCCTCCAGAGTACATGTACACTCTGGCCAGAAGTGAGCTGATTTACCTGCCCAAGTTCGCCGAGATATTAGAGTCGACGCTCATCAAGACCGGCACCGTCAACTCCAGACAACTCATCACGGTCCCCCAAACTTGTGGCAAAAAGAAAAAGTTCCCCTTCACGAAAAAAAATGATAAAGAATGACCTTCATGTGCGAATGAGCACTTTCATTGCCAAAAATTGCCAAAATCTTAGAGTGAGGTGATCTATTTATTCTAAATCTGGGCGATTTGATGAGTTATCTCTGATGATTTTCTCTCATGTAGGAATTCACTCATAAGTATCATTGTTTTCAATAGGTACAATAATAATTATTGAGGGTGCCTCTCTCCATTTAAGAATAAGTGTATTTATTATACGTACTGAATGTATTTTTACATGAATGTTCGAATACGGTTAGAGTGAGTGAAACAAATGTACATATCTAATATCACAGGAACTTTTATCATGTATTTCATAACAGAATACTCTCTCCATTCTTAATTCACCCGTCATAAGTTTTTACTGTGCATAATTATATAAATTACACTCTTCAAGTAACAACTTTAGTAACTGCTTCAATAGGATAATTATTACTAAATTATTTTTACATTTATCATTCCTGATAACACGAGCTTTATATTAATTAATACATGTAAGAAACAAAGCATGTGTGTTATAAGTTGTTCAATGTTACGGTACCGGCATCAGACATTAATCATGCTTAAGAATAATAACTTTTTCAACGTAAGTGAAGTTACTTATTTGCATCGTGTGTGACACTGAACAAAATAATATTTTTCTTTAGAAAGCTTGTAATCGTGAAACCATTTTCATACTTGAAGTAGCAGTTCAAATTTTTTTTCATACGCTTCACCTTATACTATAATAACTTCCGTCTCGTTACTGGCTTAGATCGCTAAGTGTTGGCTGCCATATGGCTGCATTTAGGCCGCTCGCCAACTGATGCGATTCGATGCGATGCGATTCGCCTCAATCGGCGGTAAGCTAGCCAATACAATGCTATTCCTACGGTGCTACAAATGAACCGAACGATTTCGCAAGGCGTCGCACCAATCGAATCAAATCAGTGGGCGGGAGGCCTTATATGTCATCTGTAATTGACGTGCCATGCTACGGACGCCAAGTTATCTAGGTGACGTCAAAATCTGGCGCTACTTTTGATGTTCTCCTCAACTCGATTAACAGTAACTCTGTGCCTCCAGATTCTGATGATTTTCAGCTAGGCTCGTTCGTAGCATTGAAGTCCACGTACGTTCAGTGATAGCCAAGGCTATTTGAGAGAGCTCTGATTCAGCATTTACGTGAACCTGTTAAGAACTGATGAAAATATGAGCTTTTTGAGTACAGGAATTGGACTTGCATGTATGGCGTACAGGCACTTTGGAGCTAAGTCCTCAACGCAATGACTAGGTTATTTTGGTATCGTTTAGCATGGTGACATTTTTGTGCTTTGTATTTGTAAGTGATGCGAAAGTAATTGAAGGCTTCTGATCTTCAAACAAAATACTTTGTGATCTTAGGCATTATTTTTAGCAGTTAGAGTGTGATTTGTTCTACTTGTGGTCGTTGAGCTCACATAAGTTGCAGGTTTCTACAGCCTTTCATAGCCTTTTAATTCTATTTACGGTACTGTTTCATAGAAACAGTATCACATTTTTAATGAACCTTTCTAAAATTTAGCTAGCAAAATTTGTTAACATTCAGTAGTAATTGGAAAGTTCTGCCAACCGACACATTACAGGTCTTATTTTCTTGTTTTGATCTCCCATCAAATGACATGTAGCGAGAGGTTTTATTAAAGGGGGTTTAATTTTATTATAAAATAGAAGAAATGTACAAATTTTCGAACGCAAATAACACATTTCCTAGTCAGGGATCAAACCTTGGGATCATTCTTCTGTTTCGAAGATGCACTTTCAACTTTGGTGCAAACCTTTCAGATTATGAAATTAGTTGTTCTTCACGTGCATCAGAATGGATTGAGATAGCTTCCAGTGCTCACGAATTTGACGCCCTAAGAAACATGAAAATAAGCGTTACCTAAACAAGTGCTGTCAATCCCGTAAGATTATATTACAACAAGAGTTTTTCATAAATGTGAAGTTAGAATTTTTTTGTACGTGAAGAAAATTGAAATATTTAATGGAACATGTCTCAATGTGCACGACTTTTTGTTGCTGAATAGTATGATTTTCAGTGTTAGTGTATTTTATGATTTATCATGTGAAAAGTGTTATATTTTTGTTATTTTGATTTAACTGATGACTTATTTTAGGGGCCTTCAAATTAGATTTCGAAAAAAAATGTATGTCCGAAGCATTAATTTAAAAATTAGGGTTACTTGCACTCTTATTATACTTAGAGTTTGTTAGAATACCTCATTCAATTTTGTGTTTAAAGTATCAGTGTGTGTGAGATTGAGAAAGATTTCGACGCAATGGAAACAGAAGGTGCAAAAGCTCATTAAAAGGTGACTAGTATACTACAAAAGTTATCTTTTGCCCCTAGACGTTCAAAATATAACGCCTTTCCACTTTCCCAGGCATTTATAATTAAACCAGACTTAGTGCAAAAGCTGATGAGTTAAAAAAAATGAAAAAACAAACTCCATTTTCTTCACTCACGAATTATTCCTTAAAAAACATATCACCCTCAAATTTCAATTCTAAGCGATTTTACTTGTGCCGCCTAAGTCCAATGTATTCCAAATCGATTGGTTGTAATCGATTTGGTTGCGTATAATACGTGTTTGTTCAGCAGGAACTTGAAAACGAAGAACACAGCACGTAGTGAAATCATTTTAATTTCACTTCTTTCTTTACACACCTAATCTATAAAAGTGAAGAAACTAAAAACTAGTAGTCCTATTTTCTTAAACGTTTTGGAGTCCAGCTCCATCATCAGTAAGTCATATCTGAAATTTACAATGAGAATGGTTAAAAATGCAATGATATTCAGGCTTCACCTTTCTGGGGTCAATTGCATTGCATTTCTTTAACTGCTTTGCAAATTTATTATTTTTCCAACTTGACTGTACACAGAGTAAATGAGATTACGCATAAATATATGTTTACTATAATTTCTCCACAAACTTCTCCCCTCCCTCCTTACACCACCCTAGGAGTTTTGCAAGCGAGCTGAGGGAAACCTAGCTTGGTGTTATTCGACAATATGCATTTTCTACACTCTAGGGGTATGTAATAATGTCTGTCCAAGTCAACATATCTTAGATAACTTTCACCCTCAGTCTTCTCTACCTGCTCGCAAGAAATTTCTGAGATTTAGGAGGACGGTAAAACACAACGCAAAAGAAAAATTTTCAAACCACTACACTGTTTTGGACTCTGTTTCAGAATTAATATACACAAGGGATCTACGAGTGATCCATCATCTTACTCATAATCTTATTTTATCCTATTTAGAAAAATATCGTCTCATTTTTCGATTATTCATAACTTGATTCGAGTATCGTATTAGCTGAACAATTGGTACTAATTTTTATTCGTATAAATTGAAATTTGAGTATGATTATGTATGACTCCAAAATTGAGCTTGCAGTGAAAGTCCTGAAAAGTGTAGTGATATTTTTTAGTTTGAACCTGATGCTATGAATCCATGTGGGATCTTTTCCAGAGACGCCCTGCCACAAATGCAACTCATAAGTTCATTCACTTGTAACTTTCGAAATAATGCACCTATCGACTTCACGTTACTCTCAAACAAAAGATTAAAACATTATTTCGTTTGAAAGTAATTTGAAGTCGATAGGTAAATTTTTTCGAAAGTTACAAGTGGGTGAACTTATGAATTGCAATAGTGGCGGGGCTTATCTAAAAAAGATCCTCCACGTGTACTCGTGCACGAAAGGAAAATGGTTAAATCGTGTTTCAGCTATAGACTAATGGCTTAATCGCATTTTCAAAGTGTTGCGTTTGAAAGACCGATATAGATTTTTAAAATTGTATAGATCGATTTTCAGAAATCCTAAGCCAAATTGAAGTAATAGAATTTTGTCGCCCCCTTCTAGTACTATAGCGGAGTACGAAGTCTTGTAACGAGTCGACCGATAAAGTTGCACAAGGTGGTCATGCGAATATTTAGGCGTTGTCGATAGAACCATCATTAAAAACATAAGCCAGGGGTTCTCATTGCGCGGCTCTCGAAAAATATCTAAATTAATTAATATATAATTTATATAACATACGCTAACTTGCAATAGCTGCGGCTCTCTCAATACGTTCAACCGAATCGGCTCCCTAACAAAATTTAGTGAATGACACTGCCCTAAACCAATAATTCCACGAATTATATGGGCCTAAAATTAAGTCGAATTTAAAGTTTCTATGGAGAAAAATACGTAAATTAATGCTTCGTTAAGCTAAATAGTTTGGCAAAATAAAAAAAAAGTGATGGCAACGGGAGCCTCGCTCAATCCCTTCTCGGATAAACGAAGAATTTGTGTGCTCGCGGAGAAATATATGTACGTACAACTACAATTTATTTGAAGTTTCTTAATGGAATATACAAGAAAAATTTACTGAAATTGAGTGTTGAAAGAGAAAACGGCCGAATAAGGTAGGGGTCAGAGGAGCTTTGCTTTTGCTTTACAAGCTATGAATTTTGATGTTGAGTATATGTTTGTTTACGCATTTCTGCCAAAATTTTGAAGATATTTGTCAATCATGAGTGCATGGTAACCGGCTTACACTGTACCTCAATTTTATCCCATGTACCCATGTCCGCATGATGTCGCAGAGAATATCGAGAAGATATGAAATATGTTTTTTTTTTGTTGTTGTTGTTGTTCCTCGACGGTAACTTGAGTTTTCTTAGAATTTCTTTTAGGAAATTAAAAAAACGATTCCATTTTACGTTTTCGAAAGTCCTTTTTCCATTCCTTATTTTTCCTCAGGTTATTTCTTACGATTCATCAGAGCTTTGGCTGTTATTTTAAATATAGAAAGAGCAAGATTATAAATTTTTCATGTTTATTAGCATTTCTCTTACATTCATTTTCAATACGTATATATATGAAAATGTGTGTTAGTATGTGCATGGGTGTGTATGTGTGAACAAGCAAACATGAATATCTATGTATCAGTGTACACATGCACACGTTTCGTACATATATATAATAAGCACATGCACATATATATGTTTCTATTTTCTACTTTTTGCGTAAAAAGCAAAACCTCATGACACATTACATTTTACTTAAAAGCTCTGCGATCAGTTAACACTGAACCAATTTTCAGAAATAAACAAATTTATTGCGCTTGCTTAATGAGTTATAAATCGATCTATCACTGCCCCGAAGGGCATTTCTGTGAATAGAAGAAATTTAAAGTATAAACAGATAAATGAAATAAAGCGCTCGTGCAAAAATTATCTCTATATTTGTGTGCTGAACAAGCCATGCATTTCATTTTTAAGTGTAAGTTTGTTTACGCATTTCTATATGTGCGTGCTGTGTTGCGCGATGTTCTTTATAAATTACTTCGTGACTAACCAATACTTGATTGTCATCTACGATGGTGTTTCAATCTGCTCCGCTATAGCGTTTTTTGTCTTTTTCCTACTTCGATGTTCTTTATAAATTGCTTCATGACTAACCTTTTCTCAATACTTGATTGTCATTTACGATGGGGTTTCAATCTGCTCCCGTATAGCGTTTTCTGTCCTTTTCCTACTTCGAAAATTTCAACTAAGAACTTGGGAGTTTCGAATAATTCCTTAGCAGTATTCGAATTATTTACAAGTTGTTAGCCATCTCTTGGAATATAAAATATCCAAGAGATGATATTTTTCATTTCTCGTTCAACTACTCTTGACAGAGTTAGACTATTAGCGCGCCATGTTTGGTTTGTCTGTTAGTACGCCTCGTATATTTTGCCTATTAATATGCCTCGTATGGTCTATCTATTTGTACACCTCTGATATTTTGTCTCTTATAGTACACCTCGTATAGTTTGCCTATTATTATGCCTTGTATGGCTTATCTATTTGCACACCTCGGATGGTTTGTCAATTAGTTCTCCTCGTATGGAACTTTTTTAGACTATTAGCACGCCACGTATGGTTTGTCTATTAGTACGCCTCGTATATTTTGTCCATTAATATGCCTCGTGTGGTCTATCTATTCGTACACCTCTGATAGTTTGTTTATTAGTACACCTCGTATAGTTTGTCAATCATTATGCCTCGTATGGCTTTTCTATTTGTACACCTCTAATGGTTTGTCAATTAGTACTCCTCGTATGGAACTTTTGTTTTAGGACGTCCTATACTAAGAAACTTTTTAAAACCCAATATGTTGACATGTATTTCATGTGGCAACTTGGAAAATAAACGTTTTTCTTACTTTTCTTTTTTCTTTTCCCCTCAATGATGGATCAACTTCTGTATCTTATGGGCGCTCATAGAATTTTATGAGCTTCGATTTTGAGACTAATTTGAAGTTACTGCAAGTATCAGCTCAAAAAAATCACCCCAGAATTTTAGGAAAACTGGATGATTTGATGAATGTTTTTAGTACTGGTATCTAACTGTTCAATGATTTCTAATATAAAAGACCTTGATTGGGCGCTCCAGTGGACGATGCTCATTTTTCGAATACTGTAAGATTTTCATGCAGTCCCGGACTAGAATATTGATTTTGTGCTCCTAGTTTATTTTCTACTGTATACTTCTTTAGAAACTGTTATCTGCTCGAAACTGCTCGTCGTAAGCCGTGAGACTAGCGAACTTGCCTCCGTCCAGGCAGACCCTGGTTCGAGTCCCGGCGCTGGTGGCGATTTTCTCTGTTGGGTATAGGGGAAAAATTCCAAGCACAATACCCCACTCTACCCAGGTGTCTGAAATGGGTACCGGTCTTGACCGGGGGAAAGCGTAATGGCGTCCTGGCGTTGGTTATAAGGCATTTGAAAATCCAATGTATAAGGTGATATGTATCAGGCTTGAAATTGGAAATAAAGCATCCGTAGATGCCTTCATTATTATTATCTTTACAAACTCTTATAAGCTTTATTTCATCTAGATCTTTATATTGTCGACTAATAGCGAAATTTTTAAATGAAAGATTTAAAAATTGATAAAAAATAAATTGCGTAAATTTACCAGTATAATTAAAATGATTTCGAAGTAGAAAAGTCACCAACAATTTTTGCGTGAAAAAGAATTCTCGGACAATAAGATTTGTGTTTAGGGTAAAAAAGATTTTATTTGAGACCGCACCGCTAGAAACACGAGGTCTGACTCCGTTTGAACATGTATTATTGTATTTTAGTGTTCAAATAAGAACTCGTGGGAAGCGCGTGGTGTGGTGAGTGTGTCGTGTGGAATAAGTGTGGTCGTTTTTGTTTATTGATGATATTTCTTTGATTTTTTTCGCAGTAGAAATTAGTTTCATTCCCAAGCACTTATTTCTTATAAACAAGATTGAAATTTTGAAAAAAATTCTGCTTCATTAATAGGTACTTACCAACTCGTTTTTCATTATCTAAGAAGTAAACTCGAGCTTATTACTTGAATGTAGGCTAATAGAAATATTTTTATATGCTGTGAATACTTGCTTTATAATGGCGGACGCTTGTCTCCATCTTAAACTTTTGGTGCAATCAAAAATTAATAAAAATAATCAAGACAAATGGAAACAAAAATCTTATACCTACTACTTTACTGAGATTCCTATATGATTGTGTAAACTTTGAAATAACTCTTGTTTTCACAAATCAAACGTCAGTTTCGATACATTTGTGATTATTTGAAAAGCTTGTTTTAGCTAATGCTCATTATGTAAAACAGGATGTAATTTCAGAATTGGGCACAAATTTGGAAGAAGTTCCAAAATTTTGTTTGATTATACGGTCAATATTGAATTTAATGTTGTCAACGAATTTTATAATTTCGTAGGTATAGATAGCTAATATAGTTGATTTTAAGACGTTTTACAGGAGTGACAATGTGCCCGGAAATGCTTATTTTTGGAGATATTTAACTTTGAAGTTATAGGAACGTCGTTCATAAAATTGAACAAACGGAGAGGTAAATAAGCAGAAATCCGGTTCTGACGTAACGATAGGTAAGGTTAGGTTTGGTAAAGTTAATTTAGTTAAGTATCCTAACCTAAGTAAGCCTAAAATATCTTAATTTAACTCAACCATACCGAGGCCGATGACTCCCGCCAAAAAACTTGGCGTGGTCCTCGTCCACAAAACGCCGGAAGAGCCATATCAAAACTGCCGTTAATGCTATTCTCACCTGGCGTTATTTATCCTATATCCAAAACTAAGCATTTCCGGGCACATTGTCATGCATGTAAAACGTCTTAAAATCGACTATATTACCTATCTATACCAACGAAATTATTAAATTCGTTGACAACATTAAATTCAATATTGACCGATTATACGTAAAATAGTTTTGGTAAATCTGAAGGAAAGGACAATAATCAATTTCCAACTTTTCAATGCCTAACCGTTAAACATAATTAATTTAATCAAATTAAACAAGTTTCCTTCCACGCACTATCCGTCTGAAATGTTTATATTAAGAGTTATAGCGGTAGGTTTAGTTTCGTCTTTGATGACAAATGCGCTCGAATAAACAGCTACTCGTCAATTTTAAAGTTTTTGTTGGGTCAATTTTTACTTTAATGTTGTCAACGATTTTCATAATTTCGTTGCCGTAGATAAGTAATATAGTTGATATTAAGACGTTTTACATGAATGACAACGTGCTTGCAAATGCTTAGTTTTCGAGTTTTTTAAGTTTGAAGTTATACGAGCTGTAACGAGCAGCGCTCATGAATTGCCTTTTTTGCGCAATTTCAGAGTTGAAATGGAAGCTAACTTCCTATTACAAATGTAAAGAGGTTGGGTTGTGAGGGGTAGCCACAGTTCTTCTAGTGAAAATTATAAATAAAGGTTTCTAGTGATGTCCGTCAGGGTGTAATTTCAGAACTGAAGGGAACAAATTGAAAGAAAGTTCCAAAAATTTTGATATTACGTGTAAAAAGTTCACTTTTTTCCAAATCTCTATTTAGCTTTAAAAACTTCAAAATCTGTTCATGAAGAATAGTTTATTTGATTAACTAAAAACCTTAGACACTATTGAAATATCAATAGTTGTTAGGTTATTGCCATTGGATAATTTATAAGGCTACCTAATAGCAAGCAAATGATTGTAAATTCCTTAAACGTTTCAATGATTGAATTCAGCTGAGGTTTGAAATAATATAAGCATGCTACAGAACTTATAATAGCAATTTAGAACCCAGATCATTGATATTATTCCATTATTACCAAGTTTGGCAGTAACAAATTACAAACCTGTTGAGGAAGCCTATTTTTATAAAAAAAATGTTTTTAATCTCCTTGCACTTGGTTAAATTATTATGCTTATCTAAATTAGTCTCAAAAATAAATCGCATAAAATGCAAACTACTATGACTTCAATATTTTTACCCTTCCTCCTGCAATAGTAATCAATCATTTGAGTCTATGACCTTCACCATAATGTTCTGGAAAATAAAAACATCTTAGAACAGAGTGAGACCAGCACAGCACTGATTATGCATGAATCTATATGCTGTCTCTGACTACTCGGCACTCGTGCTTTTCCTGCACTGTCCAACTTTGTCTTTTTCGGGAATCCGGACGAGTCGTTCAAAAGTTTTCAGCTTTCTCTCATTGTTGGGTGAAGCTCAGTAAAACAAAAATATTTGTATTTATTACGAAAAAATTGATATTATGTTATTGAAATATAAGCTGTTTATTACAAGAGCTTTTTGAGTCAGAGAAAACAGAAATTAACTTTTGTGTTAACCCCAACTCTTGTGCACAGTTAATCTTATCACAGCAAAATAAAACTATGGAGAGAGTATGGAAAAAATGATATCTCTAGAATTCAGTTCTCACGATGAAGCGCTGTTTCGATGTAACTCGAACTACTACGACTGACAATAATTAGTTAGTAGCGTGCACTCCAAACAGGCCCTTTACGCGATAATATTTTATTCAAATCCTGTTAGAATATTTTACAGGAATTGAAAGGACTAGCAAGCAAAACCTCATCTGTACTGCGTAAGTTACCGGTAAAATAAACAGTTTTTAAAACTTATTTTCACTGCGGTCCTCAGAATGTTTGAAAATACACCGGCATGTGTATTTACTTGTTTACTGCCAATCTTTAAACTAGTTACACACCTGCTGCACATTTTGCAGAATATCTCTTTAAAACATCGGGTATTTATGAACAAAAAAAGTACAAAACTATAATTGGCGAACTCACCAAATCAGAATAAAAGTGAGTAGGAACGCTCCAGCACATCCATACCGTTCAACCTTCAATAGCTTACTGACACGATTCAATAATTAGCGCCAGCGGAATGACTAATGACTATAGATGGGTTGGTCACTTGAATGTCAAAGCACTGGCTGCAATTGTAAATGGAACACTCAATGTCTCTTCATATGGCAAAACAAGTTTTTTTTAGTCATTAATTGCATCATTTTCAATTTTTCTTCTCTGGTCTTGAACAACAACAAAAAACAGCAATGTGGGGAAATATTTTGTACAACATTTCAAATTGAATTTAGATATTTTCCATTATCGTAACTTGCAAATATCATGTAAGGAAATGTATCAACTAGCTTCTATTAACACGAGTATGTCATATTAAATATTATGTTTCACTATAATTTTAATTCCTAATTTTACGATATATGAAATCTTATGAGATCAATTAAGGACGTTTTATATTAGGAAAGTTTTGAAACCCAATATGATGAAATGCATCTCACGAATCAAATTTTTAGAAAATGAATGGGTTTTCTTTCTTTTTTTCTTTCTTATCCCATCTAACTTCATCGAGAAATATCGGTAAAAACTTTGGTAGAGTAATTTTATCGGATATTAAATTAAAACTAAATCCACAATGAATTACATATATCAATGTTGAAATTATCTGTGGGATGAATTTTATTGATTTATATAGATGTTCTCTTTGTGAACTTCAAACTCAAAAAACCGTTCGATGCATTTTATTTGCAAACGTGAACAAAGAAAGAAAATCATTCCCAAATACCTCTTCAAGACACCCACTGCCATTTTGAATGTTACGCTTTGCTCGATTACATTACATTTTTTGGACTAATGGATTACATTTTTTTAGCACTAATGCCTAATATTTAATTTCAAGTCATCAAATAGGTTGGCAGGAATAAGTTTTCTTTAACTTCATTACACCATCATAAACAAAATACGTACAGCGTATTTTAACACAAACAAAAATAATTCACAAATATTTACTTCCTCTATAGGAAAAACAGAATTTACGATATAATTATTTCACATCATGTTTTACACTCTACCATGCATACAGCCTGCCAGGTAGCTGCGGCGCGGGAGTAACTTTCCAGAGCCACTCTTCTCCTAAGTTCATTTTTTTGAGGAACGAGTCGAATTTGTGCCTAAAACGAGACCGAAAAGCGATTCATTCTCGTAGGAATAACACTAATTTATTTTTACATGTCTCTTTCTCAGGGAACAATAATGAATAACTAATACTTTAAAGGGTTTTTTGACCAAAAAAAATACCTTTTCGTAAAGCTGAAAGTTTTCTCTTCCTAATGAAGTAATTTGAGGGCCATTTAAAACAAGATAAAGGGTATGAAATTATCTTTTAATATAAAGAGTAATGTTCAGCTGGAACTTGCAATCTTTCAGCTGCAGCCCGCAGCCTCGCTGCAATGCATTCCGACAGCACTCGCTCTTCAGTACTCGAACTCTAGTAGCCTGAGGAGGGTTGCCATGCTTCTGTCTCTCTATTCAGCCTAAGTTCATTCTCCCTCCTGAAAAGATGCACATATTAACTAATAATTGTTATTTTGATTAGTTGTATGGTGGAACCTTTTAGAAACTAATTTTAGATAGATTTTAAGGTACTTCGAAATTGTTCGATGAAATAGTTCACAAAATTTTGCCTGGCTGCTGCATCTAGTTCCAATTTGCCATTGTGTCCAGGCATAAAAAATTTCCTTGAAATTCTTCCCTGACGTCCATTGACATCAGCTCCAAGATGGCGGCCGCCATCTTAGGTACCGGGTGGCTGTCATTGGAGATGATGTAAACGGACGTCACTAGAAACCTTTATTTATAATTTTCACTAGAAGAATTATGGCTACCCCTCACGACCCAACCGCTCTACGTTTGTAATAGGGGGTGAGCGTCCATTATTAATTAAATTATGCTTGGCAAGCTCGCTTCCCTGGCGCGCACAAGCCAACTTCAAAGTTGAATAATTCTAAAATAACGCATCAGCGAGCAGAATGTCATTCATCTAAAACGTTTTAAAATGTGTTCCTTTATTAATTATCGGTAACAAAATTATGAAAATCGTTGACAACATTAAAGTACAAATTGACCTTTTGTTGCTTGGATCATGGTAACATCAAAATAAACAACTTTTCTTCCATTCACTTTTTTCATCAAATGAGTATTTAACGAGGTATAGCGGTAGGTTTGGTTTCGTCTTTGATGACGATCGCGCTGGAAGCGAGACTCCATTGCAGTGATGCCATAACACGGGATCAATGAATTTCTTTCCGCTTTAAACACTGGAGTTGCGGTAAGTCATTTACCGCTGTAACTAAAAAAATACTCATTTCAGACGGAAAGTGTAGAGAAGAAAACTTGTTTATTTTGATCTAATTAACTATGCTTAGGCATTGAAATTTACAAAATCAATTATTGTTCTTTCCTTCAGATTTACCTTATTTTCTCTGTAAACTATGGTAGAAATCTATTCTTTATGAAATAGTGTTTTATACCTTCTTGTACGGAGATAAATTATCATGCTCCTCTAAATAAATCTTAAAATTAAATTGTAAAATTTGCAGAATTAACATGACTATGATATTTTAAACCTTTTTCCTGCAATAATAAGAAATCATTTGAGTTCTATCAGCTTCACCATTATGTTTTTGAAAATAAAAACATCTGAGAACAAAGAGAGATTAGCAAAGCACTGATAATGAATGTATCAAAACTCTTAGTCTCCAACCACTTGCGCCTTTTGTGTACTGTCCAACTGTCTTTTTTGGGAACACGGACGAATCATTCTAAAGTTATCTACTTTCTTTTTTTGTTGGATAAAGCACAACGAAAATTAAAAATATTAGCATTTATTGTTGAAATAATTGATACTACTTTATTGACATACTAGCTGTTATGTACAAGAGCTTGTTGAGTCTCAGAAGATAAAAATTAATTTTTTATTCAATGAAACTCATATACACAGTTATTCTTCTTACTGCAGAATAAAACTATGGAGAAAGCACAAAAAATTACCTCTAAAATTCAGCCATCACTCTCAAGTGCTTTTTTGATGGAACTCAAAACTACTACGGCTGACAATAATAAATTAGTGGCGTGTATTGCAAACAGGCCTTTTACGCAATATTTCATTCAAATTTTGTTGAAAATATTTTACAGAAATTGAAACGACCAGCAAGCAAAATCTTATTTGTACTGCATGAGTTGCTGGTAAAATAAAAGGTTTTTTGAAATTTATTTACGCCCTGGTCCTCCCAGCGCTAGGTTATACATCAGCATATGTATATACATTTATATCGACTGCAAATCTTCAAATTAGGTACCCAACTGCTGCAAATTCTACAACATATCCTCTTAAAACATTCGTTATATATGAATAAAAGAGGGTCAATGTGAAGTTTAATGCAATCACGGAAAATAATAATGCCGATCCCAGGAATCACTAAAGGAACACATTTCAGAACGTTTTACATGAATGACATTCTGCTCGCTGATGCGTTATTTTCGAATAATTGAACTTTGAAGTTGGCCTTGGCGCCAAAGGAAGCGAGCGCGTGAAACGGAATTTAATTAATAACTGAAGCTATTACAAACGTAAAGAGGTTGGGTCGTGAGGGGGAGGCACAGTTCTTCTAGTGAAAATTATAAATAAAGCTTCTAACCCACCCATTAGGGTGATGACCGCAATCTTGTTGACATCGGGTCCAAAATGGCGGCGCCCATGGTGGTCGCCATGTTAGACCCGATGTAAACAAGATTGCGGTCGTCACCCTAATGGGTGGTTTAGAAGCTTTATTTATACTTTTCACTTCACTAAAAGAACTGTGGCTACCCCTCACGACCCAACCTCTTTACGTGTGTAATAGGGGGTTAGCTTCCGTTTTTAATTAAATTACGCTCGCTTCCTTGGGCGCGCGACGGCCAACTTCAACGTTCAATAATTCGAAAATAACTCATCAGCGAGCAGAATGTCGTTCTTGAAAAACGTTCTTAAATGGGTTCCTTTAGTGATTGTTTGGGATATAATTATCAATTTCCGTGATTGCATTAAACTTCACATTGACCTAAAAAAGATAAAAAACTATACTAAGCAAACTTACTGTATCAGAATAAAAGTGGTTAATGTAAAGGAGATGCAACTAATCAATTTTTGAACTTTTGTTGCCTGTATCATGGTAATTACATTGAAATAAACAACTTTTCATCTATGCACTTTTGGGGACAAATGAGTATTTAATGAGTTATAGTGATAAATTACTGACCGCAACTCTAGTGTTTGAAGAGGCAGGTAATTCGTCGAGCGCGTTGTATGGCAACACTGGAATGGACTCTTCCTTCCGACGTGCTCAAATGGTCTCGCGCATTCCGGCCATCTATGACGAAAATTAACATACCGCTATAATTCATTGATAATTTTTATTGTTATTAACCAAAAGATCCTAAAAATGGGTTCAGGCTCCGCAGTCTCTGCGGGGCCGGCAAATAAAAAATTACAAAGTACCCAAACGTACTCTACCCAAAGTAAACCTACCGCTATAACTCGTTAAAAACTCATTTGCTCCAAAAAGTGCATAGAAGAAAAGTTGCTTATTTCAATGTAATTACCATGATACAGGCAACAAAATTTCAAAAATCGATTAGTTGCATCTCCTTAACATTAACCATAAAAGTAAGTAAGAACGCTTCAGCACAACCATACCTTTCAACCCGCAATACCTTACTGATTACTGACACAATTTATCATCAGCAACTCTGTACAATAAGTAATGCTACTGCGGTTGTGGTATATACCGTGACAATGGTTGGGGACTTGAATGTGAGAGCATTAGCAGTAATTATAAAAGGAAAACTCAATGTCACTAGAAACTGGAAAACATGTTTATAGGCATTAATAGCATTATTTTGAGCAATTTTAGTTCTGATACTGAACAAAAATAAAATGAGTAATGTAGGATCATATTTTGTCAACCTTTGAACTGGAATTTCAAACTGTTATCATATCTTGCATATATCATGCAAGGTAATGTATCAAATGGCTTCACTGGACCCAAGTGTGCCAATCAAAAATTGCATTTTACCATGGTTGAAATTTCTATTTTTATTTTATTTTCTTTTTTAAGTATGAATTGCTATCAGGTTATTCTATCAAACTTCATCAAGAAATATCCAGTTGAGGGCACGGTTCGGGTCTATTTCCAGATTATGATCATTTTTCAGTTTATAAACTCATCTTATAGAGATTTTTCTTGCGCATCCAACGATATAATTGGCTTTCAATTACGTCAATTGGTTAGTCTTCTGGACGGAGTAAAAGACGCGCACTAGTGTGACCTTGGGGTGCGCCAATGGATGGGTGACCTCCCTCTTCCCCCCTCCCATTATGAGCCAGTATTGAGTGTTTCTCTACAGGAATAGCATGAGAGTTCATTCATGGCCTTACTTGAAATGCTTTCGTACTCAAACGAAACATTCTATTACTCAGTGATAAATTATGATGGTGTAATTGAGTGTTTGTTTTGAGTCCGACTGCTGAGTCATCAGCTAATTAGCTGGCTATGTAAACATAAACGCCTCCCGGAGTTTTAAAGCTACAGGAATGGCAATTATATCAATCGAAAGGGCTAAAAAGAGCTAGGTAATTGAAAGAAAAAAATTTGCCAGCTTTGAAAAAAAAATTGTTAAAAAAAAACCCTGTTCTGAAACTTGTATTTATTGACTTTTGATATGGATCCTTTCCCACTGTTTTGAAGGTACAGAATCGCTGATAAGACTCAATTCCAACATTAGTAAAGAATGAGATTTTTTTTTTTGAAAAATGGCTTTTCTGAAAACTCACTTTTCAATTTTCGAAAACCTACTCCTCCCACAGTTTTGAAGGTACAGAGATGGCAAGCATACCAATCAATAGCGCGTGAAAAGGAAAAAAGATCCTGTGCAAAAGTTTTTTTAATTTCAATTCACCTTGAAAATTAGAAGCAAATTATTCAAAAAAGTGGAAAAAGAGGCCATTTTTAGGGAAAAAAGTTCTCAAAAATCGAATGTTCGAAAAACTTTTGCACCGGATCTCTGGACAAGACGATTTTCTATCTAGAAAATATTTTCTCAGTTCTGCGAGTTCAAAATTGTAGGAGTAGGATTTTCCGCAACTCATGTTTTTTCATGTTTTTTTTTTAAATAATCTTATTCATGTATGGTTACGAAAGATACATACAAATAAAAAAATATTCATAACAATTTACACCTATGGTAGATATCTCAGAAAAATCCACCGAGAACTTACAGACTTTTTTTTACCCCGAACCGTCCCCTTAAAACAGGTAGAGTAGTTTTATTGAACATCAAATTTTTGAATTTACGATCAATTACATACATCAATGTTGCAATTATCTTTTTGATGAGTTTCATGGTTTACATAGGTCTTTTTCTGTACCGGATACTCAGAAACTATTCATTGCATTTTATTTACAAATGTGAATAAAGGATGAAAGTTATTCTTAAATACCTCTTGGAATTGCCCTCTGCCATTTCGAACATATCACATTATAATTCTTCATGCCTAATATTGCATTTCACGTTGCCATATTGATTGGTAAAAAATTAGTTTTCTTCAACTTAATGAAACCATTGAATTGTAATAAAGAAAAATATGAAGTCTCCTACAATGCCCTCCAAAACCAAATATGTGAATGTTTGCGTACTTGATAGTCCAAAACCAAATATGTGAATGTTTGCGTACTTGATAGGAAAAGTGAATTTACAATATAACTACTTCATTGGAAGCTGCCAGAGAGCTGCGGCAATAGAGATCTGTTCGTTTCCAATGTGGGAACTAAATTTGTGTCTGGAACGAGGCTGAAGAGCAATTAATTCTCATAAGAAAGACTGGGATTTATTCTGCCCTGGCCCTTTCACAGGAAACAATAATTTACTATTACTTTAAGGGAAGCATTTTGACAAAACGGTCAACTTTGGTTCTATTGGACGTACGTCTATGAAAATTTGCAGACTACTAGATCTCCACATTTGTAACAACTTATCTTAAACAAAAATTTTTCATAAGGCCATAGAAAATTTTTTATTTGAAAAAAAAATTTATCTATATACATATATTATTCAGTAAATCTTCGAAATTTACAAAGCTAGAGCAATGCGGTTTGTTGCATTTGAAAGTCAAACGTGCGCTCTATCCATAATACGGGTGGAATTTTTGATTTATTTCATTCCGAATTTATATGAATTTTTTTGTCAGAGTCTCAATGCAAAAGTTATAATTTTAGGGTAAAAAGTCTATGGAAAGCTTTACAGAAACAATTTGGAAAATCCCCCCGTATTATAGGTAGAACACACATTTCACTTTCAAATGCAACAAACCGCATTGCTCTAGCTTTGTAAACTTCGGAGTATTACGACAAACGTCTTGATAAGTTACTTTTTTTATAAAACCTATTTTTAAGAAAACAAAATGCTTCTCCTCCTACATTTTTTGAGCTACAGTGATGATTTTGGTATCATTGGATGCAGAAAAACAAGGGCTTTACAATGTATTGAGAAGCTTTTCAAAATTCATTCTTGTTTCAAAGTTATGACGTCATAAATTTGAATTTTCTTGAGAATATTTTGATTTTTTTTCTTTTTAATTTTTTAAATTTTTATATTGGAAATTTGAGGAAAAGCATTCAAGTTTTTGGAATGTCCACGTTATTCTGCATCCAATGATACCAAAATCATTACTGTAGCTCAAAAACTATCAGAGAAAAAGCATTTAGAAACCCCCCCCCCCAAATGTCGTTTTCTATGATTTCCCATTTTCTTTTCAAGAAAATCGCATTTTGTCATGAATGATAAATGATTCTAAATTGTATTTCCTATCAGTATACCAAATTTCATTGCTCTAAATTCAATAATAAAAAAAATATTCGGATAAGGATGAGGAATATGAATGATGAAATATAAAAAAAAATGAAATGGAAAAAAATTGAAAATTTCAGATTTTTTTTTTTTTTGTCCACGTTATTCTGCATTCAATGATACCAAAATCATTACTGTAGCTCAAAAACTGTA
The DNA here is from genome assembly GCA_030386875.1 of Morinoia aosen. Taxonomy (NCBI): domain Eukaryota; kingdom Metazoa; phylum Arthropoda; class Malacostraca; order Amphipoda; family Talitridae; genus Morinoia; species Morinoia aosen. The sequence goes on from CM059568.1 coordinate 51,021,307, forward strand.
GGAGGAGAAGCATTTAGAAAACCCCCCCAAAAATGTCGTTTTCTATGATTTCCCGTTTTCTTTTCAAGAAAATCGCATTTTGTCATTGATGATAAATGATTCAAAATTGCATTTCCTATCAGTATACCAAATTTCATTGCTTTAGGTTCAAAAATGAAAAAAAAGGTCCGTAAGAGGGATGCCTTCCCCCCCCCCCCCCCGGGAGGGACGTTAGCTCTGGGGTAGGTTCCTGATATTTTTACAGACATTCGGGGACATGTCTCTAACTCATTTAAAGCAATAAAAACAAAAATCGGGAGAATCGACCTTTGGACTCAGATGCCCCCAGATGCCCCCCAAAATGGTTCCCTTAAAGGAATTTTTACCAAAAGACTTGCACCTTTTTGCACAACTGAGTTTCCTTTTTCTAAAGAAATAATTTAATGGCCATTTAAAACAACAAAATATCTTTTAATATGATGAATGATGTTTACTTGTTCACGTTTGTTCAGTTGCTGTCTCTCTCATCAGTTTGTAGACAAAATTAGTTTGAGGAGGTCTGCGATGCTCCTATCACTTGATCCAGCTGTCCAAGTTCATTCTCCTTGTAAAAAAGGAAAGATGCATATAATAACATGAGAACAAAAACAAATGCATTTATATGTTTTTCTCTCAATCTGTTATAAAAATCATGAAATAGGCTGTTATGGTACTCATGTATATTTACTAGTAAAGAATCATTGTGTCAACATGCTGAAAACTAATCTAGATTTTTTTGTCAATCTTATTGGAAAACATAGTATTTGTATCATACAAGGCATTAAGTATGAACTGGTACACACAAAAGTTCCCTCAAAGGGATACAGCTATTGTCTCTATGGGAATTAGCGCTCCCAGGAGGACTATGTATGGGCTCGAGCTAAAGTTTAGGTAGGCTTTCTTTTTGTTAAAATATTCTGCATTCCCTTAACTCCATACTGAATGGTGCCTTCTTTCTTCCTCTCTTTGGATCTCATTTGTTGAGGATAGGGAGGCTTAAATTAACTAATAATCTAATCTAATAGTACACACATAAGTGCAGTGATAGGTATAGATTATGTATCCTGTCTCTGAAGTGGGTTAAAAGGGACTAAAACAACAGTTGAACATATGGTTTTGGAATGTAGTAAAAAAGAGCTTAAGAGAGATTCTTATGAATAGGGATTTTTAAGTAATGTAGAGAAAACTAGTGACATTAGATTTGCCAAATGTGATTCAGATATGATCTATCTTGCAGGGTTGGATAAAGAATACAACCTAACCATTACTGATGCAGTGAAAATTTTTTAGTACATTTTTGGAGTAGGAAAATGAATAATTTTGAGCAGTCATTTTGATATGATTTTGATATCTTATGCATAAAAGTTTACTTATGACAAGCCAGCTTTCAGGGTGAATTGTTTGATACCCTCATGGTTGATGTTACATAGAATGACTGTGGATGCCCATGTCAATTTCCTCTGACAAGTCTACTCCAGTGGCAAAGAACTATAAGGATTCATTTTACATTGAAGAGAATTGTTTATTGCAATGAAAGACTTGACAGCCATCAGCTCTTACTTCCAACCTCTATTTGTTGAAAAGTATATTTTCCTCTACTGTGTTGTAAAGTTAAACTGTTGATATCTTGGACATTAAACTCTCAACAGGATTTTTCTATAAAATTTTTCTTGCATTTCAGAGTTGAAGTATATGGGGCTATTTGTGTGAAAAGCTATTCCCAAGCTAAATAATTGGAGTGTTGTTGGTGTAGCCAGTGATGAGCTCTGAATTATGGGAAAGCTATTTTTTATTATATTGAGTTCATAGCTGATTGTAAAGGAAATTTTCTTTTTGTTTATAAATGATTGTAAAGTTTTGTATTGCAGTTTACATGATTATGACCGCAGTTTTAGTTTCTTTATATGCATGTGACTTTTAAAGATACCAACCAGGAGATAATGGAAATATGAATCTTTGACATATTTTGAACTGTGTATCAAAATTAAATGTCAATTGACTCTTATTCCTTATATTTGTGTTCAAAATTAGCAGCTGCTACTCTTCTTTAACCATTGGCATTTTTGTCACTTGTTTTGGTTTTTTAGATGTTTTTAACTATCGAGAACTGAGTGTAAAGCTTGTGTCATGAATAACATGTAATACAACAGTTGGGTTCTTTTAGACTGCATGTAATTTTAGATTGAAAATTCTAAAATTGCCATTTTAGAATGAAAGTTCACTTATTAAAGCCACTAATGATTCATTCAATGGAATTTCTCATAGGTAATTTCTTGAAATGAATCCTTATACACTTAATTAAGGACAGCGTTCCTCTTCTGGAACTTTTTTTTATTATTAGAGCAATGAAATTTGGTATACTGATAGGAAATGCAATTTGGAATCATTTGTCATTCGTGAAAAAATGCAATTTTCCCCATAGGAACGAGATATTCATAGAAAACGAGATTTTTGGGAGGGTTTTTCAAAATGCATTGCCTTTGATAGTTTTTGAGCTACAGTGATGATTTTGGTATCATTGGATGCGGAAACATGTGGAAATTCCAAAAACTTGAAAGTGTTTCCCCAAATTTCCAGTTTTAAATAAAAAATAAATTGAAAAAATTTGAGAGCAACTTTTTTTTAAAAAAAATGCGGATTTATGACATCATAACTTGAACAACAATTAATTTTGAAAAATATTGCAAGTTTTTGGAAAGCCCTTGTTTTTCTGCATCCAATGATACCAAAATCATTACTGTAGCTTAGAAACTGTCGGAGGAGACGAATTTTCAAACCCCAATGTCCAAGGTTCTCAGTATAGGCAGAACAAAGATATGTGAACAATTGTAATTAAAATTTTTGGTTCAGGTTAGACCCCTGAAATCATTATAGAGTAATCCAGAGACATAGGAGATGACAGCAACGTCACGTTGTGAAGAAAGTGCCATGAGGGAGGTGTAGCATGATAAAATACCACTTCCCCTCTCCTTCCCCCTATTCTTCAAACCCCCATAGCGGGCGAACGAATGAACGTACGAGTCTCATTTTTTCTCAAGATGTATCTGACCTCTTGCACTTCTTATAGCAGCAAAAATCCCAGTTTCTCAAGTGATCTCAGAAACATGGATTCCTATGGGGGATGCTGTCCATAAAAATTTCATGGACAAAGAGATAATTTTATTGTATGAAGGGTATTAAGGAAAATGTCAAGCTGGAATAATAGTAGTATGCCAATGTCATTTGACTCGAGGTATTTTGTCATATTGCTTCAATTTTTGTTTGTTCAGTGTATATGTTTACCAAGTATCCTCTGCTACTCAGCACAATTTTACTAAACTGTTATTAAGTTCTTATTAAAAATAATGTGATACACATTAGCTACTTGGCTTATGTAGCCTCAGTTGGCCTATTAAATTATGTATAGATGTTCTATGAAGTTGATTTCTTTTCTGAAATGTCTCTTACTTTCTTACATTTCAGGTTACCTGAGCTGTTACCAACTCAGTTGTTTTATAGGTGCTCATTAAGTACCTACAGTTTAGTTAATTTTACCATAGCTTGCCACTATGGAAGTTGTATTTGGAATTTATTTGGGGAACAGTACAAGCTGTGTTGCTGTTAACAAGGTAAGCATAATCTTTTTCAGTTTTGTTGTACTTAATTAAGGTTTTTTCTCATTTTGTTCTTCAAATGTAAGTAATTTTGTTTGTCACACATTCATGGGTTATTTCAATCAACTTGGTGGTAACTTCTACTTTCTAGTGTGAATAATATTTGTGGTGCAGTTAGGGATTCTTGCTATTTCTACCAAAACTATCAGAGTAGTAAGTGGAAATTTATCTCAAATTGAAGATAATTCATAAAATGTGAATTTTATAATGCAAGCTTATAGTCAATGATTTGAAAAAAGCAGTTCAATGAAATGGATGTACATTCTTTGCTGTACAAGATATAGGATAGTGAAGCAAAATAATGTTGTTAAATGCATCTGCTGCATAGTAGAAATAGGCTTTTATTCATTGAATTGGTGAACCTGCCTACCAAATAGAATATCAGAATTTTGGAGTGGCTGTGTGTTTCTCTTTTGCCTTTGCTCTCTTCTTTTGGCTCCTTATGAAATCTCATTTTACAGCTTCATTTTAGAGCAATTGAAGCTTCTGTAACCTCATGACTGCTCTCTCTTTGTCAATGGGTTGTAGGCATCATTGTAAGCTGTGCTCATCACACTTCTGTGCTAGTGTTGGTTGGTCTTCTATCTTGTTTCAGAGCTGTTGAGAAAATTTTGTCTTTGTTTGTAGTCTTGTCTGTTCAGTTCTATCTTCTGAAATACTTTGATTCCTCTACTTTTAAACTATGTATTAGCCTATTTCTTCCTGTACTTGGGATAGATTCTTCTTTTGATTCTTACCTTTTGATTCTTCTTTGAAACTTGAAATTTTATTCCTGGGTAGCATTTGAGGTAGTTTGTAGTTGAAAAATGATGAAAAAGGAAAGTGAGTGTTCTGCTAGATGTTGGTTACTTGGAATCTTGATTTCTTCTGAGTGCAATGAGTGCAACAGCAATCAATGGAATGAACTCTTGGCAATGTTGTAATTATTGCTATAAATGGATTTATGCTTGAAAAATTTTGGTTGTGTGAGGTGAGATTTTTCTATATCTCGGATTATCATATTCCATATTTTTTATCTCCTTAGTACAGAAAAGAGGGCATGACAGCAATTAAAAAATATATATATATATGTTTAAAACAGTATAAGGATGCAGCACAATCTATTCATTTTTGATATCATGAACAATGTCATTATAAAGTTCACATTTTCTGTTTTCCAATTTTTACTTTCAGAATGGAGAAGTGAATGTAGTGGCAAATGCTGGTGGTGAACGAGTCACTCCAGCAGTTGTTGCAGTGCATGATGATGAAGTTGTGACTGGTCTGGCAGCCAAGCAAGGCTTGGTGCGACACGGCCAGCGCTCTGTTCTGGGTGTGCTGCGTGACATCTCGGCTACTGAACTCAACACATCAGATGCCTCTCGGGGCACTTGCTTGCCTGAGTGGGATGAAGATAGGGATGTTTCGTATTGTGTTCAAACTGATTCTGGCCCCAGGACAGTTCAGGCTTCTAATGTTATCAAGCATATATTTCTCCAACTTAAAGGTAAGTGTATCAGATTTCAGGTGGAAATGATTGAATAGCTTAGAGGGTTGAATGCATTGTTAAGTAAACTAATTTTATTGAAAATGTGATGGAACACTCATCATTTTGTGCTTGGAAAACAAACAGTTGTGTATTTTTCTTCATATGAAATTAGTGCAAAGAAATTGAGAAAGTTTTTGAATTTGATGCTCTAGCTAGTGTCTGTGGTACTGCATTTGCTATTAGTTTTGATATACTTTCAAAGAAAGAATTTGCCATGAGAATTAGGAGTTAAAACCAAATGATATGGCTTGGTAATTTCATTGCAAGTTTCCTGATTGAAGAACAATAAATCTTTCATTGCTTGTGTGTTGTTGCAATATAAAATATAGTGTTTGCTTATTGATTCACTGATTTAACATGGTTAGCAACTGAGTGCATCTATGTATTTGCTTAAAATTAAATTTTGGATACTCTGAAGGCTAGGGTGTCTGTCTTCTGAAAAATTGTAAATCATCAATTTTTTGCGTAGCTAAAATCTTGAGTTTTTGTGAATGTAAATTACTTATTCTAAGTAACATTTGTGAGTATTAATGGTTCATGAAAGAAGACAAAATGACTGATTTCTCATTAGAACCAGAATGGAAAGTTATTAGCCATTTTCATGGTATTTTTGTGGCACATAATTTTTTGTTCAAAATTTCTTTTATAGACATAAGCTCAAGCATTGTAACAATAATATCTTTGATATGATGTTGTAATGATGGGTGTGAATAATTTGACAGGCCAACAGAGATACCATCATTAGAGATGCACACCATGCATTTTGAAAGAGGTAATGCAAGCGTTGAATTCAACCACGTATGTATTTCAGATGTATCGTCGCGTCACAACAGCGCAGCACAGTGCACCGCATGCCTGTGCTTGCCAGCGTGGGTGTCCAACAAGGCAGTGAGCATATGCAAGAGTGCTGCTCGTGAGGCAGGCTTCAAGCTGGTGGCTGTGGTCCTGCAGCCCGTTGCTGCCTGCCTGGCCTATGACCTCTTGGCTGATCGTGCTCTGTCCATGTAAGTGTCCACCTCATTCATGTTTAATTGGGGCACTTCTGTACCTCTGCATAAGGTTTTTATTATTTTGTTGGATATTCTTAGTTAGTCAGAGATTCCTGTGGTACATAATTAAGTGGCTGAGCTGACTCTGAATGATGAGGACCCTGGTATGATGATGGCTTAGTATCTATGTGGTGTTTTCACTAGACTACAACTCTCTAATGTTGATAGTAAACAGAGAAGGTAGAATGTAAGAAGATAGAGAGAAGCTCATCTATTTATTGAGCGTGCTCTTCACTTACTCTCTCTACGCAGGTTAGGATTCTGAAAAACCTATTGTACTTTCCAGCTGTAATAATAAAGATGTTCCTTCTTGACTTACCTGCAATTTCAACCAGTGCTGTGTTCTTTCTTAGAAGCTGACATTTCGATTTATACCCATTTTTTCAAGTAAGCTGAAATTTAATCTATCACCTGTAATTCTGTGTGCTGTCAAATGGATAAAAAAATGGTGGATCATTTTTACACATACCTCTGTATGCATTAATCAAATTTTTGTTGATATCAAAGTTATTTGAATTCCATAGAAGAAATTGTGGTTGAAATTGAGTGTCCGTGCAGTTTTTTATCTTGATCTTTTTGATCTATCAAAATTACACCATCTGTGCATGCAATGTTATTCGCATGCTGTGCTTATCTTGAAAGTGTATTCCATATTGCATGTATGTAAATTATGTTAGTCTGTGCGGTATTTTTTAATTTTCTAGGTATGTTCTGGATGTTATCTCTCTCTTCACGGGTGCTATACAACATGCTTCTTGTTCAGCTTATCGAGCTTTACATGCTGCTTATATCAGCTGTGCCAGACGAAGTTTATTTCAAATTGTTTAGTTATAGGTTTGATTGATGTTCATATGAGGCTTGATCAATTGCAATGAATTCATTTGTTACTGTTGGGTCTTACTAAAACAGTGTCTTTTTGTTTCATCTTTGACTTTCTGTAGCAAATTTTAATGGAGGTAATGAATGCTGATGATTGTTAAAAAATGTATTCAGAGCATTTATTTAGTGCATTTTCTTTTTATTTCTTCAGCAAAACTGATTTAAAAAATATAAGCAAGTTTAAACTGAAATCATTCAACTTGTTTTTAAAATGCTTCTTTGCATGGGCATTTTTAATGCTGGTAATCATGTTTCTTGAAGTATGCATGTTTTACTCTAACTTCAGTTAGTTGTATGAATATACTCGAAAGTTTTCAGTGTATTAACCTGCAAGTGTACTTGGCAATGCTGTTGTTCTTAGAAGTAATGTCTATTCAGCCATATAACCTAGTAATGTCTATTCAGCCATATAACCTAGTAATATCTGTTCAGCCATATAACTTAGTAATATCTGTTAAGCCATATAACTTAGTAATATCTGTTAAGCAATATAACCTAGTAATATCTGTTAAGCAATATAACCTAGTAATATCTGTTAAGCAATATAACCTAGTAATATCTGTTCAGCCAAATAACTTAGTAATATCTGTTAGGTCATATAACCTAGTAATATCTATCCAGCCACATAACCTAGTAATATCTATCCAGCCACATAACCTAGTAATATCTGTTCTGTCATATAACCTAGTAATATCTATTCAGTTGGCTTAGGTTCAACCATGTAAATCAGCTGTATGACCCATCAACTGATGCTACCTACCCGTACAGACTTGTGGTGACACTGCATCTCGGCGAGAGTGGCGGCCAGGGCTCCCTGGTCGAGATAGGAGGCGGGATCGCCACCGTGAGAGATTCCACACACTCTAAACTTCCCCCAGGCTCCGCCATCACCAACAAGCTTGTTGAACACCTTGCCAAAGAGTTCTATGCGTGAGTTACTGTGAAATTTATAGTCTGATCTGGTCTTGTTTTTATAAGTTGTGTTACTTGTTGGATCTGTTGTGATGAAGAAATATTTTTTTAAAATTTTTAATTGGATTTGATATTTTTTTTTATGTTTTGTTACTTGTTGGCTCTGTTGTGATTAAGAAATGGTTTTCCATTCAAGTGAGATTGGTGTCAAGTACATCAAAGATTTAATACTGTGTTTTTGTCTTTAACATATGCTGGAGAGCACTTGGTCATACTTTTTGTTTTCTAAGGGTGTTTAGCAAAGGCATGGAAAGAATTTTAGACTTAAATTTTAGGGGCTGCTTGCTAAGTTATTTCTCTTGGTTTGACATCTAAGAACATTAGTGAATTGAAGACTTGATAGTATCCTAAGAAACTCCCCTCGGTAGAGGATTTACTTTTGAAGGAACTAGTTTTTCAGTATTTGTTGTATAATATTCATTTTTACTGATAGAAAGTGAAAGAATTTCCCCTCAGGGGGATACAACTATTGTATCTATGGGAATTAGCACTCCCAGGGGGACAATGTGAGGGCCCGAGCTAAAGGTTAGGTAGGCTTTCTTTTTGTTAAAATAGAATAGTTTTTGTTTTGTTACGGACCATCTTTTTTCGGTTCACTGCTGTCCTGTTTTTCAGCACCTACTACTTTCTTCTTCAACTTTGACCTTGTTTCATGAACTTCTTTCCTAGCTTACTGTTTCTGTGCACTTTGTGCATAGATTCCGCGTTCCCTCAACTCCATACTAAATGGTGCCTTCCTCTTTCCTCTCTTGGAACATCTTTGTCGTGGTTAAGGGAGGCTAAAACTTTCTTATATAATAATAATAATAATAATAATAATAATAATAATAATAATAATAATAATAATATATAAGTGAAAGAATTTTTGAAATTCCCAAAATTTGAATATCCCTTCAAAGTAATTTGCTGGCGCTACAAGTTGTGTTGCTATTCTCAACGATTATGTTGAAATTTGTGTAGTATTTCTTGCTTACAACGCCATAAGCAGGAATTTGTCATTGAACTATGCTCCTTTTTTGGGAATTGCTTTACCCTTTGGCCACTGAAAATTTTCCATAGTGTTGAAAATATTCCTTGCATGAAATAAATTTTAAATTACCCAAGTATGGGGGATTTCACCCATGCTCATGATTTGCTTGCTCATTTCAAAAGTAAAATTGGATAAAATCTCAATAGGTTTGTTGAGCAACAAAATGGGCACCAAGGAGTACTTTCAGATATATTTCGTGACTTTGCCTCGTCCGAAAACAAATGAAATTATTGTAGTAAGCCTCTTTTTAATTTGATGTAAATATAAAATTTTCTTCGCAAATTCCTATGTATAAATGAAATGGGAATTGATGACTAACGATAGAATACGGTTTTGTGACGGACGCCGATTACCCCCAAATGTTCCCAACTATCCCATTATTTTACCCTGTTATCAAAACTGCTTTAAAATGCCACTCTTCATTTTCATGTCTCAGCACTGACTAACTTAGTAGATTAATTTTTAGTGTTCTTTTTCACTTTCCTGAAAACTTTTGTTAATAAGTCAATGTTAATGTGGGGTCATTTTCTTCACATTATGTCAGTTTTTAAATTGCTATTGAAAATAGATCCCAAGTTATCAATGGATTGTTTGGAATGACAGACTTTGCACTACTCTGTAAATAAAGCCACAGGCTTCTTGTGCTTGTTTCCCCTCAGGGGGATACAACTATTGTATCTATGGGAATTAGCTCTCCCAGGGGGAAAATGTGTGAGGGCCCGAGCTGAGAATTAGGTAGGCCTTCTTTTTGTTGAAATAAAATATTTTTTGTTATGTTGAGGACCACCTTTTTTCGGTTCACTGCTGTCCTGTTTTTTCAGCACCTACTGCTTTCTACTTTAACTTTTATCTTGTTTCATGAACTTCTTTCTCAACTTACTGATTCCATGCCCCTTCTGCATAGATTCCCCATTCTCTCATCTCCAGACTAAATGGTGCCTTCCTCTCTTCGATACGCCCTTTTTTGTAGCGGTTAGGGAGGCTTAAACTAACTTATAATCATAATCATTCTTGTGCTTGTTAATATTTGTTGCTCAAAAATTAGTTAGTGGAAGTTCTGATGCATTCAATCATGTTTATTTGCAGAAAATATAAGGGCGACTGCCTGGACAACAAGAGGTCGCGCCAGAAGCTGTACAATCAAGCTGAGACCGTGAAACATGTTCTGTCTACGTTGCCTTCTGCCTCAGTGAGTGAATGTTGATTTTCCCAGATCCTGATTCTGCTGAGGCCTATTCAAATTTATCAAAGTTAGTAGTAGTGGTTAAGCAGCAGTGATGTTGCTGAGTCCTATTTAAATTTATCTGTTAGTAGTAGTGGTTGAAGAGCAGTAGTGATGGTGCTGCTTTTTATTGCTTATGAGCTATTCTTGGAGTTAGTTCGCGAGTGTATGTTTATTCAGATCCTCCTGACGTTTCTTACCATTCAAAGCAACGTTAGGTCATTGTTATTCTTCTAACCTCTTGAATGAATCATCAGTGGAGCGCATTCAAATTTTATAATTGGTGAATTAAAACCGGTTCAAAGTTAGTTCATGTATGGGGGAAAATATTTGTTAGAATTCGGTATGTTGTGGTGGTGCAGTGCTTATAACTTATTTTGTTCATTATTAATAACCGATTTCGAAACTTGCGTTAGAAACAGGCTAGAGTCGTCTCCAGTGTAGTATTGGTCACTAGCCTATATCGTACAGATGTTTAATATTTCGAAGATAGTTGCCTCTTGAATGAATTATAATCATTCAGTATTGTGATTGTGCTGCATTTTTGCTAAATTTGCCAGAAAATATGTAGGTAACAATTGTTTTTTGATAAGGGAATTATGAAGTGGATGGGGAATAATTTTTAAAAAAATTTTCAGCTATATTATATTCATAATCACTATTAACGCTTTACCTTTCAACCAATACTAAAGCGTTGATCTTTCTAATTATCATAGTTTGAATTTGAGTTGAATTATACTTCTTCATGTCGACATACAACCCTTACCAATCATTTTGGGCCGATCCAGGCTTCAATGAAAAGTATGCACATTAACCTCTAGCTCGTTATGTTTGTCGATAGTTCTACATTAAAGTTAGTTGAACTCGAAATTAATAATGCTTCTCAATGATCAGGTGAACGTAGACTCGTTGTGGGAAGGCATGGACTTCTCGTGCCAGGTGTCGCGTGCACGCTTCGAGGGCCTCATCGGGTCTCTACTCAATGACTTCCTGCAGCCCACCCTCGACATGCTGTCAAAGCTCAGCGTCGAGCCTGCGCTCGTCAAAAAGGTCTGTGCTTCTACTTGGTATTTAGAGTATTTTTTTTTAGTGTAGGTTACGGTGTATGAAGATAGGGATGCAATTTGCTTTTAAGGATGGTTGTCATGGTGACGCTGTGAAACAGGGATGTTAATCAAACTGGTTTCATAAAGATTTTTGAAATAGCAAATTGATTGGGGTACTTAACAATAACGTATGTTTTTAATTTGTCCTTTCTACATCAGACATGTTTCACACTTCGGTTGCTAATTTCAAAATAATTAGACTGGTATTCGTTTACTGGGTCTTTTCAATTCATTGTTCTTCATGTTTGAGTGCGAGTCAAAATTCGCCCGTCGCCTCCTAATGGGAGTGTTTTTTTTAAATACACCAAGTTTATACTTTTGCCTTGTTGGTCTTGGTTCAGCATGGAGTTGAATTTGTCAGAAGCATTTTCCATTAAGTTTTAATTTATTCACGATATACTCTGCGTCCATCCTAACATACTCGAAGTGGGGTTACCGTAGAGGGCTTCCAGCTGTTGTAGTACGAAGCCAAATTACACCATTTAAGAACCCGAATCTTTGACGCAGTGGTGACCTAACTCGTATCTGTTACGTGTAGCTTCGTCTGTACTCTACTTGCCTAGTGCATGATGCGAGAGGCTGTGCAACACGATTAGAGCTGAGATCAGTGAGTGAGTGATGTTCAAGATATTAGTGTGAGCTTACCTAGTCTTTCCATGATTAGTTGAGGGAAAAACGCGACTGTGTTTAATTGATGCTTCTTAGAGGTAAAAATGGGAGGTCCCGAGCTGAGAGTTAGGTAGGTCTTCTTTGTGTTGAAATGAAGTTTCTTTTTGTTGTTGTTAAAGACCAACTTTTTTCGGTTCACTGTTGTCCTGTTTTTCAGAACCTGATATTTTCTCTTGAACTTATATCTTGTTTCCTAACTTTCCTTTAACTTACCGTTTCTATGTGCATTGGATACTGTGCGAGAACAGACCTTGTGCATAGATTCCGCGTTCCCTTAATTCTATACTAAATGGTGCTTTCATCCTTCCTCTTTTAGAACATCTTTACTACGCGGTGCAATTTTTGCGCGTGTATGCGCGTTTTAGTAAATAAATGTTGTGACTTCTTTTTTGCCCGAATCAATGTAGATGATTGCAGGTGTAGATGGTATGTTATTTATATAATTGCCAATTTTGAAACCAGAAGATTACCTTCTATATTAGCTTATTCTGGGTGTTATGCTGTCTTTCTTAAAATCAATGCCGTTTTTCGCATGAACGATTGCATGAACCTCCGCGAAGAGCGGTGAACCTCCTTTACGGCACCGCCGTGTGCAGCTGACCCTTCAGTACTTGGCGCGGTTGGAACAAGTACCCTTGTCTCCTGCATGGACCAGCGTGCATGCGCCACTAGGCCGACATCTGCCTTTCCCTTACTTTCTGCCCTCATCGGAAGATTATTCGGTAGTCGTGGCTGCAATGCAGCTGAGGCCAATGAGAATACAACCAGTGTTCTTGGAAAGTTTTCCCACGTGGCGTGTCCCAATCGGGAGTTTTTGTCCGGGATGTCAAATGCCTAAGAAGGATTCTATGCCTACACACATACTAAAGGGGATCTTTTTGGACCATATTGCCGAAAAACATGCCCGTGCGATGAAGTTCTATACCGACGGCTCAAAGGTGGGAGACGCTGTAGGGTGTGCCGCTGTATCGGGGGAGTTGGTGAGCGCCAAGAGATTGCTCCCAGAGTCGTCCATTTTCACTGCGGAACTTTACGGTGTGCTGGAAGCCCTCCGACTAATTAAACATTGTGTGTATGATACTTTTGCTATTTTTGTGGATTCTAAAAGTGTGGTGGAGGCCACTCGAGAGCATAATAGTACCCATCCGCTCGCTGGTGAAATCGTCATGAACTTAATAAATTTAACACGTGAGCGTAAATCTGTGACGTTGTGCTGGGTGCCCGGCCACGTAGGAGTGTCTGGCAATGAAAGAGCTGACCAGGAGGCTAGACGGGCCGCAGAGGCAAATGAAGAGACTCTAAATCTGATGGTTCCTTTCCGAGATTATTACCCTCGGATCAAAGCGGCAGTGAGAGAACGATGCAGGGTGCGTACAGGCATGGAGAAGCATGGAAAGTAGTTGAATTTCGAAAATAAAATTCAAGGCCTCGAAAGTAGTGGAATTTTAAAAATGGTCATCGAAAGTCATGAAATTTTAGGATTTTCGTGAAAAGAAAATTTTACTGTTGAAAATTTTCGTTCCGTTTGGTCCGCATTGAGCGAGGCGTTGTCAGTAACCTTCGAGTGTTGCTTGTGCTCTGATTGGTTGATACAGCTACGTCTTTAGTGTCCGCGATTTTGATTGGTTCTCAGGCGTCACGTGAAACCAAACGCGCTCAGTGTGACTGAAGACACGCGCAGCCGCGCTCGCTCGGACCATTGTTGACCTGTCGCCACTGTTGAACATTTTCGAGCTGAGTTTTTATCATCGGTCTTGACCATCCCGTGTGTGTGTGACTAGAGTTACGGTGCCGAGACTGAGCTGAGGAATTATCGTCATGCCAGGCAGTTGTTCTTTCAACAACTTGTGGTTGCGAGACAAAGACTTTCAACAATGGATAGCACCGCATCCCAAACTGAAAACAATGGCGGTTTGCACCGCGTGCGAGTCGGAGTTCGACATCGCCAACAATGGCCAGGCTTCAGTGGAAAGGGGCTTTTCTGTGAGCAAGCAGCTCATGGAAGTCAACATGGGTGAGAACACCATCGTGGCGCAGAGAGTGGTCATGGACCAAATCAAACATGTAGGAGGTATCTCCAAGGTTGACATTTCCAAGAAACTCCTCTTTTCAGCTTCACAGGGCAGACAGCGCTATCAACACTACCTGGATCAAAAGAAGGAAGAGGCAGAGAAGCAGAAGAAGGGAGAGAAGAGGAAGAGAGAACTGGATGAAGTGGAGAACCTGAAGACAAAACGGAAGAGGATGGAGGAGAGTCTGCAAGCGCTGGTGGAGGATGCTGACAGCTTTGCACGGAAGGCAGAGGACAAGAATGATTTGCGCCTACTGGCAAAGTCAAATGCATTGAGGAAATCAGTCAAAGACAAGCAAGAACAACTCAAGGGGCTGAATGCGGAAATTAATGACAAACTTAATGCACTGGCAAATGCATAGCAGATGCTATTGAACTCTCCAGCATGACTGTTTGGTGTTGTGATGATCATTTACACATTTATGAAAACAAGACCTGCAAGTAATGATGAATGTTCTGTGAAGTTTATGACTGAAATACATTTATTGTGCTGCAATTTAACTTTGTGTGACATTATTTTGGGCAGAGAGAGGTAGTGAAAATGTGATTTGGTTGGCATAAAAAGTCATGAAAAAGTAGTGGAATTTTGAACCTCATAGCCTGTACGCACCCTGACGATGGCAGCAGGAATGGGACAACGCTGCTAACGATAGCAATAAATTAAGGAGCATTAAACCCACTATACGTGAGTGGATATCGTCCAGTTGTCGTGGTCGCCGGTTAGAGGTGATGCTTTTTCGCCTCCGTATTGGCCATACGCGGCTAACACACGGCCACCTGATGGAGCGGCTACCACAGCCGCAGTGCGAACGGTGTCGTGTGCCTTTGACTGTAAAGCACTTCCTCGCGGAGTGTCCCCTGAATGCTGTTGCCAGGAATCTGCATTTTCCGCACCTTCGCGGTTGTGCACAGGATGTTTTGATTGGAATACTTGGGGAGGCTGAGCGGTCAACTTATAATGTGACAGCGCTGCAGTCGTTTATTGGAGCGTGTAATCTGCCTTCAAAAATCTAGCCTGAAGATTCTACGCATGGTAATGCGATGTAAACACTGAACCATAAAATGGCCGGGCGCGCTGCGCAATGCCCCTGGGGGTTTCAGCGCGGGTAAGGCGCCCGGCCATAATTGGGTGGGCAGCTGAGACCCCCATTAAGGGGTTAGGCTGCTGCTCAATGTCCAAACTGTGCATGTACCTTAAGATGATTATATGAACTGATTGAACCCTAAGCATGAGGAGTATGGTATTGAACTAGCAGCTCGTTTATTACTGCTGCTGCTGCTGCTGCTGCTGCTACTACTACTATATCTACTACTGTTGTCACCAATGAAATCAAGTGTTGTTCAGATCACGCTCGTGGCTATCGCGTCTTTGTTCGTTTAATAGTTGCTGTGACTTGCGTTGCGATGTTTGTGGCAGTGAGACCTCGAAATTTGAGAAGTGGAGACAACCTGAATTGCGAGACCTTCGGCGCGACATAGTGCAGGCACTGAAGCGCTAGCAAATTGATGTTATTACTACTACTACTACTTTTCGATTGCATGACATTGACTTAGGATATGTGCAAAGCTCTTTTAGGTCCGTAAGAAGCAGTCATTGAAGTTTTTGATAGTGAATAGTAGCGTAAATATGTTGTCAATTTTTCTCTGTAAGCAAGTATCTATTGTGTAATGACTGTAAGAATTAGGTATGTAACAACGTAGGTATAGGGCATCTATTAGAATTTGGTTCAAGTTTTAGTCTTGAATATTTTCGCATCAAATGTTTTTTATCCATATTAATCACTTGATCTTGGGATCCCCTTTGAGTGATTGATAAAACCCTATTAGGCATTTCACAATTAGCAATAAACATTTCTATATTCGGGTGACTTGAGCTGCATTATTTCTACTGAATCTAGTATTCGCTAAATTATTATTATTGCTTTTTGGTTGCTTGGTATCATTTGATACTTGCCTAGACCGGTTCTTTGAACGAGAGATATTTAAATTAGAATACCCCTCAGGGGGATACAACTATTGTATCTATGGGAATTAGCTCTCCCAGGGGAAAAATGTGAGGGCATTTCATGAACTTCTTTCTCATCTTACTGTTTCTATGCCCTTTCTGCACAGATTCCTCATTTTCTTATCTCCATACTAAATGGTGCCTTCCTCCTTCCTCTCTTCGATACGCTCTATTTTTGTAGCGGTTAGGGAGGCTTAAACTAACTTATAATCTTAATCTTATTTAAGTTAGAAAAGGTCACTGCAATAGAATGTACATTAATCAGTAATATTCCTGTTGAGTGTGTAAGAGATTTGAAGAACAATTCATTCATGTGCCTTTTTTCCATTCTTGTGCTCTGTTCCTGCTCAGTGCTACTCTTCTAACTCCTCTTAACACATTTTAGGATTGTTTATTCAGTGTTAGTATTGTGTTTAAGATGGCTCATTCGTGTTACTGCATCTTCAAATTAAACGGTGCAATTACTTCGTCAGGTAATTCTAAGCGGCGGCACATGCAAGATTCCACGCCTGCAGACTCTGGTGGGCGAGAAGTTCCCCAATGCGGAGGTGCTGTGCTCTCTGTTGCCGGACGAGCTGCTGGCGCGAGGTGCCGCCTTCGAGGCCGCCAATGTCCTCACCAAGCACGCCAAGCCTGCGTCATCCGCCCTCAACGGGGCCACTCCAGCTGCCTCTGGCAAAGACTCCAAAAATTCTAAGAAGAAAAACCGCAGTGCTGCAGAGAAGAGCAAACCAGACGTCATGCGCAGCCACCTGCCTGTGCTCGTGTCCGTGCTGTCGGTGCCTGTCTGGTGTCAGGTCAGTTTCGTATCTTTCAACATCTATTTGATTTATAAATGCCTAACATCTTGATTTAGGATTGAGTTTGAAAAGATGTTTTTTTTTATTTGAAGAACACTGCTTAAATATTAATCTTTTTGAACGTCATTTACCTGTAGTTTTATGCACTGTACAATGGGTTGAACCTGAAGGCAATTGTGCTTTCCTTTTACGCCAATGCGTTCGTAAAGACGCTGTATGTTTTGCTTAAAATACTCGTAATTAACTTTTCCACCCACATTGCGGCAATTTTTTTTTAGTTATGTTTGACGATTTTTTTTGAGTTTCGTTTTTTGACGAAATTATTGTTCTCCATGTATGACGTATTCATTGTGTTGAACCGACAGGTGGGAGATGAGAGCACATGTGTGCTGCCACGCCTGACGCCGCCGCTGCTGCGCCACACGGCCACGATTCCCATCACTGCTCCCACGTCAGGCTCCCTCGCGCTCACCCTCTACGAAGCTCAGGAATCACTGCCTGCTCCGGCCGACGACAGCATACTTGCTCAGGTCGATATACCAGTGACGGCGGAATGCAAGGAGCTGAGCATTTCATGCGTCTTGAAGCCGTAAGTACTCGTTAATCGTTGCTCATCGTAGTATGTCTAATTCACCGTAGACAATCAGGCTTTGACGCATAAATTTTAGGGAATAATAGCATTGTCATTTGGAAGCACATAGCACCTTTTTCTTTTTTGGTATAGAAAAAGTGCGCAACTTAAGTCATCGCTCTTGATTATTCTGACAAAATATAGGCTGTTATATATCTCATTAAAAAAAAACATATACACAGTAACCATTCAATTTCACATGCAGCTCAGAACCCTTCGGGGGGATACAACGATTGTATCTATGGGGATTGGCACTCCCAGGGGGACAATGCGAGGGCCCGAGCTAAAGGGAAAGTAGGTCTTTTTTTGTTGAAATAGAATAGGTTTTTGTTTTGTTACGGACCATCTTTTTCAGTTTACTGCTGGCCTGTTTTTTTTTAGCACCTACTACTTTCTTTTTCAACTTTAATCTTGTGTCATAAACTTCTTTCTCATCTTACTATTTCTATGCCCGTTCTGCATAAATTTCGCGTTCCCTCTACTCCATACTAAATGGTGCATTCTTCCTTCCTCTCTTTGGATCGCATTTGTAGCTGGGGGTAGGGAGGCTAAAAGTAATGACTAATCTAATCTAGCTCAGAACTTGTTTCTTGCGTATACATATTATCCTCCGCCATATATGTTTGGGAAAAAACGTGCGGTTGTCTCATGTGTGGCCTTTGATATACATTTTAAAACATGCTGTGTGAGCTAAAATACGAAACTGATAATCTATTCCTCTCCTAGCTGTTAAGGCTACTTTTTATTTAGCCGACGTGATGACCAGGAAAGGGATATAACGGCTGCAATAACTATCCTAGATTTTAAAGTTACTAATAGTTTGTCTAGAAGATATGGGTTAACTGTATTTTGAACTAAAAATGTGACGATTGATTGGTCCTTCCCAAATTGAAATGGTTGGCAACTCGTCCGATAATTAAGTCATTAAAACAAAGATATATATATATAACATCACATTTGAAGACAATTACTTTCTTTTATGTACAGTGTTATTTCATTTTATTCACTATATCATTGTACCTACTTGAATTATTAAAACTAACTGTGAAATTGATTGTACAGGGAGGGAAGCTTGCAGGTCGGCCTGCAAGAACCACTCAGCAAGAAGTGGCAAAAGTTCTTGATCACCAGGAGCGATGGATGTGACAGCAGCTAACGGCAACCTTATTAGGACTTCGCCTAAGGCAAATTTCTGATACAATGAAGTTCAACGTTTCCCTGTGTATTATTGCCCAAAGCGATAGAAGACTTGGTAAACACTGGTAACATTAGTAATTAAGAAAGTATTCCAGAGAAATGAGCCCATAAAAGTATCTATCAAACAATTCACTTACATACTCATGGTAGAATTATTCTTGAAGGCACTGCAGTACGAACTACATACATACCCTGATGGCGTTTCTATTGGCTGCTAGAACCCAAATGTATTTTCCTAAAATTCGACGCAGTTTAAAATCTTATTTAGTAGGTATAATTTATTTAAAGTCCAATCAAAATCATTACAATGCGCATGAATAGCAGTTTTCTCACGTTAATACAACTGAGAAGACAAAGCAAAAGGAACGAAGTAACTTAGCAGCGACAGAATTCGTAACTGCCAAGCTAAATCAACGGTACAATCCCATAAAAACTCGGACTATAGATTTAAGAGATTTCACTTCAAAGTAAGAAAATAAATTACTACCAAAACTAGTACGCAACCTATGCTAGAATGTGAACTGGCGAGCATTGACCACTGACAACGATAAAACTTTTTGTCGTACTGGTTGCAATAAAAATAACTGACAAGGACGGAGCCTTTGTACACGCAATATTCAATAAATTTAACCCACATTTTCTTGAAGAAAGAAAATTATTTCTAAAAATACGACACGAGGCTGAAAATGAAGCTATGCATTTCACCGGAGGAATAACACAGCGTCAATCGTATGATGGAACATGAACGTGGTTCCATATTTTGGTGTGGCTAGAACTCAAGTTAGACTGAACTTTTAACTATAATAAGAATTATGAAATTTAATACTATACACAATGATGGACAAAAACAGATAACGGCACAAAATTCAATACTGTTGATGGTTGGCATTCAAATTTACTACAGTGGCTGCTATCCGATACGTGAACAATAATTACGATTCTTACTTGACTTAAGCGTACTGCAAATTAATGCAAAAATTGGCATGTGAAATTCTTAGGTACCAGGAATGCATTACCAAGTTAGTGCACGAATAAGCTCAAGGCCTAACGAGCGTTACATTCACAGATCAAATATATTGAATACAGCCTAGTATGTGTATATATATACCTTTGTCGCTCTACCGAATACAATCCAGGTCATGCAAGAATTTACGATTGATTGACTACTTTCACGAAGCCCCAGCTATGTTTTTTATAAAAAAATAAACTTCAAAAAAAAACAGTGAGAAATCACGCAGAACCGCAAGATTTATAGATCATGTACTAAAGAAAACGTCAAACGCGAGTCAAAAGATTGCAAGGGCTTTTAAGAAAACAAGACTTCCAATGGGAATTAAACAGCGATATCATCTAATCGATCCAGTACCGCATTGGGTGGATTTTCACAACGACAGTTTTAGCAGCCCATAGACAACACAACTCGTATAGGAGCTCAATGTATGCTGCGTATATTTTGAACTTGAATAACAGATAAGATAAAAAAAAAGCGACAGAAGTAATTTCCGATACAGATTAGAGATTATTTGTTAGTTTGGGCCTCCCTATCCGCAACAAAGGCGATCCAAAGAGAGGAAGGAACAAGACACCATTTAGTATGGAGTTAAGGGAGCGCAGAATCTATGCAGAAAGGGCATAGAAACAGTATGATGAGAAAGAAGTTCATGGAACAAGATCAAAGTTGAAGAAGTAGTAGGTGCTGAAAAAACAGAGCAGCAGTGAACCGAAAAAGATGGTCCGTAACAAAACAATAACCTATTCTATTTTAACAGAGAAAGCCTACCTAACCTTCAGCTCAGGCCCTCACATAGTCCCCCTGGGAGCGCTAATTCCCATAGATGCAATAGTTGAATCACCCTGAGGTGAATATCCGATACAACAGAACACCGTAAGAAGGTGCGCCGAATGCATGTCAGACCTTCTCCACAACGTACAAATGCTTCAGGCATTTTGAGAGAATAAGCAGCATCTCCTCGAACAAGTGGTGAAATCAGGTTTGGCATCAGAGATCTGAGATACTGTGCTACGAGTATGTACAGATGGAGTGAAGAAAGTTGGGTGGTAAATTTAGTCTGTTGAGAATAGGGAACTGAGTAGCTGAGGACAGAAGAGGATTGGAAATGCCAGTCGGGCACTAATTATTTGATGACGGCTCGATTAGAATTATGCTTCTTACCTTGCGAGGGCCATATCATTTAGGCGACGGGTTAATCCAGAACAACCTAACCATCCTGTAAAAGATTTGCACATTCCCACTGCTAAAATGAACCTATATGGTTCATTGAATAAAATAAGCAGCCTCGTTCAAAGCAAACACGCCTGCAGTATTATTCGATTCGATGAATTGAACTTTCATCCTCCCAAGGACGCTTTAAAATACAGCGATCACTTAATATAATGTAAAAGTAAGAAAGGAAAATCAATCAAAAACATAAGATTCTATCAGATTATTTTGTCTTCATCTCTGATATATTCACCCACGTCAGCCTGATGGAAGGCTACGATGGCCACGGGGCTCGAGTGTCTGCACTCCAGGGCTGATTTGGCTGCCACTCCGAAGCCCTGTAAAAAATATCGTAAGGCTTGCGTTTTTGACAAAAATTTCGTTAAATAAAAATGTTCGACATTCTGATTCTTCGCTAGACATAAATTGAGAATTGAAAAACACTGTATGACGCACACAAACGGTTATTTTAATCAAGTTCATTTCACACACAGGTTTCACAAATACATGCCACATTACTAAGCAGGATGTAACACCTGATATTGAGTGTGAAGTCGGAACTAATTTTAAATACATAGATTAACTTTCCATTTTTCCCAAGGGGAATAAAAATCAGGTTTACAATGCAGATCTCGGATACTCAACCTTCTGCTTGGAAAGCGATCGCGCTAAGCATTTGGCCATAATTTTGAAGGTTAAAAACACAAATGGCAAGAAAATATAGCAGCTTTGCCTTTACTTTCTACCGAAAGAAGGTTAAGATAGAAGCATAATGAAAATATAAGTCACGAACTAACACCGAAATTCATTGATCTCTTTAGACTAAAAAGAGACAAAAATAAGAAAACGAAAATTTACTATTTCCGCTCTACTTTTAAATGAATGTCAAAATGCTGTTTGAAGTGTTTAAAACTAATAAGAATGAAGCCATTGTTGCCTTCCTACTTACACCAAGATTGGCTTAGTAAATCAAGATTATATTCATACGGACATTGCCTATGAATCTAATCACCAGAAAAAAATCTCATGAACTAATTGGATGCGTGCAGCTAACAAATCGTGTCGAGTACGAATGAAAAAAATATGAGTCTGGCTAGTCAAACGCAGCTTTTACAGAATGGAAAAATTTCTGCTTGTCTAAATTTGAATGAGCTGTCATGAATTCCAATTAACGGGTTTACTATACTTAGTATTTCGGTAACCCTTCTAAACATTGGAACCATTTCTGGACGTTAATTATCAACTTTTTCAGTCTGTGATCATTCTGGGCCACCTGCTGGCGCTCATTCAGAAACTCGTTTTACTAGCCGTTGGCAGAATTTTTTACTTTCGTTTTCGATTAGATTACTTAGTTTAAGATTAGGTCTTCCAAATATTTAACATGGAGTAAATGGAAAGGGGAATCTATGCACGGTGCAAAGTGTGTTCAAGCACAAGATCTCCTGCCCACAGAAACACCAGGTTAGTAGGGATGTTTATACAACAAGATACAATTGAAGAAGAGAGTAATAAGGGCTGAAAACATGCAGCAGTGAACTGAAAAAAATAATCCGCAAAACACAATTTGAATTTTAATATAAGGAAAGCCTATCTGATCTCCAGCTTGTCACCTCACATTTTCTTTCTGGGAGTGCAAATTCTCATACATACCTCAGTTGTATCTTCTCCAGGAGAGAGCAGCCATCAAACCCAACTACCTTGCTATACTTCATTTCAACCACAGAAATTTTACTCAACATCGCAGAACTGCTAAATTATTCAACCCAATGAGAGCAATCTAAATATTGTACTACGGAACTCCAACTCAGTTTCGGAGGTCTGGCTATACCATTCATTAAACCACGGCTACATTTAAACATGCAACAGCCACTTGAAGAGGAAAGTAATAAGAGCTAAAAACATGACAGCAGTGAACCGAAAAAATAGTCAGCAATGAGAAAACTATTCTAATTTCACTAAAAGAAAGGCATATTAAAAGCAATTACAAATATTGCTAGTACAAGCTTGATGCTCTAGCTGGTTTACCTGCAGTGATTCATCATGGTATGTCTGTTTTTCAAATCCATACTTTGTAACGAAAGACCAAAATGAGCGAGAAAAAAGTTTTGTAGAAGCGCCAGAGGGTAATGCTTAGACGTCACACACACATTCTAAAATGCGTATACTTTTCCAGTACTTATGGCCGCTAGCACAGATGTGGACTCAACTCACACAGCAATCTTTTAATTGTTTTGTTCCAGTGCAAGTCTAGACAATGCTAATACTAGCTGATCTGAATGCAAAAAAAGTCTTCCCAATAAAATGCTCAATTAGCTGAGAACATCGTTCTCCCCATTTCAAATTTACACAGAAGTACTTCCAATTAAATGAAGAAATTAGTCACATTGACAAACTCGAACACTCACAACATGTTCAGTAAGGCTACACATTCATCCCAACAAACACTACTCACCAAAGGTACATCTTTGCTGTTGCACACAATAACACCGGCATTTCGTTGAGTGCCATCAGTAATACGGGCCAGGTCTGACTTCATGACGTGGTTTGCATAGAGAAACTGCTGTTCAGAAGACTCCTTTATCCACACTTTACTCTGCAACAAAATCAAAGACGTTCATAAAAACGTTCATATGCAATCTGCTGAGTTAAAAGTTATACTATCTTGCATCACCAAATGAAATCAAAGTTGAATGATGAAACCATTTGTTCAACACCATTAAAAATTTATGAATCAGGAACTTCATGATAAAATCATTTTTTCCTTCTAGTGCATCTATAAAATAAAAGCAAAACTGAGTTTCACATAAATTTCACAACATATGCTGTGACTATGATAACCGTTAATTCCCTGAAGATAACATTATTATCATTGTATAAGAAAGTTTTAGCCTCCCTTAATTGCACAACAAAGATGTTCTAAGAGAGGAAGGAGGAAGGCACCATTTAGTATGGAGTTGAGGGAACGCGGAATCTATGCACAAGGTGCACAGAAACAGGAAGCTAAGAAAGAAGTTCATGAAACAAGAAAAAGTTGAAGAAGAAAGTAGTAGGTGCTGAAAAACAGGAAAGCAGTGAACCGAAAAAAGATGGTCCATAACAAAACAAAAACCTATTCTATTTCAATAAAAGGAAGCCTACCTAACCTTTAGCTCAGGCCCTCACATAGTCCCCCTGGGAGCGCTAATTCCCATAGATACAATACCTGTATCCCCCTGAGGGGGACGAGTTGCCATACAAATTGCCTTGCGCGCAGAAATTGCAAGTTAGAAGGGGTGGGGGTGGGGGGAGGGGGGAGGGGGTGAGCGAGAGAGGAAGAATAGACAAAAAAGAGCAAAAAAAGGCATGAAAACTGCTCAGCAAAGTGGACACAAAACATAGAAGTCTCACAGGCAGAGACCAGTAACAGAGATAACCTAACAGTATTGCATCATTTCCAATTGTATTGCATAGCACAGGAAATCCTAACTTATACCTATTGCCTATCTTAGGCCTTCTCAGGAAAAACATACATTTTTACCCTAAAATATAAACGGCACATACAGGAAATGTCAACTAAAAATCTACAACCCACCTGTGCATAAGGAGCTAAATATTCCAATGCAGTGATGTGTAGATAAAACATTTTCTTAGTTTTGGTGAACTTCCCGAATATCACTCCAAATGACACCAGCTGGTCCTTTGGCATAGTGGCAGCAAGTTTCACATGTTTTTCAGATACATAGAAAACTCTGTTGTTGTGTATGCGAAAACAGTAGTTGCCATCCGGTCGTTTGATCAGCAGTTTCACTCTTTCTCCAATGCTAGAAAATGAGGAAGGCATTAGCATTGAATATCCTCAAAAAAAAAAAAACATTTTACAATAAAAAATAATTAAAAGCAACATGTAGCAACATACATTTTTCCACTCAAACACTTGAATTTGTTCAATTCCTAAAAATTCATAACATGGCTAAATCAAAATTATAGCAGTAATTAAACCAGCCCATAAATTCAAGGAAGATAAACTAGAAGAGTATAGGATGATCACAATACCAATAATTTCAATACAGTTATAGACACCAACCTCTGTCTGTTTATATGCCAAGATATTATAAAACATATAATAAAAGGAGGAAATAAATACTTGCATAGACTTTTTCAAGGCTCTAATGTTACTAAGAATTGGATATACAATTAGACTGTTAGCAAGAGCTGGTGCTTAGCAAAGAGTAAGAGAAAGTGATAACTTTGTCAACTTACAGTGGCTTTTCACTTGCTACACTGTAGCCAATAAACTATACTGCTAAGTAACATTCACAGAATCAGATCTGTTATTCCAAATAGATGTCCTATAAATAAAACTGTTACAATATACAGTATAACCTATCCATGTGATTAGCTTAGTATTTGTGAGCTATTCATAATGATAACTTAATCACTATATGACTAGGCTTTAAATGAATTTTTATTTACTGAATGAAAATGCATTAATTTTTATGTGCCAATGTAGGACAGGACAGTTTTGATACTAGAAGTTGATGATTTACAGCGGAGTTATGCTAATTTATAGTCCAAGTTATTTTATCATTTTCAATAGAATTAGTCTATTTAAGGCAAGAGACTGAATCCCACAGTGGTGCCCAATAATTTATTGCATTGGTACCAGATATGGCAACCTATTGTAGAGAGACAAGTCTTCATCTTCAGATGAACATTGTGTAGCTGAGAGATGTGTCTCCTCCAGAACTAATGAGCTGATCACACATCCACTCCAGAGCAACACAAGAGCTTATTCCAATGGCTATGATCAATTGGTACACCAGATATTGAAATCATTACCCAGTGCAGCTCTGATTAAAACTGATGTGAATTCATCACAAAAAAGAGCAGCAATAGTTGTTATATACAAGGTTGTACCTTTGAATATTCCAAGTTAGGTTACTTGTTTTCTTGGGCAATCTTGTTTGTCCTGGTCAAAAATTGTTTTCACATATTGATCAGCTAATTTTCTTCATTGCCTGCTGCTTTTTAACGCATTTATTTTTGTTTTCTAGCACGTACCTTTCATCCATAGTTATACTTTCATAATAGTAAAAATTCAGTCAATATTTACCATTCAATTTTAAATCTAATACATATATTCTTTCTTCCTTTTTATTAGTTCTCATTAATGACCAGTAATGTTTAGCTTGAAAGCTCTTAATGCAAGATTTCTATCCAAAAAGGCAAAACTAGCTTGCTTTTTTTTGTATTTTGAATTTTTCAATTTAGTCAATCTTAAAATCAAAATCACCTTGCAAAATAATATGAGTACAACATGAATAAAGCGCTTGTCTTGTTTGGCAAGACTGCTACAATCTGCCAAGAATATCTTCAAGGAGAAAAATTCTCCAACATGTGCCAATTAGACACAGAATGCCAATAGTTGAACAACACTAAACAATGCCCCTAACTTTATGAATCTTTACAATTTTGTTACTCACATCTTATTTTAATTTTATTGCCAATTTCAAAAAGGTAGATCAATAAGGAGATAAAACCTTTAACCTCAAACCTTTAAAACTCAAAAATAAGCAGAGCAACAGTTTTTGGTTTCTTGACAACTGTTACCATGAAAATAAAAATGACATTAATTTGCAAAACAAGCTGTAAAAAATAAAAAAAAACATCCTTTGTTTATGAAGCACAAACCAAATCTAACAGGATATTAATGCTCCACAAATAATGATAAAAAATCCATACCAGATCTGTTCTTCCTTACAGTAGAAATAATGGAACACACTATTAGACTGGCAGTGCTTTTATTCAATAATTCATGTTTATGTTTTAAAATTTATTCTGAAGAAATTTGAGCTAAACTGAATTGCTCAACATATACAATGTCCAGTAAATACTTATCAAACATTCACCAAATATGTGTGAGGACATCAAAATGAAATTGTATCTAAAACCCACATGTTGAATACTTACTATTTCATGATCTTCTGGAACATTATTTTGGTTTCAGTATCAGACAAGGGTCTCATCTTGATGGTATTTTTTCACTAAACACAATGTATAACCTGGAAATAAATTTAAAATAAGAATTAGAAACAGCAAAAAAAACCATTAGCATATACCATAGTATATGGCAAATATGAATGCAAAATTTAAATTAGCGGGCAACCAGTCACACCAAGCATTGACAAAAACTTTTGGAGTGTAAAACGAAATTTTAAACTTAAACTAAAAATTTATAAGAAGAATAAATGGAATTAGACATTGATATGAGTTACTTCTACCTTCATTAATATTATTATATTAGTTTAAATCTCCCTAGCCCCAACAAAAGTAATCTCAAAATGGCAAAACAAAAGGGCCATTTAGTATGGACTTCGAGAAATAGGGAAATCTATGCACAAAGTGTGTTCTGATACAGAATTTCCTGTGCATAGAAATAGCAAGTACAAGAAGAAAAGCTATAAAATGCAGAGAAGCGATAACAAAATCAGCATGAAAACTGAGAGAATCGAAGCAGGCAGAATAAGATAGAAGACCCAAAGCTGATGTAACATATCAGTACCCTCCCCCTCCTTATGGATGCAAGTCTACATAACATAAGATAGACAAACTCAACTAATATAAGTGAGTAAAGGCAAGTATGAGCTCCAGTTACCTGCTAACCTGAACCTGTCATTCCTTATCCCATGCCATCTTCACCATTGGTAGGTAGAAAAAAATACCAAGTGACTTTAATACACAAGAAGATGTTTACAATTCTGAAATACATGAAATAGTCCAGCAATTTTTGAGAATAATAGCTCAATGCTTCAAAATACTAATGGACACTATATTCTTACTGAATTTGAATCTGAGACTATTCATGGATGCTCTTATCATGAAACAAATAGAATTAATCATGATTGTCATTATACAGAACTAAGTTCCTTTAACAAAAGAATGAACTTCAATAGTATGATTACACATTTCCCTGCTTCTGTCAGGTATGAACTGAATGAGGGCATGAAATTGTCACCAATGCTCAAATTCGGCCATATGATGTTAAAACACAATTTACACCGTATATTTAGTATTATTATCAGAGCATATTTAGATTAAAAATATGTTTAGCCCAAGAGAGGAGTCCCCAAAAGAAAAAAATCGTTAAGCATGGAAATAAGGAAATTATACATAAGGTGCATTCCCACATCCTGCGGATAGAAACAGCAACTCTGAAGGAACTTTAGAAAATGAGATTAAAAACTGAAGATGTACAAATGCTAAAAATAATAAGAGCACTACATCAA
Source organism: Morinoia aosen (assembly GCA_030386875.1). Lineage (NCBI taxonomy): Eukaryota > Metazoa > Arthropoda > Malacostraca > Amphipoda > Talitridae > Morinoia > Morinoia aosen. The sequence continues at coordinate 51,049,623 of CM059568.1, forward strand.
TAAAAAATTTATAAACAGAAAACAACAAAGCAAAAAATCTTTTCAACTTCAACAAAAGCAAGACCACTCTATCTCTCAATTTGGGATAATACATTCTCCTCCTGATAGAGCCAATACCCACACTTACAATAGTTGCAAGAGGGCCATTGAAAAGTGAAATATTGAAAAATATTTGGAGGACTAAGAGTTATATACTTAGTGGCCTTGGGGGAGCAAGAAGGAAGTTAAATTCAATCATCAAGATTATTAATTAGTTTAAGCCTTCCTATCTGCAACAAATGCAATCCTAAGAGGAAAGAAGAAGGCACCATTGAGTTTGGAGCTAAGGTAATGCAGAATCTATACAGAAAGGGCATAGAAATAGTAAGTTGGGAAAGAAGTTCATGAAACAAGATCATAGTTGAAGAAAAAAGTAGTAGGTGCCAAAAAACAGGACATCAGACAACCAAAAAAAGATGTCCTTAACTGTAAGTGCCGTCTGCTTTTGTTTTTTTCTGTAGTTTGAATCGTCTGGTTTCACTTAGATTGGCACTGAGTCAGGCAGAGTACATTCTGCTTGCAGGCGGTGTTGAGGCGGGTTCAACATTTGGTGTGTCCTGGATAGTTTTTAGGTTTTATTGATTGGGACCTTGTTTGTGCCATACATGTCAGATTTGAATTGGTTTTGCTTGTAAGTTCAACCTCAGTTCATTTTATATTCCCTAAATTCCAAATAAAATTTCTATGGCAGTTATATTAAGGACAGCGTCTCCCATTGAGATCCAGGGTTTTGAGACCATTTAAATAACAGATATTTTTGCCACAATAAGAAGTGTAGGAGGTCAGATACATCCTGTGAAAAAATGAGACTCATATGTTCACTCGTTCGCCCGCTACGGGGGTTTGAAGAATGGGGGGAGGGGAGGGGGAACTGGTATTTTATCATGTCATACCTCCCCCTTGGCTCTTTCTTCCCGGTGCAACGTTGATATGACATCTCTTATGTCTCTGTATTACTCTATAATGATTTCAGGGGTCCAACCAGAACCAAATATTTAAAAAAAATTTCAATTAAAATTCTTCACATATCTTTATTTTGCCTATACTGAACATCTTGGACTTTGGGGTTTCAAAATGCTTCTCCTCCTACAGTTTTTATGCTACAGTGATGATTTTAGAATCATTGGATGCGGAGAAGCGTAGAAAATAAAAAAGGCATGAAATAAATTTTGAAATTTGTTGCAAACACAAGTTGTGATGTCACAAATGAAAATCTTCCCCCTTAAAGAAATGAAACCTCAAAAATCTCAAAATTTTTTCTTATTGTGACTTTAGAGATTTTCTGTCATGCCCTCCGTAATGTCCACAATATTCCGCATCTAATGACATCAAAATCATCACTGTAGCTTAAAAACTGCAGGAGATGCATTTTGAAACTCCCCCCTCAAACTCCGTTTTCTACGAATATATCGTTTTCTTACCAGAAAATTGCATATTTTTATAGAAGACGAATGATTTCAAATTGCATTTCCTATCAGTATACCAAATTTCATGGCTCTAGGTTCAATGATAAAAATCCGTAAGGGGGACGCTGTCCTAAATTTCAGGTTAGCTTATTTAATGAGCCTAACATTATCTACCCTAACCTGACCTATATTATGTCAATACTGTGTTATACCATGCTTATGTGTCCGTTTCTTCACTTTTGCATATGATGTTATAACTATAACTTCAAAGTTGAATATCTCAAAAATTACAAATTAGTGAGCAAAATGTCATTCTATTAAAGCATCTTCATATGTGTTGTATTACTGATTTTTGGAAACTAAATTACAAAAATTGTTGAATGCACTAAAATAAGTAAGTAAGTAGTAGTAACATAGGCTTACTAGCGCTTCAGTAGCTCCGACTATTTCGCGCCGAAGGTCTCATGGTTTTAAAGATACCTGAATTCTACATCACCTCCGAGGTAGTATTATAAGGACATTATTTCGGTGGTCAACTCAATTTCCATTGCCTCAACACATACAGTTATATTTGTTTGCATAAGCACATTACGATTTCTCACTCAATAAGCAGGATCCATTCTACAGGTCGCACCTGCAAAACGTATCGGTATACACCGCGAGTTGATACAAAACAAAAAAGATTTTTAAAATTTTAGCAGGGTAAAGAGTGCGAGAACAGCTGGGACCCCGAATCGGAGGCTCCAGCTACCCGCCCACACTATGGCCGAGCGTCTTACCCACGCTGGAACCCCCTCACAAAGACAAGAGTGGCAGCACGGTACGCTCGGCCATTTCTTCTCCTCAAGTTATAACTTCGGCATGAGTTTGCACTTGCAGAGTGCACACAGATTTCCGTTTTCTGGGCATAAAGGCTCGTTATATTTTACCTATCAAATCGCTTCGTGCAAGAAAGGTCGCTAGCGCTTCGAGGTTGAAACGAGCACGGGGGGGCTCACGAAGCATCCCAATGTGTAGCGACGAAGTGTCCGCATCTCGAAGATGAGGGAAGGATTCTCTTCTAGCAGCAGCAAAGTTTGGACATTCGGCAAGTACATGCAGCACCGTTAGTGGTACATGACAGGTGTTGCAGCGCGGCTGTGGGCGACGCTCCATTAGATGACTGTGGGTAAGTCGGCAGTGCCCGATACGCAGCCGACATAGGATCACCTCTAAACGCCGGCTACGACATTCAGCTGAAGCCCATTCCCCCACCGTAGGCTTAAGTACTCTCAGTTTATTATTCAATTCCATGTCCCAGCATTGTTGCCACACATCACGCACGGTAGACTTGATAATGGGGTAGTAATCCCTACAGGGGACACCTGGGTTGTTCGGCAGGTCATCAGATCCAGCAGCACGCCGGGCCTCGGCATCAGCTCTCTCATTGCCGGCCACCCCTACATGGCCCGGCACCCAGCAGACTTGCACATGCTTCGGGCTCCGGGCAAGGCGTGACAGTCGGACAACAATGTCACTAATTATTGGGTGATTGCTGTGGTATGCTTGGACAGCTTCATAGACACTCTTCGAGTCAGTGAAAATTACAAAATCATAGTAGGGTATTTGCGCCACGAGGTCTAGAGCCTCGACAACTGCAAGTAGTTCAGCCGAGAAAACAGAAGTTTCCTGCAGGAGCCTTCGAGCACGCACATAGTCGCCAGACACAGCAGCACAGCCAACAGATTGATTCGTTTTAGAACCATCTGTATATATCTTACGTTGATCAGAGTGCTCCGCCAGTACATGATCCAAGAAGATACCCCTCAAAACCGAGGCCGGCAGCAGGTCCTTCTTAGGGATCTTGCAGCCTGTACAAAAAGTAGTAATTGGGATGCGCCACGTTGGTGCACCTGCAACCCGTGCGGGAAGGACCTCCATGGGGGGGAACCGCACGTTATTCATAAGCGCACCATAATCTACGGAGGATGGCAAATTATACGGAGTGGGTATACGCTCATCCACGTCGGTACGAAAACTTATCCAGGTCGGAGAGAGAGGGAGTTGCTGTAGCCGGGCTAGGTATTGTAATGACAGTTGCATACGCCTAAGCTTGAGGGGGGGCTCCCCACTTTCCACGCAGAGACTGGTGACGGGGGAGCTTCGAAAAGCTCCAGTGCAAAGCCTAATGGCTGCGTGGTGTACTGGGTCCAGCATACGGAGAGTACTTTCTTTGGCATACTGGTATATTACACTACCGTAGTCTAATTTAGACCTGATGAGGGCCTTATAGAGCCGCAGGAGAGTCACACGGTCGGCGCCCCACGTTTGACCTGAGAGGCTTTTTAGCAAATTTAATCTCATTATAGACGCTGCTTTTAGTGACTGAAGGTGAGGTTTCCACGTAAGTTTGCTATCGATGGTCATACCAAGAAATTTAGCATTTGCTGCGTAGACTATTGGTCTGCCCTTCAGGAAAAGTTGTGGAGGGTCACGCATTTTGTGGTTTCCCGGAATAAGAAGAGCCATAGTTTTCTCAGTAGAGAACGTGAACCCATGCTCCGATGCCCAACCATTTGCATTATTTATAGCGTTTTGAATTCTACGAACCAGAGCAGGCAAAAAGTATGAAGACGCATACACCATAAAATCGTCAACGTATAGCGACGAGCAGATCTCAGGCGGCACAGCTGTCGTGATTCCATTAATAGCCACAGCAAAAAGCGTACAGCTGATGACGCTTCCTTGAGGGACTCCTTCAGACTGCGTCTCACACGGAGACTCCGAAGAGCCGACTTTCACTCGAAAAGTCCTCCTGCTCAAGAATTGCTGCAGGTAAAGAGCCATATTTCCCCTCAGCCCATCACGATGCAGGTTTTGCAATATACCGTACCTCCAGGCAGTATCATAGGCTTTCGCCATGTCAAAAAACACACATATAGTATGCCGGCGCTCACGTTTGCATTTAACTAGGTGGTTCTGCAGACGGACTAAAGCGTCCGTAGTACCTCGCATTCTGCGAAAGCCGTACTGTACAGGCGAGAGGAGGTCACGAGCTTCCAAAAACTTCACCAGCCTAACATTAACTATCTTTTCAAGCACCTTGCCGATACAGCTCGTGAGGGCGATAGGGCGATAGCTGCCAGGATTTGTAGGAGGTTTGCCGGGTTTTAAAAAAGCTAGGACAGTGGCAAAACGCCAGGCATCGGGGTACTGGTGTGTGGTCCAGATCTGGTTATATATTGCTAAAAGCACTTTCAGGGCTGTAGGGTGCATTTTCTTCAACATTTTATAGTGAATGCCGTCTGGACCAGGAGAGGTGTTTTTAGTTTCCTTGAGAGCGTTATAAATTTCTAAGATGGTAATAGGTTCGTTATAGGGGAGATTTTCATCTGTGTTGAAAATCAGACTTCGACTCTCCTGCTGTCTTTTAAAGGCCAAGAAAGCTGGTGAATAATGATCACCGCTACTGACGTTAGCGAAGTGCCGGGCTAGAGCTGCCGCAACGCGCTGTGAGTCCGCGGTTTTCTCACCATTGACCTCCAAGCAGGGTGGGCTATAGCTCTGCTTCCCAGACATCTTCTTCACTCGCTGCCATACCTTCGACATGGGCGTTTCAGCATTTAGGGACGATACATATTTTTGCCACGAACGTTTTCTTGCTTCATTCTTTGTGTGTAGTGCTCTTGCTCTGGCTCTATTGTAGGATATTTTGTCTGCCATACTTTTCGTCCTCTGATAGCGTCGCAGGGCATGTTTTCTTTCAATATTGGTGATGGTGCATTCATCTGTCCACCAAGGAACTCTGTGCTGGAGGGCACCCCCCCTCGACTTAGGGATACTAACGCCAGCAGCGATCAGCAGGCAGCCCACAAACTCTTCCAATAAGTCTTCCACTGGCCTGGTCTCGTCAACATCACTCATTTGAGTGAGTGCTTCGAAGCTCCCCCAGGCGGCTCGCCTCAAAATAAAGCTGGCTTCGGTGGGAGTCGGACGATTTCCTCGAACCGTATCTCTATAGGGAAATGATCACTACCGCACAGATCATCACAAACATTCCAGTGCAGATCAGCAACAACATCAGCGGTGCACAAGCTGAGGTCTATAGCCGATGACACGCCCGTCTGCACATGGAAATGGGTGGGCAATCCTGTATTTAATAAGCATGCGTCTGAGTTTGTGAATAGGCCATCAATGATCCTCCCACGCTGGTCGGTGGAGGGATTGCCCCAAGCTATGTGTTTTCCATTAAAATCCCCCAATATGAGCGCTGGTCGGGGTAGTTGGTCGTAAAGGGTCAGGAGATCTGCTGTAGTGATGGGATCAGCTGGAGGTAGGTACAAATTACAAACTGTGAGCAAGCGCGGGCCAATACCAAGACGTACCGCCATTGCCTGCAGTGCAGTGTTCAGGCCAAGCCTTGTGAAGCCCGTATCCCGCCTCACTAAAATAGCTAAGCCCGTACCTGGCACCGGATTTGGTACAGGGGAGAAGGTCTCTACGACGTAACTCGCCGGTGGTGTAGGTGTCAGACTTCCGAGCATTGTCTCTTGGAGGCATACACAGCCCGGCTGAAGCTCTTGCAGCAACCTCCTCAGATCACCATAATTGCGGCGGTAGCTTCGACAGTTCCATTGCAGAAGACTCCTTATGTTTATCGGCTTGAAGATCTCTCAGTTGGGGTCAGTTTTTTCTCTGAAGTTTGTTTATTATCTTTTGGGTTTTTGCCACTCTCCTGCCTCGAGCTCCAAGGGAGCAGCTGCACATTAGGCGGGGGCATTGAGGGCATATCTGCTGGCATAGGGAATTTCTTTCTCATTTTAGTTGCTATACTTTCAGGTACCACAACAACACGTTCCAGAGAGCGAACACGATGGGTCACGATGTTACTTCCCTCGCGTCCTCGCTCTCGAGCCTCTCTAGGTTTACTGGACACTTGGACAGGTATACATTCCAGTCCTTGAGGTTTAACCGTTGGGTCATCTGAATTATCAATATGCTTAAAGGTGGGACGCTTTTTGGGGGCTTGCCCTGTCATCCCTCCAATTGGAGACGGAGTGCCGCTTTGCAGGCGCTTTCGGGCACCAACTGCGGTAGATGGATTTCCAGGGGAGGTGTTACTCTGGGATTCAGGTCCCTTATCCATTCCTTTTGACCCCGGGCTCTGAGAGCCCTGTTCCTTTTTTCCCTCCTCCCTAACAGACGAAACCTGCATTGATTGATCGCAGCCAGGTTGGTCAGCCACAGCTTCAAAATGGCTCCGGGCATCCACACAGACATCACCCAAAGTCGCACAGGACGGTGAAGGGTCTGACACAGTACCGGCAGCGCGTGGTAAGTCACCATCGGAAGGCTTTTCTGGTCTTTCGGATCTAGAGTAAGAACTTCGGGGTCTTTTATGTTCCTCATTTGGAGCGTCAGTCTGGGTTGCTATACTAGTCTGTGTTACGGCATGAGCAAACTCGCCTCCGACTCTTTTCGGTATCTCCTCGCTGATGCGTGTTCCGCCGGACTCAGCTGTCTGTAATTGCGGCTGACGCACAGCCGATGAATAACTATGCGTAGGGCGCACGTAGCGACCGGAAACCTTCCGCTTTGCCTCACCATAGCTTACGCGCTCAGTAGTTTGTGTAGAAACTATTTCCTGTTCCAATTTATAGATAGGGCAGGACTGGTCACTGGCGGGGTGGGGCCCCTCACAGTTGGAGCACTTAGGTGGTAGAGTGCAAGGGAGTCCATGTGCTGCTCGGGAGCAGTGAAAACAGACAGCTTCTTGTTTACGGCAGCTACTTGCACCGTGACCAAAACTTTGACACTTAAAACATCTACGCGGCTTGGGTATATATTGCCTCACCGGGCACCGCGTCCAGCCTATACTTACGGACTCAGGTAGGCGCGTAGAATCGAAGGTCAATATGTACAACGAGGTGGGTATTTCAGCTCCGTTCTGTCTTCTTTTGGTCCGGTAGATAGATTTTACTCCACTTCTGGAAAGTTCTTCGAGTAGAGTTTCATCTCCGTAATTTGGTTTATTTGTATACCTAATAGTCCCCTTTGTTTCATTCAACCTTCCATGAGGAGCAACAGTGATGCTCACCCCAGCAAGGGTTTGGATTCTTGAGATAGTTTTTGCCTGATGTTCATTTCGAACCTCCACAAGGAGCGAGCCCGTTCGCGTCTCTGTTATCTTCAAAGGTTTACCACCAATTTTTCGTTCAAGTTCTCTATTTGCCACAATTACGTCCATCTCTGCTAGGTTAGAACCATCACCCGCGTTGATGGTGTAAAATTTCTTATAATCTGGATGTGTATTCTCATAGAGGGGCACATCTGTGCGATATCTTTGGTTGGTACGTTGGCGGCGATGTCCAGATGAGTTTTCAATACGAAAACTAGGTCGCCTTTGATTTCGAGGTGGTATATATGGCTGAAGTACTAAATTTGTCTCGTCGGATTTTACGTAGGGTCCAGCGTCACTCACTGCAGCAAGCTGCGATGATACAGGTTGCAACGGCGGAGAAGGGGGACGATCATGTGAAGTTTCCGTTAAGAGCGCCGGGTCATTTCCAAGAGATCGAGGGGGATTTTCAGTAGTAGAAGCAAGCACAGGTTTAGGATTCTCTTTCGATAGGGATTTCTCCCTACCTATCCAGGCCGGCTCAAGCCGGAAAAGAACCCCTCGGGCGATCAGCAGCATTCTGGTGCATCTCTGCACTTAAGGCGGGCACACGCTGACCACTAGGAAGTAAAAACCTCCTCCCACCGTCGACCCCGGCCCGTGGCAGTCCCCAAGTACGCCCGAGGTAACAGAGACTTTATAACCCGTAACTGCCGGGGCCCGGTTTATATTTACATGGGAAACCTCACCCATGGTCCCCCTTTTGTCAGGCTGCTCCAGTTGAGCCAGCCTACCATGGTTGAACCTACCAGAACCGGGGCCCCGGCAGTATAGCCTCAACCTTCATTGCAGCACGCAAGCCCTCCCACCACGACAAGGTAAGGACATGGGGAGGGGCACTAAAATAAATTTTGGCTATAATTTGCCGCATGTTTTCATAACAAATTTGATAGTATTTAAAGAGAGGATACTAATTAATTGTTGAATTTTTGTTGCTTGTATCATGGTTATTAAATTGAAATAAAGAGCTTTTCTTCCATGTACTTACTTGTGCAAATCAGTTTTTAACGAGTTATAGCGGTAGGTTACTTAACACTTCGACCGCATCGTGCGCCACCGCTGGCCACGGAGGGGATTTTCATAATGCTACTGATCGACCAGTAGTTACAAACTCAATTTCCATAAACGCTTAATTAATGCTAAATGATGAAATGATCCAGGTAATGTTTGCCATTTTCAAAATTGCTGGCTACAATTGACCTTCAATTTGAGTTGAATATTAAACTTCAGTTCAACCCATTGCGGCTAAAGTGTTAACACAATTCTAGTGTTGCAAGTGGGAAAAATAGTTTTGAATGGGGAGACTCCAATAGAATCTCAGTTTCAATGGCTGTAATGCACTCCAATGATTGTTAGGTTACGTTAAGATATGCTAGGTTAAATTAGTTCAGTTATGTTACATTACTGCTATAACTCATTAAACACTCATTGACACAGTGTATAGAAGAAAAATTGGTAAATGTGTAGCAATGTTCAGTAATCAATTTTCTAATTTTTGGTGCATAAACAAAGTTAATTAGAACAAAATAAACAAGTTTTCTTCCATGCAATTTCCGTTTGAAATGAGTTTTTTATGAGTTATAGCGGTAGGTTTTATTTTTTGCGCAATTGAGCTGTTAGAGTATGTTATAGTTTTGCTATAACTGCTCTACGCCATGTTCAAATAAACACTACGAAGAAGGGTTAGCCTGGCCAGCGACCATCATCGTCTCGAAAAGAACCGACATCATAAAATATATTCTCATCGATAAGCGCAACATATGCTTAACTCTACGAACATCGTCTACAACTAGCCGTTACAACGTCGACCGGCGTCGCTTGAAAGCTACATCACCCTTGCACGCTCATACCCTCTTCGAGTTCCCCGACGCCGAGCGTCCCAAAACAAGCCGTACTGCCAAACCCTTCCATTTCTTTAAGTATATTTTGTTTCTTTCCTTTGAGACTTAGGATCTTATTCATTCTACATAAATTACTTGTTAATCAATAAGTCTAACCCCTTCTAATTATCTGACGACACTTGCCATTTCCAATAAATAATCAACGTAAAGCTTTGTCATTGAGAACACGTTTGTTCTGAGTTGGAACAGAAACATGACGCCCGCTCCTTGAAGGAAGCTGGCGAGGCATTAGAAACCTAGCGCTGCCTGGTGGAAGACGTGTTTTTAGCTTCGCTGCCTACGGGCAAGTGAGGGCTGTGTTGACTTATTAATCGCAATCTGGAATATAAACGCAGCTAAGTATCATTACGTGTGATCCATGTCCTCATCTATGTCCATGTTCTCTTCACGTGTAGGTCAAGATTTGTACCTAGGATATATGCATTAGATTCACTTAATGTACTAGATAATCTATGCTTTGCATATTGATCCAGTAATGACGCCTCACCTCAATATCTGCTTATTAAAATTCTCTAAATGAATTCCTGTCCATTGATTGATTGTGTAATCCATTATAAATCAAGAGACGCCATCATTTTAATAGTAAATTGCCTTGGATACCTTCTGGTTACTTACCTTTCTGTCATCAGAAATGTTTCATTTGTTGATAATTGGAAAATAAAGAAAATATCACAATGGAAATAGCCCCCGTTTCTATTGCAAAAACAATAACTGCTTTTGCGCAAAAAAGGCCATTCAGGAGTGCTGTTTGTATAACTTTAAACTTAAATAACTAGAAAACTAAGCATTTGCAAGCATATTCTCATTCGTGTAAAATCAACTATATTACATATCTGTAGCAACAAAATTTTAAAATCATTGACAACATTAAAGTTAATATTGACCTTATTTTGATCTAATTAACTATGCTTAGGCATCAAAATTTACAAAATTGATTACTCTCATATCCATCAGATTTACCAAATATTTTAAAATGTCTCCAATTACCCTAATATATCAAAAAGCTTACATAAACTTTGATGCGCTAAGTTCAATATTGACCCAAATATTGCCCACACATTATAGTTTTGATTTGTATCTGAGAAGACCCAAGGCTTTAGTGATTTCAAGACTAAAGTATTAAGTTAAATAAATATCATCAACTCTTGAAAGCAAAATAAAGTACCATGCTTCCTTAAATAACTTCTCTATAAACCTAATAAAACTTCACTGAAAAGTATCTGTCTCTGTTCTTGCAAAGTATAAAGTATACTAGTCATTTTTATGAAAATGATTTGCATCCCATGATATGAAATAAGATACAAGAAGACAAAGCTTCAGCCATTTTAAACAGTGCTACTACGCTATTGGTAACACTACGGCAATAGTCTCAGCATAAGTACTAAACGAAACTTACCATTCAGTGTCAACTTTTAAAATAAATTAAGTTAAAAAATAAGTTTCATGCATTAACCCTTAGGTATAATATACTGATGTTCTCCAATAATTATTGTGATAGGGCGCCCATGCGCCTTCGTTACAGACTACAGATACGACCCAAAATATTTCTACTTAATATAAGCATACAAAATACTCATCACAAAAATTTACTCGTACATTCAAGACGACAGGTTAATGCAATTAGTAGTCACTATTAACATACGAAAACTAGTTATACTACGTAGTTATATCAAAATCGTCCTACAGTAGAAATGTTTCACTGCCGATTTCACTTTGAACTTGACTTTTTCAACTCGCCACGGTCACCTCCGCTGCTGTTTACAGTCGCCGTGAAGATATCACGGAATAGTATTTAGACCATGAAACATAAAAGGTTCAACCACGACGATTGAAATTGAATGCACGTTTACTTATTTTTCATATGAAAGAAGTTAATGATGTGTGCTCCGATCGCTCATGTCAGGGTTCATATACTTTTCAATTGTCTGTCATATTTATCTGACACTTTATTAACTTTTCAATTTTCATGTATAACATCAATGGATATGATTTTAGAGTGAATATCAACAACGTCATCTTGTAAGATTAAGCAAGGATGGAAATTCTGGAAATACTCGATGGGCTTACAATGTGATTATGATTATAAGTTAGTTTAAGCCTCCATAACCGCTACAAAAAAGAGCGTATCAAAGAGAGGAAGGAGGAAGACACCATTTAGTATGTAAAGAAGAGGATGGGGAATCTACGCAGAAGAGTCATAGAAACAGTCAAGTTAAGAAAAAAGTTCATGATATTAGATAAAAGTTGAAAAAGGAAGTCAGAGGGGCTGACAAACAGGACAGTAGTGAACCGAAAAAAGGTGGTCCTTAACGTAGCGGAAATCATTTTATTTCAACAAAATAAGGCCTACCTATCTCTCAGATCGGACCCTCACAGTTTCCCCTTGGGAGCACTAATTCCCATAAATACAATAGTTGTATCCTCCTGAGGGTTGGGCTTACAATGTACAACGTATCAGCGCAATTGACTTTAGAAAATTTGTACTCGCTTAAAAACAATTCAACTTGACTCACTTAGGGTATTACCAGAGGGCTAAGCGCTACATTCGTTGCCAATCCTCAGCAAACCGAAGTTTCTGAGCAATGCCCTGGGAGATAGGAGTTAAGAATAAATTAAAAAAAATTCATACGGCAAAAAATTAACAAACCCTCATCTTATATATGCTAATGTAAATTATTCTTTGATGTATGTGTTTCACTGAACCTTTCTGCAGCAGGCGTTGAGACGACAAAACCTCGACCTTTCCGTCCGATGTGCAGCGAGCTAGTCCCGAAGCGAGAGCATTGGACTCCGAACTCCGCTTTCTAGCGCTCTCTTGTTTTGAACGGCGCATGCGCACCGAACGAAAACGTGACTTAGCGATTGATTAAACGCTAAGCACGAATGTATTGGGGTTAATTGTGAAATATGTAATTACGTTCTCTATAAATTGAATACAAAATAAAAATGAGAAGTCTTGGGCTTTTAACTTCATATACCTAAAAATATAAATGGAGTAATAAGCTCCATGACGAACAAACTTTGACAAAATAAAAATTTATTATGCACATAAATATTGTCATTCATACATACCTCTAAAATTTTCAACAAAAAAAAGAGGAAAAATTTAAAGAATACAAAACTAGCAGACTCTCAATATTTATTCACGAGTAAAAAGTTCACAAATCTTCCCTTTACTACATGAATTTTGAAAGTAAGCTCATCTCCTCCTTAGAAGTATCCACGACCAATTTCTCTCTCCGATTATTTTTCGTAGAATAGACCTTTGTCTGCATCTTTATTTATGTATTATCAAATGAATTTCTAAACACATATGGTATTCAAATCTCCATAGGCGACCGAAAAGTGTTTTACCAGCAATAGAGAGCCTCCTTGCGAGACACGACTCAAAAATTCCAATTTTGAACCAAAATTCTCTTTGACTGCTTATAGCGGTGGTTTCTTTCACGAGAGCGACAGAACCGTTGAAAAAATGAAAAAGCGTTTTTATGACAGATGAAAATATCTCTTCTGAAGAAAAACTTGAGACAACTTCCTGTGAAATATATACTGAAGTAATAAGTTACTGCCAAAGAGCACTTAACCCCATAATACACTGTCAAAAATGCGTTTATCTCTAGAGCGTATTTCATGGTCATACGCAACACTATTTGCCCCCAAAAAGATATTTTATTTAACCTAGTTCAGCGTTATCCATTTGGGAGACATAACACACACTTCACAATCGTGTAATAACAAACCTAGTTGTCCAAGCCTCCGCAGTGATGCATCAATACGAAAGGAAAGTCCAAGTTCAAGGAAAGCACAAATTCTTAACTCAAGACTGACCAACTAGCCGCCGCAGTCTAAATACATAAATGATTGCATTAGTGGAAAACACCACCAGCTCCACTTGGCGAATAAGTTACGCAGGTAACCACGATGCTATCTCGCTATGTGACTGACGAGGTCACGACTTTAAGCCCGCGGAGATGATAAGTATGTGACTTAGATTAGTAAACATGGACACCAACCTGGATTGGTATTGCCTCATACGTAGGAAGCAATGAAGGGTTATGTAAGCCAATTTTTAAAAAGTGGATTTATCAAAAGAATATAAAGAGGTCACAGAATTGTCGTCATAAGCAGAGACCGTGAAGTATCTTTGATTTGGTCGGCAAAGATGAACTGTACGCAAGAGAGCAGCAGCGTATACTTTTTTCAATACAAATGGGCGAGTCAAAACTTCGAATATAATTTTTGGGAAAACCAATTTCTAATCTTAAATGAAAGTCTCTGTCAATAGATTCACAGAGACTTTCACACTGTGAGAGAAAGTGATACAAAGTGGAAGAAAAGTATTTTATTTAAAATTCTTTATTTACATTCTCTTCTAAATGTTCGATTTTTTCATTTACATTTGGCGAAACTGAGAAATGAGATATAAACAACAAGTGAATAAATGCCAAAGAAATTCGTAACAACACACCTTTACTTTATGCGAAAATAACAGGAGTTCTATGCAACATATAACTTGCATCTTATTTGCATAATTACTCATTCCGAACCATTGAAAGATGATTTGTTTAAGACTATTCATTACTCACCGACGCGATGAACGATTCTATGCGAGTTATAAGACGCCATGTATCAATTTAATATGTTCTCGCGTTGCTCAAAACGTAAAATGTTCAGTTATAAAAATGTTGCTTCATTGAAATATGGTATCATCGAAATGTTGTATTATAATGTATTCTTATGCGAAAATGTTGTATTATAATGTATTCTTATCCGAAAATGCTGTATTATAATGTATTCATATGCAAAAATGCTGTATTATAACGTATTCTTATGCAAAATTGTTGTATTGTAATGTATTCTTATGCGAAAATGTTTTATTATAATGTATTATAATGCATTCTTATGCGACCACAATCTCAGCAGCTGTTGATGCTACATCAACGAATGCAAATGCAATTTTGAAGTCAACTATTTAATTTTAAAAACAATGGAACTATATCGTATCCAATTACAAATGCCATTTCAACCTTCATCAAAATTTGCAAAGAAATGTTGTTTCACACCAGCGAAAAAGTGTGATTCTGTGATTCAATGATTTACTGAGAATCATGTGTAGCACTTAGAAAACAAGTCAACTGTCAACATGAGTTCTCTAAAGTTTACATTAACAGTTGTAATCAATCAGCTGGAAAGAAAGAGATCACGAAAAGATTTAAATAGTGATTGTAAATGTCGCAAAACAAGTTTAAATAACACGCATAACAAATCACTTACTTCTTCTTGTGGTTCTTAACAAATCACTTCTTACTTTCTTACCACAGGAAAACTTAAAATATAGAATTTATGAATTGTAAAGCGGCAAGTTGCATGCACATTTCCCCTTTTTATCTGTAACTGACATAGCACCTCATGCTCGAAGAATTCGTTCTCAGCCCATTTCCTTCTATTCCCAAGTGTAGTTCTGAGCAAAGAGCGCGGTTAATTAAAAAGTCAAAGTAAAAGTATCTTCACGCTGACGTTGGGGAAACAAATCGAGGATGAATAAAACATATAATGTACATGAGATATCGTTCCACATTTTCCGATAACATAAGTTATCGTTCTATCTTTCCACATTTTCCAATAACATAAGTTATCGCTCTATCGTTCCACATTTTCTGATAACAAGAGTTATCGCTCTATCGTTCCACATTTTCTGATAACAAGAGTTATCGTTCTGTCGTTCCACATTTTCTGATAACAAGAGTTATCGTTCTGTCGTTCCACATTTTCCGATAACATAAGTTATCGTTTCAACGTTCCGCATTTTCATACCAAGGGGAAACAAACAGAGGATGAATAAAACATATAATGAAGATGAGTTGAATTTTCCAGCCCCAATTGTACTTGACACCCGAGAAAATAAGGCACTAAGCCGAGTGTTCAATTCTCATAATGCCCATTGATGAGACTAAGCATGCTACGACCATCCGGCCTTCACGTATACGGGCAAATAATAATAAGCGCTTCAACAATGATTAAATCGTAATAATAACCCCTATGGTGATGATAGTAATAGTGCTAATAGTAATAATAAGAATAGTAATAACAGTAGGAATCAAACCGCTCTTAATAACTCAAAACATAAATTAATTTCATCAGAAAACAATACAACACAAATGCTTTTTTACACAGAAATCATCATCTGAGATGTCGTTAGAGCAGTGGACAACGTCTAGCTATCGTCTCTGCATCGCTCCACATTTACTTGAGGTTTAAGCACGCATTGGAATATACATCTTATGTACAGCAGACTCTAACTTTCCACTCCTTGTTTTGTATGAAGCTTTGAGCAAAAACCTTTATCCATTCAGTCATATCTCTCAACCGCATAGCTGAGAAAAGGTGCATAGGTGAATGAAAGAGTTCAGAAATACTTGCCACTGAGAAACACTTACTACTGTGGCATTAGAATGCGGAGCTGTTGGACTTCCATAACTCAACTAGCTGCCAAATGGTAAAAATCAGAGCGCTTGAAGGAAACAATAAAGCAGTTTGATGGACGAATCAGTAAAAAGTTACACCCGCAGGAATACCAATAAAATCTTGAAAACTCAACAGATAATCATCGTAAAATAACATGGGTTAAGTAATATAATTGTAATTAAAAAACAACCATTTCCTTAAAAGCAACAACTTATTATAAGATGTGATTGCACTCAGTTTCACAGTTCATTTACTCAACAAAAACACAACAAACAACGCAAGTATCGGGTATGAGGGTACCGCCGAGTCGAAGCAGTCAAACCAGTCAACATAATTATGGGTGATTCAATCGGCGGATCAAATGGCACTCGCAAAAAGTAATACTCAAGTAGTACTTATTGGGCGATTCTAAATAATTATACTCCGAAACGTGTACATCAATAAAAGTTCTCTATAAAATTGGTTCTTCTTTTTGTTTATAGTAATACCAAAGTCTTGAGTTATTGCTATGGGGCTCGAACAGCGAGTAATTTTATCTATTTTTGATGAACATGAATCTCAAGTGAATTTGCACGACGTATTGCGTGGTTTTCGAGTGGCGCGAATAGAGATGAGCTAAAAGCAGAGCTTAAAAATTGGAGACTCTGCCGGCTAAAAACCATCTACTTGGTGGCAACACTCAACGCTATGGATGCTAAACCCCGTGCATAGAAAAGGCAGGAAACCTCATAGAAAAATAACGTATCAGTAAAGTCTTGTTGTTCCGCGTGAAAAATTACATTAATCTCTATGACAGATAATAAAATATTTGACTTTTCGTAACTTGTTACACAACTAAATTACCTTTTTCAAGAGGCTAATTGTACACAACAATTTTAAATAACTAAAATAAATTTGTAGCAAATAGATCAAAACAAAAATTGCCCAGTGGATGTAGAGGGATTTGCACAGAGGACATGGAAGGATTTGTATCTTGATTACAAGAAAACCGTTCAGCTCGAGAGCTCTAACCATTCAGCTACCAGCAACGTTGACATCTCTTGGTTTGACTTAATTCACCTGAACACATTCCTTACAACGCTCACAACACAACATTTTCCCACTTATTTAATACCTCAAACGAATGAGAGCAGCAAACAGCAGTAATGGAACCATGCGAAAACAGAGGACGCCTAGGTGAATTCATACAGATTTTTTCCTTTTCAGGGTCGAACAAAGTATTTTTTGGCAAGTACTGAGAAGCGAATAATCGAAAAGGAATGAAATTAAATGTGAAATGTTCCTGTTTGCACTACCGCGCAGCATACAAAGAACTAGCATACCTAACATTGCATGATAAGAACTGATCTAGTAAGCTGTCTAGCACGAAGCACTGATCTACTATCTACCTATTTCCTACCTTCCTACTACTACTACTACTACTACTACTACTACTACTACTACAGGATCACGAAAATAACTGTCTGCTAGCCGTTACAACGTTCAAACTAGCTGTAACAGCAGCCATGCCTGGTCTCCTAGATTGTGTTAATTCATACTCTTGTGTGACACAAATATTTTGACAAGGTACAATTTCGAATGCTGTCACCATAATTTGTCTCCGACTAAGTATCTGCAGTATTTGACCAGAAATTCAATCAAGGATTCTAATTACAAACTTTTCTATGCACTCAACATTCGATGTTCAGAAATAAAGTTTACAGCCTTAGGCATAATCGGTCTGAATGGCTATTCACATCGAAATAACGAAATAATAATTATTTTCATTGTTCGTGATGATCAGTTAGTTTCAGCTTCTCTTACCGCAACAAAAATGCCCAAAGAGAGGAAGGAATGCGGAATCTATGCACAACGTGTGTTGTCGTAGAGGATCCTGTGCCTATAGAAACAGCAAGTTATGATGAAAAGTAAGGAAACAAGATAGAAGTTAAAGAAGAAAGTCGAAGGTGCTGAAAAACAGAACAGCAGTGAATCGAAAAAAGATGGTCGTATCAACAAAAAGAAGACTTATACCTAACTCTCAGCTCGGGACCTCACATTTTCCTCCTTGGAGTGGTAATTCCCATAGATACAATAACTGCATCCCCCTCAGGATTTTCAGCATGATAGGCAAGGTTTAACCTCAAAGGGCGCAAAGTTAAGCGAAAACGAAAGTGAAACTCGGTCAAGTTCAAGTTTATGCGGCACCATACTGGCGCAAAATTGGAGTGTCTATTGGCACAGCTCACAACGCTGTCATCTCGATGACACAAAAAGGTGGAATTGAAATGAAGCATAGAAGACGATGCAGTCGTGTAAGAGGTAGGTTATATGGCACACCCCATGAGAGAGTCAGATAAGTGCAGAATGACAGACGAGGCTACCTAACAACAAATTTCAACTCCAAACAGGCTCGTGCTGCAAATGTCGCTGATTCTGAGGTGGGTAGCTAGGGTATTCACGGAGGAGAGCTAGTTCCCTGAGGTACGCTGTCGAGGACAGGAATCAAAATTACGATATAATTATAACAATTTCAAATCTTACGATGAAGTAGGCGAAGTATGGGAAGTATTGTGCAGGAGCCTGACTAGAGAAAAGAGCGTAAAGAGGAGGTCTATCCGAATGCTATCGGAACACAAATGTAAATATGCATCACTTAAAAAAGGCGTCGGATTGTGCGGCGAATAGCGACAGCAAACAATGCTGCACAAATAGCGACGTTAATGCTGCTCGAATAGCAACAGCAAACGCTGTTAGTGCTACACAAATAGCAACGTTAATGCTGCTCGGATAGCGACAGCAAACGCTGTTAGTGCTACACAAATAGCGATGTCAATGCTGCTCGAATAGCGACAGCAAACGGCTGTTATTCGGTGGCGAATAGCTACGGCAACCAGTTAACTCTGCGCAAAACAGTGATGACAATGGTTGGGATTTGTGCTTGCTGCACAGTACCCTGCAGAGGACGGGCGTGGTCTACATGCATTTCTTCCCTTCAATACAAAGGATTGCCTGAGTTTAGATTCACGTGAAATCCTTATTTACAGACGCAAACTTTCACAATAAGAACATTTACACCATAACGCCAAGTAACATTTCGTCATGCCTTCGCGTTCATACCAGTAAAGTAACAGCAGGTGGTTTCATCACATCTGGTGCAGATGTTTTTGAGTGAGCTCACAACAATGCAACAGTAAAATCTGGAAACGACACCCGAAACACCCTAAAAATTCGAGTATTCAGTGGTGCATCGGAATATCATAAAAACAGGTAAAGAGGAAGATAAACAAATTCTCTATTTATACGAAGTTATCTACATATTTAAATACGAGAAAAAATGCACCAGCCAAAAAGATTGCATAATTGGAGCGGGTTATCTCAAAATGCCCATATTGCGGAGCATCGAACAAGCACTAAAACCAGAAAACAAAAATCACAGCCCTAACGGTAAATTTCTTCATATTTGTGTTTCAGCCTCTGAAATTGTTTAGCAGTTGTCCAATTTAAAGAGAAATTGTGTGCGTAAACTTACGTAATTTGAAGCGAACGTAAGCTAAGTTGTTGGCAACAAGAGAGTTTGAGCAGATATCCACGTTTTTGCCGACACAAAGTGCATAGTATAAAGCATATCAAGAATAGGGTAAAAAATTAAAGTACTATACAAACAGTAAGTTGATTCAACGATCATTGTATGGAGGAACAGCAAAACGAGCCGACGTAGTCGGTGAGATCCTAAAGTATTAATAAACCTGACATATACACTAGGCATTAACGTAAACCATTTTCAAAGCAAATTATTGCGATGAGCAATTAAGAGATTCAAGTGTAAACCTACAATAACAATCCGACAAAATTCTATTTGAATGTAACGAAGAAGAAATTGAATCAAACAAGGACATTCATGTCGTCTATTGCAGAGTAGTCAGATCTTTAACGAGTACGCAGGTAAAAGACGGGTACATCTGGATTTATATTTATGTACACTGAGAAAACGAGAACTCGGTTTGTAGCAAAGCAGTGAATTCAGGGATGAAAAACTTATAGCGTAATAAAAAGTACAAGCTGCTTAACAGCGACACTACAGCAAAACGTTTTGACTCGTTTATGAAATAATACATTAACAACTTAACCGAATCTACCATTTTAAGATATTCATGACACCACAGTGAAACGATCATGTACATCATGTTGCAGTGATGCGCATTGAGCAATTCCAGAGGAGAAACAACGAAAAAAATGGTAGAATACAATTCAACGTCCGCCCAGGATACTTTCACTGAGCTCATATTGCTTTACAATTACGCGAGATCTAAGAGTTAAACTAGTCATTACCTAGCAGGCTAGGAGAAGTGCAAAGTTCATGTGGACCGCTAAGTTTGAATTCAGAATACGAGAGTTAAATTAGTTTATCTCTGAAACTCCATGATAAAACGAACAGCAGCTGCCAATGAAGGGCTGAAAAAAGTACGGACGCGTTAGCATCACAACTGGAAATGTGTGCGAAATGAATAATAATAATAATGAGAAGTGTTGATACAATCAACATTAAAGCACGGACAATGCGAAATGAAGAATGCTCCGTAGTAACTCGAGTAATTCACGGGTTAACAAGGAGCCAGAACGTATTATGAGATCAGCCAAAACGTGATTAACTGATTTTTTTTATTGGTAAAATGAAATGTTTTACCAACGGATTGCACCCACTGAACGTTGTACACATGGGACAAATACCGAAAGTCACGGCCGGCGATCACTGTCGAGATAACGAGATTGGTCTCTTCCTGCTCGAAATCCTTGCATAGGTTTCTTTGAAATAAAATTTGACTATAAAAAGCAACCAACATTTGGTAAACTCGCAGGGTCGCCAGATACTGAGAGGCTTTCACGAGCAAATATTATTAAAAAGACGAACTTGAAGGTTTCAATGTGAAAAAAGACCAACCTAGCAGCCCAGATCAGAGCCGTCACCAGATAATTTTAAAATGCAGCCTTGCAATGCTGATGTAGTCGGTCACCGCACGATCGACGATGCTCGTGTTGACTCTAAAATACAGCCTTGCAACGCTGCTGATACTCTCGGTCACAGCTTGAACAACCATGCTCGTTTTGACTCTTAAATACAGCTTTGCAATGTTGTTAATACTCTCGGTCACAGCTTGATCAACCATGCTCGTGTTGAATTTGAAATACAGCCTTGCAATGCTGCTAATACTCTCGGTCACAGCTTGATCAACCATGCTCGTGTTGACTTCGAAATACAGCCTTGCAATGCTGCTAATACTCTCGGTCACCGCTTGATCAACCATGCTCGTGTTGACTTTAAATTACAGCCTTGCAATTCTGCTGATGTTCTTGGCCACCACATGATCGCCCATGCACGTGTATTTGGTTATTCAGTTCCTGACATCGGTGTAGACCGCAGTATGACTAGCAGCAACCTGAGACGCGATCATCTCGCAGTTCGGAGAATAGCCCTTCGTGAGCGTGCTAACAGAAGGAACTACAACTAAAGCCGTGTTGGTCAGCTGTTGTCCGCTGTATTGGCTGGGTAGCATCAGTGTCCTAGTGCCAGCTTTGCCCAGCTGCTGAGGCTGCCTTGATAACACAAGAGTTGTGTTACTGCTGAGCTGTTGCTGCTGCTCGACGCTGACGTTGCAATGGAGGTTGTCAGGGCAAGACGAAACAGAGCCTGGTTTGTTGGACGGGTTCACGAGTGTCGGCGAGACCACGACTGGAGTCACCATCATGTTTGGCAGCAGCTGAGGTACGACTGCTCAACACAATGACATGACATCCTTAGATTTAGGGTGTTTAATTTTAGTTTTCGTCTTCTTTCTTCGAATAACCGCTAAAGAATTTGAAAAACAAGGAATTGAAATATTCTACAATGGTTTGCTGTAGATAGCGCACTTTATTAATAGGTTAAGACCGGGAATTCTCTCTCCAGTTGAGAGTTAACGCGCTCATAGGCTTATTTTAGGGGAACTTAGAGACAACTATCATATTATCTTCACGTCCAAAGTTGGACTGCCTCACTAAGACTAGAATTCAAAGATAACGAGAAGTTAATTTGTTCTACTTAAAAATAATGTTTAGGAACCCAAAAACAGGACTCATGTAAATTGAATAGGTCCCAGTCTATGTCCAAGAAAAGGAGAATATTGTAGTAGTTGTAGTATTATATAGAATCATAGCAAGGTAATTTCACACACAAGTGAGGAATTTGCATACAAAATAATAGCGTAACACACAAAAAATAAAGCTTACCATTTGCAGAAGCCAGAGGGATATACGAGGAAACAATCGAGCTTTTAGACAGGCTGAAAGTAGCAGAAGAAACAGCGTTGATCTCAAGAGGATGCGCCGTGGAAGTTGAGAGGTTGAGTGGCGCGGCAGGACCCCCGGGATCTCCTAAACGCAAAGGACGCGTGGTGGGCGGCAAGGCTACGTGCATAGAAGGCAGCCCGTTTCTGGACACGGCCACCAGCAGCCGACCGTCTCCGCAGGGCTGGGGTCTGTCACTGCTCTGCGCCAGATCTGAAACAAAGGATGCTTTATTCTAATAAATCAAGCCTGGTGCATATCATTTGTACATTGGTTTTTACACATGCCTTATTACCAGCACCAAGACGCAATGACGGTTAACCCCGGTCAAGTCGGTACTCATTTCTGACACCTGGGTAGAGTGAGGAATTGTGCATAAGTTCTCGCTTTTCCTAACGGGGAGAAATCACCGCGTGGCGCCGGGATTCGAACTGCCGACACCTTCTCTGAAGGGCGCGTTCTTAACCACTCGGCCACGATGACCAACAACGAGGTCAGGGAAAGTTTTTAGGTTACTAGCTTCCGGCAAAAAATGGACATGGTTGACAGGTAACAATTAACGCCTAAAATGGTTAATTTCATGAAAATTCGTACGAAGAGTGTCGTTTAATGAAAAATTAACTTGAGGAAGAAATTATTGATTTATTAATGAAGAATGATGTCAAAGAATGAGAAATGTATAGATACAATGCTTACCACATCCCCACGTTGCCGCTAGAGGTTTGGTGCCGTTGATGCCGTTCGTCCGAGGCTGGTCTCCAGACATGAGCTTGTACCCAAATTCTGCAGGGAAACTACTGGCCACGGCGACGCCTGCTGAGGCAACTCGAAGAGGCATCTGAGAAGTCTTGGTCATTGAAGACACGTGCGCACTTGTGGTGTCCATTTTATTGTCTCTCGTAGCACGATCGGCGCATGATAAATGAGAATAATCTGGCACAATGCGTAAAGAAGAGGTCACATTTTGGTCCAGTGTGTCCCGAATCACCAGTTGGTTGGACGGCCGTTGAGGAAGGGATGAAGAATTGGTGAACCTTAAATTTGAAGTCGTTACCAAACGAGTTTCTTTTGATAATTCAGCCGAAGTGTGCACTGGTCCTAAATCCTTTGCATTAGTCACAGCATAACTGGATCCGTTCACAGGGACTCCTTGATCATGCGATGAATGTGTTTTCACTAAAACTGGCTCGTTAGAAATTATGGAGCGTGTGCCAAGCTCTACAGGCATCCGGCCACTAGACGAAACTGAGGTAATGTTAAGGTATGATCGTGAACTTGCCTGAGGGACAGAGGAACGAATTATATGGTTCTCCTGTGAAGATTTGACATCGTTCACCAAATGAAGCTCCATTTTCTCGTGTGGAAATTCTGAATTACTTCCTGATTGTTGAAAAAATAAGCTAGGAGAAGAAGTTGGACGATGTAAGGACCGAATTGCAGAGTGGGAATCCAGTTTTGAATTAGCACTGTAAATAGCTAATGAATCTGACTGAACAGGTGACTTGAGTATCGCTACGTTGGTCGACAAGTTCAACGGCTGGTTTGAATCTTCAATTGTTTCAACCTTGGGTGATTTTTCCACACCATTAACAATAAAGTTGTTGCTAACAATAGCTACAGACGTCGAAGCAGAACTCGAAACTGGTAAAACATGAGCAGAAACGTCAGTAACTGAAGGAGACTGAGGGGACGGCTGCGGAGTGTAAGTCACGACAGATGGATGAGAAATGATCTGGTGAGTGACGCAATGCCCAACTACGCCAGCTTGAGGAGACGCCTGAGGTGTGTATGTAACAACAGATGATGGCACATCATGACTAAGATTTGAACTAACTGGATATGTACATTTACTAGGAGGTAAGTGATTTAAGTTTTGGCTTTTCTCTGGGGCACAAACGTTTCTCGGGTTCTCCAAAATAGGCGGTGTCATTGGGACGGAAATTATACTCGGTGACAAGCGTATTTTTTTAGCCCCACTCTGTCTGAACTGCGACATCGCCTCGTTGCCAGATGACACGCAGTTCGAAAGGCACCGGCTGTTGCTCGAAAGGCGGAATTGATCACCCCGATTTTGCAGTGAATGTTGATCTTCGGTGTCTGGCTGCTCAGAAGCGGTCGTTGTGGAATTGGTGTCCTTGTCTCGTTGTTGTTCCAGGGTGTTCATGTCTGGAAGTATGGCGTTGAAGTCAATGTGGTCCCAGCGAGCTGCGAGCTCTTTCTTGAGCGCGGCAAGATGTTGCTGGTTCGAAATTTTCTCACGAGCCAGTCTTTCCATTTCGTGCTCGTACTCACGCTCCTTACGCTTCAAAGTCTGAAAAAAGATGGGAACAAATGTGATGCATTTTACCTCACCGCTATACGGTGCAAACCACGCCTACAGTTCTCTTGTCTGAAATTGCTTCAGATGTCTTTTGAAATTTTTTTCGGTTGATACAAGTTTTACCCTCATGCGGTTTTGGATAATTTTTGTCGCGTAGAATGCCCTGCATAGCAGTGAACCCGTTTCTGGACACGGTTTCTGGACACGGCCCACGAGAAATATTTCAAGTTGCCCATCCGAAAAAAATTAAGTATTCTATTGGTGTAATTCTTGTTTAAAATACAATTTTAAACAGCTTTTAAAGCGGTTTGATAGATTTTGCATCCCTGTTTACCATCGGTATTTTTATAGAAAAAGTACCAGCACTTCTATGCGTGCTCCGAAAACTATTGTTTTTCATCCTGAAATCAAACACGCCTAGTTAGAACCTATCGCACAGAACTGTTGTAAATGATATGATCAAAGTAATGGAATAAGTAAGAGTTAGAATGATAAGGTGTTTAGAAAAAATAGTGTGAGCCGTTGCTTCAGACAATACGCCTCACTGTTCATTGGAAACAACGTTGAAATTATTACTTGTTTTAAAAATTCATAGTTGATTGCTTATATATCCGGCTCAAACCGGTGATGTAGTCGTGTCAGAGTGCTGCGAGGTTAGGGCACTCTAAAGGATTGATGAATAACCGCATTATGTGACTGTTAGGACAGAAAGAGACTTATTTGGGTGCATTTGTGCATATTATGAGCAGTAATACGCTTGTGTGTGTTCACTATGAGGTGGGGGCAGACCGCGGGGTTGTGGTGCTTAAACTTAGCATTTCCAAATCGTTTTCCAGTATTGAAACCGGATGTCGTCACTAGACGAGCGTTGCAATGTGTTATGAAAAACACTAATATTGTTCAGTTGGTCCAAAGAGTGTCCTATATACGCAGGTAAGCCATCAGAGAAATCATTCACTACTAGTCAAATGGGGAATTACTTGGAATTAGAACTGTTTAAATTTTGGGAATAATATTTTAAAACACTCATATTCATATGCCCTTAATACTCACGTTGATGCACTTGTGCGCAGCTTTCAGGATATTTTGATTTGAAACTTTCTTGTCGTCCAAGTTGGGTATCTGCCTTCGTAGCAAATCAAAGCACTCTTTTAGGTGCGCCCTTCTGTTCTTCTCGAGCTTATTGTGCACCTCTCGCGATGGGGCGTTTCTGCAGGCACAAGAAAACACGTTATCAGGGTTCACGATAAACACCTCTGGCTATCTTATGAATCAGCTGGACTTAGCGCTGGACTCCGAAACATTTTCCAATTAAATATGATTAATATCCTCTGAATTTTCCTCATTTCTAAGTTCTTCACGAACGAAAAGCTCTCCACGGTTCATAAGTCACTGATGATTCCCTCAAGTTTGAGGATCAACGGCAAAAAAACCTTCTCTATTGTATTATTCTTCAAAATTTTTTGAGTGTTTTGCCGATCATCTGTTTTCTCATAGGAAATGACGCTATAAGTGGGGTCAGTGACCGAAGACGATGAGGCTACTAGTAATTGGAGCAGGAGTTTGTTCTTAGTCGCCTGCCTCAGTTACATTGTTTTTGTAGGGTGGTTTGATATACAAGCGAATAATTTTAATTCATGGACCCATGAGAATGGCTATGTATGCGTGCGTGTAAATTCAACAACAAGGCATGTTTACAAAAACTTACTGAAGGGAACAAAAAAAAAAACGAAATAAAATATTGAGGGAATGACCAGGAACCAACCTGTCCGATATGAATTCACATTCACAAATAATATAGTTTGACTCTGAACACACACAAAAAATATAAGACATTTTCATTTATTACACTTTTTTTAATAATACGTTCATTTTTGCGTCCTACGTTTAACAATAAATATTCTTGTAGTGTGGAAAACAAGAAGTAAAATGAAAGATAGAAGAGGCACATACCCGATCTTTTTCTTCGAATTTTCCTCCTTGGTGGAATGCGCCGGATGGAGCCCATTCTGGAGATACCCATGATGATGAAGCTCATAATTTGGCAAGCACCGCAAGACAGAGCTCGTGACCCCTTCAGCAGCGAAGTGGTTGCCGCCGTTCCTCGCAATCCTCTCCTCCTGCACCACCCGGGACTCCAACATGACAGCTCTCGCGTCACCGAGGTCCAAACGCAGACCATTTTTCAGCGTGCCTACGGCGGGCGCTCGACTCGCAAGCTGCTGGCTGTCGTGTGGTATCAGCGTCAGCGAAGCAGAGTTTGTGACACCGAGACCAGCATTTTTAGACTCTGTGGGAAGGGGCTTCTGCAGAGATGTGTGGCTGCTGCCAACAGCCACGAAGCAGTTTCCGTCATTATTAACGGCGTCTACATGGCCAATAGAGTTCGCGTGGCTAACGTCATTCTCTCGCTTCACGAGCGCGCAAGAAGAAACCGCAGGATTGACAGTGTAGGGAACTGGCAATGTCGACGCCACTGGAACCGGCATGTATAAATGCCGTCCAACGTCCACAGAAGACACAATTTGTTTCTGAGCTATAGGTTCACTATTTGAATTATTGACCATATTATTTACAATCGAAGGAAACACAGAATACGAGTTGAGCGGACGCACAGGTATCGACGATGCTACGACTGGCGTGCGTAGCTGGACCGTAGGAACATTGTACGAGCTGTACGGAACATTGTTCACAGGCTCGTCTGGTGGGTATACCCCCCCCTGGTGGGCGTTGAGCTGAAAAGCCGGAGTTCCTTGGAAGGTTCTTGGCTCTCCGGAAGGCGCTCCAGAGGCATGGGGCGAAGCAGACCGCACTTGGCGGAGGGAGGTGGAGGACTCAGGAGCAGCGTCATTTTTGTTTGGTTGACAGACTCTGCCTTCATCGCAAGATTTGCCTGCAAAATGGTAAAACATCAGGGCTATGCAGAGTTATGACTGCAAATTGTTATCTTTTTCTATGAATACTTCGAGTAGACACTCGGCGGATTTACGTTATCTAGTGCCTTTCTGCGAAGTGATTGTCACTTGGTTTTCTCAACAGTTCTTACCCTCGGTACATTGGATAGTAATATCTAGCTAAGTAGACGATGTTTTGCCAAACGCTCGGAGATATCGGACCAAAATCGTTGATGATGCACAAAAATGAGACTTATGGTTATGACAATAATACTGTTATATGACAGACATTTTGGATGTTGTAGCGAAGCTCGCATGAAATGATGTAATTATTGACCGTATCACTCATACATCAGATATAAAAATAATTAATTGCAATCAATGACAAGCCCTGATAGAAATTTATATTTATTGTAGTGCAACTTATATTTGATTTAATATATTACTTTGCTCAGATATTTGAGCTAATCCTATATGTTAATTTTAATTTCTAGACTGGGTACAAGATTGTAAAGCGCCCGTAATATAA
This sequence comes from Morinoia aosen, assembly GCA_030386875.1. NCBI lineage: Eukaryota > Metazoa > Arthropoda > Malacostraca > Amphipoda > Talitridae > Morinoia > Morinoia aosen. The sequence continues at coordinate 51,077,637 of CM059568.1, forward strand.
TAATAAAAGGCATTGATATGGGTTATGAAGTATGTTATTGAAAGACAGGAAGAAACTAGTCTTGAAGTAAATAGTGAAACACTTGAAAGAAATGATAGAAGGGAACGAAGATATAGCTCTTTCAGACATTACCTTTTGCAGTACAGAACATGCATAAATTAGCATTCATTCACCCTGTGCGTTGCAAAACAAGTACAAATTAGCATGCATTCATCTTTTGCTGTGGAGAACGAGTAGAAATTAGCACGCATTCACCCTTTGCTGTACAGAACAAATATAAATTAGCACGAATTCACACTATATGCATTGCAGAGCCAGTAAAAATTAGCACGTATTCACCCTTTGTGTTAGAGGACGAGTAGAAATTAGCACGCATTCACCCTATGCGTTACAGAGCCAGTAAAAATTAGCACGCATTCCCCCTTTGGGTTAAAGAACGAGTAGAAATTAGCACGCACCCATTACACGCCCATGATCACAACAAGTAGCGTACCGAATGCAAGGTAGCAATGAATCCATTTCTTTTTAGGCGGATGGATAGACGGCGATCCTTCTCTCTTTGCCGTGCTCTTCTCTACAGAGCTGGGCATATTAGTCGAGGGATCAAGAGATGACTTGCTAAAGCCGGTATATTTCTCCTCTATACTACGGTCGTGCTTTCTCCTATGGTTCTCATAACACTGCACGGAATGAGAACCGTTGCTATTTACAGTCACAGTTCTGCCAGTTTCAGCAAAAGAGAGGGGGCTGAACGGGTAGTGATTTGGCGCACTTTGCATCACTTCTTGGATTATCCCAAACGACTTGTGAGATTCTCGGCATAAAAAAGTTTGCGAGTCCCCATTCACTCCTGAATAGACTGCTCTTCTTCTGAAGTTATCGTCAGAACTGCTGAAGCTTCGGTAAAATGAACTGTGGATAGTGGAGTGCCTCCAGGTGTCCGAAGCGTAGCTGTCCTTCATGCTGGTAAAGCATGCCCGTTTTGTGTCAAATTCTTCCTCCGTCGGAGGGAATTTAGAGTCTACAGTATCGGGTGAGGTGAATTCATCCGTAGAATATCCCGCATTCTTACGCCGGATAATTTCACAGTCTTTTCTTGCCGTTTCGATGAAAGGTGAATACACGGGAGGAGCCCCAATCAAAGACGGTGATCTTTCCCGCATCCGCATTTCCAACATTTTTGCTTACACGAAATGATCTAATTTCGCTTGTGCTAGAACATCATGTGTCAGAACAGGAGTGCAAGCAAGTGTTGACGTTTAACTTGGGGGCACAACTTCATGACATCAAGACTGAATAACAGTTCATGCTGATAAGCTATGAAGTTAAAAGAGGAATATATACATGGACGAATGGGAAGTAAAACATCTCTTTCAAAAACTTTTTTCCAGTGATTGAGTACGCAAACTTTCTAAATAAAGCAAGCGTTTTTTTTCTTTCTCGCTCTCTCAAACTTTATTAACATGAGTGCGAGGGATAACAATTTAATTATAAATCTGAAAAAATGGGCAAATTTTGTGCTTGAATTAGGTACCACGTACAATGCCGAACCCATGTCATAGAAGTGTAGACTTATAAAATGCAATTTATTAAGTATCCAAAGAATAAAATTTGAGCCTTACCGAGTTCAGACTCGAAATGTACAAGATAAATTAAGCACATTTACAAGCGCCTCTGTCTCAGAGTAGGTTGTCATTGACGCTTCAACAACCATGACGGAGAGCTCATGAGTATTGAAAAGAAAAATGTCAGCCAGAGTGCCACTTGAGACTCTATGATACAGAATTCGACGTTTTTATTAGATACAGTTTTCGTTCATGATTACCAGCCGAAAACTCTTCAAATTTATCACAGGAATAACTCTATTTTCTGAGTGAGTATTGAGTCGAAGTTATTTTCGATGTATAAGGACAAACGGTTCATAACGTTAAATAAAAACATACATTTTGGGGTAAATACATGAGAATTTGCTTACTAATCGCGATACAATTTTTTGTAACTTACAAAACCTTTCCGTGCAGAAAAGTTCTACAAATTATTCCCATGTAGTGATTATTCACAATTGAATTGTGAATGATATCCAAAACTTACATTTGCACCTATGATGGTTTCATCGTCCACTACCTATTTGGACTATTGGGATGATTTCAAGTTCCTCGAGCATAAGGCAATGCATTAACACGCATCATTTTTGAAGATTTTGGTGCAACAATTAACGCAATTGTTAATGATCAGGTAAAGCTGATGTTAAATTAAGCGGGGCATAAGTTTTAAAGCTTTGAAAATAAATATAATTTACAGCTGCCAAAAACCCTTAATTGCCTGAAACAGACGTTTCTTTTACTACGGAGAAGTGTGACGAGCTGTGGAGAATAAGGACCACAAACAAAGGTAATTTTCAAGGAAACATTTAAAGAAATGAGTCAATAATGAAAAACGGAAGCCTTCATCCGTAGGTTTAGTCTAGAAGAGGCAGTCGTTAGACTTTATATTCTTGCGATGCTCAAGTGACCAGCAAGAACTCTTAGAGATATAAAATTTGGGATAAGAGCCCATAATTAAGTTGAAGTATTAAGTTCATAATTACCAAATGAATTCGAAATTAGAAGACGTAACTAACAACTATACTCGTAAAAATCAAGAATTATAACACATGAATGAAGATTGATGGCATCATTTGCATTTATGACAACTTACCGATTCAGATTTACCTATTTCATACCTATTTTATTTTACCTATTTTACCTACGTTCCCAAGGCTCGGGCTACCTAGGAGGGGATGTGATGGTAAGAAGAGACAACTGCGGTGTGAACTAAGGCTATTTCAGCCCCACTATCTTAACGACCCGTTCATTATCACTTCTCAAGGAATAAGGCTCGAGGCATCGTATTTCGCATTCAAAGTTAAACGAAAATATATAAAAATTCAATTTACCATGATGCAGACAAAATAAACTGCTGAAAAAATAAGTATTTTGAAGAAGTGAAACGAGAAAAGCGTGAGGAATCCATCTAAAATCAGGCAATACGGATTATGTATTTTGAGCAAACTTTTGAAAATGAGTTGTTTTACTGGGAACGCTACGCAGATTACGGAGCTCCATTTAGAGACATTGATATTCAGGCACAATATCTAAAACATTGAATTTATACATCGGGGTAAATTTACTTAACAGTAAGATAAATTTTTACGCATCTGGAACTTTGCTCGTGACTCTTTACAAGTGTCCTCACAACTGTCATATTATCTCACAAAACTTTCAAGTTCAAAAATCTGCGGTAACTCAAACTACAATACATAGAAAATGCAGTTCTCCTATGCATTTAAAGTGATAACACTATACCAAGATTTAACCATCTCCAAGATACAATATAACGCAGACTAAAGCGTCTTTAAAAATTGAGAGCTATCAAACGCGAGAGAAAATTCCGTATAAACATGTTACTAATGCTAGGACAGGCAGTACGGAACCCACAAGCATACACCACACCAAACCTCCGGCAAGAGCGCCCGCTACGCTCACACTGCAGTGGTTCGGCAGTAAATCGGCACTGCCCAGTCTGCCTCGGATGGGACGAGCAACGAATAGGCAACAGGCGGTCGCACGGAGGTGGTCCGTCCAGGTGAGTACTGCTGGAGAGGGTTTGTAACTATGGACAGACTGTGACTGTGAGCATGGCAGACAACGATAGGGCGAACGGGTGTAGTTCTTCGTTTTGGTACGTATATCGCTTGTTCATCTTGGAAAGAGAAAACATTCCAGAATTCCACCCAACAACTTTTCGCAGTTTGTATATGACATAGTCAATGATAATTTCACGATTTATTAGAGCCGTGAAGAGCGAAGTTTTGACATGCAGTGCGATGAAACTAAATTTACGTCCCCTAGCTCCTTTCTGCAGAGCGATTATCACTTGGTGCCCAGGGCTGCCAAAAACAACAAACAGTGACTAACGTCGGCACGCGGCGCCTTCTGAAAGCAGCGGCGGCAGCACGCGCTAGACAGGAGCGGCAACCTTCTGCAGTGTTCGCAACATATCTCGGTGCATCTTGGCATCGCACTGTACTGCGGGCTTGGCAACAAATTACCGCTGTAACTTGGCCACCAATATGTAACAATTACCTTCAGTTACAATACGGACCGTAAAATGAATGAAAAATTCCCTAAGTAGAATTAAATTACATTTATTTCCTTCAGCTTCCTTTACGAGGTGATTAATAATACAGAGTTTAACAAATGGATCACCCTAATAGAGTGATAGACTACAGTTGTATACTTTATGACATGAGGTTTTGTATTCAACTCACGAAAATTTGCACGAACAATGTGATCGGAAGATGAGTTCATTCAGTAATTAATTAGAGGGTCAATAATCGAATACATTGAACGAATCACCACGAATGCTTTCCCAGAATATATATCAACGTGGTTAAGGAGTAGAGCGCTTGCGCTTAGAAGATGATCAAACGAGGAGACTCCGATGCATGAAAACTGGATCTCTTCCTTTTAGTGCTCCGCCCACGAATAGCGTTAAATCTGATCTTGGGTATTCAACGGAATCCTGAATTTCACTGGGTGTCAGAAAGATATTTCTAAATTCACTCAAAATTTTCAATTTCTTTAGAAATTATATGAAAGTTCATCGGAAGCAGAGACCGATTTGAAGTTTTTCGCTAGGCTAAATCTGAAAAATAATTTTTACACTGAAAATTAAACGCGTCAAGATACTGGAAATAATTTGAACACGGTAATTAACAATATACAGTATAGATATCAGATAAATGTGTTTTTCTGTTTCCCATCGAAAGGATTTGTTAACACAAAAAGTTAACACACTTATTTTTAAGATCCTCGTCACAAAGACACGTTTGAACGGATGTTGGTGATCAATCGAACCACTTCATGTGAACGTGTAATAAAGTCAGTAAGAGAAAACTCCAGAGAAGATGAACCGAGCTATTTACTCTATGAATTATTCAATAAATTATTCGCACTAATTTGTTTTTGATAATTCCAGTACTGGTTTTATGAGTTGACGATTTAGTCTAATGTTTTGATACAGAAGACGGTGAACCGCGAAATATATCTAATTATACGATTAGACAAGTTAGCTTAGGCCTCCCGAACTAATCACAACAAAGGCATCGCATAGAAAGGAAAGAGGAAGGCACCATTTTATGGGTCAAGGGCACATGGATTTTGTTGGCAAAAAGTGTTCCTACACCATGGACATAGGAACAGCAAGATTGAAAAATATTTTTAAAACAAGGTATAGGTTGAAAAAGAAAGTAGTAGGTGCTGAAAAACAGGACCAAAGTGAACCAAAAAAAGATGGTCCGAAACAAAGCAAAAAACTATTCTGTTTCAACAAAAGAAAGGTCTACATAACCGTCAGCTCGGGACCTCACATTTTCACCCCGGAAGAGTTAATCCCTATAGGTACAATAGTCGTTTCCCCCTTACAAAGAATAAATCTAATACCAACCATCCGTTAATTGAGGCAGAATATTCGTAACAAACATCTGTTAATTAAGGCAGAATATTCGTAACAACTACCGTTAATTAAGGCAGAATATTCGTAACAACCATCCGTTAATTAAGGCAGAATATTCGTAACAACTACCGTTTTTGGACTTCCAATGAAAAATTTTGAGCTCGCGCATTGTCTTGCCTCTCGGAAGGAATAATTTGTTTTACTTCAGTGAATGAATGAGTGAGCAGCAATATATAGGACACCTAAAATTAGGCCAGCCTAAAGTTGGCTTGTAAAAGAAAGCGGCATCAAAGTCCCAACTTCAGTTTAACGAGACGTTCATTCGGACGCTATACTCGGTGACAAGCGTATTTTTTTAGCCCCACTCTGTCTGAACTGCGACATCTCGTTGCCAGATGACACGCAGTTCGAAAGGCACCGGCTGTTGCTCGAAAGGCGGAATTGATCACCCCGATTTTGCAGTGAATGTTGATCTTCGGTGTCTGGCTGCTCAGAAGCGGTCGTTGTGGAATTGGTGTCCTTGTCTCGTTGTTGTTCCAGGGTGTTCATGTCTGGAAGTATGGCGTTGAAGTCAATGTGAAGTCAATGTGGAGCCGCAGAATCCACATTTTGTCGTTTAATTTATGGTTTCTTCTTTCTAATGAATTCCAACGGCTCAATCTCATACGGACCTCAGTCAGTTCATTACAATACATTGACATGAGGCAGAAACTAAATTTTTTTCCTTTCTAATTGATTCCAACGTCTCAATCTCATACGGAACTCAGTCAGTTCATTACAATACATTGACATGAGGCAGAAACTTGATTTTTCTTCTTTCTAATTAATTCCAACGGCTCAATCTCATACGGAACTCAGTCAGTTCACTAAATTACATTGATATCAAATAACATTCACAAACTCAATTACAAACACATGGCGCCGTTGGCACCCCGCTGAGTCTCAGGTGTTGTTTCTGGTCCAGCGGTCTGTGGGGGCATGGCTGTTGGCTCGACCTTTTATGGCTCAGATTTAAAATATTTTCCGAATGCAATATCACCGTAAAGACCTCTCAGCATATGGCCATCCTACAGAGCTGCCAGATGATGAACGCTGTTTCACAAGACCACATGAAGTGAGGCCAATGCGCTATTTATGACCAAATTATGTGAGTACTTTTCTTGTTCAAATAATGTGAGTACTTTTCATGATCAAATTATGTGAATGATCGTTTGAATAAAATAACGTAAGCGCTTTTTAACTAAATAGCACGTGTTAGTGTTCCATAAGACCAAGTTATGTGAGTGCTCTTCATGACCAAACTTGAGTTCTAAAAAGCTAAAATTTGAGGATCTTGTCCAGAAAAAAGGCCAGTCGTGCAACCCCGGGCACTGAGGAGGAACACCGGGCAGGCGTTCCAGCGATGGCGCGCCAGTTCATTCGCGCATCACGATTTTCTCGCCAGGCGTTCCACTGCTCGCATACTGGAGCACGAGCTTGCAGCGCGATGGCGCGCCCAGGTTTTTGGGTTGGTCCTACCATGGGCTGGCCAGAGAAGGGTCGCCCTAAATGAGGCTTATAAGTTCAAAAACTCAACTTCAACTTAGTTCATCGAGGAGCATGGAGTTCAGAGTTATTTTTATGAACGCCTCGGTGTGGTTATTTTTATATTTTTGCTTCATGTGCCTACAGTGCGCTGATTTTTCGCTATGTTAAAGCACTCCAATTGAGCATGCGGCAAGTTTTTAGGGTTATCCGAGAAAGAATGGCCCCGATTGTTCCGTTAAATTCTCGACCGCAGTCCGCTCATATCTATCAGGGACAAATGCTAACAAAAACTGCAGTGCGCTGATGCGAGAGGCGAAACTCCGCTATTGGGAATGCTTCGCTCCTTCCCTGAAAACACTCCCTCGTAAAAAGAAGGATGTTCTACTCTAATCAAGTTGGTACATATTGCCTTGTTCATTAGGTTTCGAACATGCTTCAAATGCGTTGCTAGTGACGCAATGACGGTTACCCCTGGGGCTCATTTCATTCTACATTTTGGTGGAGTGTAAAATTATGGCTAAGTTTTTTTTTTCAACGGAAGAGGCATGCACTCGCATGGCGTTGCCGGTTACAGAACGGACGACTCGTCGAGTAAAAGGTGTGTTCTCTTAACCATTACGACACCACGGTGAGCTAAGAATTTCAAACTTAATATGGCAAAACTGGTTGAACTAATCTAGCTGGTCGACTGTCGCAGCCTTCTTGAAATTCGGAGGGATGCTATTTCGATTTCACGAGAACTAAGAGGATGGTTGTAATTTAACTAATAATGATATTTATGGATGAGTGAATTCCATTTCAAGTGGTTATCTGAAAAACTCTGAAGCCATGAATGTTGCTTCAGAACTTGAATTCGGGAGCAAATTTTCCTCAAACCTGAGAAACGCCACATAACCAAAAAAATTATTTCGTAAAAATATTCTCACAACCGTGCTCATGTATGCAGAGGTAGCATACAAGTCCACACAGTATCGACGTACACGGATAAAGGCCCACCAGTTTGGGGAACTATCATACGCATAACGTTGTTTATACGGTCTGTCGTTGATAACGATAATGCTAGGCCTGACGATAATACTCGTGCACTTCAGTCATGAAACTATCAGTTCATAAATTCTGTAATTGATCACCAAATGAGGACTATAGAAACAACACATGTATAGCATTACTCGTTATGAGTAGCTTGAACCATTTTATGAAATCTCATCGGTTTTTTAGCGCAAATTATCAGTGGAACCCAGGCCACTTTAAAATCATCAAGAGGCTGACCGTAGAAGATGACGTCAAAATATTCAACGTCATTTTGTATCCTAATCCTCTTGAAGAATTTAAAAATTATTTGTTGTATGAAGCTAAATCGGAAATCATTTTTCTCACCGGCTTTAAGAATGTGTATCTGCTCTAAAGAGAAGGAATTTGCGCACACCTGCTAAGAACCTCATCATTGTACAGCTCGATAAGAACAAGAAAGTACGAAACTACGAGCATAATTCGGCGTAACTAAAACCAATCGGTAACATAAGAACAATAAGATTAAAACAAGTTTATAAAACAAGATATAAGTTGAAGCAGAAAGTAGTAGGTGCTGAAAACCAAGACCGCAGTGAACCAGAAAAATGGCCCGGAACAACCAGAAAAAAATTATCTCCAACGTACGGTCCTCACGTGAATTTGGCTACATGACCTGCAGTAGGTGCACGGTGTATGGAATATCTTAAAGTAACTTGGACATATTAGAGTGAAATTGTTGATCCCCTAAAGCAACTAAAACGCTACGGAATTTTTTGTTTCAGTGTAGAATTACATCCAACGGATAAAACTTGGGTTCACCTTTCACAATTTTATAAGCGAAATGTGACCATAAAGACCACTTTGAATTCGGCGATTCTGTTTCGGTACAAATGCATAGCAGTCTTTATATAAGGCTAAAATTAGAGCATTTTGGATATAAAGAGCATTTTAGAGCATTAGAGCATTTGCACCACCGATGAAGTAATTTTGAACCAAAGATGAAGTTTTAACAGAACGATTTCCTAGCCACAGACTAAGAATATTTCCAGTAAAAAAGGCAATCTGACAATCCTATCACTGAAAAAACGACTCTCAGCAACACAAATTCTGCCGAGTTTCATTGAGTGCCACTGATATACAATAATGAGAACATAAGTACTATATATACAACTAGAATTGGCAGCATGCTTACATTTTGCCAGTTGATGAAAGCTGGGAGCTCTTATTGTTCATATTTTCGGTATAAGCGTATGAACTGTTGGTTTAGATATTAAATTTAAATACTGGATTTTTAATACGAACAAAAATTTGAATAAATGAACTAACGTTGACCAAGATTTGCTTGTCATACAGTTTGCATACGAGTACGCAGAAGAAATGAATAATGCCTCTAAAAAACGATAATACCATAAGAAATCCAATACACGTTCAATGCCACAAAAAACTAGTTCCTGTGGAGCCTGTAAAGGCTCGGGGGAGCGTAAGTAAAAATCACAATATAGCCTCGCATTAACATGTCTAAAACAGACGTCACCGAAGAGTGAGTGACCTCAGGGCACGAAAGCCAGCGCGATTTCTTATCTGAAAAGATGAGCTCTGAAGAAGCTACAGGTCATGCACCAAGTTGAGGCAGTGGTCAGCAAAAAGCGGCAGCTGGGGGCTCCTGTACCGCTCCTGCCCAGTTTTTGCAGACCTGTCCTCCGGAGGCTCCTCGCATGACCCAGAATGGCACATTGTCACCACATCCTCGGAGTCAGCATCTGACGTTCCTGCTCAAAACGTGGACGTCGCGAGGGCGTTGTTTGTTGGTGACATGTGGGGTTGCAACAGGCTAATTCATTTAATTTGCGGTTTCTGTTCAAGTGAATACACTCACATGACCCAGAATGGTACATTGTCGCATCCTCGGACTCAGCATCTGACGTTGCTGCTCAAAACGTGGACGTCACGAGGGCGTTATTTGTTGGTGACATGTGGCGTTGCAACAAAGGTACCTTGTTTAATATGCGGTTTCTGTTCAAGTGAGTACAAGAGAAATCTGCCATGAGGCACGAGAAAAATGCAGCATCTGACGCTTTTGCTTAAGCGAAGGATGTGAAGTGAAGTGAAGGACGCTTTTGCTTAAGTGGATGAAGTAAGGGAGCTGTTTGTTGGTAACATGTGGAGTTGCCACATAATTTTTCCGTTGTCTAATTTGCGATTTTTGTTCATGTGAGTGCAATAGCAATCTGTCATGAAAGCAGCTGAAACATGCAACAACAGACGCTCTTGCTCAAAAAGTGGATTTCGCGCCGACTTTGTATATTGGTAGCATGGGGAGTTGCAACATAACCATCTCGTTATTTAATTTGCGTTTTCTATTCGAGTACAAGAGAAATCTTTCATGAAAGCACTTGAAAAATGCATCAAATGACGCTCCTGCTCACAACGTGGACATTACGACGGCATTGTATTGTACATTGGTGGCATGTGGAGTTATGACATAATTATTTCATGATCTAATTAGCGGTTTCTATTCAAATGAGTACAAGAGAAATCTTTCATGAAAGCACCCGAAAAATGCAACAAATGACGCTCCTGCTCAAAACGGGACATCGCGACGGTGTAGTACATTGGTGGCATGTGGAGTTGCAGTATAATTATTTCGTTATCTCATTTGCAGTTTCTGTACAAATGACTACCAGAAAATCTGTCAAGGAGAGCACAAAAGAGTTTATGCGCCAAAAAAGTGCAACATCTGACGGTCTTCTTTCGAAGCGCGACGCATATTGCAAGAACGTTGTTCACTGGTAACATGTGGAGCCGCAGAATCCGAATTTCTTTGTTTAATTTATGGTTTTAAAATAGCGTTAAAAAAACAGCAGGGCGTGTGCGGGCAGCCAGCCACTCCCGGTATTGGTTTCTGACCGGCCCGGGCACAGCTGTCGAAGAAGTACTGCCGCTCAAGGTGCGGTCAGTGGTAACATATGTTGCGGCTCTGTGCAAATAAATTAACTGTAACCTACAAATTAGTTACACCCAATTATCAAATCTATCAGGATAGCTGTATAAGGTTCATGGTATAATTCGACTTAGGCTACCTCAACTCTAACCACGCACGTTTCTTAATTACTGGGATGTTATATTACCCTGCAACATATGGTGCGGACTACGAGTTTTCAAGAGCTATTTTGCAGTTAACACAAGTTACAAATGATAATTTGACATGAATCGAATGGTAGGATTTTTCCGTTACTTGGTTAACACCGCAGCCGGTGATGAAATTACGGCTAGTTGCAGCTCAATAAATGATGCCAATGCAGTAAATTACACGCTGATTTTATTTTATTTTTATTTGTATATTGGTATGTATATTGGTTTTGGATAAAAAATTCAAAAACGATTTCATGAACTCGAAATTCAGACTGCCTCAGTTTCGCCACAGTTTCTTCGACAAAAAGATACTTAAAACTCACCCCATTCGTGACCGATCTAAATTCTCGACGAATTGAGATCTTTTGATTTAGTGCAATAATGCCCAGGGGTTGTATTCAGGAAAACTTTAAAGATATTTCAGAGATAGTTGGCCAAACTCAAGCTCTCGATCTCTTCTAATTAAGTCCTGCGAATATTTTTTGGGGATTGTTTTCGAAAGTATATGATCTACCCACACTGGCCGTTAACTGAGTGCGAATTATTGTAAACCGACAATTTTATTAAAAACAAGAGAATAATAGCGATTCGGAATATAGCTTCCGTTACAGAGAGAACAACGTCCCCGTTATTCACCTCACATTGACTTTGACTTTTTATTACCTACGATAGTAAACATGCAATAGAGCATGGTTTTCAAATCAAGGACACAGGGATATAAAGATTATAGCTAATCATTTGAGTGAAAAGGATATTGTCAAAAATGTTATTCATTTTTAACCTTCGCCTTTATAACCTACGTCCAAGTACACGGTATACTCCTTCTGTTCCGCGATAGAAGTACCAAAACAGTGATTAAAAGTCGTTTCGAAATACCCCATTTTTATTAATTCCTTTTATACATTAAATGTATTAAAATCCCTCATTCACAGCCGAGTTTGTGGATATATTTGATTTCCTATTTTATTTTATCAGACGAACAATCCTGACCGAATACTTGAAACAAGTCATTTTGCAATTTTGTGGCTCCGAAATTCCCTGTTTCGAAATGTTGAAATGCTGGGGAGTTGCGTGGGTATTTTAAGGCCACGGTAACGCGTCGCAGGTTATTTCTCCACACAACACGAACGTCCCTCAACCGAACTGGAAGTAACTAGGTTTGGAAGATTTATAAGTTCATGCGATTTCTCGGTCCTAAAAATTTAGTTTAAGCATTCCCAATCGTGAATTTTGACGACACTGCGACTCGTTCTCAGATACAATTTTGAACGTTAGATTAACTAATGACTAAAATGACCAGAGGAGCTTTATTCAAATACAATAATTCTATCAGATAAGAATAGATAGAGCCTAAGGTTTTTGACGAATCTCTACGCACGACAAAGAGAAGAAACATAATTCTATTCAAAGGGATAATGACTAACTTTTATTTTGTTCTCCTCCTCCCTTGCCAGCAGCGGAACGAAGTAAATGCATTCGTTATAGGTGCACGGATTTCAAAATTGACCAAAATGAAGGAGTGATTTGACAGAATTATACCTCAACCCCATCTATGAGTCGCACATCGGAAAGTTGCTTGTATTTCCTAGAGATATTTAACAGCCTTGTTATGTAGACCGAAATCACACGGAGCGCCGGTATAATGGTCGCTAAGTTATTTAAAATAGACCTACAGACCAAATAAGGTGTCATCTGCTCAGAGAAAATTCAAGTTCTCATTGACAAAAAAGAAATTTTTATAACTAGAAATTATTTTCGAATACGGCGAGTTTGAGTCATATTATGCGAGTAGTTCCGAAAATTGATGTTGCCGTGAAACGTTATTACTGAGACGTTTTTATTATAACGTTATTATTACAACTTTATTAATAAATAAACATTATTATAATTACTGTGACATTGCAGCTCATTTTGAAGGTGATGTCAACAGTAGGGCTAAAAATTGGCGATAATAAAAGATGAAAAATACAATATAAAGAAACGATGAAAAAGACAAAACTGGAAGTGAAAGGCCTGGCCTACGCTGAAGACAAACCTTGTTAAAATACAAGCGTAGCAGAGGCCCTAAAACATGACAGCATTCGATAATACTCGTCATAGGGCAAAAATAATTAAAGTTTCTATTGACATATAAATTAATATTTGAAATGAGCGAGAAATTAGCATTTAAGCTCTTACGAAACCAATGCTATTTCAGTGTTAGTATTGATGTCTCTATAATGTATAATTATATTAAAGGTTTTCAGGGTCTACTGACCCTATTTTTTTTTAATTTTCCAAGGTAAAAATAGAAATAAAGTTTGGCGTGCCAGCACAGCCATTTTCCACCATGTGCATTATTTAATTTTAAAAAAATTGTAAGAAGAGGACATGAATATAGTTTCACAAAGTTACTCAGTAAATTTACGCTACCAAAAACAAGTAATTGAGAATGGTGAGAAAGGTTAAGCCTCATTTATAACAGAATGCATAAAATGAACAAACTGAAGTTTTCCGACATTTTCTTGTTTCATACAAGAGTCACTGCGACGTCATAACAGAATTATCGCTATTTTCACCTCCTGTATATATAATTCTACGATGATCCAAGTTATTCCGATTTTTACAATGAGTGAAACAAATTGTCTCTCCCCCAGAGGAAGCGTGACATGAAGTTCAAAGCGCCCACGTATATAAGATCGAAGCTGAAACAATCCATACTGCTGGTCGTATTAGACGATGCATTTTGGATCATGACTCTTGATCCAGAGGTAGAACATGCAGAGTAGCTTGATTGTCTTTATTTCGGGCATAAGTACTTAAGTTTATTTTTTTCTAAGTAAACTCGACATCGACAATACATGACTGAGAGCTCCGTGCACTCAAATTTAAAAAGAAAAAGCCGAATTTTGAGAATTTCAGCCTAGAAAAGTCAACGTTGCATTCCTGTCCTAGGCAGCGAGATACTGGAATAATGAAAAAACTGAGGAATTACAGCCCAAAACAAACTGTAGTTCGTCCAGCTCACGTAGTGTTTGTCCCGTCATTCATGGCTGGCTTTCAATGTTATTTTTAGAAATAACTCACAGGTGAGATTTGATGCTGGAGTTATAAATGAAATAACGCGCAGTGCAGATTTCAGAATCAAAAATAAATAAATAAGAAACACGAACCAGATTTGAAGGCACAACCAAATGAAGAATGCAATAACGCGTAGGTCACAATTGATGGAGAAGACGTGAATTTGATACTATTTCAGTGACAACTTACAGAAATCAAAGGACAGCTTTTTTCATGTCAGTGTCGATGGAGAAATTAGATACCCCAAAAGTTCAAAAACAAAACTCACTAAAACTTAAGAAAATACAAGAACAGCAATGCGCCGATCACACACACATAAGCATAGCACGGCGCACGTGAAAACGTCGGAGAAAATTAAAAAATGGCGCATTGAAACGGAATACATTACGATTCCGAAGAGCAACGCGGCTTTCTAATGTCTCATTTACGGTGAGCGAGAGTTGAGGAACTACAGTGAGTAAATCGTGCGGTGCCGGGAGTGTGGCTCCCAGCCCAGTTTTTTGCGGCCATAGCCTATCGTGGTCCGATGGGCCACATGCACCGACGGGGAAGCAGCCTCATTGCAGAACAGGTTTCGACACCCACAAAAACTGAACTTTCTTTGCCATACGCAAGAACGCCCGCTGTCGCTCCAGGACTCGTTTCAACAGTTCACAGCCAACGGAAAGAAGTTTAATGAACGGGAGTACATGCTTTGATTTATCTCCAGTCCTAGCGGAAAAACCACCAGCAACAGTTTCTCCATCCGCTTTGAATAATGGGGGTATATTAAGGCCAGCCTTCGGGACCAATTGCCCTTTAGGCGGTTAACTGAAGATGATATCCCATCATACCGCAGGTGCGAAATGAAGTTGAACTGGTTCGCAACACGCGGCCATTGTTCTCCTTATTTTTCAAGAAGGTGTTCGTGAGGTTTGGTGCACTAGCTTATTCAGTTCTTCGAACACTGATATAATAAAATACTTGAGTGAATCTTTTGCATATAAATAAATAACTATTGAAATATCACTTTGGATGTACCATAAAGTTGTTGCCTAAGGCGGGACTTTAAATATATTAATGAAATTTCAAGCTTTCTATGTCATCTTTAGGGAATAATTTTAAATTCGTTTGTAAAGTTTTAAATTACCTAACTTCTCCTTGAAGCTTTGCTTTTAAAATCCATTAGCGAATTTTTAAATTCCCCATGCTCTCCTTAAGGCTTCTCTTTATATCCATTTATAAAATTTTGAATTACCTTTGTTCCCCTTAAGGCTTCTTTTTAAATCCGTTTATATAATTTTGAATTACCTTTGTTCCCCTTAAGGCTTCTTTTTAAATCCGTTTATATAATTTTGAATTACCTTTGTTCCCCTTAAGGCTTCTTTTTAAATCCGTTTATAAAATGTTGAATTACCTTTGTTCCCCTTAAGGCTTCTCTTTATATCCGTTTATAAAGTTTTGAATTACCTTTGTTTCCCTTAAGGCTTCTCTTTATATCCATTTATAAAATTTTGAATCACCTTTGTTCCCCTTAAGGCTTCTCTTTAAATCCATTTATAAAATTTTGAATTACCTATGTTCTCCTTAAGGCTTCTATTCAAATCCATTAATAAAATTTTGAGTTCTCTCGCCATCGTTAATCAAAGTGCAAGTGTATAAGTAATATTTCTCGTACGGTTATTGTCCCTGACACCGTACATGCATGGGGCCCCATGATTTAGAACAGCCTGGAGAGTACTTCTTTCAAGACTACCTTAATCATCCGAAGAATGAATTCATAAATAATTCATAAATGAAAGAATGTAAGACATTCGCAAGCTTGAAATATTATATTTTCAATACTTTTTACAACAATCGAATGTACGTAACGTTAGACAATGGTTGAAATTTACAGAACTTATCCTAAGTAAGGTTGATTATTAGGGAGAAAAACTTGAAAATATTTGAGAGAATTCTTTTATTTTATTTCACTTTCATCACAAGTAAAAAGAACTTATCCTATATTTCCCAAATAGAACTTTGAGGTATCGAAAATGGTTATTTTTAACATACGTACGTTCATTTCATTCAAATTACTGATACTCAATTCAAAGCAGCAGGCGCTTCTGAGTACACTTATGTGATGAAACGAAATTCCCGAATCCATTAATTCCTCTTTTTTATAAATAATTGTTCAAAAATTTTCATTTTTGAATAATGCTGATCGTTGTTCCCTCACTTCAATATTCAACATTTTGTAAAGATTTATCTCGTGCCTCCAACGAAGCTATGTACTCTGGGAGAGGTTGTTCCTGCAAGTTGTTGCTGAACTTCTATTTTATTTTGAGTTTTTCTAACTATGCTTGAAATTTGTTCGCACAAAAAACACCCTATGTATGAAAATATATTTTAAAAATTACATTCAATTAATAAACTTTCAACAATTGTTATGATGAGCTAATCTGTTAACGGGCTTTGATGCAACATATGAAACTCAATTCAATAACTCGCTTGGCTCATTTTCTTGTTGAAAGAATAAACTTTTTAAGACAGCGATAGGATTTGAAGACGATTGTCGTAAATCTAAGGGAAACTCATCGCTTTTTTTTTTAAACGCGAAGGGAGTTTATTTGGACGGGTAATTGAGAAGTAACCCTATATCAAGTTAATGTCTCATTCCCTTTTGTTTTTAATATGCATTTGTAATATCCAAAAGTTTATTCATGCCCCCGTAAAATTATTTCAAAAAGGCGTTTTAAGAATAACTCAGGTTCTGCTCCACTTAAATTGCAGAAGGAAAAGCTCTATCTTAATCAAGCTTCCTAAATTTATCAACGCAGGCAGTCTTCCTGAACGATTTCAAAGTGAAAAAGTTAGAAATCGTAATGCATGAATTGATTATTTACAATTTAAGAGTGGATTTCTTTCTGAAATTTTGCTAAATTTTTTTACGCTCATAATAAGTTGCCAATTTACGGTTGTGTGTCACTGTAAACCTAACCAGCCACCTCCTGTAGCTGTTGCCTACCCTATGGCCCCTGAGTAGGAACGGGTGAACGATTTGCAAAATGAGTACTCTAGGAATAGCAATGATACCAGTAATCTTTCAGCCGTAAACTTTATGTTTGAACATGTTTGAAGTTTAATTAACTCTTATGCTGCACTTTAATGAACACTACTAACGTGTTGCGGGAGCGCTTTCATTTATTCATTTACATACTTTCCCAGTTGGGACATCCATGGTTTCTTCTGACTGTAACGTCGAACTTCGCGGAACAAATCTGCGTAAAGCCACAAAATCTAACACGAAGGAAATACTCGGCGAGTCTAGCAGAAATCTCAAGATGATAAAACTGTGAGATTCGGTGACTCCTAACAGACCACAAATCTTGACAAATAAATGAAAATGCCACGTATTGCGAGAGAGACTCCACTGGTATCACATTGTTTTACTTCTTTCAACGGTCCTCATCTCGCTGAACACAGGGAATATCGTTCAGAAAAACTCATCAGAGAGTGCCAAGCATTATGTAAGAGGTCGTGTTTTACGCGTAGGTGGCACGGCGGGTCGTGGCGGTGAATGAGAAAGTGAAAAATTAAATAATATAAGTAGTGTCAAGATCAAGAAATATATTAGTGCTGTAAATATTATTTTTAATGTTAAATTGACCATACAAAGTAGAATTACATTCAACGATCGTTAAATCAACAAAGCTGAGAGAAAATGTATAGTTCATATTTCTTGCAGAGGTTCAAGTACTGTAATTTTCATTAAATAAAATGACCTAGACCCTGAAAAGACAAAAATGTTTCGACAGGTTACACGAGTTGCCCCACCGCCACCTGCACCACGAAGGAGAAATGAAAGGAAAAGAAAACGATTACAAGGACAATTCGAAATACACACAAACTCAGATTTACGCGAGACTCATTTCCAGCCATCGTCAGTTGATGAACATTTACCACGTGATACAATAATTCTAGCTCACTCATACCGTAACTAGCGGTAACCTTGAAAGAAATGCAATGTGTTCAAGAGTGCTAGACGAGCATTCGTGTTCCTACAGCTCACATAAATGAATTGATTTCTTTTTGGTTCCAATGAAAAATTTCACGTGTACCAACAAAACCGAGCCCGTGGCTTCTGCTTTCAATATACAAGTAGGCCACAAAATCAGAGCTCTCAATACATTGTAAATAGAAAGAAGAGTCCATACGGTGTAAATTAAACAAAAATTATCGCCTGAGATCCGATAACCTGTGCGATATTTCCACAGTAAATTAGCTTTGGTATCGCTCGTCCAATCTGCATTCTGGTAGAGCTTACGTATGTATGCGCTAGATATGAATATATTAAATGAAATACAGGAGCCCTATACATCTTTTGAAAGTCTTTAGAAACTTTTAGATTTAATCAGCTTCACTTTATTATACAGTTGTCGAATGATAAATACTCGAATTAAACATACGTAGAAAATAACTACGAGCAGTGGTAAGTATTTTTAAATTTTCCATTTCATTATTCGTGCGCATTGCCGAAACGATCTTATGGGATTCCTCTTAAATTCATAACCATTATTTTGCAATTTGTCTGATTTGTCTAATGCAATTTTTCACCCGAACAAAAATTTTATGTGAACTTATTTTTATAATCAACACGGTTAACACCTTCTACCATAGGAACAAACATTTAATTTCTTGAACTTTCCTGTATGTTGGACCTTCAATTTCATGGTACAAAGACCCGTGTTTCTTCTGCTGCATGCAGAGTGAGTCGTGCGATTTAGAGGACGTTTTTCGGTGGAGAGAGTTGGCGTCGTCGCCAGGCGCGTCCGTCCGTCAAGGCTTGCGTGCAGCAACAATTTCTTGGTTAAGGCGCAGCAAAGCAATTCAGTGCGGCGAGCTCAGCATGAGAGCAGATCAAGAGATTCCCTTGGCAAGCACGGCGACAATTATCGGAGTGCACAACACACGAAATCAAGGATACAATTCAAAAAATGCGCCGCAGACTTGAGCGCACGAGGCACAAGTGTCGCCGCTTTACCACTTGGCAAACCCGCGTACTGAGCAGCAATGAGTTTACACATGCAGCCCCAACAAAAAATATATGGTCTTAAGGGAATTCAGGGTGCTTTAGTGTATGTTTTTCATTACAGAATATCGAATTTCAATTATCGAGAACGTGGAGAGCTGTTAGCTAAGAATTCTATTGAATCGTAATGAATTTACGCGAACATCAATGAAAATGCCTTAGGTAGTACCAGGAAAACGGGGTTATTTTCCTCAAAATAAAAAAATAGAAATAGTATAGCATAGAAATAATAATAACAAAAATTAATTCAGATGTAACTCAGAAATCTTGATACCTAGACAACAAAGTTTTGAGCTTAAAAGAGATAACTATAAATAAAGATTTACTAAAGTAATTTGATGGGAATTAACACTTCCATCGATTACCGCGCGCTGGACCATACATCAAGAACTTCGTTGCTAAACAGAACAAATTTGAAAGGGGATAAGAACTACAATATTGGTAATTAAAGCTATGTAGAGATATTGAAGTGTGTCGTCGAGTGAAATTACGATAGGCATGGAGAGTGAAATCGGGCAGGGAAGCCGAGCTTCACCTGAGGTAAAAGGTTTGTACATCAGCAGTTGATCGTTAGAGAAATAGAAGAAAAATTTATTGATAAGATTGAATGCATTTAAAGAGTAGAAGAGTTGGTGGAAATGAAGTATGGCAAGTTCATTTTGTAACAACCGGATTGATCTAAAATTCCTTTGAGCAGCCGATGTGAAACTTCTGTCCCCGCTTTTATATGAAAATAGGTGAGCCTACCTGGCTTCTTAAGTTAGTTGACTTGGAACTGGGTCGTTGATCGGAGACATAGTCTGGGCTTTTCAGTGCACATATTGACGGTGTCGAGAAGTCAATAATAGTTTGTCATAGTAATTTCAAGCTCAATCGAGTGAGTTTTGGCGAGTATTCATAATATATGAGTTCATAACTTTTTAACAACCGATTCAGCAAGAAGAGTAATTGTATTTGGTGACGTTCTTAGTGATATATTACTAATGTTATTTTTCTGTGAATCAGTTGCCACCTCCTTTAACTCAGAGACAAAACATGGTATCATTGTTGTTGTATAGTGACGCTCTTGTGATGGAGGTTCCGGCTGCGGAGATTTATGAGTCTCGCTCGCTCGGCACGGTCACATGTATAGATAGAGTTTCCGGCGGAACCGCCGATGCGCGCCTGGTATTTACAAGCGCCGGATAGGTCGGAAGCGCGCCTACTGCCGGGCGGAAGTTCATTGTTCGAACTAGACTTAAGAGCAAGCTGTGTGAACTTGAGATCAGTACAGAACTAGTAGTCCTGCTGTTCGTTTTGCTATCCTCTTGCCTGGTTTACGGCTAGGCTAACCTATCTACAAGTGCTGTCCAGTAAACCTTATATCTTGCTGAAATTACAAGATATTACAATTGACGACGAGGCTTCGAACTTGCGAAGTGAATTTGAACTTTAAAAGTGCTCTGAAATTAAGATGGCGTATTCTACAGTCAGCTGCCCTCCGTTCGGCGTGGAAGTAGAAACAGTGAGTGGAATTCTTGGAGCGCTGGAAAGTACAAAGTGCAGACGCTCTTCAGAAAGCAGGAAATAATGGCGGTAAAAAAGCTAGTATTTTAATCAAAGCTTTGCCTGTAAACATAATTACTGATCTACAACGAAGAATTAAACCTACGTTCCTCACTGAGGCTACATATGAGGAACTTGAAGAAAAATTAACACAGCAATTTGAAATTAAAAAATCCATCGTCGGTGCATCGGTTACATTTCTAAATAGAAAACAAGGTGCTAATGAATCCATAGAAAGTTATGCTAAAACGTTAAATGACTTAGCATCTGCATGCAATTATGGTAATTGCTGTCGTGATTGTTTATTAAGAGATGCCTTCGTGGCTGGGCTACACTCAGCGCAAATTCTCAGCGCGGTTCTACAGAAGTGCGATAGCAAGTCCTTCAACGAATGCGTTGAACACGCAAAACTTATCGAACAATTAAGCTCCGACGCTCAAGATATCATTCGTGAGGATTCATCTTCATCGTATTTCACTACAGAAAAACTCCCGCCGAACTACATATGCATTCGCTGCGGAACCAAGCAAAAGCATCTTGCAAAGAATTGCTATGCTTTGAAATTGAAATGTCACACACGTGGAAAATTAGGCCACATCTCTAAGGTTTGCAAATCTACAACTGCAGCTCGGCCTCCTCCTGCTATGCCTACACGAAGGGGACCTACACAAGGAAAATTTGACGCAGCTCGCACTTACACAGTGCAGTCGGGAAGAAGCGGTCGCTGTGGCAACGTTGGGAGAGAAGACGTGTTAATGAAGAATTCACGGATGCCTCTACAGAAGAACGAAGCTGTGTTGCAAAAACCTGGGAACGAAGGTGGTGACGGTAATCATCTACATGAGTGTTCTGATTATTCCCCAAATGATTCTAATTTTTTAGAGTAAACACCACTGTAATTCCCGTCACTAAAGAGCCCACTATGATTGCATGCAACTTAAATAGTAAACCTGTTGAATTCCTGTTGGATAACGGCAGTGCAGTGTCAACTATACGTAAAAGAGATGCAATCAAAGTTGGTGCTGTGGTAAATCCTACATGCAGCAAAATTCTCGGGTACAGTGGTGTCTCGGTAAACCTGCTTGGTCAAGCTTCAATAACTGTCATGTACCATAACGTTAGTTTTAATCATAAGTTTCTCATTGTGGAGGATGATAGAATCAACTTACTGGGCCGAGACATTTGTTCTAAACTAAACGTAAACATTGTCATTCCTGATAAATACGACTCCATAAATAAAACGGATTGTCATAGTTTGCCGAAAAGTTTGTCGTTAAAATATGACGAATATTTGTCATCTGATTCACAGTCTAACGTTAAAGAGACAGTTCATCTTGATGTGTTGCCTAATGCAGTTCCTGTATTTTGTAAAGCACGCCCGGTTCCTGTAAGACTGAGAGACTCTGTCAAAACCGAACTGGAACGCTTGCAGAGTATGGGCAAAATCACAAAAGTGTATGATAGCCAATGGGCATCTCCTACCGTTAATGTTCTGAAGTCTGACGGCAGTGTGAGAATCTGTGGAGATTTTTCAGCTTCCATTAATAATTTTCTGAATCCAGTTCAATCTGTACTACCTGTTATTGATGATGTCATTTCTCAAGTCGGAGACGCTAAGTTTTTCTCAAAAAATTGATTTGTCTAACGCGTTTTTGCAAATTCCGTTGGACGAAGAATCAAAGAAAGTTACGACCATTAACACCTCTGAAGGTCTATTCATGTACAATTACTTACCTTATGGTCTACGTGCAAGCCCCGGCATTTTTCAAGCATTCATGAATAGGACTCTGTCTGGCATCGATAACATCATTGTGTACCAGGATGACCTCCTCATTTTGACCTCGTCATATGATGCTCATTTGGAAGTTCTTGACAGGGTCCTGTCTGTCCTAAAAAACGCGGGAATTCGCTTAAATCTGTCTAAATGTGCCTTTCTAACTGATCGTGTGTCTTATCTAGGGTACGTTTTCGATAACAAGGGTGTTCACCCTAACTCTGAGAAAGTAGAAGCTATTCTCAATGCTCCTGTTCCTAAAAATCTCAAACAGTTGCAAGCCTTCATCGGATTGTGTAACTTCTATAGTCGTTTTGTACCCAACTTTTCTAATGTCATGCATCCTCTGTATTCGCTGCTTAAGAAAAATGTACAGTTCCGGTGGACTCCAGAACAGGACGAGAGTGTCCAGAAAATCAAGAACATCTTTCGTTCGCATAAACCTCTAAAGTTGTTTGATCCCAACCATGAAACTCTTCTTGAAACTGATAGTTCAGGTTATGGAGTTGCTGCCATACTCATGCAACGCGTTAGTCCTTCTCATGATTGGTGTCCGGTTCAATTCGCTTCGAGATCTCTGAATGGTGCGGAACAAAACTACTCTAACATTGAAAGGGAGAGCCTTAGTGTGGTTTTTGGCGTGGAGAAATTCAAGAAATTTCTACTTGGTGCTAAGTTCATTATCCATAATGATCAGAAACCTCTTTGTAAACTTTTTGCACATGACAAGGGTGTACCTCTCAACTGTTCCGCTCGAATTCAGAGATGGGCTCTTAGACTCTCCCAGTTTGACTATGTTTTCAGATATTCGAAAGGCAAATGTAACGGAAATAGCGATTGTCTCAGTAGGCTGCCACTACCTACGACTGTAAGGGAGCTAGAACCGTACGAAATGATTTTTGCTGTGAACACTCTTGATAAAACTCCTGTCACGTGTGAAAATATAAAAACTCATACTGATATGGATAGCGAACTATGCCAACTTAAACAATACATAAAGTTTGGCATGCCTCCTAAACCTGATCCCAATTTTTCAAAATTTAAGAACCTGCTACCTCAGATGACCATCATGAAAGGTTGCATACTTTATAAAGAACGGGTTTTTATTCCCAAGTCACTGCGTAGTTTAGTCCTTGAAACATTTCATGATGGACATCCTGGCATTTGTGGCATGAAATCGTTGGCCAGATCTGTTATTTGGTTTCCCGGAATGGACAAAACTATTGAAGACATCGTAAAATGTTGTCCCCAATGTCAATTAAATCGAGCAAAACCTAAGTCTAGAAATGTAGAATGGCCTACTCCTTCTCGTCCTTTTGAACGCATTCATGTCGATCACTTTTTCTACGAGAATAAAATTGTTTTCATTGCTGTAGATGCATTATCTAAATATATTGAATGTGAAGTGGTACCATCCACGAGTGTGTCAGATACTGTCGATGCGTTGAGAATAATTTTCAGCAGAAACGGGTTGTGTGATGTGCTCGTAAGTGACAATGCTTCTAACTTTTCATCTCAAGACTTCAAAGATTTTCTTATTTCCAACGGCATTGAGCACCTCACACCTCCGCCCTACTCTCCAGCAAGCAATGGTCAAGCTGAGAGGGGGGTAAGAGTCAATAAAGACTTGTTGAAAAAACTATCTTCTTCCGAATCGTTCAAATCCCGTCTAGCGAAAGCATTATTTCAATCGCATTGTATTCCGCATAGTGTTACAAAAATTGTTCCCTCTGTTGCGCTGAACAATCGTAAATTTGTTACTTCCAAAGATAGAGTTCATCCTAAATTTTCTGTGTCCAGGTCTAAGCCTATGTATGTAACTCAATTTGATGTCGGGGATCATGTTCTCGCTCTGAATTTAAGAAATGGTCCCAAGTGGTTGAAGGGAATTATTGTTAGTAAAGTTGCCGTTAATATCTTTCATGTTCAAATATTAGCATTAAATGTAATCTGGAAGAGACATTCAAATCAGCTGTTGCACAGTAGTTTGGAATCTACCGGGAGTGGAGCAGCAGAGACTCCTGCTTTTCAGCCTGTTAACAGCTCTCCTGAGCAAAATGAACCTCGTAGATCAGGCAGAATAATCAAACCTGTAATACGAATAGGTTGTTGAGTTCCTCCTTCCCTTTGTCACATATTCATCTAAAGGGAGGGAAGTTGTTGTATAGTGACGCTCTTGTGATGGAGGTTCCGGCTGCGGAGATTTATGAGTCTCGCTCGCTCGGCACGGTCACATGTATAGATAGTTTCCGGCGGAACCGCCGATGCGCGCCTGGTATTTACAAGCGCCGGATAGGTCGGAAGCGCGCCTACTGCCGGGCGGAAGTTCATTGTTCGAACTAGACTTAAGAGCAAGCTGTGTGAACTTGAGATCAGTACAGAACTAGTAGTCCTGCTGTTCGTTTTGCTATCCTCTTGCCTGGTTTACGGCTAGGCTAACCTATCTACAAGTGCTGTCCAGTAAACCTTATATCTTGCTGAAATTACAAGATATTACAATTGTTTTCAGCAAATGAAAACTTCGTCAATAGGAGGACGTGTTTGCATAAACGTGATCGCGACGGCCGTTGAGCGAGCTGTGCTACAGGCTTAAAAACCGCAGGCAGCGTTGTGGTAAAGAAGAAACGTTTGAGACAAGATTTACATAAGTGTAAAAGGAGTCACGAAATTTGATAGAGTAAAATATAAAGAGGTGCGAAAGAGGACCAGGTCACTCGTGTAGTGAGTCAGTTGTCTTACAGTTTAGAAGTACAAAGTAAACGTTTAATTAGTTTAATTTGGTGTTAACGAATGAACGCGAAGAGTCTGGCTGAGACAGTGATATTATGCAAATTTCGATAGGCTTCCTCAAAGTAGACCAAGATATAAATAGAAGGAAGGATGAAAAAATTCTGCTTCATGAGAGAGATGTAGCTGTACAAAATTCCGCATGCGCTGGATACAGTACGGAGATGGGACTGCTTCCCATCATTTGTTTGAATTTCATCGTCACTGGACTCGTCCTCTGATCTTCTTTTCCCTCGCGAATATGGGATGCAAAGAAGGAACAACACCATGACATAGCAAGGGCTAGTGAGAATTGGCGTTCCCTGCAGCAAAGCGTAGCTGGACTTCTGACCCAAAATGCCACTAAATGGAATTCCGTGGCTGGTACTGTTTTAGAACTTGGATGGTCGCATGAAAAATGAGTTTCACCGCCATATCTTCCGTTCAATGTAGAAACATTGACGGTCAACGGTAATATTATTATCATTATAGCTGTCTTCTTTAACTTTAGGTTTGGATAATGTCATGAATATTATAAGCACTGGTAAACTGAATACACGCGGTAAAGCGAGCGCCCAGTCAAACTTAATTTTTCGCCGCTTGCATCCACGTTTTTCGCCGCCCCAGTAATTGAATCGCTTAAGCGGCGAAAAACATGCATGCTCAGGCGAAAAAGTTTGACTGGTTAAATATCCGTATCACGCAAAACAAGGAAGATTTACTCGCTTTTCACCAGTCACTCCATATAGCGCTCTCCGCTGCTTCAAATAGGAGCCAAGAATTAACATTTTGACAGCGATGGGTTAAGCTGAAATTCAATGTTCAATTCAAGTTTAAAGTCAACTGTAGTAAACAGATTTTAAAATAGTAAACATTAGCTGGGCTGTGCTTTCATTTACCTTTAATTAAGTATTTATGAGCATTGAGTTTGTGATTATTGGTCGGTCAGCAGCATTATGGAAATTCCCTCCGTGACCACCGGTGGCTCACGTTGTGTTCAAAGTGTTAATACAGAGAATTAATGCAAAAATGCTGTATGAGGAAAAATAGATACGATATCAAATATCAGAAAGAATTGAACGCCTGATGAAATAGATGAATTAAACTTAGAACGATGCTTAAGAACAAGTGTCATGATCCCCTCGTTTATTGGCGTATTTTTATTTTTTTTGTCATTTTCTTTTGAGCAGGACCACAACTTTTGACTTTGTGAATAATGTTTAAATTATCGCATGGTGGAGTTCTCACCTCACAACCGCAACCGCATGGTGACAGTGGAGTTCTCACCTCACAACCGCAACCGCATGGTGACAGTGGAGTTCTCACCTCACAACCGCAACCGCATGGTGACAGTGGAGTTCTCACCTCACAACCGCAACCGCATGGTGGCAGTGGAGTTCACACCTCACAACCGCAACCGCATGGTGATAGTGGAGTTCTCACCTCACAACCGCAACCGCATGGTGACAGTGGAGTTCTCACCTCACAACCGCAACCGCATGGTGACAGTGGAGTTCTCACCTCACAACCGCAACCGCAGAGTGACAGTGGAGTTCTCACCTCACAACCGCAACCGCATGGTGACAGTGGAGTTCCCACCTCACAACCGCAACCGCATGGTGACAGTGGAGTTCTCACCTCACAACCGCAACCGTATGGTGATAGTGGAGTTCTCACCTCACAACCGCAACCGCATGGTGATAGTGGAGTTCTCACCTCACAACCGCAACCGCATGGTGACAGTGGAGTTCTCACCTCACAACCGCAACCGCATGGTGACAGTGGAGTTCTCACCTCACAACCGCAACCGCATGGTGACAGTGGAGTTCTCACCTCACAACCGCAACCGCATGGTGACAGTGGAGTTCCCACCTCACAACCGCAACCGCATGGTGACAGTGGAGTTCTCACCTCACAACCGCAACCGCATGGTGATAGTGGAGTTCCCACCTCACAACCGCAACCGCATGGTGATAGTGGAGTTCCCACCTCACAACCGCAACCGCATGGTGACAATGGAGTTCACACCTCACAACCGCAACCGCATGGTGATAGTGGAGTTCCCACCTCACAATCGCAACCGCATGGTGATAGTGGAGTTCTCACCTCACAACCGCAACCGCATGGTGATAGTGGAGTTCCCACCTCACAACCGCAACCGCATGGTGATAGTGGAGTTCCCACCTCACAACCGCAACCGCATTGTGATAGTGGAGTTCCCACCTCACAACCGCAACCACATGGTGATGGTGGAGTTATCACCTCACAACCGCAACCGCATGGTGATAGTGGAGTTCCCACCTCACAACCGCAATCGCATGGTGACAGTGGAGTTCTCACCTCACAACCGCAACCGCATGGTGATAGTAGAGTTCCCACCTCACAACCGCAACCACATGGTGATAGTGGAGTTCTCACCTCACAACCGCAACCGCATGGTGATAGTAGAGTTCCCACCTCACAACCGCAACCGCATGGTGATAGTGCAGTTCTCACCTCACAACCGCAACCGCGTTCAAAAGTCAAGTGATTGCCGTTATGTAAAACTTATATTTCTTCAAAACATTAATTTTGCCCAACGTACGTACTAATTGTTGTTTAAAAATTTCTAGCATAAAACTGCTAACCCCCACAACGTCATTAACCACCCGCACAAAACACAGAATACGGAAAGTTCAGCGCAGTACGCTGCAGTGTCCAGCGTAGAAGACTGAAAACATTGTTCTGTCCTCCACTCTGCAGTGCTGAGTGTTCGCTTGTGTTCAGTTTTCAAAAAATATCGAAAATATCAATGTTTCGACCCATTAAAGTGAAGGAACTGAAACATGAAAATGAGCGAACATGAAAGCGGAAAGTGAGTTCATGAAAGTGTTCGAACATGAAAGTAAGCGAAAAATTCTTAAAAAGAGCAAGACCGACATGCCCTGATCAATCAGGCACTTCCAAAAATGTCTCTATTAGGCACCATTAATGCCTTCTTGAGCTCAAACAGGGAAGAGGAGAGATATCCTCGACCCATTCAGAAGACACAAAAAATGCTTGTAAAGCACCAAACTGAGAAGCGAATCCCTCCAGCTGATAATTCGTCACTATTGTGGAGAAACAATCAACAAAATCACAGGACACTCGGACGGATTGCAAGAACTTATCTTGCTCGCCCTTCAAGCAGCATCCCAAGCGAGCAGCTTTTTCATGCCGCGGGAAATTCTTATGACGAGAGACGCAACGCAATTGATGAGCAAAAATGCTGCTCAAATTGTATTTCTAACGTTCATTTTACTAGTCATTGAATTTGATATCAAAGGTAATATGTAATAGCCTACACAACTTTGCAATGGAAGGAGGATGGGTTAAGTGGTATAGATGGGTCCTCGTCACTCACCCTGGAAACGCATTCTGCGCATAAATCAGCTTTAATATTGGATTTAGTTCTTAGTGAGAACTATAATTTGTAATAATGCAGAAATTTAAAAATTTACAACATTTTACTCAGCAAAACAGACAACTCATTATAAAAATCATGCTTATAGCGTGGTTGAATCGCCCCTAAAATAATTTTCAGGAACTAGCTTAGTGAGCTAGCTAAAGTGTTTTGACAACCGCAACCGCAGTTCTTCAAATTCTAACAACCGCAAGCGCGGCTTTAAAAAACTGGCCACTCGATCCGCCCCTAAATACATGCAGTAAGTAGCCTTGAATTCAATTGCGTTCGCCTCTTCGTTCTCCAAAGAACAAGGAAAACGGCACCACATTTATCTGGATCTCAAAACTTGTTTTTTGAGCATCACGACTAGTCCTGACAGCATGGTCGTCTCACTCTATTTAATCGTTTTGTCAGACAGTTTTAAAATAGATACATTTACTGATGCATTTTTTCCTGTTTCGATACAAATGACTTGTTTTACATACTGGTGCGTTCTACACAGTAGTCGTCTCACTTTATTTAATAGTTTTGTCGTACAACCAATACAGTTTTAAAACTGATACATTTACTTATGCATTTTCTCCTGTTTCGATATAAATGACTTGTTTTACATACTGGTGCGTACTACACACTAGTCGTCTCACTTTAATTAATTCTTTTGTCGTACAACCAATACAGTTTTCAAACCGATACATTTAAGATACATTTTTCCTGCTTAAATATAATTTACTTGTTTCCCATTCTGGTGCATATTACACAGAAAACAAGTTATTCTGGTTATGACAAGTTGCATGGAAAGAAATTTTTTTCAGGTCCTACTGAAAACTGTCCGTGAAGGGAGAGCACGTTTAACATTATAAAAATGAAATGGCGTATTGCGCGTCTGAGGCCTTGGAGATAGGTATTATAGCGCATTTACGTATTAAGGTAATGTTGATGTTGTCAGTCCTCGCCTGCATTACTAGGGACTTTTTATGGGGCTGATCATTCTACGCCTAAGCAACACTCGCGGAAGTCTGCATTAGGTTAATGCTTCCAAGACAGACACACTTAGGTTGTTTCCGCTCTTTCCTTGACTGTCTCGATCAATTTCTATAGAGCAATCACTTTCATACGTGTTTGTGGCGAGTTTTTTCCCAAGATGCTTGCTTTACTTTTTGAAACAATCAAAGAGGGGTGTACTGTACTATAACACAATACACGGTACCAGGCAAATAATCTAAAAATTATACCATAACTCAACTCCCCGAAGTGAATACGCTAACTAATCCGTTCCATATTACAAGAAAAGACCAACTTCATTTCTTTTATTGACAGAATAATGCATCAGCGAGCTGGTCAATTATTAAGTAAGAAAGATCGCTGTTCGATCACTGGTTTTCTTTGGCTGAGAGAGTGAGCGCTTCAGAGCTAGGACGGGTTGGATGCATTTCTGCAAATAGATAAGCGCCGTGGCGTGATGCCATCTCTCCGCCATCGCGTCTGTCGATAACCAAACTCAATTAGATTGGCTGGTTATTCTCATTCCATCCCGAACAAGTGTAGTTTTAGCCAATTATTCTTGCTCCATTCCGAGTAACTCGAGTGTCATTTTTTCGTGCACACTCTATTTCACTATTATTTTCTCTTTCCTGTACAACTAACGTGATTCGCAGAATATTTTTTCCATTACGAACAAGTTTTAGGGTCTCGCAGTTTTAATTTCATTCCGATTCCGTTGAGTTACAATGATTTCGCGTAAAATTTCAGCGTGTTCAACATTATGTGAAGTCATAAGGAAATGAACACTGTAGCTCGACAAGTTACAACTAACATCACACTAAGTGGGCTCTAAAAACCACAAGCGGTTTTGAAGAACCTTACTATATAAGGTTGATATCATAAGAGTGCTCTCAAGTACACATTATGGGAAAAGATTTCAATAAATAGATTCTAGAACGTTTCTGGAAAAATTAAACACATCTGCATCGCTCACGAATTTTACTAATCGATAAAATGAATGAATTGTAAATACTGTTAGTGTTTAACGTTATTGCTCGAAAAGTTCGTCAAAGGGAACAATTTTTTGTGGTGCATTTTTTTGGCATCATTGGAGGTGAATGTGGACACAGAGGTAAATGAACACATTCGCCTCTGATGAAGCCAAAAAATTGGACCACAAAAGAATATTCACTTGAACGAACCTTTTAAGCAATAACGTTATACATTAACATCAAATGATAGAAAATATAGCAGCCAAATATTTACATTACTGAATGATATTTTCCTGATTATTACTAGCGAGAATAATGCGGTATTTCGAATGCATGCAAAGTTTCCAGTAGAAAGTTAATATTTTTATGCGAAAGCAACTCTGGCATAAATGCAAACGAGTATGAACTTCATTCGTCAAAGAAAGTGCCAAATACATGTTGTACCAAAAATATCTACTCATCTTTGACTCACGATTACTTGTGTTTTTTCGTTTTTGTGTAAGGTACAACTACGTTTTCTTTAAAACTACTTGAAGTTTTTAAATGTGCTTAAATTTAAGTTATTTAATTTTATTTAACCCATTTGACATGTATCTATGTCAATAAACCCCTACATTAAAACAAAATCTGTTAGTACTGACCAGTCAAAGAATGAGTACATACAGTGGAAACGCCGTGTAGATGCAGTAAGTAATTCGAGTAATCAACACCACCGTCTAAGAAATTGCCAAAATATGATTCGTGTAATGAAAACCATCGTCGAGGCAAATGTCGTAATAAAGATCAATGTCGAAGAAAAAGTCAAAATATACTGATTTGTGTAATGAACACCATCATCTCTGCAAATGACAAAATCAGTTTACCCTAGACTGATTTCTATCATATAACTATTGCGTGTTAACAGAAGCTGGCGAAAATATCCTTTTATCAACTTTTAGAAATTGATATAGTGTAAAAAGTGCAACATAGCACGCGTTGGCAACGTAGAAGCGTCAAGCATAAGGAAGCATGCAATGCCCGAGGCGAACGCCAAACTTCTGAATTGTACCCAGCTACCTCTGGTTGAAGTCTTGACAGTGTCACTTGTTTAAGTTGACTACAAAACTCTGAACTTCAGGCTCATTTATCATAGTTTAGAATTAATTTGCAATGCAATTCATAACTCAAATAACAACGCTGAACTTCAGGCTCATTTATCATAGTTTAAAGTTAATTTCCTACACAATTCATAACTAAAATCACAACGCTGAACTTCAGGCTCATTTATCAAAGTTTAGAATTAATTTTCTATGCAATTCAATACGCTAAAAACAACGCGACGCCTGACTAAACTTTTACGGTAGCGACTTCTTCACTTTTCTTGTCCCAATAGCATATTCACGTTTGTGTTACAGTTGACCCCAAAACGTGACACCACAGCGTCGTGAGATGATTTTCCTTGTCCTCCCAACCTAGTTGGCAGTGGTTTTATACTTGCACGAGAACACATTAGATATGTTCTACTGAAAACCATTTTCTCGTTTTAAGATTTCGCGAAAGGGCAACAAAGCTACCAATCATCTCCAAAATGCTCATTTTCATTATAGCGGAATTTTCGAATTCAAAAAATTCTCATTTTGAAGAAATGGACGAAGGAAACGTTACTAGCTAACGAGGTCAGTGAATCCCGAACAGGTGACATAATAGGTTAAAAAACTGATCTGCATGTAGCGCACCGTGTATCAGGAACAATGTTTCCGATATAATGAGGGTACCGGATCTGCAGTATAGACTGCAAGCACTTGGTCATCTGCAACTGCACTTTCTTTTCCTCTAGGCGTCAATGCTGCCTGCACCTGGCACCTTCATAACAAGTTAATAATTTTCAGAATTTGCGTTAAGACATTAATTTTTCATAATTAGCATTAATGTCATTAATTTTTCACACTTAGCATTGATGACATTAATTTTTCATACTTAGCATTAATGTCATTAATTTTTCATACTTAGCATTAATGACATTAATTTTTCACACTTAGCATCAATGACATTAATTTTTCACATTTGGCGTGCTTGAAATTAATTTTTCACATTTGGACCTCATGGACAATAATTTTTCACGCTTAGCGTTCATGTACATTAATTTTTCACACTTGGCGTTCATGTACATTAGTTTTTCACACTTGGCGTTCATGTACATTAATTTTTCACACTTAGCATCAAAGACACACTCTTGGTAACTATCAACCAAAATGATTCAAAGAATTACACTAGTGTTTTCATAATATATTTAAAATATTCGTCTGGACGCAAAATAAGTTAGCGATCCAAACCTGCAAACAAATTGGTGGAAATAACCAGTTATGAAATATTTTTCGCCCATAAGCTATCAAATGATATACAAATGTCGGTTACACTCACCGAGGATTGTATTGTACGTATTGGTTGCTGAGCGAGTTTGCGTTGTCGATGTACTATCGTACTACATATTTCTCTTTATTACTACTCTGATATAAATCGTCCATACAATTAGTTTACTAGTTGGGAAAAATTAGATAAATTCCTCGTGCTCTAACAACTTGTGTCTGTATTAAGTTCCTCACGCAAAACTTTCATTAAAATACAATGTACATACGTTCTACCCTTGACAAAAATATTATCTAACTGCATTGCTTTGAATAATTTTTCTCGTTTAATAGTAGTTTAGTGAACGAATTCGAACAATGATTCGTTAACTGCCTTTATTTCCTAATACAAAATGTCAAACTGAAAGTGCACCCCAGTACCACATTATGTAACCACAAATATAGCTTGAAAAATTCCTCTGATTATTTTTGGGTGGAAGCGTTGAACTTCACAATAAGAATGAGTCGATGAGCAAATAATGGCAAGATAACAACCCGATAGGCGTCTCAAAAAGTGTTCGTGTTTGGAGTCGATACAAAGACGAGAAGAGTATCGTGGAGATTACGACAAACATTTATAGGGAACATAATGGAAGAAGAAATCATCCGATACGTCTTTTCGTAAAGTCTAATCGACTGAGGGTTTATAATGAGACAATTTTTCCTCAATAAACTGAAAGACACAAAGAGTGAAATTCACGAGCACTGATGACTATAGTTTCTTATGACCGTTCTCAAAAATTGATCGTAACTTTTAATGTTTGAGGAACATTTGTAAGTTTCTCTGCGCATTCTAAGCAATACTGAAAGATTACAAATTTGTCAATTCTATTGAACTTCTGGCAGATCTCCAATGCTGGCTTTCGGACATAATGATACTCTGAAATACCAGAACAAACAGCGCAAGTTCATACATGACCTAAACTCAAAAATGAAGACTACAGTCTTAAAACGATAATTGATTACTATTTTCTTCAATGACACCATCATAATTTTTTTGGAAATTCTTCATGTTTATTCTGAAGCCAGGTCGGTCGGATTCTCGGAATTGGTAAATTGCTGACGCTTACTATGAATTCAAGGGGCAGTTCCATGTACAGTTTTAAATAACTGATGTGACACAGGCTTATAACCGCTAAGGTATTTAGTCGTACACTGGTTTCCATTTATATCTAGGGTAAGTTTTCAGTAATGTAATCAAGGAACATGATTCACTTATGTTCATGGCATCCCTCATTCTCAGCTATAATCCGTGCACATGAGTCGTTGTCGACAAAATTCCTACGCATGACCAACGTTTTTGCATTAGTTTATTTCTGAAAAGTGAGTTTTGAATACTTAGTTCATGCGAATATAACTTTTCGTGTTGATAAATATCTAAGTCCCAGATACCTCAGAATTGATCATCCTTATGAGGCAATTACAGAGTAAATTGTGTGGCTGTGTAGATGATGCTGTTTCCGTTGAAGGTGCAAAACTTGACTGTACTTTGCTGTTATTTTGTTACTTTAGCCGATTTGTCGTTAATTTGAATTCAACGTACTAATACGCCATTAAATTTAGTAGTTTGAAAACGAACGAATAAGAGAAAGTATGAAAAATATCCATCATGTCCATGTGTCTTCTGAATAATGAACCTTGCCTCAAAGCGTTGTATTGAAATTTATTTATAATACCTCTATCATCTTTGCTGATGCTCCCTTGGGAAAACTCTCTTCACATTAGAATATTTATTATTTTTTGCGATAAAATAGATTTTACTACCATTGTCAATTATGAGAGTGAAACAAAACATTTGTGAATAATACTGTAAAGTGTAAACAAGCATTTCAATTACTTACTTGAATCACTTATTACATCCCTCATTACTGTATAGTAGTGAGTCACTGCATTTCTAACACTTGAATCACTCACAAATAGAATAGACGCTTCGAAAAGAAAGAGACGTATGTGTCCAAAACACAAAACTGGAATGGGACATTTAGAAGGAACCGTTTATGGCCACTGAACTCCATGCAGAGTTTGAGTCGTGTAGGTATACTCGTAGGTGATCATTCAATTTATTTCCCTATTGGATTAGTACTTCACTAAGAGGAAAAGCAATCGTTAAACCAATTCTTGTTTATCGAAGAAGTAACATTTTATTTTCATTTTGAAAAATTCGAGTAAAGAGATCCAAAATGAAATTAAAGGTTATTCAAAAATTGCATACATTTTATTGACGAATATTGGAAGTGGGTACCAGAAATTTTTGACAAGCAATTATTTTGCCTATGTGTAATAAACTCTACTATGATACATTTTAATCGCCTAAATTGTAAGCCATTTGCACCAGACTGTTTACATCGCTGATTTTACCTCAAGCTCAAAGTTCAAAATTTATGCTGGCATTAGAAAATAAGCTACTTTGTGTAAGTGCAGAAAACTCTAGACATGTTAACGAGTTTTAGCAAACTTTTGCGCTCGCGAATTGTTAGAGAAGCACTTCATTTGTCGCTAGACCAACTTGATTACTCGTCTTAATAGCTTGCGTGATTCGGTCTTGGCTAGAGCCCCTAAGTCTTTGGCAGCGGAGTGCGGCGGCGTGGTAAACACGGTGCCTAACTCCTCAATTATGGGCTCTCGGCAGTGGCGACGAGCAAGCGTGCTTCGGGCATGAGTCTGCCACCAGCGTGCCACATGTCCCGGCACCCTTCTGAACTGGTCTGCCTCCATTGCATAATGGAACGCGTTGTGATAGATTGTTCAGAAGCACTGGGTGCCGTTTGGAGAGATATCATGCTGCTATTTTTGCGAATGAATTCGTTGTGCTCTGAATGTATAGATTGTTCATTCAGAAACACTGGGTGCCGCTTGGAAAGATGTGACGCCTACGTAGTCGTTATGTTTCGCAAATAAATTCGTTGTGCTCTTAATGTATAGATTGTTCAGAAACACTGGGTGCCGCTTGGAGAGATTTCATGCCGCTATTTTTGCAAATGAATTCGTTGAGCTCTTAATGTATAGATTGTTCAGAAACACTGGGTGCCGTTTGGAGAGATATCAAGCCAACGTCGTAGTCAATTTTTGCAAATGAATTCGTCGTACTGTGAATAAGCGCATGTGGTTCAAGATCGCATCGAGAAGCTTCACTTGAGTGTATAAAAACATCAACGCGAAAAAACGAGCCAATCACGTCTCCCGAATAACGCCGAAAACATTGGTGTCTGTGTGCGCAACAGCAGCCAGGTTGGCCTTTAGTGAGCTTAAAAATTAAGGTTAAGCTAAATTTCATTTCAAAAAGACGAGATTTGAGAGTACAGGCCAGAAAAAAGTTATTCTGAGAACGCTGGTATGCGTGTAAAATGATAATGAACGGTAAATTAGACTTCATGATAAACCGGATGAAACCAGGCATAAAACCAGATTTTTCTTTGGTCTTCCATACAGACACACGTGGCGTGAGGTTTTCTTATCCACATTTACACAATTTTTTCGTGACCTTCATTTCTAGAGTTCTGAATCCTTTCAATCTTTACTTTGGAAGCCCTCAAATGAACTACGTCGGCACCAATTAAATTGCTTCTCTCAAAGAATGCCTTTTTAATTTTTATTCTGGCACGAGCTGTACGTTACACGTGCATTTGTTGTTTGTGAAAGTCAGAAAAACATGAACCACGTGCCGAAAAACATTTGAAGATCAGTAATTTAGTTTTAGATTCCTTCGATTTTTTTTAAGTGGGATCTCCTCCACTTTATTTCAGGAGCTCAAAGCGCTGCCACCATTACCCAACACCTTAATACAAATCAATTAGATATCCTTCGCGTGAGTAAACATTTTTGCATGAAGAAGCATCTAAAAAATTTCTATTGTTCTTTTATTCTGAAAATAATCGTGTAAGTAGTTGCAAGCACGTAATCTTTTTATTAAAAATTAAGGAACATAATATCGTAATTCAGCAAGTATTTAGCAACGCAGCACAATGCATAATCACGGACGAATCATAATTCAAGACTTATACTAGCAGCTGCAATGTTGCGAATATAATTAACGGCATTGATTAATTAGAACAGTTAAAATGAAAATAAGTAAAGATACAACGACAGTCATGGTGATTAAAAAGTTACAGCCTTCTGACATGAATTCGGAAAGGTAGTGAAAAATACGTTACGCAAATTTATGCATATTACAAAAGACGCTCCACACTCAACACGGCATGTAGCGCTGATCTAGATTGTCTGTTTGTCTAGATTTGACTGTTTAAATAAAGACTGTAGCCATGCAAGAATGCGAGCAAACATTCATGCGTTAGAAATTGAGTTAGGCATTGAGATCAATTTCTTTCAAGCAAGACCATTTATTCTTGAGAGGAATCATAGACTACAACAAAAATAATCGATATGTATGTTTGACATTGGTAAATGAACAGGACATGAGTAGGGACATTTCGCAAGGTAACAACAAAAATGAACAAAATAAATCACTTCTACATGAAATTAAGAGCACACGGGGAAAGCAGTGCTTTTTTAAGACAGTTACTAGGGACACATGACGGTATAATGAATTATTTTTAATCGAAAGATGTTAAAAATAGACTCACTTCATTTTCTAACTCAGCATTGCTGAGTCAACTTGCAATACCGACATAGTTAAAACACTGCTAGAACCAGTCAAGCGCGAATATGACCTCATATTTCTAGCTGATTTGATCAACAATTTCCACGAATTCAACGAATGCGATGGGATTCCACATCAAGAGAAGCCAATAAAAAATACATTCAGAGCTGCACTGGACTACTATTTTTCGTTTTGCTAAACGCTTGCTTTGAGATTGAGAAGCAATTAATCAGATGAATGAGTTGATTACTTCATTGATCCGATTGAAATATAAACACGCAAATTCATGTTACGCATATGCTGAAGATTTACGGGAAAATTTCTGTAAGAGAATCACTAGGCGAAATATCTGAAAACAGTGTTCAATATTTCTTTTTGACAAGATTATTCTTTCCCAGACTCCCACAGCATTTATTGAAAAAAAGTTATTTTGCTCGGATGTTATTGCTCGGATGTTAAAAGTTTTTTGCTCGGAAGCAAAAAAAGTTATTTTGCTTCCTTAACCACAACAATTGGGTGTTCACAAGAGAGGAAGTACATACTAAACGGTTACGGTATACCATTTAGTATGGCATCAAAGGACCGGGGAATTCACGCACTAAGTGTGTCCTCACACCCTACGTACAGAAACGGAAAAACTAAAACAAGTTTATGAAATAAAATGATGAGTAGAAGAAGAATGCAATAGATACTCAAGGAAAAGGACAACAGTGACGGCTGTAAAATGGCGGCTCGTAACAAAACAAAAACTCTTTTTCAACAAAAGAAAAGCTTAACTACGCTTCAGATCAAGTCCTCATATATCCTCCGGGGATTAATATAATGGTTGTATTGTGAAAAGATACAATAGTTGTATCCTCCTGAGGAGCTATTGGACTCGTAGCTAGCAACTGAAACTTGAAGGTAAAACCAACGAGTTGAGGTAAAGTTCTTAATTACCTCAAACGATGAGAAACAGTTAGGAAATATTTGTAAGATGAAGAATAGAGAAGTAAAGTTAAATTTATAATGAGTTTGACTAAGCGGTTCGAAAAACACCCAGCGGCGTACGTAAATATGTTGGTCAAGAAGATTTAGCATGTGTCATACGACCAATAACCCAAAATGCATCAAGGCCCTTATTTAATTGGTTTGGGTAATAGGTCATCTACGAATCTGGAAGAAGAAACAACGAAAAATTGAAATTGAACCTCTTTAGCTGCGGTGACTCGCGTAAAGACAATAAATTTGTTCCAGAATTAATACCATGAACTAATGAATGCGATTTAAATTTCTCTATGCTGATAAACAATTCCACTCAGTGAATTTGGAAATTCACAGGACAAAAACTCAGGATTCATAACAACGAACAGCTTAAAAACTCAAATAACCCAAAACACTGACGAGGCTACATTCAACGAACGAGTGACATTACTTACTCCCAGAAAATTTTCATAATTACAGTTCACAGAATGTTTCGATAACAATCCACGGATCGAACACAAGGCAAAGGCTCACCTGTTTGTAGTAACCCAGCTTTAATTTTAACATAGCTGACCAAAAATTCGTACCGCACAACTGAATGGGGCGGCACGTGTAATTCATAACTTCAGTTCACAGTACTTTTCCATTACAATCCACGGATTGAACTCACTGCTAACCCTTTAAATTTTATCATTGCTGACCAAAAATTCGTACCGCACAACTGCATGAGGCGGCACGCAGAAAATTTTCATAATGACAGCTCACAGTACATTTCGATTACAATCCACGCATTGAACTCAAGGCTGCCAACCCAGCTTTAATTTTAAGACTCTTGACCAAAAATTCGTAGCGCACAACTGCATGGGCCGGCACGTGTAAGTGCCATTCCCCCACACCCACGTTGCTTTTAACCCACAAAAAAGTAGAGGCAAGACTCTTTCTCGTGCTTTTTTTAGCTGTCTAATCTAATGAGACCGGCTTTTGAGCTCTTGCCACAGGAAGTGCTAATTCCTAAATTTCTTATCTATCTAAAAGCATATTCTGTTATTGCAGATCTGCGACCTGGAAATAAAGGCACA
This sequence comes from Morinoia aosen, assembly GCA_030386875.1. Lineage (NCBI taxonomy): Eukaryota > Metazoa > Arthropoda > Malacostraca > Amphipoda > Talitridae > Morinoia > Morinoia aosen. Next base: position 51,117,421 of record CM059568.1, read on the forward strand.
ATGAAGCGATTCTCAAGCTAGGAGAGGTGCGTCCCCATTGTGAAACATAGGAATTAGAAAATATTTCAATTCCAATATGTAATTAATCTCTTAAAAAATTACTATGATGGGTCTTCTGAATTGCATTTAAGCTGTACATCGAGTTTAAAGGTCAATGAGTACATGTTCGTTCGAGAAGAAGTGTGATTAATGTTTGTCTTGAATAAAAAATGCCACTCGAAAATTTTACCGAAGTGATATTTGCATTTATGTTGGAGATGAAATAGAATGAACTCTTTGAACTACAGCTTAAAGAGGGTTGAGTGAATTGGAGTTTTGTAAGCTTTCCTTGATTTTAAAATAAATATTTGGCCAAAGACACCAACAAAATAAATATCGCATTCAACCTAATTTTTCGTGCTAAGCCAATGTTCAACTTGAGCGACAATATTGCTAATAACCACGACCCTACATATCTTCAAAGTAACAAAATAATAAGTAACCTCTAGATTCATCAGAACCAAATGTTTCCTAACTCAAATCATGCGAGCCAATAAATTGCGAGTATTTGAGATTCACAATCCAACAATAAATATTATTATTCTTTGCGCACAGTGGAAGACAACCACTACCAGAGTTGAAAACGTATTCTGCAGTATAAAAAGTGGGTCATCAATCTCAAAGCTTAAATGCTTCCCAGGTAAACTTTGCTTTATTTTAGTACGTCATTTGAGTATTTATGGTCTCTTTCCTCACAGGAATGCGTAAAAAATGGTCACAATGTTAGTGTACTCTGCACTTAATTAGAATGTCATTTGAGTATTATGATTTCTTTTCACATAGGAATGCGTAGAAAATGGTCACAATGTTAGTGTACTCTGCACTTAATTAGTATGTCATTTGAGTATTATGATTTCTTTTCACATAGGAATGCGTAGAAAATGGTCACAACGTTAGTGTACTCTGCACTTAATTAGTATGTCATTTGAGTATTTATGATTTCTTTTCACATAGGAATGCGTAGAAAATGGTCACAATGTTAGTGTACTCTGCACTTAATTAGTATGTCATTTGAGTATTTATGATTTCTTTTCACATAGGAATGCGTAGAAAATGGTCACAACGTTAGTGTACTCTGCACTTAATTAGTATGTCATTTGAGTATTTATGATTTCTTTTCACATAGGAATGCGTAGAAAATGGTCACAATGTTAGTGTACTCTGCACTTAATTAGTATGTCATTTGAGTATTATGATTTCTTTTCACATAGGAATGCGTAGAAAATGGTCACAACGTTAGTGTACTCTGCACTTAATTAGTATGTCATTTGAGTATTTATGATTTCTTTTCACATAGGAATGCGTAGAAAATGGTCACAACGTTAGTGTACTCTGCACTTAATTAGTATGTCATTTGAGTATTTATGATTTCTTTTCACATAGGAATGCGTAGAAAATGGTCACAACGTTAGTGTACTCTGCACTTAATTAGTATGTCATTTGAGTATTTATGATTTCTTTTCACATAGGAATGCGTAGAAAATGGTCACAATGTTAGTGTACTCTGCACTTAAATGCACTTAGTGTACTTACTTAGTAACTTTGCAGTAATTGAAGAGACCAAACGTGTGAGCAAGCATTTAACTTGGGCCAAACGAAATGCGATTAAAACAAGATGAACGGTTAAAGAAGAAAGTTATAAATGGGAGAAGGACTATGCCAGGGAAACCAAATGTCACATAAAATAACTTTTTTGCTAAATAAATTAATCCGTACAGTGTAGAAGTGACATGGGTCAACATGGAACAGCGATGCTCAACGAGAGTGCTATTACAACGGTAATGGCATGATTGGTAAGTAAAACTAAATCGTACAATAAAAATATTAACGCAAATAGAGGTCGCTGTGGAGAATTCATTCTGACTTGTTTTCACTTTATGGACCCAACAACAAAACAAATATTTTTTATTCACTCACGCTCTTTGTTTGACTTGCGCCAAGCGTCATCATGCAGGAGAAGGATGTGTGTTTTTGGAGTCCAAATGAAAGGCTCTTTGGATGAGTGGAAAATAGTTCATAAATAGACAGAACGATGAGCAAGGTATAACACAGGGGCGGTTTCCACAATACTATGAACGTCTCTGCACCACGGTTTTAATGATTTGAACCAGGGGTTCTTACCCACTGGGTCGCGACCCAAAGTTGGGTCGCCAAGTCATTTCACTGGGTCGCTGACGGTTTGTGTAACCTGTTTGTTTTAACCTATAGTAACCAGTTTTCAAAGAAATAATCATATTATGAACGATAAATTTTATTTTAGGTAAATTTTGGGTCACTGTCAAAAAAGGTTAAGAACCGCTGATCTAAATGCTTTAAGTATCGATTTATGGTCGAGATTGGAAGAGGTGCAAAATTTGAAGACCGCGACAAGCATCGTCTACTGCATGACGAAGCTTTAGTATCTTCTACATTCATGGCTGCGTTGCTCCGATTGTGTTTGGCTTGCGGATGAGACCAGTTCTGGAGCGTCCTTATCGAAGTCGAGAAACTCATGCATGCAGGAGAATTGTTAAATTTTTATGAATTTAAAAATAAATTTATAATGTTAATAAAGTTTATATTAATATTATCAATTTATTTATGGGAATAAATTTGATTCAAAATCGAATTCATATATTTGAAAATTTATCGACTAAGATATTTGGAAATCTTAAAGTGAACACTTCAAAACGCATAAACGCGTAACTTTTGAAACGACACTTAAACTTATCGGTAGGGGATATCGGTGGAAAAATTAACTGTAAGCATCCTAGTTCATGAGAAGTACACAAACAACACAGCATCGTTCCTCTGTCTTGTGTGATACAATGCACATATTGTTCTGAGGTTATTCACATGTCTTAAATCTAATTTTTTACTTAGATTATTATCAATCATTGATGCTGAGTCTCTCTCTATTTATTTACGTAATATACTGCGTATGTACATAGATATTCAGTTGTGCGAGACGTGCTAAAGAACTTGAATGATCCATAACTTGAGAAACTTACAATAATTTTTTCGAGCCCCGCATAACATTTTCATAATATTAAACAAAGAATTTAAACATCCGTTAAAACCGTACGATCAGAGCTCTCTGGCAGAAACGTAAATAAGGTCTTGACTATACATATATTTAGATGTGTCGCTTCAATTTCTCAATTCATTTTTTTACGGCCGCGATGCGCGACTCAGAACGCACAAATGATGGCACCACCGATGAGAAAAAATATATATTTTCATGCTTAAACTAAGAGATACATCTGGTTTCGTTCGCAAAAGTGGTCTCTTCAGAAAATAACAACTGAGTTTACAGCACTCACCTGAAAGCGGCGGCTCACTAAACGCGACTAGAACGAGCAATTCATTCGTTGTCCACACTTGCGCTGATTTTGCGTGGGAGTTGGCTTGTATTTTAAAGCATTTGTTGTACAAACGTTCAGGATATATTTTCTGACATCTTTCGAGAAAATAGACGGTCGACCCCAGGCACGTGAAATTCATTTTGGAAAATAGTTAATTATCATAGCAAACCTCCTGTATTTCGAAGACCTTTTCAGAGCTAGAGGAAAAAGATGCTTTTAGACATTTTTTACGGAAATGTATGCCGCATATCAAAATACAAAGTTAATAACAATAATTTGTTGCACAGTCCCATCAAATAGTTTATTGGAAATGACTAAACGGCTTATCAAAGAAAGGACAGAAACAACACACTCCGTATTTCGTTCATGGTACTTTCCGTAGCTCTTTGTGGCTAATTTTCGCGTATAGCGCTTATCTTCTCTTGAAATTTAGTTGATAGTGTAATGCTAAAAACTATGAGATTAATTGTCCAATCCTATAAGTGCTAATTCACTAAGAGCGTTGACAAGCTGCTGTACATTTAAAAGCCCTACCTAATTGTGACCCTCCATCAGACGTCAATTTCCAGCAGGTTGACAAAAATTACACGTGCAACCCTAACTAAGATTAGCCTGTTGTAAATTCCTTAAAGACCTATCCAATTGAGGCTATTCTCCAGCCTTTAAGTCCCAATGTGTTCGTAAAAATTATACATGAAGCCATATTTAAGATAACGCTGTACCATTTGAACCGAGAAAACAAGTTAGTGGTATACACATTGAAGTCAAATTGACTACACAAAAGATGGTAGTACCTCATCAAAAATAGGGAAAGTGTAGAGACATTAAGCCTGAATAATTTACTTATTTTCATGAAGACACATTTCGACCTTTTTGTATAGCAACTCGTCAATGGAATCTGCTTTTTCGATCATCTATAGTTTTATTAGGCGGTTCCGTTTCATTCGATGGGTATTATTTTACTCTTAGGTTGACCAAAAGCCATGGATTAACTTCAAATCCATCATGTTTGAAATAAAGATCATAATGACTCTTTTTAAAATTTTTAAATCGGAATTCTTATAACATTTTTCTGTTACTGTATCTGCCCTGCTTTTTTTACACTGAGATTCACCCACACAGAAATAACGATTGGAAACGTACTGCGAAAACATTTCAATCAATGAACTGTTCAATGGCAGCGTTATCAAGAATCATCAAGATTTAAATATTTCTTCAATTTTATTAGCAGTGATCACCGGGAGGTAACATCCGAATTCAATGTTTTTGAAAAAGTTAAACCTCAATTCTTGGAAAGCCTAATTTCGTTCGTTGGACGTTTCAATAAAATCATTTCTTTATTAAGGAAAGATTCGGTTTGTCCATTTTAGGGACGTTGCGGGGCTGCAATTTATTACCCAAACTCGAAGGGTTTATTGAAAAGAGCAGCTAGAGGCAACATGATTTGAAGAAAATAATTTGTTTTGAGTAATGTAGCCTACGTGTTCCTGTATAAATTATCGAATAATTTATAGAGGAATAACTTTAACATAATTCATAATGAGCATCATCACATTAAAGTACGCTTTTTTGACGAATTTACAAATGAAATAGACTACCAGTGTAGCGGCACGAACGCGATCGATCACATTACATTTGTTTAAGTTTTCCAGCAAACGAGAGTTTTATCATCTAACTTCTAGTACTTTAATTTTCTTGTAGCAAATGTATAATGATGACTTAACACGTTGCAAACACGTCAACTTTGACCAAGTCCTATGTCCCTAAATTGCAAAAAGCACAAAAATATCATGTCATTAAAAACGCACACATTTAAATCCTACAAGCTATTCACATTCACAAACTCAAACTTTCTCTCAATGAAGATACAAATACATTTTTCGCTCTCTAACTATTTACTGATTGATTCCTCGAATAGTTGAAACCTTCGTTGCAGTTCATCATTTTTAATGGTTTTTCGACTCTATGAACTCTTATTGGGTGAGCTTTTATGTGATTTTTGTGCGTAGTTATGTGCAATTTCTTCTGGTGTTACTTTGAGCTCCCATGATTTTTGAGTTCGCATTGCTGGAGCCGAAAGACTATTTTTGAATTTTTTCAGCCTGACCATGATGTCATTGGCGTTAAAACGGAGGTTTTTATTGCTTGACAGTATTTTGTTTTCGAAAAAAAAATTGGTAACTTGGTAGGAATTTTAACACACATAAAACTTGAAACATGTTACGACATCTGAAATTTACGCTTCAGCACTGGACAGGTCCAACATGCAGGTTTCACTTCACATGGCAGTAACGCTCGTACAAAAACAGAACTCAGAATTAAAAAAAAACAATCATTTTGATGGAGAAATTTTCTACGGACAAGTGCAGCATGCTTCTCTCGTAAGTTTGTAACTGTCAATCGTTAAACCATTTTTTTCACGGCGAGAGAGTTTCATCGAGTTTAATTGGAATGCTTGTCTCTTTACTCTATAGTTTGTTTCAGATGTTAAAAAATGTTGGGTAAACTTTAGGAGGGCATCAGCATTTGAGGGAACCATATCAAGCACGACACACTGTGGAGAGAGAGTTCAAAACTGCAATGAAATATTAAAGTAAATAGTTCTGCAACCCTTTGTTCATCCCTATTTTTCATTTTTTTTTCGTTATGCAGTTTCAATGACAGGGCCAAGAAGCGCAAGCAATTTAGACCTGAAGATGTCATGCCCGCTGTCAAAAAAATACGCACTTGGTTATAAGAGTTTTACTGTCAATAGAATTTAAACTTCCGTTTAAACTGTAAGATCATAGCTCTCATGCAGAAACGTAAATAAGGTCTGCCTCTACATATATTTAGATGTGTCACTTCAATTTCTGACTCCGGTATTTGCAGCATTGCAGTGCTTAATTTTTGAGATCTAAGCAAACTATGAAATGTGTATACGGTAACAACATGCTTCTGTTCTGTGTTCTGATTTTCGGTCCAAAAAAGGTTGCATTAAAAAGAACATTGTTTGAAGTTTTTGCTGTAAAATATTGGCCCCAATTGTTAACTTTAATATAATTAAAATAGAGAGGGTAACTACGCGGTGAGATTTTTTCCGAGTATAACGAGAACATTCTACTTGTATTTTGTATAAGTATAGAAATAGACTTTTAACAGTAATCTCTCGGGGGCCAAATATTAAAAAAGTGTTGTGTGCTGACAGATAAAAACTCGTAATTATACTCGTCTTTGTTTAGGTCACGCATAAATGTCAAGGTGAAAAGTTGCGTTAATTGTGGTATAAGCTCTCGCGTAATTTTCAGTCGAAGCTCCGGAAAGACGAGGCTGAAAAACCTTTTTTATGCATCCGATTTGCGGAGTTATGGCGGAACGTGCACTTAAGCATAATTATTTCGCACTATATTTTGCACTAGTTTGCTTGAAGGAAGAGAACCAAAAAACTCCGCCTTAAACGGACGTTTAAATATTCCCGCTTTTCAAATTGCGCTGAAGAAATCAACATTAGCATTGCAAAATCTGATAGTAGCTGGTGTTTCTTAGCGCACTGCACGTGTCGCCACTTCTACGCAAAGATGAAATTTACACGTTTGAATGTAAGATCACTCCTGAAGAGCTGAAACAAGTATTACCACGAACATAACTGCACGTACATCGCTTCCGTCCAACAATACAGAACGAACCAGAAAAAACTTCTACGCATTAACTTCTTCCCAAGATTTCGCTTCAATTTCATTCCCATCATCAGAATGAGCGGCTGCCTCCGGTGCATGCGGAAGCCCACAACGCATATGCAATTCAGCCATAAATAATGCGTTCGTTCCTCAACTCCCATTCTTTTTACACCGATGGCGTCTCTGATGCCCTCAGGCGACATAGCTGCCGGCGGCGCAGAGCAGCTAGCAGCGCCACAGATTTAGAGACTAGAGAGCAGGGCTGCAGCTCTAGCTTAGCTGGGGGCAGGTAGTTGGCTCGTGGCATCAGGTCGCTATGTAAGGCCGTGGCCACCAGGCCGAGGCTCCGTTTGCTCCTCAGACACGTGCGAACCTAAACTTAGCAGCTCACGCTTCTAGAGTATCACGCCGCCACAGCCACGCTGCTGCCACTGCCGCTGCTGCTCTTGATGAGTAACTGCACGTTGGTGTGTGGGTTCCCTTCCCCTCTCTCTCTCGGTCTCTCTCTGCCTACTGCGTAGACTCTCCCATTGAACATCTTCAGATGCACTCTTGAGTTTTCAAATGAGCTCTTGAGGTTGCTAAGTCGCCCGGTACGGAAGACAAAGTTAGGCTCCCTTCCCCTGTCTCTCTCTATGCCTGCAATGTAGACTATCCCATTGAAAATCTTCAGATGCGTTCATGAGTTTTTAGATGCACTCTCCAGCTTGCTAAGTCGCCCGCTACGGAAGACATAGTTAGGTTCCCTCCCCTCTCTCTCTCTCCCTGTCTCTCCGCTTACTGCGTAGACTGTCACATTGAACATCTTCAGTACCGCTCTTGAGATTTCAGATGCGCTCTTGTGTTTTCAGATGCATTCCTGAGCTTGCAAGTGGCCCGCTACGAAAGACATAGTTAGGCTCCCTTCCCTTCTTTCTCTTTCTCTTCCTACTGCGTAGACTGTCCCCTTGAACATCTTCAGATGCACTCATGAAATTTCAGATGCACTCCTGAGTTTGCTGAGTGGCCCGCTAAGAAAGATATAAGACGGTAACGTTATAGAAACGAAGCTTGAAAGGAGGCAGCCAAGCAATTTTCAATAAAACGGACAAGCCTCGTGAGGGCTTCAGCAAAAATTGATGACGATAGTAATGAAAAACTATGAATAACAATGAAAATAATGATGATAAATGGTGCAAAAGACATTGGATTACAATGCGAAAAGATTATCTGTAGACAGCTAGTTATTCAACGGAATCAATCAGAATTGGTATAGTACATTATACTACAGATATTTGATGTTGAAACTTAATTCCAGGAAATGATAACCCGATCTAAAGCTCATAAAGCCCTCTTGATTAGGAGCTGATTGATGTAGACTGCAAACATTCAAATTTTAGAACACAAATCTTACCGAATTCTGTGTCCCTAAAGGGTACTTCCACCTGATGAAAAATACACCCAAGATTCAAGAATACTCTTCTTCTTTCACTAGAAAATTAATTGAACTTGACTCATCTCTTAAACAATTTATTTACCACAGGTGATACAGAGATAAAATGTTTCTTAAGTCTAGTACAATGGTCAAATTTGAGTATAGCTACCTGTGGGCCCGAATAAGTTCAGTGACTTCTAGGGCATCCTACCATCAAGGTTAGTCTTAGGAGTACAATAATGTTTAACCTAATTCACTTAATTAAACTAGAGACGCATTAGACTGATCAATGAGATAATTAACTCGAAATTAGATACTTCATTTCACAATATAGTTCATAAGGACTAGATTTAACAGTATATTCGACAAACGATTCAAGAACAGACTGAAAATCGGCGAAATTAACCAAGGCAAATTACATTATTAGGACCAGTTATGTAGGGGACAAGGTTTGACTCTGTGATCTTACACGACTAGTAATCGGATAGGAAGTGAGACTCAAGACTTTTTTTGAATACCTTATAAGAATTACTTTCACGGATCTCCGCAGGTATTGAGTTCCAAGTTTTAGTTCCAACGAAGAGGATACTGTGTTGTGACCGAGCCTTTGAGTAATAAGGAAGCATGAATTTACTTCTATTTCGGGTTAAATGGTCGTGATGACCAGTTTGCGCAGTTAATAGTTGTTTTAGGCTATTGTCGCCATCATTTGTTAATGTTTTGTAAATGAAATTGCAAATGGAGATTTTGTAGAGATCCGAGAGCTTAAGTATTCGTAAATTTTTGAATGAGTCATTTGTGTGAGCATTATATTCTAGATTCTTTACCACTCTTATGGCTCTTTTTTGCAGGGTAAAAATTTTGTTGGTTTTATTTTTATCAGTTCCGTGCCATGCTTCTATTCCGTATTGCAAGTATGGTGAAATGAGCGTTCGGTAGAGCATTTGTAAGGCTGTTTCAGGCAGGAAATTTTTAACTTTATTTAGGATTCCGATAGATTTTGATTATTTAGAACTAATATGAGCGATGTGCTCTTTAAAGGTTAGATGTTTGTCTATTATGATGCCGAGGAATTTACTTGAGTTGGTTTCTTCGATTTCACCTTCGCCAATTTGAATGCGTGGGAGAGATATATTTTTCTTGTATGAGAATGTAATATATTTTGTTTTATCGATATTAAGGCTTATTTTATTAGCTTTAAGCCACAATGAAACCTTATTAAGTTCATTATTTATACGCTCCGCCATCCTAGCGGGATTTTGGTCTGGAAGGACCGCAGAAAGGGTACTGTGACTACTGTCATCGGTAAAAAGTATGAATTTGAAGAATGATGTAGATTTAATGATATCATTGATAAAAATTAGAAATAGGAGAGGCCCAAGGACAGATCCTTGTGAAACCCCATGGCTAATTGTCTGTGGGTCTGATTTTGCGTCGTCAATGACAACGTATTGTTTCCGATTTGCTAAGTATGATCTAAACCAATCATGGGCAGCCCCTCGAATGCCATAACAATGTAGTTTCGAGAGTAATACGTTATGGTCCACACAATCGAATGCTTTTCGAAAGTCAAGAAATACGGAGAAAACAAGCTTTCCTTCATCTATATTAGTATAAAGGTATTGCAAATGATTTAATACAGCTTGTGTCGTAGATTTCTTAGAACCAAAACCGTATTGTTTGTCGTAGAGGAAAGATTTTTGTTCAAAATACGAATACACTTTTTTATACACAATTTTCTCGAATATTTTGCTAATAATTGGTAGTGCAGAGATAGGTCTATAATTGTTAATGCAGTTTTTATCACCATTTTTAAAAATAGGGGTGACTCTCGTAATTTTGAAAGAGTTGGGGAAGATACCTTGAGAAAGGGATTGGTTGACAATATAAGATATGCACGGTGCTATTATATCAGCTATAGCCTTAAGAACTTTAGCAGAAAAATTTTTTCAATCCACTTGATTTATTTTTCAAGTTGTTTATGCACGTAATTACATCGGAGGGATTAGTTGGCGTGAAAAAGAAAGAGTTAGGTTCACGGACATGGTCCATGTATTGCAAGTGGTCTCTGGGTTCACTGAAGACACTATCGGCTATATTTTTTCCTATGTTTACAAAAAAGTGGTTAAACACAGTTGCAATATCTTTTTTCTCGTGGTATTTTACATTTTCGTGAACGACGGACTCAATTGTTTTCGTAGTATTATTATTCGGTTTATATATAGCATGAATTAAGCAGGCGCCAAGTTTTTTTAATATCAGTTTTGTATTCAGTAAATTTGCGCGTGAAGTTGTCTCGTTTTGAGGTTCGTATTTGATTTGTCACATGATTCCTGAATCTGTTATACGTTACTTTAGATATTCGCCCTTCGTATAGTAAGGCTAGGTACGCTTGACGTTTCTTTATATTGATCACGATATCTTCAGTAATCCAGGGCTTTCGTCTATTTTTCGGCGTAATTGTGCGGGTGATTATTGGACAACACTGGTTATATGCGGTCGTTATAATTTCAGTTAAATTTAGTATTGCTTCATCAATGTTAATCGCATTATTGTCCCGTTCATAGACGTCTAATGATGGCATTAATTCTTCTAGAACAGTTCGCATTGTTCCCAAGCTGTATTCGTTTACACAACGAAATGAATAAGTATCAGCCTGTGGGCTGGTACAAGGATTATAGACATTTTTTTGATGAGAAACACCGGGAAATGGTCAGATAAGTCAGAAATTATTATTCCGGTAAGAAAATCAGTCGGATCTAACATAAAAATATTATCGAGTAACGTAGCCGATTCAGAAGTAACACGTGTAGGTTTCGTGATGATTGGAAGGAAGGAGCTAGACTGAAAAACATTTATGAAGTTTGAGATTTGCTCACAGCCATCATATTGTAGAAGATCGTAGTTGAAATCCCCGCAGATTATTATGTCATTATATAGAGACTTGTTGAACTGAGATATAATGCTTTGAAGCTCGTTCAGGAAAGAGACGTTACAAGCTGTTGGGGGCCTATATACTGTCCCAAGCACAATCCGTTTATCATTTTTCGTTAGTTCTATAAATAAAGTCTCAATATGTTCACGATTCATAGTTGCACTTGAAATGACTTTCGAAGATATATTTTTAGATATGTACGTACTGATGCCACCACCACGTTTGTTACTACGGAGTGAATGATGGCTATAATAGTTTTGAATTTGAATCAGGTCTTTAGATGAGTCGTCTAGCCAACTTTCGGTGAAACTGAGAACATCATACTTATTTTCTAACGGACAGCAAAGGTTTTGCGTTCTATTATGTCAATACTATTTGGGCATTGCACTCCGAATGTGCAATGCTTCTTTGTCAATCTGCGGCAAGACAACGCTCGTGGCTGTCAGTGGCATACTCACCTTGGTTTCCACTTCTTTACGCCAAGCGGACTACACAAAAATGCGATGAACATAAGAAGCGCCAATAAGTGACGTGCCTGCGCCATCGCGTGCTTATGAAAGAATAGAGAGGCTTCTGCTGCTGCGCGCAATGTATTGCTAATTATAACACTGACGTAGCTAGTACAGTAGGCGTACGGGTTATTTACTTGGGGAAAATGAAATCAGTGTTGGTTGCGTTCAGTTAATAGAGAAAATTTTCATATGTACTCACAAAGAAATGGAAATCGTGCTTCGATGGCTGACATTCTAACACACGGCGATATCAAACGCCTAGTGGTTCATTCGGACAGCGCACTAAATGTTATCAGTGCATGCGCAAGGTTTAATCTAGCAGAAAACGTTTCAAGCGAGAAATGATTGGAAGTGCGAGGTACACTGGTAACGTATTGAAGAATACTGAACATATTCTACACCCTCACGACGATTCTGTGATACAGCTCCTAGCCTTATCCACATTGTTCCATTGTCTTCTATTGCTGCAATTGTGTAAGCTCAAGAAGTAAAAAAGCGTACTCTTGAGAAAAAATTAAAATCCGTATAAAATCAGAATACGTAGAAGAACTGGAGGAAAAATGAGAAGGACTAAGGCAAAAAAAAAGTGGAAAGTCGAAGCCTCATCGAGAATAAATGAAGTCAAACAATGAAAAACATAGGCAATAAAGCTATCGAATACACCAACGTAGCCTCCTCCCAACCAAAATTTTGCAAGTGGTGGATGCTACAGTGACAAACAAAGATATCTTAGGTGGACGCTGATTTACCAGAAGACATCGAGAAGAAAGGACGGTGACAGCAGATCTTCTCCTTTAAGCAATGCTCGTGAATTTTCTCTCACTCTTGAGAAGAGTTATTCCCTGAATATTGACTGATGTTCATCCTATTTCATAAGACTAACTTGGAGGGGACATACTTAAATTACCCAACGCTGCTTCCTGCGATGAAAATGGGTACTCGCACTTGAGTGGTAATATAGTGGGCATATAACACATATTCCAAAAATACGGATATTAACTTTAAAATTGTTTGACAGCATAAAAGTTTTTCGAGTTAGCGGCTCATCAGGTTTCCGGCCATGTGATATGTACTTGAGTAACTTATTTTTCAATTGTAAAGAGAGAGGTGCGAGGCAACTTTTGTGGCACACTACGTAATTATATTTTTTGAATGGGTTAGTAAAAGCATACCCGGTAAATTTAGCATTACGAGGATAGTTTGAATATCAGCATGAACAATATAACATAAAGTAAAATTTAATGTAGTGAAAACCTTCGGAAATTAGGCACCAAATTTGCACGTTCTCTTTCACGAAAAAATTTTGAAGATATGAAAAAATATGATTACTTAAAAGTTTATTAATTACCGATATAATTCAATAATGTTTATTGGAAGTAGATAACTAGGGTTTATGCCATGATTGCGCAATTAAAAATGATGAAAATTGAAAACTACATCAAGCGTCGGAGAAGTTGATTTTGTATTCTCGCGTGCTCATTCCAGCAGCGATAAAATAGAGGGATTCTGCATCAAGAACCGCTCTGAGAACCCACAGACGAGGAATATAGCACGAAACATGATAAGACGAAAGCCGACATATTTATTTCAAATGAATAGAATGTTTGAAAACTGCACCACAGACATGAGGAAACTTTTGGCAGGCGATCATTTTGGACAGGGAACCTTTCTCTAATTTATAAGCATTTTTAAAGCTAATGCCACGCCTCCAATTATTTCACTTAAGACTGGTAATGATGTGTAGTCAATACTGGTCAATAGAATACGTGTACAAATCAACCTATGTTCATATCTGGTATTCAAGATCAAGTACAAATAAGAAGTGGTCGATTTGAAAACTGAAATTGCGCATTTGAGTGAGGTGATTTAGATTCGAACCGTGGAAAACATCTCATGCAGCAGTTGGCTGTGCGGCTTGGCAAAACACCATGCAGTTCTGAAACGATTTTCGCGTTCGTATCTCTGATCAATTTAGATAGTGCCCTGATCGACCTACGTCGCTTTGAAGTATATTAACTCCTGTAAAGATTAAAAGCTAGCTCACGAAAGAAATTTGCATTTGAAATGAATGTTTTATTTAAATTAACCCTTTCTTCATTCAACGCTTAATTCATGTCTTCATTTATTTATCTATATTAATTTTTAATATATTAATATACATTCAATAAATTAGTTAATATTATTTAATAAAATATTAATTAATTTATTTATCTTTATTAATTTAACTTTGTGTTTGAGGGATTTGAGGGATGGAATAAGTGAAGCCGAAGTGTTAAATTAGTGATAATTAATCCCAAACGAAACTATTTTTTAACTAAAGGTTAAGCCTGTTCCTAAAAAAAAGATTAATTATAATCTTCAAGAATTACTAAATTACAGTACAGTAATTACATTACAGTAAAAAGAAATAAATTTATTTATTAGTACTTAGTTTAAATTATAGTGTACTTAATTGGATTGGTTACCTGACTTGAGCACGAGGCATCTCGTGACAATCCGAGAACTTCTAGAAATCTGTGATGAGATATCTCGGGTTAATTATTCACAAGTGTGAATCATAAGATAAAAGAGCAGGTAGAAAAGCGTGTGGCTCATCCTACATTTCTTAGAAAATTGATATTAATTGTAAAAAATTACTGTACACGTGAGAAATTAACAATGAATTAACAATTAACAATGAAGAGCTCACGAAAAGAATAAATATTACGTGACGGTATGACAAAACACGACTGCAAGGGAGACGGGGGTGTATACTAACAGGTGCATCAGGCGCCTGCCATCACGGACGCTGCCAGACGTCATCAGACGCAAATCTTTTATTAACACACATAAGACTCGTTACAACGCGTACACAGTACTTATAATATACAACTGGAGTTACTCATGATGGTGCATAGCCCAAATATGCGGCATAACTCAACAAGCAGTGGATCAAAAAGCTGCTATGTGTGTAATCGATACGACGTCATCCCCTGACCACGTGTGCCACCTACGCTCCGCCCCTCACTCATTGGTCCGCCGATAGTGTCTCACAGTACGATTCACGTTCAACTCCGCTTTGCTGCGCGCTAATAAACAATATTCAATTCAAGCTGAAAATGAGGGGAAAAATGAACCCTATCATCGGTGTTCTAAATTTAGCATTGCATATTTTCACAAGCCTGTTAATATTGATAAATTTTGATACAGAAATACAGTAGGAGACCTTAATTGAAGCCTGAACGTATTCATGGACACGCACTATCGATAATGTATATAATTGTCTCGTCGATTGGAAATTTACCTTTTTCCTAACTAGACGATTTACAAGCATTTGAATAATCTCAAATTTTAAAATCGAGTGAGCTCAAAATTCAAAAGATAAGGAAAATCTTTGTTTCGAAGAGCCTCAAAAGCCTTAACTCTCAGCTAAGTGAAGTATGGTTCCAATTGATTTTTTTCATGAATGCTGCCTGAATGCTTTTTGTACCCTGTTCAGGCAAGCTCCTAAAAACTGCACTAGGTAGCTATGGCTGAAATGAGAGGCAGGATTTTTATGCATTACTCACCTTTATGGAGGTAACTTCAAGTTTGGACTCGTTGATCAACGCAAAAAATCTATGGTCAGTGCGAAACCTTGATAAGTAATACATTCAGTAAAAAATGAGTGTAAAGAAACAATGACTTACGCAAACGAAATTTTGGAGCTGTTATGAATCTAATGAATTTAATTTCTCCTTAGAGGACTGATGATTTTCCTAGGACTTTGAAGAGAAAGTTTTTCACTAACTCCACCTATTACTCCCCAACTCGCACTTGAACTCACCTGACTTATTATTCGGTGCTCAAATAACGTGAGGTCTACCACCATGTATCACCTTTCCAGGCACAGTTTGCGATGCACAAATTAAGTGTTTACCGCTAAATGAAATGCATGGAAATAAGTAATATCCATTAACTAGCCTAAAGCTATAGTACTGGCTAGAGGTAGATCTCATGCTATAGTGTGGTAGACCATACACTACAGCAGCCAGCACCCATTATTCTTCAGAATATTTGATGCGGTCTAGTGAAACTCAAGCATTATTTTCAAGAATTCATTTTATAAATTTACGTGCATATATGGTACGAGAATAAGACCGATATGAGCATTGATACAAGGCTCAAGTTACAAGCTAAATTAAGGAAATTATTGCAATTTATACAGAAATGAGAACAATTTTTGAAATTGTATCGCTTTGGATATTATTAGAAAAAAATATTTTTCAATTTATTCACATGAAAATTACATAACATTTTAAACAGAATGCATAACATTCTGGTTAGAACACGCTAATGCTATTATAAAACGCTCATCGGATGCAATTTTTCCTGCTATTGCATGTGATACAGTACGCTTGAAGTCCAGAAGTGCCGGTTTTCTAAGATCAATCATGCGCACTTAAAAGTACTGATACCATCAACTTCAGCGGACCCTACAATGTATCATTATTAGGGGAGGCTATTTTTTGGTGCGCAAAACCTGCATCACGTAGTGCCAGGCATTCGCAGCTGCTGGATGCTATTCAGTTTCGCAGTTTAACTCTTCAGATTATGCGAATGAACAGGCAGGTGCATAATTAAGGCTCAACGGAAAAACTGTTCAGTGCGGTTGCTTGCTTCTTCTCGGTCAGTTTTAGTAACGACAGAGGATATTTGTAACCCCTTAACCTACATTTTATGTAGCCTATATTTTTTGTAACCCCTTCCGATAAAGACTTTCAATCCGGCGCATGGTCGTTGTTGTACAAGGCACTGGAAAGCCTACGTGAACGCAACACGAGATTAAAGTCGCAATGCATCGTAGGAGCATCGGCCTCGGACCAACGCCAGAGCAGATGCCAAGTGTCACCACACAACATAAATAGCGCTAGACGTGTGCGCCGTGTCTCTCTCTCTACCCATCGATTACAGAACAAAGTGGAGGTCCTGGACAACTGCAATTTTAAAAGTAGCAAGGACTAAAATGTGCGGTTATCCTTGAACGTTCTCTTAAAAATACTCTATAATTACTGCATTTCCAAGGAACGTATGTTGATCGTAAATATATTTCTAATTTTTAAATGTTTTTAATAATTCATTCATGAATCAAAGAAACTTATCATCGCTTATGTCCGATAGTTATAGACTATGAAACGAGGTCTTATATAGAATGCAGCATGATATAGAAATCAGTCTCAACGCACCTTCTGAACATTGAAACAAATAGAACAAATGTTAAAAATTAAACGAATTAGAGCCTTGGAACAGAATTAGCTAATCGAAAACCAAGCTAACACCTGATTCAATATAATTCATGGAAATGTAGTCAGTTGAGACCACATCATCCCTAATACGGTACACTTTGAGGCACGTAAAAACGACGCACATGACGGAACTTTTTTTGACGGTCAGCACTGGCCTTGATCGAATGCTTGGAGTCGACTGCCTAGTCCCTCGGAGCAAAATTCCGCCTAGCTTGCACCCATTCATAACAGTCCGTTCTCAACGATGAGAATATAGGCCAAACATGAATATTTTATACATCGAACCTCATATTACATCCTCTTGTTAACTAATTTACTGACATGTTTGAAGAATAACCGAAATTCAATCACTATTTGCGTATTTTTGTTAAAATTGTTCCTTTTGGTTTATGGAACTCATTCGAAAAGTTAAACGTGTTTCAGTTAGTGTTGAGTCAATCTGAGGAGTTTGGAATACAGTGCAATATTTCAAGCACGTTTACCCTTCCAAGTATTTCATCATAGTTCAGCAGAATTTTAAATTAAATTAAATTATTTCTAAAGACAGAGCCACAAATTTTCACGCTACGGTTTATTCGATTGATATCCATAATTCCTAGTCAAATTCATTTTCCTGCGACAAAAGCATGATTAATTTCTAAGAGCATCGGAATCCCTAAGCGTACCTATCAAATCATTCTCACAACGAACTCCTCTTTTCTCATTTCAGATTTGCTAATGCTATTTTGAAATATCCACTACCGGAGCTGTTAAAGTGACCCCCATATAAATCAGTTATCCATTTCTGATTATTAAAGTTAGTTCAAGAGTTTTAGATATTGCCAAGACAACAATTCATTGTTTTGCTTCACACACTCAACATGAAATTTGCTCAGCTAAAATATTCATTTTGTAGTAAAGGGAACTTCAATCCCAACCAATAAAACCGAGTAAAATATTTGCCTCACTCAATATTTAGAATTTCAAGAATCTTATCGAAATGCCTCTGGTGTATGCAATACTCAAGTGCTCAACCAGCATTGAAAATAAAAAAAGACAACAATTCGTACTCTTCTAAATTTCACATCATTTAAACTTGTTTTTTCGTAAATTTTCTGAGAACAATGTCGACAGTTCAGAAAAACAGTTTTTACGTCTGCTCGCTGACTGAATGATACTTATGATCCTGAATTAATTTCACTTCATTTCTATAGATTTAAAAACACGTGCATAAATGAAATGAAACTTGATAACAGATACTGCGTTCCGCGCGAGTCTAGTTTTATCGTCTCATTGAAAGAAAAACCCCGAACCATCAATCAAATTGAAGTGATTTACAAAGCAAATTTAGCCTTGAATTTCCTGTCCTCAAGCATTATATTCGTCAACAATAACGTCGCTCTTACAACACATCTTGTGTTGTTAAATGAAGCTTAACACGGAATATCGATGGGATTATAGGCTGATTTTATCGAAAAGTACAGAAAAAGACTACGGCCGCTCGAAGTCCTTGAGTTGAATTACCCGTCATGCAACTACGCAGCGCCGACACGGAAAATAGGCTCCTACGATCCCTACATAATCTAGGAGTCGCGTAATCTCGCATCACGAAAGAAAGAAGTACATGAAGAAAGCCTAAAAATGTAGATCGACATGACGCCTGGCGCACTATTTGCATATTCCAATGTACCCATTTTTTTGTGGTACCACGCATGATGTGAGAAAAAAAACAAGTGCTGGGGATACAAAGTACAGAGAAGGGCTGTGACACATTTTTTAATAAATAATTTCCTTATGCATTATCATTAAGTAATATTAGAGATGTGGCAGACGTACCCAAAGCACTGAAGACACTTTATCTTCAAAACCAAGCCATGTTGCGCTTCACACACACACACACACACACACACACACACACACACACAAACAGAACGTTACAGCGTCAAAAGCTGAACTTCATGTGAATGATTATTTCAGGTAGGAGATTCACAAATGCATGCTCCCTGTCAGGAGATACTGAAAATTTATATTCCCCTCATTGTCTCGGTCTACTGTACTATGGAATTTTTTAAACTAAGCATCTAAGGTCCCCAAGTGAATGGAGCTTTTGAAGTTTGCCTCATTTGACTATTAATTTAAATAATGAGAAAATATTGTGGCATTCAGATATAAAATAAATATAAACATAGGCGATGGGGCTATTTATTCATTCGAGTATAGCGTAATAAAAAAGAATTTGACTTCTTTTACACAATTTATGCTGAAAAAAGTTATCCTTCAGATTTTGTTAAGATTAAGTTTTCAAAACAAATATAGTTTTTTCCTGTAGCAGAATATTGAAAGAGAAAATGGTTCGTTTCATAAATGACGCAATTCTCCTTGAATTTAACTTTAACCATTTTTGTGCGTAAACATATTTTTCCCACATAAATTTTGATTTTTATGATTTTTTAGAATATATTTAAACAGGTAAAAGTTCTAAACATGTAAAATCACAGTACGCAAAAAATTAATTCAAAAATACTGCAGCATACTCCACCTAAAAACAAATATTCCCACGTCAAAAAAGATGGCGTCGTTGAGCATCCTCGTGAAATGTTCATTAGGTGACAAAGATTTACCCGTAAAACAACGAACGCTGAGATTCGATTATTTATTGAAAAATAAATTTCCGAATCAAGTACCTCGATTTCGTTGACGTGAGTTGATAAGGACAGGAGTTACACAATGAATTTGCGCCAAACCATCCCCAATTATACACTATCATAGAGAGTTACAATTACTTGTAAGAAAGAAGAATATTTGTGCACTGAATCACGACTGCTTGCTTCAATGCAACGAACATGCGTCATCCGCCTTGCAGGAGACTCGTATGCAAGCACAGGTGAGATGCAATGACTGTACGCTCATCCAAAAGTTTCCTTCTTGCTGTTTTTTACAGCTTCCTTTGGAGCATTTGTAATGCCTTTGAAATTCGTTGCTAATCACGTTAAAGGTCAAGATAGATATGCCAGTTACCTTCTTACAGAAACGCATGTACGAGTATTATTGACGGAGGTGTTTAGCGGCATCCTAAGCACACGTGTGGAGTGGCACTGAGTTGCCAAGTGCCACCACATAATTAATAAAGATACATTTTCAGAGTCCCTTACTATGGATCTAAGTCTTATACTGACTAAAATTAAGCAGAAAGCATATATTTTGAACTTATTTGATTGCATCAATACACTCATTTACGTACAATATTGAAATATTTCCATCCCTAAATTCAACTCGTAACGAACCTCTGGCAGCGACGACGTTTATTGATAAGCGCCCACGATCATGGCAGTAAGACGTAAAAAATCAATCCAAAACAAAATATGATTTTTTACATATAGCTCAACAAATAAATACTTTAAATCGTGAACTATTGTGACAATTCTACATGGTCAGAGCTGAAGGTTCCTTTAAATCGTTAGAATTTGCCTGCAAATGTAAAGAGCGGGATTACAAAACCCAAAACCGCTAGTAACTTACCTGTTTCCGCCTTTTTTTCTTGATTTTCAATGAATTCTGCGGCGTCCAATAAGAGTTCTAAGCCCATCATTCTTTCCAATATACTTTGTCAGTTCCACAAGGTAGTTCAGGCCCTAGCATTCAGTATTCACATCACTTCTCCAGGATAACTTCACCATGAGACAGAGCGATTCGAAGGCCCTGCAACTGATGGGTTGAACTTTCGCGTGAACCCGAACACATCTGCACCAGTACACACTTGTCCCTGTCACCTGAATGAACTACCTTACTTCATGTTCCATCGAATGGCTCCATCGATAAGGAAGTACTTCTGGTTTCAATAAAGACTAAACAATGTGCAGCTTTGAGGTATACCAGGTTCAAATGTTTCTAATTTAAATTTACTTCGCAAAGAGCGCTTTATTTTAGCGATGGTAGTTTATAGAATGTTAGTAAATTTATTCAAAACGGTACGGAGACGGTTGCGCAACACTGTTATGCTATGTGGGTCGTGTCTTCTTCAGCAATGTCACTGGGAGAAAATTATGACGCTAATGTCATGTCTACTTGTTATAGTCCTCATACGTAACGAATTGAAGAGCTAGCAGTGCTTGGCAGCTAAGCGGACGAAGAGTAGATTTGTGCCGACTCTGAATCGCCTCTCAATGATGCTCTCGGTGCCGCGTAGTTGTATTGACGTCTTTGTGCTCTCTTTATGCTCATTTTCTCATTAAAAGATACATAAAATGAAAATTTACGAGCATAAATATTTCTTTTATATTCGTGTCAGTAATCAAACATTGACTTCAAGAATAAATTTGATAAGCAGCTCTGAATCGTCTTATGGCACCAACTTGAACTGATGAGTTTTTAAAGATGTGTTAAAACCGCTTAAGTTCACTTATAGTCTATGGTACTAATTTTTATTTGTTATTTTGAAATAATTTATTTTATGCATATTACTCAGGAAGCGGTTTACGTGCATTTGGCACATCCACATGACGTCATCGCAAGCGTGGCCGCTCTCACGTGGCCCTGGTCACGTGGGTAAGCTGAGGAACAATAGTTTTGGGGCGGAGCTAGCCCTACGCTCGCCTACTCTCCTTGAAAGATGAGAGCTCCGTGGTTCAATGATCCGCGCCTGCTCCGAATGGCTGAGAACCTATTGGTATGTGATGATTTTTCCAAGACTGGCATGGAAGATTCATTGCAAGATTCATCATCATTGCTAATTTTCTTTACTTTGAGGGTCGTTCAACACAACAGAAATACGTTGCCCGAATGGTTAGTAGTTTTAATGTTATTAAAATTACGTTTTATCACTCAGGCTTACAGATAATTTGGTCCTTCATCAGATGAGTTTGCACAGTTTCAGTGACTTTCTTTTACGGTACGCATTTCTTTAAACAGTTTGAATTTAGATTGGGGGTAGAAAATGTTTCAAAAGAGCATTTTTTAACGTTGCAAGCCCGTGATATCATTAACTTGATATTTTCTTTGAATTTTTTTTTAATTTGTAGTTTCAACACGTACCAGTGTCCTCAACCGCCAGAACCCAACAAATATTCTATAAAAAGTGATTAAATAAGATATTTATGAATTCTTCTCTTGTCCCAGAAGCCGAGGCTAATGTAATTTATTCAATGAATATGATCGAAGTAGTAAACATATACGCCCCTTCATATCGATATCGGGACAGTTTTTGGTCTAGGGAGAATGGAATGCTTCTTATATGTATCAATCTTTGTTTTATTGATATTATGATAAAAAGTTAATGACATGTTGGCTTCTACCACTTACAAATTTGGATATAAAACATATTACAGCCGGCCAACGGAAACACTCTCCAGTCAAACCACTCACTTCACTTCAGCTAGAGTGTAGATCGAGAATTTATTTCACTCGAACCAGGTATTGGCGTTTTGTCTCTTGCTTCTTGACTTAATTCCGTTTTGGTATTGGATAGAGCTATATCACTAATCGTCCGTTCCAAGAGTTAATCTTATGGCTTCCAGTTCTTGACATAATTCCGTTTTGGTATTGGATGTAGCTATCACTAATCGTCCGTTCCAAGTGTTAATTTATGGCTTTTAGTTCTTGACCTAATTCCGTTTTGGTATTGGATGTAGCTATCACTAATCATCCGTTTGTGCTTGTAGCAACCGGGCGAGCTTCGGGGTTCGTGTCAGTAATCGTGGTAGATCCTAAGCTCAATATTTTTCATAGATTGGATTTTTAATAATTTAACACTTTGTTAACCGCATGTTCTGTGCAAAGTTATTTTTGACACTATTTAAGGGCAAAGAATGAGTAAGAATTTCTCCTAACTCTCTATTGGCAGCTACTACCTTTGTGTCCTAGGAAGTAATATGCACTCACTAAACTCCAGCAAATAAACTACGCACATCAACCCAAATTCTAGTGTCTCTTGTGTTCAATGACAAATTTAGCTCTAACTTGCAGTGGTTTACTTCAGAGAGGTTGAAGTTGCCTGCAGAATGAACTACTCCCTTACTTTACGGGCAGGCAAGCATGAAAGAATGGCTTCTATGATTTTAAGCAAATGTTACGTGAACTATGAATAGTATTACGTATAATTAAATCCTAAATACCCATTATATCATTCCTTATTATTTAATCGAACATCATCATTACTAAATCCAGTATCACTACATTGGAATGCACTTCGTTCGCATCAGACAAATGGGTTCTTCTGCCTAAAATTCGTCAGCTTTAGTACGTAGTAGGAAAATAAGACATAGTTCGCCAGTTATTTGTTTTGCGAGTAATTACCTTTTCAAAACTAAATTCGTATTTCAAGAATGGTCACTTTAGCGCGAGTTGGATAATTTCATCACAACCTACGGCAATAAATCGAAGCTTAAAATATCAACCGTGGAAAGTTTTTTAATAGGATACAAATCTGACATACTCAGTAATTCAACTCACACGCTGTGAGCAAGATAATAATTCTGTAAGAACACAGTAATTTCGTTAGATTACTTGTTGAAGTAATGTACAATGGCTTGAAAAAATATTTTTTTTTTAGTTTCGCTGTGAACTTGACGAATGAACCATGTTAACGACCTAAAAAAAATTTGTATTGAACTCGATGTCGGTTCTGCATATTTCGGTCTACAGCAAAGTCTGATGACTTTGTTCTAAGAAGATAACAAGGTCATATTATTAGCTATAGCTTCGCGGCTTGTAGCTGTGCACAGTTCGATCAGCACGCATGCAATGAGTCACTGAGACATAAAACCGTACAGTGAAAGTGTGTATTTTTTCAAAGTAGTTAGAATCATAAAGTTACACGATTACGCAACGAATTATGTTACCTTGGCCGGCCGTAATTCAGCGCTATAGCGGAAACCAATTGAGTGAATAAAATGGTGTAAAAATGCACCATTTCAATCCAATTGGGTAATGAGCGATAACTCGCCAAAGACCCGTAGAAAAATCTGTCATCTTAGTCAACGCACCGGCATTGTGCT
The DNA here is from genome assembly GCA_030386875.1 of Morinoia aosen. Classification (NCBI taxonomy): domain Eukaryota; kingdom Metazoa; phylum Arthropoda; class Malacostraca; order Amphipoda; family Talitridae; genus Morinoia; species Morinoia aosen. The sequence continues at coordinate 51,141,556 of CM059568.1, forward strand.
GGTCTACTCTCCACAGGGGATGAAAGCAAGCCACTAGTAGCTGTACAGGCAAATATACATGTAAATTAACGATCTGATTTTAAAGCAACATTCGCTGAGTGGTTTGGATTCACAAAAAGTTTATAAGCCCCATAAGTAAGCGCCATCTAAAAGTAAAATACAATAGTGTTGATTACTTAGCGTTTTATACTTTTTATTTCATGATCGATTTGCTCACGTCGAGTATAGTTTTGCTGTGAAATTAGAATGTGTGTGCGCCAAATAAATGGAAAAGAGCTTCATTGAAAACGAAGAAAGAAATATTGTAATTTCTTAATTGTCATCACCCTGTACAGTATTCCATTTTAATGTTTTGGAAAAGCTACATAGTATATTTATTGCTTACAGTTTATGGAAAATTGTCATATTTTAATGCCAACACATATTGGATTTCAGTGAATTTTTTTTTCATTTGAACAATTGTTTGAATTTCTTTCACTCAGTTATAAAAAATCCAATACACTTGAGTTGAAAAAGCATATAAGGTACATAGAAGATTGAAAACATACAGAAAAGTTTTCACGTCAAGACGCAAATAATAATTTTTTATCTCAGAATTCTGCTCTTGCTTCAAATTCTAGCGCGCTGAATAACAGCAAATACTCATACTCGAGACTACAGTTACTCACTGAGCAGGCAGGGCTTACTTGTTTTTCTTAGAACACAACTTCAACATCAAATTAAGCCATCCGAGGAATTTACAGAGGATCATCAATATGCTTTAAGCAAAAGCATATTGTCACAGCCTTAATGATCACATACACACGCGTGTACATGTGTGTGATTTGTATTAAATCACGCACATGCGATTTAGCACAATGTGTAAATACATGAGTAAATCACATACAGACGTATGTATGTTATTATTAGGGCTATTACAATATGCTTACAACATATTGTTTCAGCCCAAGTAATGATCCACTAGGCGCCAAACGCACTTACATGTACTTCATCAAACAGAGTCGTGAATTTTACTAATTTTGCTTCCACTTGTAAGTTACGTCTTGGTGATCTCAATTCGATAGACTATTCTGCTGACTAGACAAAAATTCAACTTTGGGTATAACATATTCCAAAAATTGGAGCCAGAATAAAAGTTCAAACCCTAATTGTTTTGATCCAAATCGCATGACAATTTATATCGCACGGTTCGTCAGAGTACATCTGAGGCAAGACGTGTATGAGAAATCTGCGTTGAGTAACCACGGAAATGCTTTTTTATTATTCACTGGTCCACCCCCCTTTATTTGAAATATAAAAAAGGACGAAATGAGAGAAAGGCCGTAAGAAATTAAAAAATACAATCTCTCGAGAGTTGATAAGGCCGCGTGAACAAAGCCCGTCTAAATATATAGGGCTGAAGCTTGTATCACAGATACGCTCATCGCACACTTTCGGCTGGCTTCGGACAGACCGACTGACGGACGGACGGACGCGGCTCTTATTATAGTATAGAGTATAGATTGGTAGTTTTTTTCAGCGCTCTGCATACCCTCACATTCCATGATCACAAATCATTAATTTCTTTAAAGAATGTCTTGCAGATGTAAGAAAACTTTAAAATCAACCCACTTTGGGGGTGAGTGTTGGAAGTATGCACACATACATGCATGCAAACTCAATGTCAGCTTTATCCGGAGCAGTGTGGGGAACACTGAGAATTTAATACTGTATATCATCTATTTTTTGTCAAGAAAAGTTAAAGATGTCGAAATCAACACACGACGAAAAGTAGACCTTTCAATTTCAATAACCACTGATGATCATTTTATGAATAATGCTTCGACAAAATAGGTGGAATGTCAGATGAAAAGCAAATACTTCCATCTGGTTTATCTATATAGCGTTGCAGGTACGCGAAGCAGAGTAACATTCTACTTGCAAATACACGCATTGCTCTTTAGACTGTTCGATTTTAAAGCAAAGGAATATGTTCTCTTTTTTAATTGCACTGGATATACTCTGGGCTTGTGGACTTTCCACTAATTTTTCTGTCATTGATTTTGCATAACTTCTAATTCATAATGGAGCTCAGGTTCTTTGCGATCAATTTCAAAGAGCACTTCTAGAAAGGATATTTCCAGAATCTCAAGTACAATTGAGTTCACAGAGAAATTGTACTGTATGTCATTAGAAATTTTTTATTCTAATTTAATGAAAGAAGGCAAAAACACATACATTGAAGTCACTTTATTTGATTTGCAATATTACTGAATCCTAAAAAAATTGCATAACAATTCTTTTGCAATAACCATCTATTATTTTAAAGGCATTACGCATTTCACAAAGACGTTAACTCTGACCGAACTTTGAAAAAATAGAGAGAGAGAAAAAAGAAAGAAACTTCAAAAAGAAATATGTTAAACACTGAATAAAAAACGCTGAGGCCATTATTTCAAACTATTTTGCGACATGACCCCCTCCTGAAGGTAAATTCGAAGTGTGAAGGCAAAAAAAACTACATATATCTTACAGCCTTTTCATTCAACACAAGTCTTTGAAATTTTACGCTATCTTGATGAAAATTTTTACTTGAAAATTGCACACAAAATTCAAAAGAGCATTTGCTTCTATGCCAATTGTACGTCTTCTTTACCTCGGCTAGCTTGTACAAATTGTATGAACTAGATTCGTATCGTACGCAGTTTGCTAAATGCTGTCTCTCTGGCAAAATGAATCACACATTTTTCAGTTTCACAAAGAGATTTACACTCAACATGATACAAGTCTATTCCTTCTTCCAAAATCTCAAGTAAACGGATATTTACCTAAGCAGTAACTCGCAGTGTGAGGAGTTTATCCGCACAAACATTTGATGGTGAACTACAATGCAGTCGATACAACGTAAAACGACGCATCTGTAGTGAGGAGCACAGGGAAGTCCTAGTTAGAATCTTAAATTTTGTCGATGATTGCGAACAAAGATATTCGCATGAGGGTTCTTTGAATTATTGTCCCTGCAAGAACAATTCGCATTTGTACGGTGAATTCACTACTTGTATGGCGATAAACAAATATCTACGCCGGACTATTTCTATGTATGTATTTAGTTTTACAATGGATAGCTAGTGAGCTAAGATATGAGAATTTTCTATTTGTGACGTCTATGAAGGTTTAAATATTTGCGCTGGCGGCTTATTTTCACTACTACACTATTACATGAGCTAGCAAATACATTGAAGTCTATTCTCCAGAGTGATACATTGAGCTTGTGTCTTCAATATTGAGGCCATGAGTGAACTAAGTGATGAATGTTATACGAATTTAACTTCAATTTGAGTATTCAAATTGAAGAAAAATGTTAGGAAGTCTTTGCATTCCGTTGGAATATCATGGTATTTCGGTCCATATACAGCTCTTTACGTTAGCAAAGATACCTGATGAGAAATAACTCAGTTTATAATATTGTAAGCTAAGTATTTATTTTGTAAGCTAAGTATTTATTCTCGCAATCCTACAGTTCTTGCTGACTTCATTGAACAGGAATGGTTTTTATTTGCCTCAGAACTTTGTGAGGGACAAATTGGAATATTTCTTGAAATTTATTACAGATTAATTACTATCGACTATCTAAAAAGCAACTTTAAATAATAGCAAGACTTTTGCGAGACAGAACGAATTTTTCTAATTAAAATTTAGTAAAAAAACACAAAAAACTTCTTAGTATATGGGCAAGCTGATGTAACGTAACATTGTAACATCCATTGAGAACTGAGGTAAATACAAACATTACCGTATGTCTAAAACTCAAGATTTTTTATCGTTTCTCCAGAAACTATTGTAACATTCAGGTATAATATAGTTATTTATTAAAATTCCTCGTTATCGTTTCCAAATAAAATATTGATATAATTTAAAAAATAAACTTGAAATTTTCGACAACGAATGACTGATTATTTGGCGAGTAGATGAACTGATAAATAAATAAATATAATGAGAAAGCACAAAGCATTGGCGAGCTTACAAAGCTTGAGAACGAGCGGCGTTCATGCATAATCAATACCCAAAATAGTCTTTTAACACTTTGACTGGAGGGAGTTTTCATAATGCTGCTGACCGGCCAGTAGTCACAAACTCAACCATTCATAAGTACTTAATCGAAGTTAAATAATGGCATGATTTAGTTATTGTTTGCTATTTTCAACATTGCTTACTACAATTGACTTGAAATTTGAGTTGAATGTTAACCTTTAGCTTACCTGCCGCAGTCAAAGTGTTAAGGGTAATTCAACCTACAATTAGTGCCGGCATTTACGTATTTTGGCCGAACTTTACGTGTAGTGACCAAGCTGCTCTTCTGGTCCATGTTACTGCGACTAAATTTCTTAGAGTCTTAGAGATAAAAATTTGGTCCCATGAAGCTAGCACCCTGAAGTAAATATACCTCCGTGCATGTTTTCGTGACCTTTTAGCGTTGATGCTTGTTGAATACTGGAATAATATTTGAATTTCTACATTATAACACTAATATCGAGTGGCAACTTCAATGCAGCAAGGTTTTCAAGTAACTGAAATCTATGTCAAACATTAATTTAGAATTGACATCATTGCCGACTCTGATTCTTACTTTTCACCCAAAAAAAGAATCAAGCTACTGAGAAATGCAGCACGACTTCCTCTGTTCCACAAAATCATTGATTCATTCAATATCAGAGCAGTGTTGGACCAAACTTGCCAGCTCTAATTCTTACTTTTTGCCCAAAAGAGAATCAAGTTTGCACCAATAAATGTTCTCTATAACGTTGGTTCTTCTTATTATTTTGAAAATAAGATTCCATAAGAATCGCCCTGTAAGTACTACTAAAAGAATCAAGCTAAGGGAAAATACAGCAACACTCCCTAAAAATTGTTCCACGAAATAATTGATTCATTCAGTATCAGCGCAGTCCTTGTGCCAAACTTCTTTCTACTCCTGATGTTGCGGTCGTGTGTCCGTGCGATGAGTGACCACAGCGACATTTCATTCGGGTCACACTTTGGCTGCATCACGCACCTTCCATGTCAATGAGTAGCAGCATCTGAGGGCTGTTTGATGCTCAGACGTCTAGGCAGGGATTGCCTTTGCCCTGATTGGTACAAATAATTCGACGTTGCCTCATGAAAGCCATTAACATAAATGTTCTCGTCAAGTGCCATCCATGTCAATGAGCGGCAATTTCAGAGAGCCGGAGGTAGACGCGAGGCTAGGCTTGTTTTTATTTGGACTTGGACCAGCGATTGCAGGCATCACAAGCCTCGGATTATTGTTTTGTTCATTGGCAGCTGATCCATGTTGTGAACCCCCTTTCATCAATATACTTTTAGGGCTACTTTTTTGGGTGGACTGTTTTGGAGAATTCGTCTTGCTCGTTGATTTTTTCGGCTTTGGGCGTTTTGACGCCTCTGGTGTCACAGGTTTAGACCTTTTAGTCTTACGGACGTTGCTGTCATTCTTCTCAGTGTCTTTTTTGGGAATGTTTTCATCATTGTCAGCTGGAAGGTTCTCTAAAGGTGTAACAACGATACGAGGAATGACTAAAGAACTTGATGAACCTACTCTTTTCAGACTGTTTTCAATCACCGTGCGATCTTCTACGGCTTGAAGTGGCAATATGTTGGGAGGTTTTCTGACAGTATTCCGTCTAGTCTTCAAATTAATCAATTCCTTTTCTTCTTCGGTAAGCACAATCACAGTATCACTTTTCGATCTATCATAATAGCTGGTCTTCGTTCCATATTCTTTTCCTAACACACTTTGGATGTACTTATTACTTGACGCACTTTTTATTACCGGTCTTCCTTTAAATTCTTCATCAAAATGAGCGCTTGTAGATTCTTCAGCAGCATGAAGAGAGACCGGGGTTTTTTCTTCGTCTTTGCTGTCCAATGGATAAACACTACTCCATGGATCAAGATCATCGCTGTCGACTGAGTCACTATTCTTGTACCGTACGGTTACGTGATGGGACACTGGACGTGTGGTTGAAAACTTCCGTTTATTAGTCGATGGCTGTTTTTCTTTGTCCCTTTCCCGTTTTCTGGACCTAAGTCTTCCTCTCGATGTTTTCTCTAAAGGATAAACCGTAACCGTGCGCTCTTGCAGCACCTCCATAAGCGGTTCGTTATGTGCGCCTTCTAAGTTTCCGTCTTCTTGAGATTTCACTCTCAATATTAAGTAGCTTGTGTCTTCGTCTTGTATTTCATTTTGGAGTTTAGCTTGGCTATTTTCCACTTTTTGAGTTTGGTTGTCAGCCTGATTTTCAAAATTAGAGGGTTCTCCTGAAAATTCTTCACAAACTTCATTCTTTTTTAACAATGTACTCTCCTCGGCTTCCCATATTCCAGTTCCTCCTCTGTTTTCCATTTCTTCGTTAGCAACACTCCTTTCAAAACTATTATGAGAAATGTTAGATTCTATCTGATCATTAGAGTTCATAGACATTGAATCATAGCCAGAATTTGTGTGATGGACTGTGTTATCATCTTCCGTACCGTTCTGATAACCAGTGTTTTCATGCTGTTCGTTGTCTTCATATGGGTTACTCGTCGAAAGCCTACCTGCCTTAGAGTCTGATTGCACATTCATTTCTAGAGTGTTGCTGGTGTCTATTTGTTCCCTTTCTACATCATTATCGACTGTGTTACCGCCCTCAGTTAGATTATTCTGAAGTTCCGGAGGAGATGGCTGACCGGCCCAACTGTGTCTGTCACGGACTGGGGAGTCTGTTTGAGATTTATTATCAGGAACTCCGCTCCAACTATGCCGCGAGCCCCGTCTCAATTTACCTGATTTCCTCTCACAAAAACGGACATACGCTCGAGTTGTGTCTTTACGTTTTCTACCGAGGTCTTCAGTTGAACTCTGCAATGGCCCATCGCTGCTATCGAAGACGCTATCGTTCAGTAAACTTTCATTGCTACGGTAATATTCAGACGGGTTTCCACTGACCTGACTCAGAGTATCGTTACTACGGGAAATCTTCGCAAGTTCTCGTTTCATCTTATTTTCCCACATGACCTCATGGTAGACTTCTCTGTATTCCTTTGATCTATCTCTGTACGAGGGAGCACTGACGTGACTATCCGAAAAGTAATTCGAGGCGACAGATTCCCTCCCACTAGGCATGGACTGAATACTTGGGATGACAGATTGACTTCTGGATAAGACGGACGGACTTCTAGGCAGGTTTGGTTGACGATCGCTTCCCAGGGTGGCGTTGCTCATAAAACCGCCTGCCCTGGAGCCGCTGTGCTAGATGTTCTGCGGTATGTCGCTCATGCTATGACTCAGCGATGGGTTCTTGGCGCGAATCAAGGCTACATCAACTTTCTTCTTGCTGACTTCTTGGCGTAGCTGCTTCACTTCTTTCTCCGCTTGTCCTTTGAGCTGCAATAAGCAAGCAATGATTAGCAGAATTAGCAGGTAACTCGAATACGACAAAAAGCGCAGTGATCAATTATGATAGAATGGCGGGTCGTGATGACTGCCTAATAATTTGTAAATGTATTCTCTGCAATATCTGCGTAATTTCACGGATTCAAAAAAAGCTTTTAATTTCATGCATGTCGTATAATAATTCAAATTCATTAAATACTAAGAATTTGACATAGAAACGGTAAATTCGGTAGAGAGAAGAATAAAAAATGAAGAATACAAAACAAAAACATGAAAACTTTAGGATAAGATTTTTCGACCACACAGATGTGGGCGAGAAAGATAAAAGTATTGAAGGTCTATCTATAGCTGAGGTAGCCTATCAGTATTTCCCCTGGAGATACCAGACTCCAAAGCATACGATGATCAAACTTAACTAATATCAGCCTATTGGGTGCTACTACAGCGTGAGGTAGATAAATGGTGGTAGACTGTATTTATTGGTCGAGTAATTCAATGTTACAATATTCGAGATGCACAAATTGAGTGTTTTTCGCTAAATTAAATGTATGGAAATAATTAATATCAATTAGTAACCTAACTTAGCCTAATCTCACTCTATAGAACTAGCTAGAGGTAGACTTCATGTAATAGTGCGGTAGACCTCACGCTATAGTAGCATCGCCTTTTGCCAATCTAATGTCCCCTGAGGGGAATTCAATAATTCAATTCAAAACACTGCTTAGCTCGTGTGATAGCCAGCGTCAGATGTACGAGTAAAATGACCCCAAGTACTCGTATCTATATCCTATTTTTCAATATGTTGACTTCCACTTAGGTAGTAAACAGAGACGTTTGAGCCTTATACTCATATAAATTGCTCCTCCCAAGATATTTGACTATGTACTGTATATATTGTTGAGTTCATTACAAGGCAATGCCATGATTGCATTAATTTCACTTTAATCTCAGGCTCGTGTACCATATTGTAATAACTTGGTAAAGGCGACTGAACACTTCGGTTTATGAGCAAGAACAGAAGAATGAAGCCATGCAGAATACATATCTAGCCGAGTAACGCTATTTATATATGTTAGAACAATGTTCTGCCAAGATCAATCAGTGCTCATTTGCAACCAGAAACATCGCTAAAGTTTACTATCGTAGTTAACGAACTCCAGAATATAGAATATTGTTCAGTTTATTAAGTTAGGAAGAAAGAGGAATAAAAAATGGAGAATAAAAAACAAAAAACATGAAAACTTAAAGATACAATTTCTCCCCCACCCAGAAGTAGACGAGAAAGATATAAGTCCGAAAAGCCTATCCTAATTCCTTTCTTCCTAAAAAATATTAAAAATGAAGTTACTGCTGCTTAGAAATTCCTAAGTCAGGCTACTCGGCAGAACCACGTACTTTGAGTTTGGTTTGGGCTACTGGTGGAGTTGGGCAAATACTTTCAGCTAATACAAGCCTATCGTTTTGGACACTCACCTTCGTCTCGGTCTCCAGTTTGATGTCCATGGATTCGTGTCGCTTCTTGAGGTCCTCTATCTCATGGCGCAGCCGGATGACAGAGATCTTGAGGTTCGCCTGTAGAATAATTTTATGAGAGCATTTTCCAGTTTCGGAAAATTCAGTGATTCCGCAACACATTTTAAATCGTCTTAAACACATGATACAAGGAAAAATTGTTCAATGTAAGAAGTGCTGACGATATGTGATGCTCAAATGCATTTTGTACCTTGTCTACGAAAAAAATAAAATAAGTGACTGAATGATGCCCACAATATTCTCCTGGATGACATTTCTAAAAGTAACTTACTCGGAACACATAAGTTTTCATTATAGTATCCATTTAATGAGTGTTTGAAATGAGGTCTTATGGACTACACTTGAAGCATATTATTGACTACACTTGAGAGCTGATTCAAAATGAAGAGCTGTGCTCCTAACACCACGCTTTCCTTCGGATAATGGATGAATGAATTCAAAACGGAGCAAGACATGTCTTCATTTTTTTCAGTTAGCTATTTACTGAGATTGCAATTGTTGTTGGGCTGCGAAGAATTTACATCACGTCCTCCTCTGAGATATAAAAAACCGTACCAAAAGTACTAACTAATGCCAATATCACAGCATTCCCTTCTGATTACCAAAAAACTAACTTCAAAACCAAGAACTAAGTCGCTACCGCCATAACATAACGGAAGTCTAAATACTCAGAACGAGCGATGCTGCTAACACCGCACCTTCCTGCTGGGCTCATCCCTGACGCCAGTGACGAGGGGACTGCGCTTCACTATGGAGCCGATAATTTTCCTGTGGAGCTGGTCGAGTTCCGAGCGCAGCGTGGCCTGTTGCTCCTCCAGCGCCGTGCCGTGTCTTCGTGCCGCTGTGTACTGCACCCACCACTGCTCTCGCCGCTGCTCGCACGCCGTAGCAAAGTCAGTGATTTGTTTGGGAAATAGCATGTTCTACTTCTTAAAAAAACCGTTGATCTGCGCATTATTGAATCTCTTTATATTTTACAACGAAAGCCTTTTTTAAATGACTCCCAATCCGCTTTTCCTTTGCAAATAGTTTAGGGATTTGATTTAGTTTTATTTAGTTTTCCTTACTGTTACGTTTATTTTCGATATTTTCAATATGAATTTTATATTTTCCAGAGCATTTTGTTGAGAACGATTCATTGAGTCGAAGCGTTCAATTTTAACGGTAAAGCCTTTAATATAAGATGCTTAGTTTCAAAGCCTTATTCCTCGCTATTATTTTTAGTTAAAATTTGTAAAAATACAAATCGACATGTGCTTCCTACTTCTTTTGCAATTAACTGGGTTAAGGCAAATACTAGGTGACACGCTTTCTAACGTTATCAGCTGGTTTAAGGCAAGTAGTAGGTGAAACACTTCAACGTTTTCAGCTGGGTTAAGGCAAGTGATAGGTGACACACGTATGACACACTCTCTAACGTAATTGGCTGGATTAAGGACCATGCAACACATTCTCGAACATAATAAGCTGGGCGTAGGCAAGTGGTATGTGACTCACTCTTGAATACAGTTTTCTGGGTTAAGGCATATACTATGTGGCACTCTGTAACACAATTAGGTTGAGGCAAAGGCTAAGTGACACACTCTATAACGTAATTAGTTTGGAATTTGTTAACACAAAAGCTATGAGATACGAGTCGCATTTTAATTTGGGAGAAGAGTTATGCAAACAGAAAGTATGTAGCACACGTCTAATACGGCCATGAAATGAAATATCAGATCAAAATAATAGCTCTGAAGTTAGGAATTTTCGTACCCTCTCAAGATCCTTTCGAGCTCGATGGATAACTTTCTCAGTTTTTAAAAGAAAAGCAGCTAAGGAAATTAATTTAAATTCAAAATTTACCTCCAGCACAATAAACCTAGCATTGACGAATGAAGAACTTGAGATTCAACAATATCATTGATATGGAACGAGAAATATTGAAATTGATTAATGTTGATAAAAAGCATTACCTCGGAAATTTTACCGTAATCTGCGTTCAATCGCAGGAATGAATCCTGAATGGCTTTAAATAACGATTATAAGAACTTTAAATAGCGTTTATAAACAAATCTGAGCTTGTGAGCTTTAAATCTGAAGAACAAACGGCAGACCTTACCTTTTCTTTAATCTCAACGATGGTGTCGTGCAGACGCCGGGCCATTTCGAACAGCTGCTTTCTTCTCATCTCGTTGTGTTTCCTGTCTTCGACGACGGCCTCCATCTCTTTTCTCATCTCTTCCTCATCTGAAATCGACGTAAGTGAAATGAGATAAAATGCCAGGAAGCCAATGCTCTTTCGACGCTTTTGAAGCAGCTTCAAAGTAAGCATAAGGGAGAGCTCTTTTTACGCCAGATCCTGTAAGTTATTTTTTTTTAATTTTTATTTAGTCCAGCGCTCATTCAATAATAATTATAATGGAATGAAACGTTTAAAATATCGGGATAGGCATGCCCGTGGTTTCGTTTAATCAAAATTAAATTATATTTTGTTTGGCTGAATTAAATTCAACAAAACCACGGGCATGTTAGTCCCGAAACTTTTTACCAAGTTAGCAGATAAACTATTTGTGTAAGGGGATGAATTTTTACCGAGACAGGAGGATCCATCCATCCCAACCCATGAACTTCGATGCACTTGACAGCTGATGCGGCAGCCCATGGACTCTAAACATGTCAGGTAGTGTTGAAATCAGTGAGACAAGAGATTTTGCGGCTGGAATTGAAATCTCATCTATGATAACTTATATTGTTAATGTTAGGGCGTCTTTTGTAGCGGAGAGGACTTCATTACTAAAATACTTACACGTAATGAGTTGAACAGAATAATGAAAATAAGTATCGTTTTACAATTTAAAACCACGTTGCTTTGTATTGCGTGCGAATAACTTCAAGCTACGAATATTTTATGATGTCATGTGAAAGTGCTGGTTGTTGCACTCTCATCTGCAGCACTTATGCCAACTAATTTTCAAGCAACCCAGAAATTGATCTCATGCGTGGAAACGACCAGCAATTGTTACTCGTGTTTACCAAGTTTCACAAGAACAACTGACCGAGTTGAATATTTGATTACACACTCATTTACTTCAAGTTTGACCGAACACAAAGCGGAGTTGTGACTCACTAGGTGTTTTCTTCTCCTTCCTAGAGGGCTTGCTCGCTCGTTGACGTCGGTCGATGGAGGTTTGCTGGGCAGCCAGATCCTCGTGTTGGCTAGGAGCGCTACCCCACGCTCTCTTCGCTCCCTCCACGGTCTCTTCGATCTCGCGTGGTGTGATATTCACGACTCCGTCGCTCACGTCTATGTCGTAGGTAACTTCGAATCCATCGCTCGACTTCAACGGCAACTTGCGTCGTTCGCTTTCCACGTCCAGGACATCCGCTTGAGGGTTGTCATCCCTAGACTGATTTGGCGTGCCCACAGGTCCCTCATTTTGGTCAAAATTTGACGCCTGTTCTGGAGAGCCATGAGTCAATTCGTATACGCCTTCTTGCTCGTTTGTGTCCTGCCCAGAGGGTCGGTCTCTTTCCTGATTCTCGAGTGCTGCTCCGCGTCTGCTGTTGCCTGTAATAAAAAAATGTGATGAACTTCATTACATCACAGAAAATATGTGAAAAATATTATTCTTGAGACAAAAAAAATCCCTTAAAATAATAGCTACGTTTATTTATGCGACGCTCATTTATTTTTTCCCTTAGCCGTGTAGCGGATGAAGTGACAAATTTTCAAATAAACACATTCTTTTAAGAGTTGAATTAAAATTAGGATAATACATGAGTTTGAATCTGCTTTGCAGCACGATCAGATTTTAAGAAAAAATTTGAAAAAAATTCCAAGATTTTTTCGTGTCTAAATCTCTTATCTGGCTAACAACTAAATCCCGGATGCAATAAAAGTTAGAGGATCTTCCCTGTGAGTAATGCATTGTTCACAGTAGATGTCCTCTATGAAAGAAGGGACAGTTACTGTAGCTTAGAAATAATCAGATGTAGAGGTAGAGCAGCGGCCAAACACAATCTCACGAGCAAAATAAACAAAAAATCATAACTGATCTTATGTTTTGCCCTGAGATAATAGAAAAACAAAAGCCTTCTTCTAATTTCAAAATTTAAATGTCCGAGAAAAACATTGAATGAAATCATTTTTCCGCACGTGAAACTTGCGTGGGTTTCACCCCATTATTAATGTCGTTCATCAATCATGTGATAAACTGCATGATCCCAAGTCCTTAGTGATCCATGAGCATTAAAACCCCACGGCACTCGGGGTAATCGCAGCCCTGCAGGACGGTTCCCTTGCACAGGGTTATTATGCCGTACGTCTCGCGCGCCGTGTCATGTTCCACTTCGTACACGCAACCTCTCAACTCGCCCTGAATCTGGGTCGGACTTGTTACTCAATTTGAATTTTGGGTTAATGAACCGTATGATATCACAATAATAATGCTTGTTATCAAGTGCTAAGATGTCGCGCTTACATCACTGTAAATTGCATTGCAAGACATGACAGCATTACAGTGCATGCTTAGTGTATGATTTCACACACATGTTCGTGGTCTCTTACGAGTGAGCGCAGCTTCTAAAAAGTCTCATCTGATAAGAGGGGACGTTGGCTTGATTCTCGATTAATTTGTTTTTGGAATTTGGAATGTAACTTCAATTTTAATAAAATTTTTGCTTACTTGACAAGATTTGGTTTTCGGTGAAGTCTGAACATGGAACTTGTTAGCCAGAGCATTTTGCGCTCAGGTGCAACTACGCTCAACTTTCTTAACCACTTAAAAAGAATTATGCATTTGGGCCTATCTACGAATCATTCGGTTGAAAGTGTTCATTTGGCCAAGGAATATTCTTTATGGATTTAATGAATCATTTTCAAATACGGTTAAGTTAGACTTTATAAGCTCCAAAGCGAAGCGAAAAAAATTATGGTTCGTGTAGAAGAAGTTGGTATTGTGTAACACTTTCTAATTCTCTAAATTTATCCCCAACAAACGAGGAAATAGGGAAGATAGTTGATGAGCTGTACGACATTACGATGCCGAAACCCGATCCAGTTTTAAGCGGCGCTTTGAGATGGAAGTGTTTCTTAACCGGCCATAATTCCACCCAATGAATCAATTGAGACGCACAAATAGGTTTAAGGGTTCCATTCATCTACCAAAAGATTACCAAAATTACTCAAAAAGATGAATGAAGAAATTAATAATGGGAAATTAACGAGCGCACGAAGACCTCATGAATCTCCGAGTTTGCCTGGATTGGGGCAGACAGCAGGACGTGGGCGGAATTGTAATCACGAAGCATCGAGGCCGACCAAGATCACGTATGTTCTTGATCTACGACCCACTTAATCAATCAAGATTCCCAATGAGGCGGAAATTACTGTGTTCAAACGAAGGGTAGCTGCTAAGTAGTTATTTTGACTCGTCTCGCGAGAAATACTGGGTTTCACTTCAAAGAGAAAGGACGCAAAAATATGATCTTCAGGTGAAATTATGTCACACGTGAAAAATTGAAATTTGTGCGCGAAAACACATTTTCGTAGGAGCTATTAACATTCGCTTTGAAATTAGCTTTTTAGCGCTTCTTTTTAGAAGAGTGACAAGAGCGTTTCATGATAGAAGTACGACTAGTAATGAATAATTCTAATTTCAAAGCGTGCTTTCTTCAAAAGAGAGAAACAATCCCAGTAGTTAGAAAACATTTCCATTCTTAGTTTGTAACAGCGGGTTTTGTGAAACCTTGCATGAGCTGAAATTCAGCACAAGAAAGCCGTGATTATGGGCACCGAACTGCAAGACCATGCCCTGCTTTTGTAAAAACCTAAGACATAACGTGGAGTTTGCGGCTGTGCAATGCATTATCGTAAATTTTAAAAACCCTTGCTAGGTTAATTCACCAAATCCTCACCAATTATGGTAATAACATCGATAGGTAATGAAGGCCCTTCTTTACTGCACTCGAGTTTTGAACCATCGTTAAACCAGCGACGCGCAAAAGAATTCTGAAGCTTAAGTGTCGGGTTAAGTGGCCGAGAGTTTCTCGGAAAGGGAATTCATCGGGAGCAGAAGTCGTAAGTCGCTGAAGAAAGCCCTGGTTTCATGAGGAGTGGTCGATGGAGGAAGCATATACTCGTATAATGACACCATATCCAAGTGGGTCAATGAGGACAATTTGTTGTGGCGGACCTTGGCTGCTGACTAGTAGAGGCACGCACACCTTGGTCAGACCTGGGCAGCGCTCCCAGAGAACAAATTTTGGACGTGACGCAACTCACAACACAGTCGGACCGGTGACAAATTCTTATGAGGTGGGACCAACAGCGTGTAAATAAATAATATCTTAGCTGAATTATTATTGTAATTTCGCGAGTCTTGCGTCCGTAGCGTAGGCTGAGCGTGATTTCTAATAGCATTGAATGTTAGGCGAGTAAATTGATTTTAATTCACTCACATGTGAACTGCGAAGAGTTTGTTTTCACTCGTTTTTCTTATTTGTGAATGAATACAGAGTGCAAAACGCAAAAATTTTACAATAAATAATAAAAAAATGATTATTTTGAGCTATAAAGATCACAATATTTAGGAGTCTCAAGATTTAAAATATGAAATAATCAATTCAAAGTAACGAAGAGAAGCTTTAAGAGGAACTTCTTGTGTGCATGAAAATTCGAAGTCAATAGTTTTTAAAAGTTTATGCAGAGAGAAAGTATCAGAGTGTTGAAGTAATTTTATTATTGAAAGATATTCTCCGACACTGCTGACCACAATAGTAAATATCAAATCACGAATAAAACTAAAGTAACATTCTGATGAAAAAAACGAAACATTCAGAGACACTCAAAACTGATTTCCTCTCACATAAATTATAAATAAATATAAAGTAGGGTAACGTTATCTAGGCTATGCTGCACCAGGCTTTATATTTACCCCTGAAGGACACGAGCTCGGCACGTACCATACGTCTGTTTGTGGTGTACTCGTAAGTCTCGTCTGTCTGTGAGTTCATCATCGTTCTCGAAGGATTATTTTATAATTTTAGTTCCAGCATGTCTTTTCTTTATACTTCATGTGAAGGGCACAATGATATTTTTAGCACTTGTACGAATAAAGTAAATAGCATCAGCAGTGAATTAGCTTGTTTTCAAGTCATCGTTTTCTAGAGATGTTCAATTAAAATACGTTTTGTTCAGTTGGCATCGGTATTTTATGCAATACATCGCAAGATGTCTGATACAAAATTTGAAAAATAGCCCTTCGGAAAGTAAATTAGATGTAAGTCTTCACTGTTAGTCTGATATCAGTAACAAAGACTAGAGAACCTCCTTTTTAAACATAGAAACTTAAGTGAGTAAAAATTAAGTTATATCAAAAGAAAACACAACACTAACCATGAAGCAAGAGTAAACGCTGCTAAGCTTGGAACACTGGTAAACACCTTTGTGGAGCATAGCAGGCTCAGAATGCCAGCCAAATTAGCTGGATTGTTAACATAATTTCAATTAAGTTCTAAACCTGCAGCAAAGAGCCGAAAAGAACATAATCTACTACTATTAACATTTACTTTGTGACAGGGTGGAGTTTTTCGGGCAGGGTATTTTGAGGTCATGATGATATTTTTATAGCAAAATGAAGATCATTACTTTTCATTAGTCTAATTTACATAAAAGCTCACGAGAATTAAACATTTAAAGCATTTAATTATTTCTCTTAGTCCAAGCTTTATAATAAAATGATAAAATGCACAGAGGAGTAGCGCAATGAGTTTTCAGAGAAATCGCAGGAAGTATGCAGGCAGAGGTAAAGGATAATTTTCGCCTTTGGATTTGGAAATAATTTTTTTTAGAGATTGTCCAGAATCTTTGCCTATTAAATTTGGTCAATTATCATGAACATTAGATGAAGATTAGATGAGACGAGAATGACATGAGCATTAGCCTGATTGCGGAACAGGTTTTCTCACTTTCCGGGAGTCGTACTTCAAAAATCTCTCTCCTACAATTCACATATTTTACCCTTTTAAGATTTTTGGATATAGAAACTTTAATCTTTAAATACGAAAAAATATACAGTTCAAGATAATGATAACATGATTCATCTGCACGTCTCAATGACGCTCAGATATCACTAGCCTTATGAGGAAAAGAAACACAAATTAAATATTTTCGTTGAAAGACTTATGTAGAGCTGTCAGAATTTTGAAGAAACTGAAATTCATTCTCTGTATGTAAAAGTTATGCCGTCAATGATACTGGTCCTTAGTTTAAAGAACCGAGCGTTTCCTAACGATGATTCATTCAAATATCAAACAGATGCCTGCAAAAAATATTAGGTAGTATTTTTGTACAGAGGGTAAGATTGAATATATAGCACATTTCTATGTGCATTCACAAGAATCTTCGTTATTTGCGATAACAATGTAAAGCTTAATAGACTATTGCAAAGAAGCGATCTAAAATATTAGGTCGCTTTTTTTGGGAAAAACGATTCACTGTTTATCATGTCGGAGGGGATTTTCGAGGGAGTATTGTATTATTCGTGGGAATTTGATTCGATATGTGAAAATCTGGAACGGTTTTAGCAATATGACATGATTTTTAAAACACTGTGCGGTTCATGAGTAGACACTTCATTTTATGAGATTATGGTACAGTTTGCTGCAGCATGTTGAGGTTTGGTATAATGGTGCGCGAGTTTCATGTACACCAGTCCGACTGCACCACTGAATTATGACGCTCAACGCTTTCGAAGTTGATTCCAGATATCTTTTGGTCTGATGTTTACAATAATTGAGAGAATATTCAGCTTTAGATTGATGATGATAACCTGAGCTTAAAGTTTTATTTAAAAGAGCTTAACTTTCACAACCGCCATTCAAATTGAGAAATTTGCACCATTGAACGTTCACCACTAAACTCTTTACTCCTCAGCTTAGTGAGTGTCCAAGCTTATCTAAAGTCTGGAGCTTAGAGATTAGTTTTCAATAAAGCCTTGAATTAATAAAGTCAAGTGCTACCACTCACTAACTGCTTTTCACCTGGCACTCCTAACGTTTCAGCTCACCCTCTCTTCTTTTCAATCGTTCTTTCTTTTGATATAAGAATATTCCTCCACCAGAGACACTCAGGTCGCAGAGGCAGGGATTTCTACGGGCAATAACTTAGACAAGTTGAGGCTAAGAGGTTCGTAGTGTAGCGACCTCGTTGGGTTAGCAGGTCCTAAGACCAGGTGACCCAATTCCGGATCCTGTCATTACTGTGCTCTTATTGTAACGGTTGCGTGGAGCTTCTGTGCTGTAGAAGCTATCGCAATAATCACCATTTTAAAACGAGGGTAATAACTATGCAAGCTGCTCCAGATAATACACGATTATATCTGATGAAGTCTAAGAATAGCCTTAGTGCACAAAGTATACTGAAAACGTTCGAATAATCACGTTCTAAATGTTTCATCTATTTACGTAATAATAGGCGAATGAAGTCGTCATTTGCAGCTAGCATTTAGCTGGAGGAATGAGTGAGGCTCATCTAAAATGAAGTCTGCACCGTTCTTCATAAAAAATATATGCGTGGGTCAGTCGACACGAATGGCTCAGCATGAGTAAGTTAATAAAATATTGACTCACACTGACTGTGTCAGTCAGAGCACACTGGCAACAGTGGGATTTGAGAAATATCCTAAGATCACTGAAAAAAATGTTCTCCAACCATTCCTGCATTTTGCAAGATCTTGAGTACTCCATGTTATAAAATTCAAACGATAATGATGACTATGATTATGATGGTTGCGATGATGATGATGATTATGAAAACGATGGCGACCATGATAATGGTGAATGCAGCAGTGATAATGGCAATTATGACAATTATGATTCAGTCAAGTAAAAGTGATGCATTATTTCGATTTATATATCAGATATTTTTCACATTTCTTTCGCGAGTAAAACGCTGTTCAAACGATGGCTGTGCGACGCCAAATAACTGCTCAATGCTTTGGAAAGACCATAAAATATAATGAGAATAATTTCTTTTCGCTACCTCTAATTGGAATGCTATTATTGGCATGAAAATGCATAATACTCGTAATGAAACACGTGTTCATAAAGCATGAAAATGTGCAGGAAAAACCTGCTAAATAATAAAATAATAATACGTCGTAAACTCGACGGTTATCATATGGTAAGGCAGCATCATTGCATGTCCTCCGTTTGCTTACATGCTTTGTTAGCTGATTTTGCCAATTTCAAAGAAAATCCACGGAGTTTACTTTCATGTTTCACTATCTCCGTATCTAACATGAATCGTTAGTGTGTCAAGAAATATTTCACGATCCTGGCTTTAAGGAATAAAAACCTAAAATAGGGCGTAGCAATGCTCCTATGTTTAAAAGAATATGAGAGGAAATAGCACGAAAAACTTTCAGGGGGAAAAATCCAGTTTGTCAGTTGCGTTGCGTCTGATTTGACTTCTGTGGGACTTATTTACAACTTTTGACAACGTTTTGTTGATATCAAAACAGAACATTTCGCACCAAACAGTATGAGGAATCAAATTTAGCTATACACTTGATAGAAACAACAATGATTTTTCCCCCAGTGTGAATTAAATGTAAACAGCGACGTATTAGCTCCATCAGACAAACGATGATGAATACCTGAGGGAATTCGGTCAAGCTTATTTCAAGGATATACTTAAAAATAAATATTTTGCTCTAAATAAATTGTGTGATGGCTATTCTTGTATAGATAAAGGAGACATCGCTATGATAAATTGTGTGATGGCTGTATAATAAATGAGATCAGCATTTGTTTGTGCGGTAGGAAACCAGTTTAAGCCACTATAAAGCTTATATTCATTTAAATTGAATTTATTGAGCGTGAGTGAGCACTTATGGCATATTTTGGGTGCCGAAGCTCAATATTTCAGGTATGTGATCGTTATAAAAACCGAAAAAGTCTATCTAACAATATTTGAAAAAATTAATATTATGGCAAAACGTCAGGGAGTTTACCTGCATTGCCTTAGTTTAAAAAAATTCATACTACGGCCACACACCGGGGAGTTTACCTGCATTGCCTCAACTTGAAGAAAATCATATTACGGCAACACGTCGGGGAGTTTACGTGCATTGCCTCAATTTGAACAAAGTCATATTACGGCAACACGTCGGGGAGTTCACCTGCATTGCCTCAATTTGAACAAAGTCAGATTACGGCCACACGACGGGGAGTTTACCGGTATTGCCTCAATTTGATAAATATCATACTACGGCAACACGTCGGGCAGTTTACCTGCATTGCCTCGCAAGGAGTTGCCGCGGCGCAGGCCTGCGCCACCCCGGCCCGTCCTCTCATTTCGCCGCCCAGTAAACTTGCTGCTGTCCGTAGCCTGCCTACCACGGCCGTAACTGGGAGGGTGGCGACGGGAAGTGTAAGTGTCTTGGTTCAGAGCAGCGCCGAAGCGACGCGGGGGTTCACTTCTACTTCGTCTCAATGGAATCCGATTTTTGCTGCCTCTGCCTCCAGCGAACGCTTGTTTGCCACTGTCTCAAAAGCGAGCATTGGATCAAGTGTTGAAGAAAAGTTGAATTTTTTTAGGGTAGTTCGATAGTTTGGTCAAAACTGTGCAGGCAAACTCGCTATTGCATCGTTTAATATTTCCACAAACGATATGAAGCAATGTACAAATACAGATTCACATTGTCAGGATAAAAGTTCCCATAATTAAAGAAGAGGAAAATCCAAAACATTTTCCTCTTTCAGAGCTTAACAATCAGCGCTGATAATGATACTAAATTGCGTATAATTTCTGTAATGTTATTTGAATGCAAAAATTAATTTTAGCCATTGTCCAGTAGGTCTTGTTTTTACGTGTATTCAAAGTGTGCGCGTAACTTTCACATTTCTAGTTTCTCATCGAGACGTTTGCTCAAATCTTTTTACTCTCATCGGTCATTTTAGGACATCATGCAATAGCGATGAGAATCATAGAACATGAATTACATGTTCATTATGTTCATAAATTCTCTTCCCCAACTTTTCTCAAGACACACGGCTGATAGAAATATAAAACCTCCACCATAATATGGTTCACTCACCCAGGTTTTGAAGTTGATTTACCATCCTTTGTTTCTTTGTCAATTTTTGTAATCGTAGTTTCATCTCCCCCAGAAGAAATTAAGAACGCTTCTGCTTTCTTGACAGAGTCTTTTACCAATTCTTCTGCACTATGACGAACTTCGTCGCGATCATCCGGCTTGTTAGTTTCCCCATTTTCAGATCGCGAGTAGCCGTGCTTGCCAGAGGTGTCTGAGTCATAAGCTAGCAGCTCGCCATTCTCAGCATCTTCGCGAGCATTTTTATCGTTTTCTCTGTAGCTCAAAACAGTAGGCGAGCTTGCAGAGAAATGTTCATGGACATCAGCATGAACGTTTTCTCTGTCTCCTTCGGCATCATTCTCTTCGTTAGAATTTTGCGAATTTTCACGATACCGCGCGCCGCTTTCCATTTCAGTTTGCGATAACTGTGCTTGTTCATGGTCATATTCACCTGACTTCTGTCGAGATTCGTCGTGTGTCTGCAATCTTTCCCAGTGTTCTTCGCTATGAGCCTCAGATTTGCGCCAATGGTCCTCCCCCTGCGCTTCAGACGCTGGTCTGGAGTTGAGGTCTGATGTTTCATCGTCTGCCTCAAGATCGCCGCTTTCGCCGCCCTTCTCGCTGTCCGCCTCTGAATTTTGCCCTCCCTCGGCACCCGAGGATCTTTTGGGGCGACTCTTGGGCTTGGCTCGATCTCGCCGGGCGCTGCCGCGTCTGCCGCTGCCGTACCTGTCGCTGCCGTGTCGCGCGTCGCTGCTGCCTGGAAACAAGCACGATTTCACATGATTATACCTGAAACATGCTCGGGTATACATTATTATACCTAACACATACTCGATTATACACGATTACACCTCAAACCTACTCGATTATTTTTATTATAATCGAAACATACTTGATAATACCTGAAACATTCTCATTTGTACCAGATTATATACGTACCATATTCGATTACGTAGCAAACAAAGCGGAAAATTATCAGATTTATTTGTAAAAATGATGAGCTCAGCAAGTAATATAAATAGCTTACAAAATTAAAATTTCTTTGGCGCATAATAGTGTCATGTGTAAAAGTGATATTTCAGGTTAGAGGAGTTTGCGTTTTTTTGTATACGTAGTTTTGTTTATAATTTTTGCTAGCGAGTCACAAATTTTCCAAATATTCTTCAATAGATTTTAGATTATTAATTGCCTATAAAAACGTACAGTTTCTACTACACATATTTTGGCAAAAAACTGCTAACTGTGATAAGGTCATTGAGAACTCGGGTACTCAGTTCGATTTTCAATGATGACTTTAATATCATATATGAGGACTTGCGTGGATGAAATGTTTCACTGTGAATTAGAAATATAAATAAATTAAATTTGACAAGAACAGGGCCCAGCTTAGCGCTTCTCTTTTAGTTTAAACTTAACACACGTGCACCTCATATATAGGTACGTAAACTAACAAACGTTGACGTACGAGGCTGAATTATAATTTCAAAACGTATATCTTTCTCTACCGGGAAGGAATGTAGTATACCCTAGCATTTGGGGCTTAAAACGAAAATTGAAAAAAGAATATAAAAATTATCATTTGCGACTTCAGGCTACTGCAAACCGCTTGGTGTGTAGTGTTTTGAATGCAAACACGAACTCACGATCATAGGCACTCATTTTGAAGTTTTAATAGAAGATTCTTAAATCTAGATTCTCAAACTGTGCGATACTCGAGCAAAAAAAAAGCCTTATCTGATCTCTAAATTGAGTTAACTAACTCCGAAGTAAACACACATTCAAATGTAACGTCAGAATGCTGATGATTTTTATTTTCATTATATACCTCTCCATTAGCACATTTAGTTACAGAAAATTACTTTAGTAGACAAATATCTTGATGCCTTGGCCTGCGTTTGGTTCAAATACGTCATCGAATTCTGGCCCTGAATTACAGCATCTAAACTCATCATTGCTGAATTTTATGCTTCGCAAATTTGCAAGACGTCACTGCTCGGTCAACAAACTTGCACGTATGCAAATACCCAGACGGTACTCTTCGTTGCAGCCAGCCAGCCTAGCCTTGTTTGATGGTATCGATCACGCGGCTACAGACGTGAATGACCTCAGTCCAGGGCCCACAGTGGCACTAATAGTGTCAGGCTCTGGTCTTCCACCTGGCCAAAATACTTCAATTCTCCCTTTGGAACACGGAAATTTATTCAGAAAGAAAACTCAAAATCAAGCGACTGTGCTCTTTGGTGTTCATGAAGAATTTTTTGTCCCCATTAAAGCAGAATTATGAAACTTTCGTGACAAAAAAATACGATTATTATTTGACACAGACCTCCTCTCGCAACTTGAGCAAAGCACTTCCCACTTGGTTATTTGCCTACAAGCAATGTTTAAGAAGGTGCTGTCATTTTCTACAGAAATTCCAGTCGTCCAAGATCTTTGAAAATATTGATTTTGACGCGCGTAAAAGAAATTTTATTCATCTTCCTGTTTACATTGATGAAACGAGGTTCATGCCAGTAGAAACAATCAACAAAATAAACGTTAACCATTTCAGTTAACACGAGCAGCTGTTTAGGAATGCATAAAGCAGAAGACCGAACCAAGGCTTCATCTTTATATTCAAGCATAGTATTTGTTTTCGACTACTCTTGAACTCCATTTTAGAGTCTTGTATTGAGAGACCACTCTAGAAGCATCACCGACTGATTTTAAGGGCTAATTTCAATGCAGAAAAAACAGTCAGAGTGTAAAGGTGTTGCCCAAAAAAAAGGTCACTCTGGCGGCTACCCTGAAGGCGACACTCGCCTCGGCTTCAAGAAAGTTCGCCTGACAGGCAATGCCCTCGCACAAGCTGCTAATTTCTGATTGATTGCTTGCTTCCGATTCTAGGAACACCTCAATCGATCAAAAACGCTCGCTTCGCTATGAATTTTTGAGCAACTATTCAAACTTCTTGACGAATGATTCAAGCGATGGGATCCATAAATATAATGCTTTTCCAATAAATATGTGCTTACATTTCTATGTGTGCACGAGGTCAAGAGGGCATACGATTGTGTGAGAGGAGTGTATCAGTTACAGAAACGGCGCGGCAGTCATGTCTCTTCCTAGGTCTGAATGATAATTATACGAGCATGTTAAATATCGTGTCTTCGCGAGATCTTGTATAGTATTTAATTTAATACGAGATTCTATTGCTTATTTTGAGTAATTTGTATTTAATAACCGTGTAGCTGCCTCAACCCTTCATGCTTAACGATGTTGCTTAGCTATCAACACATCAGTAATGTGATAACTTATAATTTCAAAGAAATGTTCTTTTTACTGAAAAAATTGTGTAAGATTCTTCCCCTACACATTTTTCGATAAGCAAAATAAGTTTGTGTACACAAAAATTGAAAGTTTTTACTTATGATCTGTCAGAATCGATTACCAAGCCTGTTTTTTAAATAAATAGCTTTAAGAGGTGTGGTTACGCAATCCTAATTTTTCATTTTGCAATCTGAATAACACAGAGTCGGATTTCTTCACTTAATCCAGCTTCCGTAAAGACTGAACCGCATTTCCTAACCTGAATCCTCGTCGTCGCTGGCGCGAGTTTTCGTTCCCAGTCGTCTGGGCTCTCCAAAAGCGGTGTCTGGAGGACCTCTCGCTCCCCACGACTCCTCTTCTTCCTCCGTCAGAACCCCTTCAGTCCGACTGGTGCGCCTCGCCCAGGACTCTCGGTCACCAGCACCTCCACCTCCTCCACCTCCTCCACCACCTCCGCCTCCTCTCGGAGTCCTACCAAAAGCGCTGCTGACCTGCCATAGAAAGAAATTATTATGTTTACGCACTGCGTAGCAGACTGAAACACTTCGGATTTGATACGATGTGCATTAGTAAATGGGCCTTCTCTTAATGACAGGAAGGAATAATTATTAGTTAAATGGGTTAATGTGAGCGATAAAATAATGAATCAAAAAATCCTAAAGTAGAGTTTTGCACATAGCCCTGAATTGAGAGCAGGGAGAGGAAACATGTCAAATACTCGTAAGTCGTTAAATCCCGGCCCCTGTAATCAATATTGGCCCTGTTTAGGTCAGACGACCGCCGATAAAAGTTTTTGTTGTAGTGTCCTGATGCTCTCGCTTGCTTACTTTGCAACGTCTTAGCGATAGCTTCCTCTTTCCCCGCAAAAGAGAGGGGAAGGAGGAAGACAAGGGTTCAATGGGCTGTATTCAGATAATGAAGAGCCAGTACTCATTCGCCAAATGCTGCAGTCCAACCCTACCTTACAACTTCTTCTACATGCGCTCCTTTTGCCTGGCGGCTCTCACTCGTCCGTCATTAACGAAGTCTTGTCTTCGATTTTTAATTAATTGTCAGTCCACAGAAGAGAGGGGAAAGGAGGAAGACGAGGGTTCAATGGGTTGTATTCAGGTAATTGACATCCAATACTCATTCACCAAAAACTGAAGTCGAACCACATGCACCGTACAACTTCTTTTACACGCGTTTATTTTATCTGACAGTTCTCACTTTGTTTATCATGAACGGTGTCATGCCTTTGATTTTTACTTCTTACTGTTGAGAAAGTTGCATGACACGCACATTCATAAGGGTAGCTCGTTCAGGTTCTCAACATTTTTGTGTCTCTAAAATATGGCCCCAAGCATTTATCCATTCTTCTGACAACAGAAAAACAGCACGCACTCATTGACTTAACCTTCCGAAGCCTGATGTGGTCTTATTAAAGACGAGTACTTTACCTTTTCAAGCCTGATTTATTCTCATTTAAAAACAATTAACACTAAATATTCTCATGCTTACTTTACAAGAGGAGTGAATAGTCGTATTTACCTTTATATGAACAATTCCCACTCTGTAGAAACATTTCGAAATCATGTTTAAACTAGCCATGTTTACTGCTTGAAGCAAAAAGCCTCCATCATACCACAACCCAAAAAGAACATCGTGTGCCGAAGAATACAAAATTTTCGTAGAATGATTTCGTTTCATAGCTGGCACGATATTGATGACGTCAGCAACTCAACGACTCGTACGCTGTCAATACCTCCTTTGTCTATAGATTAAGGAACAGGAAGGCCTCCTTTTACATGCCTCCTACATCTATAGGTAGTCAAAAATGTGTAGTCATGATGATGTGTTGTCATGAAGATGAGTAACCATGAAGATGTGTAGTCAATCATGGTGTAATGACGGTCATTAAAGCTTTCTTGTAGGATCTATAGGAGGCACTGAGAGTACCTCTAGGCGGCATTAATAATATATCTTTAGATAAAAGGAGGTATTACCTGAGCCCATATCTGTAGGTATATGAGGCATTGCTTGTACCTATATCTGATGTTGCCAGGAGGTTCTGGGGCCAGGAGGCATTCCCAGTGCCTATATCTGTAGATATATGAGGCATTCCCAGTGCCTGTATCTGTAGATATAGGAGGTATTCCCTGTGCTTATATCTGTAGATAAAAGAGGTACTTCTATGCCTATATCTGTAGATATAGGAGGTATTCCCTGTGCTTATATCTTTAGATAAAAGAGGTACTTCCTATGCCTATATCTGTAGATATAGGAGGCATTCCCAAAGCTTATATCACTAAATATAAGAGGCATTCCTTTTCCGTGACCTGCACAGGAGGCATCACCACAGCTCACCTGAGAGTCAGAGAGCTCGTCAGACAGCACCAGAGACCCGAGGCTGGAGGCGTTGCGGAGAAGTTCTTCGCTCAACTCGAGGATGTGAATTTCTGGCTCTGGGGCTTTTGGAGGCAGGAAGCTCTTGACTTTCATCACTCCCTCTTGGTAAGGCTTCACCTGCGCAAACGGTACCGGAGTGCGTTTTAATGGAATGAAGTGTTCATTGACATATGTGTATATAAACTGAATTTTTATTTTCAATTCTCAAATTGCATTTGAGACGACAGAGAGGGTCTCAATCTAACTTGAAAAGTTTGCCCGCTAATTTTCCATTCGCTCGCAGAGTTATACAGTGAAAGTAATAACTCATTGTGCCCGATTTATTAAATTTAAAATAAAAACGTTGCAGAGTCTGAAAGCATGTTATACAACAGAAAAATTGCATCAGATTCTCGCCCAAAAAAGGTTTCAGAGTCCGATGGCATGTTATATGACACAAAAAATGTATCAGATTCTCGCCCACCTCTCAAAAAAACCAGCATAGGAGGTTAAAAGTCTTTGCGAGGGGCCACTCAACTCTTTTAGCGTAAGAATTCCTCAAGAGAGATTACAGGCAGCCCGATTTTGCGGACCTTAAGCTCCTGGAAAGATAATTGGACTCTGAAGCAAGATTGGTAGGCTAGTATTCTTTGGGCTAAAATTCTATGATTCGATTTCTTTCGAGTGATATTCATCCCAATTGTATATTTCTGATATAAAAGAGGCCTTATCTAATAACTCTATGCCATATAAAGCAATATTCAATACTTTAACTGAGACGAGAATCACCGGTCTACTTAGACAGAATTTTCATAATGCTGTTGACCTTTCAATAGTCACAAACTCAAAGTCACGAACTCAATTTTCATAAATACATTACTTAATCAAAGATGAATTAGGGCACGATCCATGTTAATGTTTGATATTTTCAAATGGCTTACTACAATTGACTATAATTTTGAGTTGAATATTGAAGTTCAGTTTGAGCCATATAGCGGTCAACGCGTTTAAAGAAAGTCAGGTAGTGTGCCACTTGCGGTCACTATTCCTTAAAGAGTTACAATGTGATTTTAGGATTTTCTAAAGCGACTAATAGCGGATTCAACCGTACGAAAGCGACGCCTTTGTTTCACTCCGCAGTCGTACATGCTTCAATTTTCATCCTTTTGTTTTTTTTCTTTCTCTCGAGAGGGCAATCGAGGTATCGATTAGAGACATTCTTAGTATTTGCTAAGTGAAATTTTTCCGTCCACTTTCTCTTTGTCTCCTCTACATGGTTACGCTACATCATTTTTTTATCGGCTCTATAGCAAGCATTGCGCCATGATAGACGCTGAAGCTTTCGTCTTCACCCTCATAGAGCAAAAGTAAGTAACTTACGCTTAAAATTACGCTTCACTTCAAAAATTATCTTTACCTGCAGTTAAGAAAATGTTTGATGCTTCTCGTGACATCCCTGAAAAACACAGGTATTGCTACCGAGAAAGTTTACTAATTTTTCAGTCAAAATTAACCCATCAAGGACGTCAGCATTCAAACGCATGGGTTACAAATGCGCAACATTTGCATTCATGTTCAATCATTATGGAAAATCTCTTTGGTGACCCCATGGCTTAAGGAATACTAAAATACTCTGTCAGCAATCGAGGACTTTTTCTCAAGTTTTTGCTATAGTTCCTTCCGTAAAGTTCATGTTTTTCCCAGTCCCTGTGGTAAAGTTTTTGTTTTTGTCATTTAACTTCGTAAACCTCGCGCTTTTGTAAGTCAATGACGTAAAGATCATGCTTCTGAAAGTCAATGTCGTAAATCTCAGGCTTTTTTCGGTCTTTGGCTTAAAACTCATGCTCGGATTAGTTCCTGCCTTAAGCGTGTTGTAAAGTGAACTCTGTGCGTGATAATCATCAAAATACTTCTCTGGAGTAAGTAGCCCACATTCACTTAATACCTACAATAATGATTCTTGCACTTATTATTATACAATTAAACATCTTCTCCACCCATATCGAGAGTTCACCAAGAAGTAATCAGAGCAGTGACGCAACTCCAAAAGCACAAGCCAACAGTCAAACATTTTAACACCTTTGGGGCCACAGAAGCGAACACTCGGATTTTTAACAGGGCTCGACAGCTATCTGGTTTGCTCTCTTTTACGTCACCGCTTGGATTCCTCTCTTGTACGTACGCATGTAAATTACGATAACGAAGTGAAAAACTAGGTTATATTCGAGATTGCGTCAAATAAGCGGTGATCGATAGGCATTGTCCAACAGTTACTATCCTGAATTCTGTATGGAACTGTCTCTCACACCCGATTTTTCTCTCACTCCATCTGTCGATCCACAGCTAGGTTTTCCTACAGCGCACGCACGCACTTCCTACTAACTACATCACTTTTTCAAACAGTCGTTGACACTCTCCCCGCGCAAACTGACCTACTGCTGACCTCTGTTAGACCCGGCCTCTTTCTCTTCACCCTTGTTTCACGGATAAGGAGTGAAGGTCGACCATGAATAATGTTAGTTATCGTGAATATTTATTCCGCAATCACACGGAAAAACTATACATAACGATGACAAAAACTCCACAGAACATCGTGAAGTTACATGGAGATAATAGCAACAATATTCTACAAGTCGTTCAACCCGATAAACACCGCTTCAAACTCCCTACAAACCTGCGTAAAGTTCCTGCCCACGCTCTTGATGAACACGAAATGCTGGAGCATTTCCTCCCCAGGTAGCTGTTCCCTGAGGGCTGTCCTCAGCTCCGTCAGCGTGGTCTCAGGAGGCACCCGCACGAAGCCCACAGACACGGTCTCTTCCACGACATGGTTCTTGGCCAGCCGGCGGTACGGGATCCACTTGGAGTGTGGCACCACGTAGATGTGCACTTCTGAGAGCTGTTGTATCAAGCATACGGTGGTTAGTTTTGAGCGCCACATCAAATTATAACATGACCTGTTTTGCTGTCGTATCAATCTATATTCGGTGGTAAGCGTATGCTTTGAGCGCCACATCAAATTATGATACGACGTGTGTGTGCACGTCTGAGAGTTGTCGTGTCAAGTATACGGTGATTAACTTTGAGCGTCACATCAAATAATGATACGACGTGTATATGCACATCTGAGAGCTGTCGTGTCAAGTATACGGTGATTAACTTTGAGCGCCACTTCAAATTATGATACGACGTGTATGTGCACTTCTGAGAGCTGTCGTGTCAAGTATACGGTGGTTAGCTTTGAGCGCTACATAAATTATGCTGCGCCACATCGGCTGTAACCTGACCAAACCATCCAACTCATCTATAAGAGAACACTGTTTGAAGAAAGACCATATTTTTAAAAATACAAATTTTAAAATTTTGGATTCAACATCGAATTTGTCCGATCTCCGCATTTTAGAATCGATATACATTTTAAAAACCGTCCGTCAACAAATGAATGTGATACGGCAGTGAAAATTTCCATCGTTCGTTGACATTTTGTATAGTTTTTTGTTTTATCATGTTTTTTAAATTTCATTTTCTTACATCCGGTTTATTCAGAAGATTTATAGTTACAATGTTTTAATACTTCGATTTATTGTATTTCAGAACACTGAAGATGGATTTTTTATAATCCAAAACGTTTGTTTTTTTATCATGATATTTTTAGCCACGATGGTTTTCCTTTTTATCCTAAAAGTGAGATTTTCCAGAAATCAATCTATTTCATTTATGATACGATGTGTATTGCTTTCGTATCAAGTATCTAACGTTTTTGCAGGTGCATCTATAATTTTAGTCGCCCAGTGGAGCAGCTATTCTTGGACGGCCAAAATCACAGATGGCGCGGCAAAACAGATTGGGTTCGTGGTTCTTTCCGAACATTGCGAATTATTTAGTGCAATTGTGTGGCAAAGTGACGGTAGTGTAGGACAAATTCACGTAAATATCCGAATTCAAACGTCATTTAAATAATGATGTTTATTACTTGCATGTTTGTAGACATGGTGGATTACCCTATAAATTCGTGCAACCAAGCAATTAAAATGTTGGATAAATTTTTTGGTTAATAATTAAGAGCGCGAAAGTAGTCACTGAAATGATTGTTGTATTTTCGTGGCCAAATATCAACAAAAAGATTGCATGAGATGGAATAAATGGCACTTTCTTATGCAAATAGAAATTGTGTTCGAGCATTTCTTTTATCCTTTGTACGATCAAATAATTCATACGTTCAAAAACGAGTAATTGAATATTGTAACAGGCAAGTAAATTTCTTCGTTCACTAATTCTTAAAAGATTTGAACTCAGTAAGTGTTAATATCATAGCATTATTGACAACGTGTACATAATCAAATTTTTCCTCTTGTAAAAGAAGAAAAATTTTGAAAAGTAATTTGCCTTTCGGCACACAGAGCATAAATTGGGAGCTGTGAAGACATAAGAAAAACATGAGAACTTGAAACTCACGAGATCAGAAGGCGTCTCGGTCCTGCTGGTTTGAGCCATCAGTTGTCCGACTCGACTGGGCATCGTTGAAAATTTTAGAGTTTCTAAATACTGTGTCACTCAGCTTACTAAAGCATTCTCAGTAATGAAAAACTTAACAAACTCTCTTCCATTTTGATGTACGCTGAAAAGATGGAGAGCGTAAATTTAAACACAAAAACAACAGGAATAAATTTTTCTTTATCAATGACTGCTTATGCTAGAGTAAAATAAAACACTCATCATAAAATGGAAATTATTTCATTTACGAGACTGTCAGCAGGCCGAATTCGTGTCTAGATACGAATTATGTCTGCTCTTCTGAGAATAAAAAATCTAGCTAAATTCAGAATTGCTTGGACGAATGAAACGGACGATTGAAGATTCTTTGAAACCAAGAAAAAGTTTTGTAAGCGGCACGGCATATTCTCTACGAGTCGAAAAAACATTAGGTATGAAACATATGGGCTCAGATTCTTCTAACTCAGCTCTTCGTTAGTTACTCGCGTGTTTTCTCATTCAAATTTTGCTTAATGAGTATTTAAAATTTGGTATTTTTTATTTATGTCATCGTTTACTTCACTCTCTCATTTTATAGCAATATCAATCAAACGCATGTCATTCAAAATGTCCGACTGGGATTGTTGATATACGAGTACGTTGAACAAGTGGTTGGAAATATTTTATGTCCTAAAAATGTAAACATTTTTGCACGGGGGGAGTTAATCTTGTAGGATTAACCCATGTTCAGCAACTCTAGTTACCTAGTTTAACTTTTTAGCAATTTTTCCATGATTTTAATCGTCAGTGAAGAGGACTTACTTGAGCGGCCAAAGTCATAGATGCCTCGCTACAAAGTTAAACCGGGCGACTTACGCCGAGGTTTAGAACACAATAACTTTGAGTGGGCATGCTGCTGTGAGATGTTCCTCGATGCTCCAGCATTGCCAGAAGCGGCTGTTGGTTTTGGTTTCTGAGAAATCATGCAGGCTATAAGACTCATCTTTCTTTTCTCCATAAGACGCAGAGTAACCCCAAAATCTCCCTGTACGTATTTCTTTTAGGCTGTGGTACATGCACTCATATCAGCTGAAATTTTCATTCATGTTGAGATAAAATGATAACTAAGAATCTGTCAAATCTGGCCCCATTCACATTATGAGAGAATCGTGATCAAAACCTTACAAATCTGGCAAAAGTGTAAAGAGATTGGCCGCATTCACGCGGAGGTGGAATTCTTTCACAACTGAACTGAAAATTAGCACATCGATGGGAGTACTTCCGCTATGCCAAGAATCTTTTCACGCCCGAGACCGCTTAATTAATGAATCTTAAGGAACAACAGCGTCACAATACGCTGAGGATATTTCCGCAATCCAGTTCATAGAAAGTGCCTTCATGAATCGAAGATCGATGATCTAGATCCAACCCTTTTTATTCATGCCTGACATTTCCTTACAACAGAAGACGGAACTGCTGGAAATATTTTGAAGCCGTGAAACAGTGCGTTCTATAATTTCTATAAATAGGATTGAGAAGATATAGTGATGCAATTTTTTAGCGACAATAAGTGTGCTCGAACTCGAAAGTAGAACTGCACGACTTTTGTGAAACAATTTAATACTTCAAAATCAGCACGGCTTACGCATATGTGCATTGAGAGCAGAATGACTGCTTTTACTGACAACGATTCGCGAGCGCTAGTTTCGGGAAACTGATAGCATTAAGTTATATTGTCATCTAAATATACTATTTAATTTTGTCACTTCCAGGGCACACACATACCACTAAAAAGTCTGTCAAGACGCGTAGCGACAAGAAAAAAATACACAATCTCTTGTGATACATCAGTGAGGTTGAGATAAAACGTAATTTGAGACAATAAAGCCCTGCATCTTTTATAGCTTTAAATCTCTGGAGTGGTCAGTCGTTTGTTTGAGTCGCAAATTTATGAAAAACTTAAAAAAAGGAAAATTACGAGCGAATAAATCATATTTAATAGAAAAATGTTGCGGAGTCCAGCTTCAACATCATTTTGAAAAAATACGAATCATTATGTATGATATAACATGTATAACATAATGTCGTTGAGTCTTAAATAATATGTATAATATATTATGTCCGAAAAAAATTAGTCTGGCAGTCATTAAAAGAAATCATGAATACAAATCTAACATATCTGACTCTATTCGAATTTGCTGAAATAGCACGATGTGGCTGGATCTGTGCAAAGGTCTTTTGGAGTCCCTAGTCAACGACTGGTAAAACTTTGTTTCCAGAAAGTGATCAAGCTTCCGTATATTTTGTTGTCTCCGGAACGGTCTCAAAATGAACAATGCTTTTGAACGTTGGCGTGTTTATAAGAACGGCCAGACTGGAGATGCCAATAGTGTCTCCTGTCATAAAGAAACTTACTCGAAAAAATTGAAAAACAATTTCTCACTGATGTAAATGATCTTCATAAATGAAATGTTTTTTATTACACTCAAAAATAACAGAAAGGTAATAAGTTTTGTATTTAAATTTGGGTTGCCTGATTTAGTCGGAAATTGTATACAAACAGCCGAACACACAGGGCTGCTCGCGAGAACTACATCACAAAATTCATACACGAATACATTCGCATACATTCAAGCCTATCTTCGAAAGGTAAATCCCGTAGCACGCAGGGTGACCAAGTCAACTTGAAAGCATTTACGCTGTCAGCTGCGACGACCTAAATTGCTTCAAAATCAGGGTTCAAATACCGGCCGTGACACGTTTTCTTAAAAACCCTTTCCTCGTAGGAAAAAACCTTTTATCGTAAAATACGGACTAAAAAGAACAAAGTACTTGCGCTGTCAGCTGCAACGTTACGACGATGTAAATTGTTTGAATATTAGGGCTCATCTACCGGCTCGAAATAACATGTTTTCTTCAAAACCCATTCTTCGTTGCATATGTAGAAAAAAGTATATTACTTGAGTTTTCAACTGAACTGCTACGATGATATAAATTGCTGGAAAATCATGGCTCAACTACCCGTTAGAAATTACATGTTTTCCTCAGAAGCCAATCTTCGTTGCATATAATTATGATTAACCCCTGACACTGCTATTGTGCACCTCGTATCAATTAAGGTCCTCTATGTTGAGAAACTTTTAAAACACAACATGTTATACATTTTACGTTTCAACTTTCTTGGAAACAAACGGTTTTTCTTTTATTTCTTTCTTTCTATTTGCAATACGCCAACAAAAGCGTGTTCAAGAAATTTTTAAAACCCAACTTGTTATACATTTCACGTGTCAAATTTCTTGGAAATAAACGGGTTTTCTTTTATTTCTTTCTTTCTTTCTATTTATGTACAGTACGCGAACAAAAGCATGTTCTCCAGCTGTTGTTAGCCAATACAGGCAGGCGTCGAGTGCGTAGCAGTGAGCACAGCGCGCTTGCATTGATCGTGAATCTCAAATTGAAAGTTCATTCGCTTGCGTCGTGATCGTATCCATGGTTACTCTTTATTATGAAATGCTTGCTTCTCACGTGAGATGATAACGATGTTTACAATCGCATGCAAATTTTGTTTGCCTTTGGATCTGAAACTAAATTACTAGCTTTGCATCTAACATCCAACATGACGCGCCATTTTTAATTTTTAAGGTTACTGCACGAGCGTCATCACTGACCATTAAATACTAGATATCTTCGTATCACTTCGCTGGAATGATTGATGTACGAGTAAACAGCCACGACAGACTCGTGGAGCAGCTGCACACACACTACCTTTACCTTGCTCAGCGAGACACTGAAGCCCGGAGCCGGACTGAGGCGTTTAAATACACCTGTGTGTGACCTCGAGACCTGGTTTCAAGAGAGGGTTGATCTGAATCGTAAAAATATGCACTTAACCCCAAAAAATGAAGCACGATATGGAATGCAGCCATAATGAATTATATTTTTCATACTGAAACAATCCTGGATAGTTTTTTCACTGCTGAACACAATGCCGAGTACTGTTCGTGTATATGTAATGCAACATAGATAATTTTCCCCTGCGGATTATCCCTCTTTGAACCTTTGACTTTAATTTAGCTTTAATTTTTTCCTTAGAAGCTTGGACAGTTCCAGCAACACTATGTATATCAGTGGCTGTTCGGACAGCATCTTTAGAATTGGCAGTGTGGTGAGTCGAAATGCTTTGGATGTGGCGTGTCGTGTCCCACTACAGTAGGGGGTCCCATTGCCTCTTATGAGTCACAGAGTTCGGTCCGTGCTGCAGTGCGAGGGGCTGGTGTCGAAAACTTGCGCTCAGACTTACGCGGTCGTGACTGAGGAGACGGCAAACGTTTTTACTCATTTTTCTTACACTTTTATCTTTTTCACTGTGTTTTCTATTGAAATGTTTTATTTTTTGGTGGTGTTTTCCATTTGATATTTTTAATTCATTATGGTGTTTCTCATTTTAATATTTTATTTCTTGACGGTGTTTTCCATTTTAGTGCTTTTATTTCTTGATGGTGTTTTAAATTTTAATGTTTTTATTTTTTGATGGTGTTTTCCATTTTAGTACTTTTATTTCTTGATGGTGTTTTCCATTTTAATATTTTTATTTCTTGATGGTGTTTTTAATTTTCGCTTTCTTTATTGTATATACATTTTATTACTTTAATTTTTTATTGTAATTGTTGTTTTCATTTGTTCATTTACGTATCTCACATCTTATGTTTTCGCCCCATGTCTTAAACAGAGCAATAAACCGAGAACATTAGAATCTCAGTAATCTGGTGATCAACTTATTTGATGTACAACTCTGTGAAGAGCTCGCAAATTCACTTCGATTGAAGCTCCCGTTATGGTAAACGTTCTACATTTTTGAAACATAACTTCCAACCTTAATTTTTGATCCTTATAACACCCCCAAATTTTTGGGGCTTGAATGAAATATCACGGCAATTTCTCTTAAACTATCATAAATTAAACCCAGTAAATGTGAACTTTTAATTGAAACATTCAGATAATAAGAAAAATGTAAGTGGATTCCTCTATCTTTCCTTGAATTGCAAAATCTGCCCGACAGTCCAATTGCTGCGAAAGGAACTATTATCTTGGATGAGTTTTTGAGTGAAATTTATTAGTACTTCTATTAGAATTTTTTATCGTTACGACATTGATTGCAATTGACTACTGTGAAGTCTTCATAATTAAATGCACTATTTTTACACTATATATATTAAGTAACACGACCTGTGTTGCTGTGAGCCGTGTACTAGTTGCGCTTTCACCATTGTATTTTAGTATCATTGCTGTGGTCGGGCCTGTGTCTTTCTATGTAAACTGTTGATACATTTCTCACGGTCAAGTTACTAGGCAAGCTAATGAGGGAGGGTACATATCATCATCTTCTGAAGTCAGTACGTGTTAATAATACGACTAATAAGGGTTATTAGTAAATATCTATGTTTCTCAAGATCAACTAACTAGGAAAATGTACATGGAATGTATCTTACGAATGTATCATGGAATGTATCTATCATCTTACGAATTCAATACCTGTTGATAATACGACTAATTGGTTGTTGTCGAATATCTATATATTTCATAATCAACTTTCTAGGTCAACTTACATGGTATGGTGCAAATCATCTCATGAAGTCAGTACGGGTTGAAAATCGACTAATAAATATACTTAATGAATATCTGTAATATCTAAGAATTGTTGAGGAGATAATTCGTCATGGCATCACGACGATCGTGTCATTTCATTTCGTGAAATCTGTCAATCATACCTTAATTTTCCTTACACTTTTTGGAAACAATTTACATTACAACTTCATTTTATGAATTCATGCATTGATTTTAAAAACTTGATTAGTTTTCTTGAAGCAAATTAATAATTTACAATTGTTGATTCGTTGTAATATCATTCTAAATGATTACTAAAAATTGATCAATATTCTTTTACAATATGTAAATATTATCATTTGTACCTTAATATTAAGCATCTGACGCATTGTACATAGTATTAAATTTGTTCATTCGCTGGAAAAAACGATAATAACAGGAAAACTTGGCTCTGAAATCTTCATTCAGCTGTAAATATTCAGTCCCAATTTTGCGTCACCTGATGTAATTTCACATGAATAGTAATTGAAGACATTCGCATTCGTTTAGGACATAGAAACTTAATATTAGACCATGCAAAAATTTCTTACGATACACTTTCCGTCTCTTAAGAAATCTGAATTGTTGCAATAGAAGTACATGAACAAATAAGCAAGTTATAAAGTCAGATTGATTCATTTGATCTTAAGTTTGATTCTCATGATCGTGAGTTTGATTATCTTGATCCTGAGTTTGATTATTATGATCCTGAGTTTGAATAATTTTATTTAGAGAACGTTCAATTTGAACCCCAATTTGATTTATTTCTACTGTAGTTTCATTAATTTAAGTTTGAGTTTGATTACTTTAAACGAGAGTTTGATAAATTCGGAGCTAGGAAGCTGTAGTTCGGTGGTGATGACGGGAAAAATTTTGATACGGGCATTTGAATGTAGAGCTAGAAATATTCTCACAGCTTTCTGGTTATAACCCTGAAGTTTAACACTATTAGGTATAACAAATAAATGTTATTACCTGTCGTGCGCTCATCCACAACTGTAGTGCACACAGTTCCTTTGCATTTGACGGTAAATTATTTTAGTACCGATTTATGGGAGATTGCGTCGCATCCACGTAACGTCGTAGGTCGGCACCATGGTCAACACAGGCCCCTCTGTGTAACCAAAAACGATCAGAATATTCTTCGATTCTGTCTTCTAATTCTGAGCAGGATATAAGACTTATAAAAGTTAAATAACAATGCAAATTCTCAATTGAATAATTACAAGCTTTTGAACTGTTCAACACAATATGTTTCCAATCGTACTTGCGTATTGAGAGCAGTAGTTCTTTCAGTTCTTACAGCATTCTAGGCTCTTAAAATAAAACACAAGGAGAATGAGAGATACGTTCTCTAACATTTTATGAAGTAGTATCTTGAAAGCGATTCACTGATTCAGTTTTATTCACCAGAAAATCTATACTATAATTAATAAGAGGAGTGGGTGTCAGTCTGTCTGTAGAAGCCAGCCGAAAGTGTGTGATGAGCGTATCTGTGATGCAAGCTTCATCAACTCCCACAATTTCTAGTGTGTTAATTCATCAGACTCGAGTATGAATGAATATCACGTGAATTTTTAGGCAATAGGAACATGTGTCATGTGATTTGTCAAAGATTATTATCTATTTTGGATGGGCCGAGTGCACTCTGCATCATCAACTGTAGAAAATTTTTTTTTTTTATTTCTCACGCCCTTTCTTTCATTTCGCCTTCTTTCTTATTTCAAATAAAGGGGGTGGACTAGTAGTTATAAAATGCGTCCAAAGTACACAAATAAGGCCTCTGGGGTGCATGACTCATTGCGCGATAGTAGTATCTAAAAAAGCCTTTTTTTAAAGGTAAGATGTAACCCATTTTTCGTAAGCCGTGATGGAAGTTTTAAACCCATAAAACCCTTGCAAATTTGACGGCCTACGCTTCAGGAAGTCATCACATAACCTTTTGCATTTTGAGCCTCTACCAGCAGCGTCTTGGACAAGCGGCGCAGAACGATAAGGACTCCATCTTTCAACTCTACTCCTACTCGGCACAATTTGTTCATCCCCGGAAATTTTCTTCATTTAAGTTTCGCAGATATCGTACGCCGTGTCAGCTGAGTAGAGGTCAACCTCTGCGCGGCCTGCGTTGGGCAGCCGCTGATCCTGGAGGCCTCCACTGCACCTGCTCCCTGTGCGCCGTAGACCCGCTAGTTCAGACGTAAGTCGAACTCGTGAAAACTTGCCTTCGATGTCTGACGTGGCCTACACTTGGCTAGCTTCGGTGAACCTGGGTTAGGGTAAACTTCCAAAT
The DNA here is from genome assembly GCA_030386875.1 of Morinoia aosen. NCBI lineage: Eukaryota > Metazoa > Arthropoda > Malacostraca > Amphipoda > Talitridae > Morinoia > Morinoia aosen. The sequence goes on from CM059568.1 coordinate 51,180,671, forward strand.
CCGGCTTACGATGTGAGTTGTTCCCGAACTAAGCAATAGCATTGTTCCTGTATTGAGGCCAGGGTACGTACTCCCTGATTAAATACTCGAGTACAATCTGTAGGTGTGCCAATGCTGCCATACTTGTATTTCGAATCTTTAGTTTGTCATAGATAGGATTTACTTGAAATTTGTTAATACTATTATATTCATATGTATGTGTGTGACATGAATGAAATTACCTGTGTAAAAAGTATATTTAATTGATTTGGGGATTTAATTGATTTGGGGATTTGGCTTCTCAGCGTGTGCGTGTGACTCAGCGGGTTGGTGGGTTGTGCCGTCTGTTTCGCTTAGCCCTGTTTCTTTGTTTCCAGACTGTCAAACCAGCCCGCCACCCGAGGACCTCTATACATTCGCGCCGCCTGCCCACAAGCTTTTAATACTATTTTAACAATAGTGTCTATTCGTGCGATTAAATCTATTTATTCGGAATCCTCTAATGAAATCATTTAACTTGTTTTTTTTTCTGTATCCTCTTTATTAATTTTTGAATACACAGAAAGCCTAATCAGAGAAAACTAGTACGGAAAAGTTTCTCTAAGAGAGAATTTTTCTACAAGTAGTGATGGATACAGCACCACAAATAGAATTGCACCGATGGCTCAGCGAAACGTGCGAACTTAAAAGTCGAGAAACAATGATGTTCTGACAAATTATGCTGAAATTGAACTGATACCGGGTTGAAGCCGGTCAAGATTGAACTAATAAGCTCTTGAAATTTCCGAATATTCCAAAATGCCATCTTGAAATTCATAAATTCACACTAAATAGTCTAGTGTAATGCGATAGTTCTCAAAAATTTTGATTCACCTTAACATTTCAACAATTCTATCATGCGATGAGTTCAATCACTGGGTTGAGAAGCTATTTATTATTTTTTTAGAGTTTTTTCAACATGGGATAAATGCTCGAGGCTTCCTTACTTTATTAAAACTAAGAGAATCAAAATCTTTCTAAGGAAATTTTTCCATTTTAACCTTAGGTTTTGATGCTCAAAATTGAAATAAGCATGGTAAGCGATGATAAATGGTGCTGCCAAAACACAGATATTCTTTAAATGTTGAATGAACTTCGCCCATCTTGCGTGAGGCCGCTGAGGAGGTCAAAAAATTCGTATCTGATATGACAAAACTGAGCACAGGAGATAAAAGATTTCTCGAACCTCTTGAGTATGTACGCACAAATTCAAAATTGCCTTAAATCAAAATTATCATAGGTATAAACACCAGTTTTATTAGGTAGAAGCGTAAATTTACCTCAATAATTCCACTTCATATCTGAGTTTATGAGTTGTTCTGTGCCACGTCTTTTGTAAAATCATGAAGGAAGTTGGGTACAGGCCTGTGTGAGGAGGTACTGGTGGCTAGTGCAATTTAATAAGCGTATCCTGCTTGGTACAGAATGTGGTGAGTAACAGTATTTATACGCCTCAGTTTATGCCTACAGTAATTCTCGGAGCGTACAAAATGTGTGAAAATCTTAACATTTGCCACCATCGACACGCGATGCAGGGTTAGACTGTTCGCCTTGTACCCTTCACGACATTAACATTTGCCAGCAACGATACGCGATGCAGGTTTAGACTGTTCGCTTTGTACACTTCACGACATTAACATTTGCCAGCAACGATATGCGATGCAGGCTTAGACTGTTCGCCTTGTGCCCTTAACGACATTAACATTTGCTACCATCGACACGCGATGCAGGTTTAGACTGTTCGCCTTGTACCCTTCACGACATTAACATTTGCCACCAACGATACGCGGTGCAGGTTTAGACTGTTCACCTTGTACCATTCACGACAAATGTTGTAAGAGTGCAAAATGGACAACGGTAACCACTTACTTTCAATACAATATTCATCCTTTTTTTCTACGTCACAAATCATTATTCTTTTTAAATTTAGGTTGAGTTACTAAGTGTGTATAACTTATTTCCTGCATTTAAACATTACTGGAATGAAACAATAGTTTCCTCAGTCTGATACTATATATATATATATGATAAGTATTTTCCCATTAGGCGTTATGTCATTGTCACGAAACAATGCTGGTCTAGCACGTAACGTAGGAGGGCTTGCAACCTCCGCAAAACAAATATAATGTACACCCTTGTGCTCGCCCGTCACCCACATAATTAGTCATGGAGAATAATGAGCATTAAAGATTAGCACCTTTATTTTTTAAACTGCACACATTGAGATGACACAGGGAAAAATGTATCGCCCCCACAATTGCACACCAATGCCCTCAGGCACGATACGCAAGATCTGCGAAACAACACTTTATGAAAATCGAACACATGAATGAATCTTTAGTTAGCGCACACATAAATGAATGATTACGTCAAACATAGATTGGAACCTACTTCACAAAAACGGGCACATGAAATGAATCCCCTGGTTTGTGCACACATAAATGAATGGTCACGTCAAACATAGATTAGAATCTACATCGTAAATCGGACACATGAAATGAATCTTCTAGTTAGTGCTCACATAAATGAATGGTCACGTCAAACATAGATTGGAATCTCGGCCATCAAACATCACGTGCTGCCTAATTCATATCACACACTGCGCGCCAAATGGATAGCACTGTTCAACGTGCTTTTTATCGGTGCATTCCCAATCACTGCTGCTAGCGCTTCCTAATTAATTCACTGACGGCGACCTGCGGTGGCACGAATGCGGTGGCACTGTGAGATTGGGACCACCCGGCATCAGCTCCTGCACCACGGTTGTGTAGAGCAACCGCGGCCGCAGCTCCCGCGAGAGCCCACCCTCCTGTGAACAATGCACAGGTTTACATTATCTATTCCCTGAGATATGAACGTCATTGATCGAATTACTTCTTTACTCCCCTTTAATTCTCAAAATCAATCATAATTTATTTCCCTCTGAAATCAATCCGGATGAGTATTTTACCCCCGCTTCACAACATAAATCACCCTAGCACTTTGTTACATAAAAACATCAAGCCTGTACTTCAATAATAAAACACGAATATTCTGATTCCCCCATCCTATGCCGTCTCAAAAACAGATCTCCCATGAGAATGATCATTTTTACCGTCATACTAAAGCCTAATGCTAACCATCCCGTTTGAGAGAATCAATGTAATCAAAAATTCAAACAACAACAATTAGCATTCTGCGTACTACGTTTCGATGACTCCACATGAATTATCAATAAATTAAACCACGTATTCTCACCTCCCCTCTGGTCGTCAGGAAGTCTACATCCTTGCCACTGCACCAGTCAAATAGGCCGGTTCTACCTCCGACAATCTCCCCTACATCAAATGCTCTGATAAACTGTCCTCCGGTAAACATACACCGGAAACAGGACCACTATAGCGCCCTCTTGAAAATGCGTGATGAAAATCGTGTTGCTCCCTCCCCCATTTTGTGACTAAATAACAGTGATCAAATTGAATATGAAGCTGAAATCACAAACAATGAACGCGGCAATAAAGACCTAGAGACGAATACTAAATGCCCTGCTAGACCTAAAAAATGCAATAACTCCACTAAAGATCTGCCTATTGAGGTAAATAATATCAAAATATTGCACATAAATGCTCGCAGCCTCAATGGTAAAATGGATGACGTACGAGTAATGTTGATCACTAACGATATCGATATTTTATGCGTGTCTGAAACATGGTTCGATTCACGAGTCGAAAGCTCATATCTCAGCATTACCGGGTACAAATTGTACCGTTATGACGGAGTCAAGAGTAAGAGAGGTAGCGGTTCATGCATTTTCATCAAAGATGTCTACTCTACATCCTTAGTTCCGATAAAAGAAAAATGCGAAGACATAGAAATGGTTTGGCTCAATGTTCAAGTAAAAAAACACAAGTCTTTCATTATCGGCAGTCTTTACAGACATCCGTCAGCATCTCTTCGTCCAACATTAGATTTCATTGAAAATACGCTTAGATCAATCTCTGCAGCCAAAAAGTCTTTCTATGTTTTCGGAGATTTTAACGTGGATCTGACAAATAAAAACAATCAGCTAAGCAAGATGCTGCACAGACTTAATCTTTCTCAAATGGTCCAAGAACCAACGCGAATTACCAACACTTCTAAAACTCTTCTTGACCTAGCAATTACCAACAATCCCCAAGCAGTACTCAGCACAGAAATCTTACCGTCCTTTTCTGATCACCATTCTGTAGAATGCCAAATCAATATTGCAAAAGAGAAACAGAAATCTAGTTACATTACATATCGCATGAAAAACCACTACTCCCCTGAAATATTTCAAGAAAAGCTATCAGACAGATGGAGTGAATTTCAAGGCATGGAAAACACCGATGATGTCAATCTACAAGTTTCGCTTTTCAACGAAAATTTCGTATCAGCTCTTAACGAATGCGCACCTTTCACTACGAAGAAAGTGAAGCCAAGAATTTCTAAATGGATAACAGATGAGATAAAACATTTGAGCAGAGCTAAAAGAAATTTGCAGCGTGAGTACAAACTGAATAAATCAGACAGTACGCGTCGAAAATTATATAAAGATCATGAGAAGATCCTACGAAGAAAAGTTAAGGAAGCAAAACGGGACTACTTCCACAAAGAACTCTTGGCGGCAAAACAAAACCCTAAAAGAACTTGGGAAATCATTAGAGAAGCTGCTCAGTATAAAAATTCAGACTGCAAAAGCACTTTTGACAACCCCTCAGAAATGGCGAATGACTTTAACACTTTCTTCTCAAAAGTTGGCGAAGATGTTTTCAATGAAGTATCCAGGACAGTTTCAGACACATCTACAGAGGCAAATCTGAGCGATGTTTCATCCCCAAATAGTAGCAACAAGTGGAGACCAAAGCCAGTTAGCGTCATAGAGATACGAAAAATCTTATACTCACTAAAGAATACTAAAGCGACTGGACATGATGGCATAAGCCTCCAACATATAAAAGACAGCTTCCCTGTCACAGCACCCTTTATTCGCTTGATAATAAATACATCTATAGTCACAAACAAGTTTCCCGATCAATGGAAACTATCCAAAATTAAGCCATTACATAAATCTGGTGATATCGACATAGCGTCAAACTACAGACCAATCAGTCTCCTGCCTGTTATGTCCAAAATATTAGAAAAAGTAATAACAAACCAGCTCTCGTCTTACATAGACGAGTCACATCTACTACATCGCAATCAATATGCTTACAGGAGGAATACCAGTACTCAGGACGCCCTGTTAAACATAACAGAAAAAATTTACAATGATATTGACAAAAAAAAATTAACTCTCTTACTATTGCTTGATCTCTCCAAAGCTTTCGACAGTGTTGAGCATAAGAAACTTCTACAAAAAATTTCAAACCTCAGAATAGACACTCAGTGGTTTGAAAGCTACCTACGAAACCGTTCTCATGCAGTGTGCTTGAATAACAAAATGTCATCATTCATACCAAATAACTTTGGCGTTCCTCAAGGTTCAATCATCGGCCCACTCCTATTTTCAATTTTCATCAACGATTTCCCCACCATGCCGGCAAACACAAAAATCTCAATGTATGCTGATGACGTACAAATTGCCATGACAAGCTCAACAGCGGATTTAACAGAAACACAAGCCAACGCTGAAAACCTTCTGAGAAATCTGAAATTGTGGTATGACCATAATGGCCTCAAACTTAACGCAAGTAAAACGCAATGCATTATTTTTGGATCACAGAATGCGACTGAAAATTTACCACCATTCCAGCTAACATTTGGAGACGATACAATTAAACCAGTCGATAAGGTTAAAAATCTGGGTGTTTGGTTTGACAAAAATATGACTTTCAATTCACACGTCGAAACAATGTGCAACAAAATTAACGGAACCTTAATGTTCTTTCATCGTATAAAGAACACACTTGACGAAAAATCTAGATTATTAGTGATTCAGTCTCTAGTTTTATCGCGTCTGGACTACTGCAGTCTTGTGTGGGGAGACTTACCTAAATGTCGTCAGGAAGAGTTGCAAAAATGTGTAAACTTCGCCGCCAAAGTGGTATGCAAAGGAAATTTCAATAAATACGATCATGTCACCCCTCTTTTAAGAAAACTCGACTGGATCCCTATACCGAACAGATTCATGATCCAGAAAGCTCGACGAGTATTCTCCTCTCTGTACCTCCCCCAAAGTAATGCAGAGGTGGTAAAATTTTTTCCATCTAATATCCCAAACGTAAGACCAAACCGGAGGAACGATGTTTTAGTCAGTTACCGTTCATCTAACGTGGGACAAAAAGCTCTCTCAGTTTCTGGAGCTTTTTTGTGGAACAAGCTTCCCCAGCATATCAAAAACTCTAAAACTGGAAAAGAATTTAGAGTAAATGTGTCACGTCATTTTGCATCTCTGTCATAGGGCCTGCAGCATCTCGGTGTGAACTTCCCATCTATCAGAAATTTTAATTTTTCCTGAAATTTATGTTAGAAATTTAGAAACTATTTCATTTTACGTTTGCTAAGCGATTCGTATATTCATCTTACTTATTTCTGTCGACAACAATGAGCACCACAGCCGTCAGTTCAGTGCAGCAGAACGAACGTTCTTTCCATAATATAATTAGGAGTATTTCCTCATCTTTATTTTGTTATTTCTTTCTCTTTATGTATTTAATATTTAAAGTCCGTATGACAAATATACCATGAAATACATTTTGTGTGTACACCAATAAACAGGTTTATAGATGTGAGGGTTGTGCAAAGTTTATAATGAATTAAATTTTTGGCTAACGTTGTCTCGCTATTTCAAAATCATTCTCGAAGATGTTTTCAATCGATTTTCGGCTGAGCTGGGGGGAAAGGGGTTATTTAAGCATTGCATTTAGTCTTTTTATTTATTTTTTTTTCGTGCGTTCAGCGCACACTAGCACTGAACTTTCAAATCGGAAAAAACTCTAAATTTCTGTAATCAAAATTATTATTTTTGGATCAAGGCCTAATCTTCCTATATGTGCCAATTTTGCGAATATTCTCCAATCAGATGGGATATCCGGCCACAATGTTACTCCATTTTATCCCACGTACACATGTCCGTATAATGCTGAAGAGTTGTGTTGATTCCTGACTATAACCTGACTTTTCTTAAAAATTTCTGTGAAGAAATTAAAAAACAGCTCATTTTTATGTTTTTCGAAGTCTTCTCTTCCTTTTAGTTATATTTGCGAAAATTTCTTAGGATTACAGTGAGCTCAGCTGTCATTTTCTGTGTAGTAGATGGTAGGTTGCTTCTTTCTTTTATCTTATATATGTATTTTTTTTTCTAATATTTTATTTTCAATAAGTATATATTAATATGTGTGTGTACGTGTGTAGGTATATATATGTATCTACATAAATAGATATACATGTTTCTATTTCATTTCTTTGCGCAAAAACCTTTCGGTTAATATATTTTATTGCAACAGCGAAATGATTCAAAAATAGATCTATCACTTCCCCAGAGGGCGTTTCTGTGAATCGTATTAATGTCATATATAATTAATGAAATAAAGTGCAATTTGAGCATATGAATCGTAGTAAAATTATCTTTCTGTCCGTATGTTGTACAAGCCATGAATTTTGATATTGAATATATGTTTGTTTACCCATTTCTACCAATATTTTGTAGATATTTGTCAATCATGAGTGGTAACCGGCTCACACTGTATCTCTATTTTATCCCATGTACCCATGTCCGCATGATGTGGTGAATATCCAGAAGACATGAAATATGTTTTTGGTGGTGATAGGGCTTTGCGTATTTTTAGTGCATAATTTTCATTTCTCATTCAACTACCCTTGACAGAGATAGACTATTGGCAAGCCACGTGTGGTTTGTCTATTAGTACGCCTCGTATATTTTGTCTATTAATATGCCTCGTATGGTCTATCTATTTTGTACACCTTTGATAGCTTGTCTATTAGTACACCTCGTATATTTTGCCTATTATTATTATGCCTCGTATGGCTTATCTATTTGTACACCTCGGATGGTTTGTCAATTAGTATTCCTAGTATAGAACTTTTGTTAGACTACTAGCACACCACGAATGGTTTGTCTATTAGTACGCCTCGTATATTTTGTCAATTAATATGCCTCGTATGGTCTATCTACTTGTACACCTCTGACAGTTTGTCTAATAGTACACCTCGTATAGTTTGTCTATTATTATGCCTCGTATGGCTCATCTACTTGTACACCTCGGATGGTTTGTCAATTAGTACTCCTCGTATGGAATATTTGTTTTAGGATGTTCGATATTTAAGAAACTTTTAAAAGCCAATATGTTGGCATGTATCTCATGTGACAATTTGGAAATAAACATTTTTTCTTTTTCTTTTTTCTTTTCCCCTTTTATACCTCCCCCGCACAAAGGACGCTCACTGTAGATGTTGCGGGCTACCCGCTCAAATTGTTAGTGACGTGGCATCTCGCGATTGGTGCTTCTAACGCGTCACCTCTGACGTGTCCTCTTGCGTCACAAACTTGGTATTGCCACGCGCATTTCCCTCTGACATATTCTGCTCAGGTTCATATTTTCCACAGTTCCCTTTCTCGTTGGTAATTACTTTTAATGCGTTGTTTTCCTATGCTACACAATCAAGTTGCCCTTGTGTAATACTATGTGTAATTTTCCGAGCTAGCTTCTTACACAGCCGCTACCCCTTACGTACTCCTCCCATCTGCTGATGTGGTGCACCCCTCATCCCCTCACGATCCGCGCACTGCTGCAGAGCCGGTTGCTTGTTGCGTAGCGTTGGTTTCCACATATATATGCCTACCATCATTTGTATCCTAACATCCCCACGCGCTCCACAAAGATTTGAGCTAACGGGTCAAATTTTCTTATGACAATATCAAATTTCTATAAGGTCGTAAACTTCCATCCGTACTTTGCATATCCGCAGAAATGAACATAACTATTATGTTGTTGACGCACGCTGACGTTGATAAACATAGACGTATGACGTTAATCAAACACACATCGCATCCCAACGTCCAAAAATCACATCGAAAAGAAACATCCTAGGACTCGGAGGAAAACACAGCTAACATAACACACATATGGGGCACATAGACACAAGAATATTGAAACACACTCATGACATTTAATATTGAAACACACATATGACATTTAATATTGAAACACACATATCACTTTATCTTATTTTCCGACTTGCCTTCGGCATACCAACGACATTAGAGATTGTTTAATAGGCGTGTTCATTACAAGGCAAACATTATCGCGCTTATAAGCCGCCTAACCACTTCTCTCTAAATTTGGGGCAATGTTTCAACGTTGAATATCTTCTTATTTATCCTCAGCTCGTTCTCCTTCCAAGCAGTGGTGCATCATTATTGTTATCATCCTCAAAATCATTATCAGCATTATTATTACATTTTCTCGGCAAACGTTATCATCAAAGCGGGCCCGCTGAGTAAACAGGTTTTGTAACATACAATCTTTAATTGTAGATTCATCCAATCCACTCTATCCTTGCGTCACGCTATCGGCGCGGAAAAGTTCGTTGAAAACATCCTTGCGTCACGCTATCTGCGCGGAAAAGTTCGTTGAAATCATCCTTGCGTCGCGGTTTACGCGGAAAATTAGACCTCGCGTCCTCGCGGAAAATTCTGTAAATTCATTCCATCGTCGAAGCTCGTACGCTGGGCTTGTCAGCCCTTCATTTGCTTCCCAGGGTAACATACATATTTCAGAGATCAACTTCCACCTACGATTTACTATCTAACATTGTCACTTAGGTGATCGATAGACATCGTACAGTTTGGTTCCTCTTAATTAATTATTCATTTCTCGTGAATCTTTCCAAGCGTACCCTGACTGGGGCAGAAGTGAGGTCACCAGAATTTCCAATAAATTAAATAAGTGCAGGTATCCATAATGAACTACAGACAAAGTCAAGAATGCTTCGACGGTGTCACTGCTCATTTACTTTCACCTAACTTCCTAAACATGTACACAAATGAAATAACAAATGCACAACGAGAGATTTACCAGGTTGGCCGATATCCCGTGTGCTCTTATTCAAAGAAAATAGAAATAGAGTGTTAACATTTCATCAGACTTACGCCACACTGCCGTGCACTGCAGTTTAGGCGATCCGATTACTCGTCAACACCCACCAAATCATGAGAAAATTACAATCACATCCTAATCCACCTGACTTACCCAGACTTTGAGACAGTTTAGCCTATATTTAGCTTGTGCAATTCAACTCGAAGAGACGTCGTTGAATTGCGTGACATTATCAATGTATTTACATAACTCGGGAGCCTGCAGTATGTTTTCCATTCAATGACGGAGACAGTGTTGTATCAGCTTAATATAACTATTATACTAAGAAAATTAAATTAGCATATCCGTCGATGTTGGAGTACGAACAGTTTGAGGGCCTGCAACATCCCTATGCGAAGAAACACCAAAACTTCAACACATGAACGCAGCGACAACTCACACCAAATTGTATCCAAAGTCAGTAAGTCAATCAGGTAGTCTAAATCCGGTAAACATCGCAGTTACTCAAACTCAGAAAATAGGATATGCTTTATTTTCCTAGTTGTGCCCTTGCAAATGTTGGTCAAAATCGCAGCTCCTATTCTCGTTCCCTCACACATCGTTCACCAGGCGGAAAAGCGTAAAAGTTCCCAGTAACGCGCATAGGAGGTTCAGAATCAAGGAACAGTTCTTATTCTATAACACTTAAAATAAAAATGTAACGTTCCCAGTACACCAAGATTCACGGGATTCCGCTTCAGTAAGAAAACGCAAAATCACACCGAGCGAACATACCTTCATGAAATCTCGCTACCCAGGAATAAGTCACATTTCTTTTGTGCAACTTAACATACTACAGTTTCGTGTCATGTGTTATCTATTTACAACGTCTGCAGTGAACCCTAAAATATTAATCATTCTACGTATTCCTTGTCAAGCCTGCCTAGAGTCTGACCTTCCAGACAATCCCGACATAGAAAACGATTTCATTATTCGCTCTGCTACTTTCGTTAGCTGATAAAGGAATAGCATATGGGACCTTCCGCAAACATCCAACTCGCAAAGACAGAGCACAGAAAACGAGCTATATTTTTCGAAGAAAGTCCTGCTATTTGCAGTACAACGCATCTTTTAATTATAAATCGTCATATTTCCAGACATATATCTATATATATCCTGTTGTCATGTCCTCCCTTTTTACTCTCAAGTGATACCACACTCGATCTATAAAAGATGAGCCTCGACGAACAAGAATTTTATTGCCCTGGGATCGGGACAGTGGTAAAAACTTACACACGTTTCCTCTGCTTCGCATCCTCCTTTTCTAGAACACGCATTAACACAAAATTCGCGTTTATTCATCACAGTGTCTATCATCACAACTACCATTTATTATCAAAATTCTCTCAATCAATATCAAAGCTTCACTTAACATATTGTATATTTTCATCGTAGAAAATAACATATTCCAATGAGCCCAATTATTCGACACAGTTATGTGGACATATTCTCGTTACAACCTCGCAACTAGCTTGTAATTGCGGACGAAATAGTTACCATCATTTTATAATAAAAAAAATATATGGGAAGATTCAAGTAAAGTTTCCCACTGAACATGAATTCACACATAGATCATGGCGGACGAATGCATTTAATCATCAATTTGACATCGCAACTTGTGATTTCTATTACGACCGGGTGAATAAACGCACCTAGGGGCGTAGATTCAGGCTCCAACAAAATCCTGTTTCACATCCAAAATTATATGAAAGCTTCATTAAACAACCCACTTGCAGACGCAGTAAAAAATAGAGTCTTGAATTCAATGCACGTTTCAGTTGAGAAATGAAAATTCCTTCCTCGCTTATATGCTCTTACTTATTCTAAAAAATTGTCATTGGCCACTCCACGTGTGCAGTCTAAAACTAAGTACACTTAAAATAATATTCCTTCCCAACTAGAAGAACCGTTAAATTAATACGCCTAACACGGTCGACATTTTCAAAATTATATTTTTCTTGAATTTGAAGGAACTGGAGCATCACACAGCAAGGATTTTGTGCCCAAAAAAAATTTGAGAAAGCCCCATACAGAAACACAATTAGTTAGAACTCAGGTCCGTCACCGCATCAATTATTCATCTCACGCATAGACAACGTGGCACCTTGTGATAGATGAATTTAGCCATCACTTATTAATTGAAATACAAATTCTCAATTTTTAATTCTGGAGTTTCGTATCCTGCTTTTCTGAACGGGGACATCATGACAAAGGGGTTAACTTCAACTGACACATGTGTAGGCGGTATTCATATATTGCTAAGTAAGTAACTAAACTATGTCAAGAATTAGCTGCGTAGCATCTCAGAGATACCACAGACATTCTTAAAATCACCACACTAAATTATCGATAATCCTATATTCCGTCACTTAATTCAGTTTACTCCGACGATGGGAAAAGGTAATATTTACTCTGTCTATGATAGCAAGAAAAATTGAATTTCGAAACAATTCCATTACCTTTATCAGATGTTAAATTTTTATAATAAAAGTATTCAAATATTAGCGAATTAAAATGTGAATCACGTTATTAAATTTTCTCGACAAAAGATTACATTACGTTAAACAGCAGCTATTATGAAACTGAGTTCATACGACGTTTCAAAATTTGTCCTCAGATGTTTTGGCGAAGGCGATTTTTCACTAAAATTAAGGTATTAATTTCCTGCGCCACCTATTTCTATTTCTACACAAAAATTTAGCAAATGTAATTGGTGGATCAATCATAGCTACATTCAAATTCACCGCACAAAATTTCACCCAACACATCGTCGAGAAAGTTCTTGCTAAAATGTTATTCTATCAAAAATGCAGCAGAATTAATTCTCTCAAAGCACACAGTTAAAGTTCAAGACACACTAGCATTCGACTGTGATTTTAATTAAAATTAAAGGATAATGGCTGCACCTCAGAACTCGAAATTATTATGATGGCCTTTACATGCTCCCAAAATAAAACACACTCAGAAGCTCCAACATTGTTACTCAAGATACGGGCGAAATTCACTGCAAAATGATCAAAACTCCCGAGTATATACTTCTCTCATAACGTGTAGAAAATTTAATGGCAACGTGTAATACAACCCAAAACCTGCACACTAATTCACGTTCATTTCAACGAGTCACTCAGAACGGTCTGGCCGCAGCAATGAGAGCTTCTATTTTATGACTCTTAACAGCCGACTCGCACGGTCTTACACAGCGGCATGAGCCTTTATGCTGGAATTTTACTTTAAATATTAAACTGCACTGAAAGGACCCGGAAAACAGCACACATAGAAACATACATTGAACTACTCTGTATTATACAGCAAGACAATCTGATTTGAAGGAAAATTCTATAACCGTGGGTCAGAAAATATAAATTGTGGAATTCCAGGTCTCAAATGTCATTAACAAAGGTATGCATCACGTTTCTAAGGCTTGTCAGAAAATTACTATGGAAACAAATTCACACGCCAACACACAAAATTTTCTACTAATCATTTTAATTTAATACATGCGGAATGGTAAATTCCAATTTTGATTAATTTCCAGGAATTCCTAGACACAGCACAATATCAAATTGGTTTCAAAGCTTCAACTGAGACTATCAACAATCATAAAAAATTTTTGACACAGCTGGAAATGCTTAAAATGCTGGAAAAAAAATTCCATACGGAAATGCAGGTAGCACGCTAAATAACACGAGGAAAAATGGTACAGGAAGAAATATCGGTTTAATATCGGGCACTTGTTCGACCAAATTCAATGTTTAAGAGCATTACACACAAAAATTCAAGAACAAAAAAAATACGGCCGATTCATTTATTAATGCACAACGATTACTTCCACTCATAACACATTTAATTGTAATTTTTCCCCTGAAGAATGTAAGAATTTAATCATGATGACTGCACTTCAGCACTTGGCAAGATTGTGATGGTTCTTGCAAGTCCAAGAAATACAACACACTTCAGCAATATCAAACTCTACCACATAATTTGAAGTGCAAATTCAACAAGAAGAAGTATTTTAACTGATGCAATCAATATTATGTGAATCGTTCATCGTATGAAGAAAGTTTTACTGCCAAGACATCCTTCAAATTTACTTGACTTCGCAAGTACTCTTTAAGTTAGACATTCCAGAGAATGATTTGGCCGCAACCACAAGCTTTCATTTTTATTGCCCTACAGCAGGCTCTCAAGCTTCTAACGGCCGGCTTTCCTTCTAGGCTGTAAATTTAAAGTTAAAAATTGCGCAGCATTTAAAGTAACACAAGGAAATGGCACAGGAAGAAATTGCTGTTTAATAGCGAGCACTTGTTATAATGAATTTAATGGTTAATGATTTTCCCGAAGGGTATGTGACGTAAACAAAATTTTAAAACACTGTAAATATTTTAACCAAGTTCCATGCCAATATGCAGGTATCAGGCTCACAAAGTGTACGTTCATTTCAGCTGTCACGATACAATGCTGGTCTAGCACGTAACGTAGGAGGGCTTGCAACCTCCGCAAAACAAATATAATGTACACCCTTGTGCTCGCCCGTCACCCACATAATTAGTCATGGAGAATAATGAGCATTAAAGATTAGCACCTTTATTTTTTAAACTGCACACATTGAGATGACACAGGGAAAAATGTATCGCCACCACAATTGCACACCAATGCCCTCAGGCACGATACGCAAGATCTGCGAAACAACACTTTATGAAAATCGAACACATGAATGAATCTTTAGTTAGCGCACACATAAATGAATGATTACGTCAAACATAGATTGGAACCTACTTCACAAAAACGGGCACATGAAATGAATCCCCTGGTTTGTGCACACATAAATGAATGGTCACGTCAAACATAGATTAGAATCTACTTCGTAAATCGGACACATGAAATGAATCTTCTAGTTAGTGCTCACATAAATGAATGGTCACGTCAAACATAGATTGGAATCTCGGCCATCAAACATCACGTGCTGCCTAATTCATATCACACACTGCGCGCCAAATGGATAGCACTGTTCAACGTGCTTTTTATCGGTGCATTCCCAATCACTGCTGCTAGCGCTTCCTAATTAATTCACTGACGGCGACCTGCGGTGGCACGAATGCGGTGACACTGTGAGATTGGGACCACCCGGCATCAGCTCCTGCACCACGGTTGTGTAGAGCAACCGCGGCCGCAGCTCCCGCGAGAGCCCACCCTCCTGTGAACAATGCACAGGTTTACATTATCTATTCCCTGAGATATGAACGTCATTGATCGAATTACTTCTTTACTCCCCTTTAATTCTCAAAATCAATCATAATTTATTTCCCTCTGAAATCAATCCGGATGAGTATTTTACCCCCGCTTCACAACATAAATCACCCTAGCACTTTGTTACATGAAAACATCAAGCCTGTACTTCAATAATAAAACACGAATATTCTGATTCCCCCATCCTATGCCGTCTCAAAAACAGATCTCCCATGAGAATGATCATTTTTACCGTCATACTAAAGCCTAATGCTAACCATCCCGTTTGAGAGAATCAATGTAATCAAAAATTCAAACAACAACAATTAGCATTCTGCGTACTACGTTTCGATGACTCCACATGAATTATCAATAAATTAAACCACGTATTCTCACCTCCCCTCTGGTCGCCAGGAAGTCTACATCCTTGCCACTGCACCAGTCAAATAGGCCGGTTCTACCTCCTTTTCCCCTTTTATACCTCCCCCGCACAAAGGACGCTCACTGTAGATGTTGCGGGCTACCCGCTCAAATTGTTAGTGACGTGGCATCTCGCGATTGGTGCTTCTAACGCGTCACCTCTGACGTGTCCCCTTGCGTCACAAACTTGGTATTGCCACGCGCATTTCCCTCTGACATATTCTGCTCAGGTTCATATTTTCCACAGTTCCCTTTCTCGTTGGTAATTACTTTTAATGCGTTGTTTTCCTATGCTACACAATCAAGTTGCCCTTGTGTAATACTATGTGTAATTTTCCGAGCTAGCTTCTTACACAGCCGCTACCCCTTACGTACTCCTCCCATCTGCTGATGTGGTGCACCCCTCATCCCCTCACGATCCGCGCACTGCTGCAGAGCCGGTTGCTTGTTGCGTAGCGTTGGTTTCCACATATATATGCCTACCATCAATTGTATCCTAACATCATCAACGAACTCTCATTCTATTCTGCTTGATTATTCCTATCGCATTTTTTTTGTGAAACATGCGTAGCATGTTCATCGACTTTTTCCCATGAAATATTCTGATGCGAAGACAACATGTTGTCTTTATGACTCCAATTAGGCTGGTGAGAAAACCTCGTAGGGGATTCCCATAAACAACTTTATCGAGAGCTCCCACATGTTTTTATAGTCTTGTGCTGTGTATAAAAGCAGAAGTCCGTAGCTGCGTTGTTGTCGGTCGTAAGCTGAAGTCATCAAAAATGAAACTGAGTGTTGCATCACTGTTGGTCGTGCTGGCCTCCGCCTCAGCATCTCCTGTTTTGCGAAGTCAGTGTAGCTCAACATCAAGGTTTTCAACTTTTCTAGCCCACGAATCACGTTCAAATTAGTTTATTAGTAACTGATTACATTTTCTTAAATAGTAATTGTTTAAAATATGAAACAACTATTGACACAGTTATTGAAGCCATCAAAAGTTCGTTTTAGTGAAGCCACAATTGCGGGGTGACTATAGGCTAAGTAAGGTGCGATATTGTGAGTGGGCGCCAATTGACAGAATTACTTTGAGTCCGACTCCTCCATTTTGGGTGGATCAGCTAATTTTCAGTCGAATATCATTCAATTCCAACAACTCGCAATGCAAAGCAGAATTCTGCTGGCACCACATAACATTCAATTATCTGTTCAGTGTCTTGGTGACATCTACTTTTGTAATTATAGGCAATGGGTTCTTGCTTGTACAATACAGGGTGTCCCAAACAATGTACTCTCTTTGACAGCTTCTCGATGTAGGTTTCGATTGATATAAATATGAGTCAAATGATATGAATGAGAGAGAAAAATTAATCTTTGAAAATCAAATGCCATAAGTGAAAACTTAATTCCACTTGACAATAAAAGTCCACAAGTAATCGTCAATCAAAGAATGAGTAAATTAAGGATAATTAAATAAATAAGTAATTTGCGTACATTGTACTTTAAAAAAGTACATTTTTCTGACTACCTGTACATGTGGTTAACGTCTCTAAATTTTTTTTCAGAGGCGCCAGGGATCACGTACGTGCACACCAATTACAACTACACTGGCCAATATACTTGGTTTTATGACTACGATCCCGACCTCAGCGATAACGGCTTCGACAATAAAATTAGGAGCGTCTGTCAAACTGGCTTGTGAGTTGTGCTTCTTTAGCGCCTTGTCTTGCGGGTAACTGTGCTCCGAAGGATGCTTTATTCCAATGAAGCCTGAAGTATATCATCTCTTACATTGGTTTTTCAAATGACTTATAATTAATACCAGGACGTAATGACGGTTAACCCCGGTCAAGCTGGCAACCATTTCCAACACCCGGGTAGAGTGGGGAATTGTGGGTGAGTTCTCCCTTTCCCGACGGGGAGAAACACCGGGTGGCACTGTCGGGATTCGAACTGACGACACGTTCCTGTGAAGGAACGTGTCTTAACCACTCGGTCACGGTGACCTCAGGGTACATAAGGGCAGTGAAAAGTACATACAAGTATGTACAGTAACACGGAGTAAATACACTACACAGTGGCATAGAGTAACTACTTTATACAAAATTAAACTTATCGAATGTGGTCATGGCTTAGAAAAACTTGTCTAGAAAGTGCCAATGTGATTCATTAGACAATCTCATTGAGAATATTTAACTTTCCTGATAACTTAGTTATTGATTGTTGCGGAGTCAAGCTCAAATCCCTGTTTACAAAATCGCAAAATCGCTTCCGATGTGTTGTAGCGTCGTAATTTTGTCGGCTGTATCATTCGGTCAACTTTTTATTAAAGCTCTTCTAAAGTCGTTTTCTTTTTTGAATAAAAAATCGTTGAAATGGTAACTATCATAAAAATAAGAATTTTCCGTATTTTCAAAATGACTTCGTAGTTCCATTCAAAACATTATTCTTCAAATTTCATATTTTAGCGAGCTATATTAAGCACGTGCGAAAAATTGAACTTTTAGCATCATAATGACATTAGAGGAAGAAAATATTAATTGTAAATTGACAATGTTTTTCAATCAGAGAAGTTGTGACCACAGTGTTCCAAAGGTTCACAAACTCTTTTATAAAATGAATTGTAATTTTTCCCTAATTTTTCCTTGCATCAAAATAAGTTTAATTCACTCAAAAATTTGCATTACTCATTCAAAAAACGTATAAAATTATACTCAATGTAACAACCAACACATATTTTAGAATCGATTTATCTCTTTCTGCTGAAGAAAACAGAACTTTTTTATTTGCATTTGTTTCCCTTACGATTAACTCGAAACAGATTTATCACGAGTTAAGGGAAAATCTTTTTAACATTATCAAACAATTTCTTTTACTAATGGAAGCTATTCTGTTAATGATTTTTTTTTATCTGTGAATGTGTCTTTTTTACAACTGGTTGTAAAGAAGAAGCTTAAAAATAGCTTCGAAGGACTTTAAAGGCATTTTTGTACAAAATTAAATGTAATTTTTCTAACAAAATCTACTGCGTACAGAAAATTTTGTTTGAGATAGAAATACTGAATACTCGTTTCAATAATACTGGGGCACAACAATAACCATGGCATATCTAAGAACTGACGTAGACCTATAACCATGATGTGTCAGATCAACATACGAATGATTCTTTCAAAGCTGCACGAATATACACATGTTTGAACTAGTTCAATCTTGAAATAAGGACAGAATTATAAACTTTTTCAACTTTACGTACGATAAAAAGTCATCTCACACGCTTATATACTTATATTACAAATTAAGAGTTCCTCTACAATTCTGTTATTTTTTCAACATTTCCAACAGCGGAAATTGCTTAACATGATCCATTTTTAAACCTTGTTATATTTTTCCAGTCATGCACGAGATAATTCTTCCTTGCTATTTCATTTATTGTTAGAAGAGTGAGAGAGTGGATGGATCTTGAACATTAGACCCCATTTACCTCAAGTAATGAACGAAGATTACCGTCAGAAAAATGTTAACGAAATTTTCAACCATCCTTTTAAAAAATTTTTTAAACAATTTATTTACCACAGGTAATACAGAGGTAGAATGTTTCTTAAGTCTAATACAATGGTTAAATTTGAATATAGCTACCTGTGGGCCCGAATAAGTTCAGCGACTTCTAGGGCATCCTGCCATCACATTATTCTAAGGTGTACAATAATGTTTAACCTAATTCACTTAACCTAGTTTCGCATTAGACTAATCAACGAGATAATGAACTTGATATTGATGTTTCATTACAATATAGGTCATATGTTCTATAGATAACAGTATGTTCGATAACGATTTCAAGACTGAAAATCGGCGATATTACCCATGGCAAATTACATTTTTAGGACCAGACATGTAGGAGGCAGGATTTGACTTGGTGATCTTGCACGACTAGTATTCTGATAAGAAATGAGACTCAAGATTTCTTTTGAATACCTTGTAAGAATTACTTTCACGGATCTCCGCAGGTATTGAGTTCCAAGTTTTTGTTCCAACGAAGAGGATACTCTGTTGCGACCGGGCCTTTGAATAATAGGGAAGCATGAATTTACTTCTATTTCGCGTTAGATGGTCGTGATGACCAGTTTGCGCAGTTAATAATTGTTATTGTCGCCATCATTAGTTAATGTTTAGAAACTTGGTCATGTGCAGTTTGTAGCAAAGCTTTCTGAATTTACACTGGGATGCAGCAACCTGCTTTCGCACGAGATGCATTAACCTGCCTTTGCTCAGGTGGTTTTACTACGAACAAGTTAATTACAACCAGTCACCAGGCGGCGACGTCTACTGGGTTCATGGCGTAGAGATCTGCGCTAACTTCCCCTTGGACTTCATTGACCAGGTGAGCGACGCACTCTGCTGATTGGATCGAAAAATTGAAGAACGGGGACGAGAATTTGTCAAAAAGTTGTACCGTAGATGAATTCATAAGAACCTACCTTAGGTTGATTCACAGGAACAAAGGCGAAAGAATTTCATGAATGGACGGAAAATACTCGAGGCGGTGTAATTAACCAGATTATCAAAATTGTCCGAGTAGAAGAGGCTGCACGGTAAGGTAGGTGATTACCTCCTTCTAGGAGTTTGCTCTTCGAATTAGGTACAAGATGTGTTTTCTAAATTAATTTTAAACGGAGGTCTTACTTCAGACAGGTTGAATCTGGAATTTATCGATGAGAGGATTTATCTGAAAATTGAACATGATTAAATTTGTACAAAAGATTGTTGATAGGAGCCTAAATTTTATTAGCCTCAGCTTCTCGAGAATTGTTTGTTTACATTATGATGGATCATGTTAAACCTCTTAACTTAAGCTGTACTTTTCATACAGATTTTTTCATAATACTTACAAGCTGTAATTGATTTCATGGATTGATCCGTTCCAAAAATAAAAAAAATCCACCAAAAATCTGTAGGGCTTTATTTTCCACTGAAGTGTACGATATGCTCAAATTGATTTCATGTATTTCCCGCCAAGACCATATGAGTTTCGCTCGAGTTACCATACAGTCCTAACTGAATCAATTTGACGAACTTTATGCGCACAACAAAACTGCGAAGTAAACTAGTAACCACATTGAATTTCCAATTAAGAAGCTTCAGAAAAATGGCGCGTCCCGTCTTGGGATGAATGGAAAACATCGACTCAGATCAGAAAGCTTTCTCTTAAATCAGATTACTTTCACTCAGATCAGATTAATTCCACTCAGATCAGATAAATCTCACCCAGATCAGATTAATTTCCTTTTGATCACTTCCACTCAAATCAAATGACTGATGTATCAAAACCACAATTTCACGGAGGGTTCCCCAAAATTGTTGGTGAAAAATTTTTGCCAAAGTTTATGACCACAAACCCTGATGAAGTTTTCTCTGATACAGACCTCGTCCTTGCGGTACGGCGACAGCCCATACGGATTCAACCAAGATTTCTTCAGGCTGTACCAGGGAGAGCTCTTTAATTACCGGCTACGAGTACGACAACTTCGTTAACTCTCCTTCCTTGAGCCTCTTAGACGCAGACGGATCTTCTCTCGTGCTCACCGGACTCTCTCCGTGGACCTTTTTCAAGTATGTAGTCTTCGTAAACTAAAATCATCATTGTCATCGTTAAATATTCTAGGCTGTCATATATGTCTCGGGATATCATAAATGTCTCAGGAATCATAAACTTCGCAGGACATTATAAATATCTCACGATATCAGAAATATCTCAGGGCATCATAAACATCTCAGGGCATCAGAAGCATCTCAGGACATCATAAACATCTCAGGAATCATAAACTTCGCAGGACATTATGAATATCTCAGGACATCAGAAATATCTCAGGACATCAGAAATATCTCAGGACATCATAAACCTTTCAGGACATCATAAATATCGCAACCACCAACTACGTAGGCTGAATTCTCTTTCATTGTCAGTGGGTTTTCTTCACACTCTTTCCTCACGCGTGCTGCCATTTGTAAATTGCGATTATCGATGGTAATTTGATAGGTAAAAGAGTGTTTCTTAAATTATTTCGGGATCGGGAGGGAACGAATGGGTTATTTTAACCAGAAAAAATGGAGGAGGAATATTTTATTTGGGAAATGAAGGAGCTGAACATATGTCAAGAACTTATCATTAATTTTATTTCTTCATTTATTCGATGAAAATTGAAATAGAACATTCCAGTTCTTGAATGTCACTTAGTACATGATTTCGAATGCGATCATTCCCACAGTTCAAAAAGTTTGAGCGAACACAATTTCATGATGTGTGGGATCAGAAGTCCGCCGATATCAAGTCTTACCAGATTAAGATGAAATAATGAATGTACACGTTGGGTTTTTGCACAGGCTGCATCGAAAAAATTTCTTTTATGTGCGGAAGATATTACAAATCTTTTATAACACAAAAACAAAGGATGTTTCCCATTTCATAGGCAGTTGTTGTTTCATTGGCAGATGTAACAATTCTTTTAAGATAAAAAACAAGGGATGTTTCGTATTTCATGGGCAGTTTATTTATTTTTCGTTCCCACAGCGGCACTACTTACACCGGGGCCTCTGTGTGCGTGTATCCCAGCACCGACCACGATGTGGGCGATGACGGCACCGTGCTCGACTACGGACTTTTCGCTACGGTACGTTAAAATTACTCACGCGGGAATTAATGAAAAACCCTGAACAAAATTCGTGGCAATAATTTTTCAATGAGGTTGCCGCGAATTCATTCAGGTTCAGGTTTCATTCAGAATTGCAAAACGGGAACGTTCCGTGCTCGACTACGGACTTTTCATTATGGTACGTTGAGATTACGCATGCGGGAATTAGTGAATAACCCTGAACAAAATTCACGGCAGTATTTTTTCGTTCAGCTTATTGGTTGCCAAACAGAGACGTAAAATTATTCTTCCTTAACAAATGATCTAATTCTTCGGAGACACACATGGTAACAAATCTTGATGGAAATAAACGTATATTTTGTTGACATATTTAGTTATGGATTTCAAATCAGAAGAATGGAGTTATTTACTGTAAAAAAATAATCATTTCTTCTGATACATATATAGGAAAATGGCAAAAAATCTGAATGGAAACTAATGCACATCGTGCAAAAATATCACCCTGTTTCATTCACAAAATCATTTTATGCCCGTTCATGACTCCGATCATCATGTCACTTTGTCTTTCGTTCAGATGGCAGAGCTTGGCGTGCCCGATAACTCCATTCGCTCGGTGAGAAAAGGTTGCTTCAGCGAGAAGGTTGTCAGGGGGCAGCCCCTCGAAGCTCTGCACCGCAGCTCCAAGGGTGCTATGGGGGTCCTCAAGGCAGGCAACTGAAAAAGAAAAGAAACGAAGGAAAAACAGTTTATTTCCAGTAGAGTTGAAACATGAAATGTTTAGCATTGGTTTTTAAAATATCTTATCATTAACATCCTTAGTTGATAATTACACCTCGGTATCGTAATACCCATGTAAAATGTGGAAACAGAAAATAATTGACAGAAAAGCGCAACAAAAACGGAGGACGGTCGAGCGAAGTCTGTTCGCATGGCTATGCCAGATGAGGTGGAAACTGCAATTGTCAGTGCGACAATGTTTGTTTTGCTGGTAAAAGTTGGATGGAATGCCCAAAGTCAGTTGATGAACAGTAACATTAATTAAGAAAGTTATTTGCCGTAGAGATGAATTTTAAATTTTTTTAATTTGTTTCGTTTATTTTGCATGGTATCATATCTTACCACAAAAGTAGCTAGCCCTAGACGCTAGTCACGCTTATGTATCAGAGTAGTCATCACTTTTATACCACGTATCACCACCGAAGACGCTGCAGAGGTGTTTCATCGCCGTGGTATCAGAAAAGGCCTAGAAAAGAGCCGTAGGAGTAAAAAAGTACATGAACTGAGAGTATTACTACCATGAATGACCGTTGACCACGTACCGCTACCACCACTGCTACCTCCAGCACCTGCGTGAGGGAGAAGGGAAAGTGCATGGAAAAACAATAACAATCACTCAGTCATCAACCCTCACTTGCAGGACTCAGTTCGTTCGTCTAGAGCAGGGCTTCTCAACCTTTCTATTGTCGTGTACCCCCTTAGCTTAATGGTATATCTTAATTTACCCCCAGCGCAGTTAAAGGCCTAAGAAGCAATAAAAATACACTTAATAATTTATAATTATACATACTTATACTGTTGTATGTGAATATATGTTGGTTACTTTAACTCATGAAGCATGTTAAATGTTCTCCTAGAGGGACATGTACCCCCAGTTGAGAAGCCCTGATGTAGAGAAAAAAATTGACAATTTTCCCTATAGTCGATGTTATAATTATTCAAAGGACATGTTTTCATTTAAACAATGTAAACGCTGCTATCTAATGGGACACCAAAAATGGAAAAACAACTACATGAACGTCGGCGGGTTCTGATATTGAACTGAGAATTCCATCTTCACATTTTTTTATTTTCATATTTCATGGGGCAAAGTCTGGTTACATCTCCGGATTAGAATTTTAGAATAGTGTGAAATTGTTATCCAATGCTGATAAAGACGATTTTTGAAGGTGTTGACTATTCTAATAAAGCCTCGTTTTTTAAATTTAACCCGATTCTAAATGGAAACGAATTCAGGGTCAGTGTTTGTATTCTATTCCTGACCTTTCTTCTCGTTACGAAGTTATTTTCAGTTCAACATCCTTCAATCTGTTCACCATTCTTTAAAATACAGTAACTAACAGACTTTAGCTTGATGAACTCAGTAATTAGACGTCAAAGTAAAAAACTCAGTAATTAGTAGATTTTACCTTTTCAAAATACTGTAAGCAGCGTACCTTAATCTGGAGCACTATACCAGTTAGTGAACTATAATCTAATAGGATACACTAATTGAAGAAAGCTAAATCACTGAACTACAATAATTAGTAAGTATGGTCTGTAGAAAATACAGATATGCAAAATACCACCAAAAAATACAGGTATTAGAATTTGACCTCGAAATTACAGGCATCCGAGTATCACCTAGAAAACACAAACATTTAAATTTCCCCCAGAAAATTTCGACGTAAAATTTTCCCTAGAAAAACAGACAAACACCTCATAAATACAGATATACAAGCATCACCTACAACACGCAGATATGCATATATCACCTAGAAAATACAGATATCCACGCTCAAAATTAGTACTCAGGTTTATTACAGAGATCAGATATCCAAATACAGATATCCGAGTATAGCCTAGAAAATACAGATATCCGAGTATCGCCTAGAAAATACAGATACCCATGTGACGCGTTACGACAATATCCTATCATCCTATCTGCGTGGCAGTTTTCCGACGGTCGTGTATGATTTTCTCTACAGTCTTGGTCCCTTGGTGACAGATGTTGATGGTCTTCTACGTAGTAAGCAACTTAATTAATAGCACATTTTAATTCATATAATTCGAGTTTAACTACTTTTTGACACGACCTAATGTTTCCTCTATGCATTACCGCTCTTTGTTTGTAAATTTTTAAATGAATTTAAAATTACGTCGTATGATTCATTAGTACTGTATGTGGTTCGTAATAAATAGATTCCTGCATCGCTATAAATAATGTTTCACCTTATCTGTGTTATCTATCGCCTTCGTCGGCAGTGTGGTGACACTGGAGCTTCAATGTGGTGACACAGGAGCACTTAACCCCCATAAAATTAAGTACGACATCGAATGCAGCCAGAATGAAATATATTTCTCAAACAGAAACCATCCTGGATATTTTTTTACTGCTGAACACAATGCCGAGTACTGTTCGTGTATCTGTAATACAACATAGATAATTTTCCCCTGCGGATTCTCCCTCTTTAAACCTTTGACTTTATTTTTTCCTTAGAACCTTTGACAGTTCCAGCAACACTATGTATATCAGTGGCTGTTCGGACAGCATCTTTAGAATTGGCAGTGTGGTGAGTCGAAATGCTTTGGATGTGGCGTGTCGTGTCTCACTACAGTAGGGGGACGGTCCCACTGCCTCTCAGGAGTCACAGAGTTCGCTCCGTGCTGCAGTGCGAGGGGCTGGTGTCGAAAACTTGAGCTCAGACTTATGCGGTCGTGACTGAGACGGCAAACGTTTTTCCTAATTTTTTCTTACTTTTTTTCTGCTTGATTGTGTTTTCCATTTAATATTTTTAATTCTTGATGGTGTTTTCTATTGTAATGTTTTATTTCTTGATGGTATTTTCCATTTTAGTACTTTAATTTCTTGATGGTGTTTTCCGTTTTCGTTTTCTTGATTTTATGCTTAATTTTAAAACTTTTATTTCATAGTGTAATCGTTATTTAAATTTGTTCATTTACGTGTCTTACATCTTATGTTTTAGCCCCATGTCTTAAACAGTACAATAAACCGAGGACATTTGAATCTCAGTAATCTGGTGATCAACTTATTTGGTGTACAACTTTGTGAATTGACTTCGATTCTAGTAAACGTTCTACTGTTTGAAACATAACTTCATACCTTAATTTTTGATGCAGACTGTTACTTATGCCTTATAACACCCCAAATTTTTTGGAGGCTTGAATGAAATATCACGGCAATTTCTCTTAAATTATCATAAATTAAATCCACTAAATGAGAACTTTTAATTGAAGCATTCTGGTAATAGGAACAATGTGAGTGGATTTCTAATGTTCTCTATCTTTTCTTGAATTGCAAAATCTGCCCGACAGTCCAATTGCTGCGAAAGGAACTATCAACTTTGATGAGATTTTGACTGTAATTTACGAATACTACTTTCAGTTTTTTCCATTACGACATTGAATATTGCAAAGTCTTCATAATTAAATGCACCATCTGCATACTTTATGTAGTATGTTACGTGACCTGTGTTGCTGTGTGGCGTGTACTGGTCGCGCTTCTATGTAGTAAACAAATAAACGTGTATGCGTTACAGTGTGCACTATATTCAACAGATACGAGACTAATTATATAGTTTAATTATTGAAGAGAAATTCTGTCTTCATAGAACATAATTGAACCAACATTATTATATTACAAACAAGATTTATTTCGTATAAATATAGCTTGCTCTAAAAATCAATGAATAAGAATCTATACTACATACAATAAGAGCCGCGGCCGTCCGTCGGTCCGTCGGTCTGACCGAAGCCAGCCTGTAGTGTGTGATGAGCGTATCTGTGATACAAGCTCCAGCCCTATATATTTTGACGGGCCGTGTTCACGTGGCCTTATCAACTCTCGAGAGATTGTATTTTATAATTTTTTACGGCCTTTCTCTCATTTCGCCCTCTTCTTATTTCAAATAAAGGGGGTGGACTCGTGTAAAATAAATTTAAGCCACAAAATGATAGGGAAACGTGGATTAAAAATTAACAGTTGGTCGATGGATTTTACTACTGTATGTGAAATGATACTATCAAGTCTCGATGCCAATGCGAGCTCTAACTCCTCTAAAATAACAAACATTAGCGAGACTCAATATTAAGATTTACTTGCTGCCCTTGAGTTTATGGGAAGAGACATTTCTCACGGTCAAGTTACTAGGCAAACTAACGAGGGATGGTACATATCATCATCTTATGAAGTCAGTACATGTTAATAGTACGACTAATATGAGTTATTTTTAAATATCTATCTATTAAATAAGGGTTATTATTAAATATCTATGGGTCTCAA
Source organism: Morinoia aosen (assembly GCA_030386875.1). Taxonomy (NCBI): domain Eukaryota; kingdom Metazoa; phylum Arthropoda; class Malacostraca; order Amphipoda; family Talitridae; genus Morinoia; species Morinoia aosen. The sequence goes on from CM059568.1 coordinate 51,208,135, forward strand.
CTTCTCAACTTGCTAGGAAAGCTTATATGGAATGTATATATATATATATATATATATATATATATACATAATCTAACGAAGTCAATACGGGTTGATAAACGACTAATGGGTTGTTGTTGAATATCTATACATTTGATAATCAACTTCCTAGGTCAACTTACATGGTAGGGTGCATATCATCTCATGAAGTCAGTACGGGTTGAAAATAGACTAATAAATGTAGTTCATGAATAGCTGTAATATCTAAGGATTGTTGAGGAGATTATTCGTCATAGCATCAAGATTTGATCGTGTCATTTCATTTGGTAAAATCTGTCAATCATTCCTCAATTTTCTTCACACTTTTCGCAATCAATTTACATAACAACTTCATTTTATGAATTTATGTATTGGTTTTTAAAACTTGATTAGTTTTCTTTAAGCAAACTAATATTTACAATTGATGATTCGGTGTAATATCATTCTAAATGATTACTGAAAATTGATAAATATTCTTGTACCATGTGTAAACATTATCATTTGTACCTTAATATCGATTTTAAGCACTTGATTAGTTTTCTTGACGATTCATTTGATGATTCGTTGTAATATCATTCTAAATGATTACTAAAAATTGATCAATATTCTTTTACAATATGTAAACATTATCATTTGTACCTTAATATGGAGCATCTTACGAATTGTGCAGAGTATTAAATTTGTTCATTCGCTGAAAAAACGATAATAACGGGAAAACTTGGCTCTGAAATCTTCATTCAGCTGTAAATATTCAGTCCCAATTTTGCGTCACCTGGCGTTATTGCACAAGAATAGTAAGTGAAGATATTCAAATTCGTCTAGGACACAGAAACTTAATGTTAGACGTTGCAAAAATTTCTTACAATAAACTTTTTGTGTGCCAAGAAATATGAATTGTTACAACACAAGTACATGAACAAATAAGCAAGTGATTAAGTCAGATTGATTCATTTGATCTTAAGTTTGATTATTTTGGTCCTGAGTTAGATCATTATGGTCCTGAATTTGATCAATTTTACTTCGAGTACGTTCAATTTGAACCCAAATTGGATTTATTTTTACTGGATTTCCATTAATTTAAGATTGAGTTTGATTATTTTTAAACGAGAGTTTAATTAATTTGGAGCGAGGAAGCTGTAGTTCGGTGGTAATCGCAGAAACGAGTTTTGGTCCGAGTATTTGGAGGTAGATAAAGGTTATACCCTCACAGCTTTCTGGTTATAACTCTGAAATTTAACATTATTAGGTATATTTAATAAATTTTATCACCTGTCATGCGCTCGTCCACAACTGAAGTGCCCACAATTGCTTTGAATTTGACGGTAAATTTATTTTGCTACCGTTTTTGAGAGGGTTTACAGTTAATGTATTCTGCTGTAGGCACTCACCGCACCACCCCAATGGGGCTGCAGATTTTTACGCTCTCTCACTCACGGGACCTCCGATCGTAACCATCGTTTTTTCAGTTCCCTAGAACAGAGGTTATCGACTTTGTTTTTCGCCCTGCATCCCTAAAAAAATTTCATTCGAACCACGAACCCCCTGAATTAAAAATACCAACATATAGGAAATTCCATTTCATTTACCTGGACTTTGTTTTACATCCATTGGAATATCGTCTCGCCCCCCAGGCTGTGAACTCCTGCTCTTGAACGTTTAATTTTTGACTCACTTATTTATAAATTTCATTTTTCGAAATGAGAAAGTATAAATCTGTTTTAGATGTTAAAGATCTATTATTTCCACTCAGCGATTTTCTCTTTGAAAGTTTCATGTGAATGACTTCCAAGGCGAAATTTTAATTCTTTGCTCTTAAGTTCAATTTTTTCAGAGTACAGGACATTAGAGAATCAAATCCTTACAAAGCGTATCCTATCCAGTCAAAATATCAAAGTCTTGTGCCTTAAAGGAAGTTCATTGTGTTCAACTGAGGCTCGAATAAGCTTTCCTTAGGATGACATAAATTTCTAAACCTAAATGTGCTCCATTTCTTTACCCCGTTTTGGCCTGCGTTAATTCGACTAAGCAGAAAAGTCACAATAAATATATAAGGTCTTGCTGGTATATTTTGTTGGTGGCCTCGTCCCCTGTGACACTCAGAATGTTGATTTGTATCTGAAAAACTCATTTAAAAGGAAACAAACTTTCGATTTTTAATTGCAGTTCCATCTCATCGATCGAAATTCTTCCAAACATTTTCGGAACCGAATATATATGGTTATGTATGTATATAAATTGTTGATTATATAAACGCCTTTCACGGACGAATAAGATTAGTATTTAACCAAAAAAAAAGCATTCTCAATGGCTAGGGAACATAAAAACGAATTCCAAATTAAGAATGAAAGTTTGCAATATTAATGTTCTGTTCAGGAATTCTATTTACGCAGTGTGTGTGACACTAAAACTAAAATTCAAATGTGCACCATGGTACGGGTATAAAAATTAATAATTTATTTCTAATTTGCGTAGATAATTTACCTCATAGTAATGACAATAAACTTTCGCACAGACAAACCAAGAAATGAACAAAAAATTGCGAGTTCATTTTTTTGAGGGGATAGGCTAAAAACATGTAAACATAGTTTTTCAAACATAAAGCATAAGACATAGTTTGAGCTACACGAAGAGGAGCTCTTTAACATATTTTCAACGCAAACACACGTTATGCGGTAGACGCAAATGATTATTTCAGATGCTTAGTATTTTCACATAAAATGCAAGAATTGAAGGAACACCAAGAAAATGTTCTCGTTCAAATGAAATCTTGTGACATAAACTCCACGATGTTATTTGTATGAATTGTGATAAGCGAATGGAAAATTGAATCGTATTAAAAAGTTGTTCGGTATCCTTCATAAATTGACAAAACTTCTTTTGGATGCTCGTAATGAGCATGACATGACTCCATCATTTAGAATAGTTTTTCTCCATCTGTAGTTAGGTAGAATAGTTCTCCGTCAATATCATAATTCCATCCGAATCGTGGATAGATTGTAGAGTGTCGCCCTGCGCAACTCCCATGGCAAGTCGCCACCATGCAGCTTCCTTTGCAGCGATAAGAACTCAAAATGAGTAGACAATTTCTATCAGAATTTCGATAACTTCGTGGTGTGTGTGTGAACGTACCACGTGATAACGCCGGGACGAACCTCCTCGCTCCAGATGACTCACAACTAAAAGTTGATATGCACAAAACGGAGAGAAATTCAAGATGATACCTAGAATATTTTTACCAGGCTCACCCAAAAATTGGGGTGGCCTCAAAACAGGGTTACCATTGCATCATTTCATGACAGAGAAAGAGCAGTGTTTTCTATGAGCAACAGTTTTGAATAAACTGCACAAAAGTACCGAAGGCAATTGCCTGAGTGGATTGTTGGATTTTTCTAAACTACAAATTGATTTACAATATGATTTTTAGGTAAAGTAAACGAGCAGCAGGCGATTTTAGGTTGCACAGCAACTGGGCTTGCTTTAGCTGTGCTCTAATTTCTATACAAAGAAATATACTCCGTGGAGCGGTGTCATCCCATGAACGATTTTTGAATAAACTTTTACGAGGGCATAAATAACACATAAACAACACTATTATTTTAGAATTACTATGCTCCACATAAGAACACCTAATGTACCACTCAGATCAATAGCTCCAAATCATTGAAAATGTTTCCCAGTTTATACAGCTTCAATGCACTGTAAAATAAGTCCATTCACGATGAACGTACTGATCAATTACTACCTTTGATTAATTTAAATCCTGTGAAGAAAAGAGTTCCGGGGAGAAAAGTACGATTATAGCAGCAATTAAATTCGGAGGGAGATCCGTTATTATGATGTATTGTAACTCGAAGTTTTGTACAAGTTGGAACACACCTAAATACAGTACGCACGTACGCACCAGTAACTCACCTATGCTAATGCAGTACAGTATGTATATTAAAGTCATAAGCTAGAACATAACAAGACACTTCAGCGCCATGGAAACACAACAAGGATAAAAAGCACGTGGAATAAATAAATACAAAATACAGGGATTTTTAATGACTCACCGATTTATGTGAGGTTGCGTCGCATCCACGTAACGTCGTAGGTCGGCACCGAGGTCAACACAGGCCTCTCTGTGTAATCAAAAACGATCAGAATATTCTACGATTCTGTCTTCTAATTCTGAGCAGGATATAAAACTTAAAAGTTAAATAACAGTGTAAATTCTCAATTGAATGAATACATGCTTTTGAACTGTTCAACGCAATACGTTTCCAATCGTACTTGCGTATTGAGAGCAGTAGTTCTTTCAGTTCTTACAGCATTCTTGGCTCTTTGACTAAACCACAAAGAGAATGAGAGAGACATTCTCTGTCATTTTCTGAAATACCCAATTGAAAATTATCGCCCTTTAAGGATAGTAAATTAGTCGTAAGAGGTCAAAAACGGCACAAAAAGGCCAAAAATCACGACTTCAAACCGACTCCTTCCTATACTTGGCCTATTAGGGCTTGAAAAGGGCCCTTCATTCAAATGGCCTTTTATAAGTCAAGTCAATGGCTGTTTTCGGGCTCATTCGGGTCGTTTAAAGTCGTTTTCAAGCCTTTTTCGACAACCTCTAGCCTCGTTCAAGTAGTAGAGAAGCCCAAAATGGCCGTTGCCTTAGCCGTTTCGATGCCCAGAAATAGCCGTTTAACAGGGCTTAAAGTAAGAGACATTTGCACTGAAAAGGGCTAATTTACTGCTTGAAAACGACTATCTCTTGGCTTATAACTGCATGAAAACGCTCTGTAAAAGGCTCAGAATTTCAATTGGGTAGTATCTTGAGAGCGAGTATGGTAGCATCTTGGTAGTATCTTGGAGAATGAGGCAAGAGTGAAGGATACAAATGGTAGGCTGCTAGTGGAGAGTTGTGATGTGAGAAAGAGATGGGCGGAGTATTTTGAGGAACTGCTGAACGTGAGGGATGATAGGATTGCGAGAGTAGTAGCTGTTGGAAGTGATGTTAGAATGCCTGTGTTTGGTGAAGTGAATAGAAGTCGAATAAGAAGTGCAGAGGTGAGATGTGCGTTGGATGAAATGAAAAATGGGAAAGCTCCAGGTTTGGATGGCTGCACGGTTGAATGTCTAAAGAAAGGAGGAAATGTGGTTATAGAATGGTTGGTGCGTTTATTAAATGTGTGTTTCGAGGCTAGTAAAGTGCCGGTTGATTGGAGTAGCGCGTGCGTAGTTCCGTTGTACAAGGGGAAAGGTGACAGGTATGAGTGCAGTAATTCTAGGGGTATAAGTCTACTGAGTGTCGTTGGGTAGCTGTATGGAAGAGTGTTAATTGGAAGAGTGAGAGTGTTGACGGATCGTGTGCTTGCTGAAGAACAGTGTGGTTTAAGGTGTGGTAGAGGTTGTGTGGATCAAATGTTTGCTGTGAGGCAGGTGAATGAAAAATACTTGTTAAAGGGAAAGGATGTATATTGGGCATTTATGGATCTAGAGAAGGCGTATGACAGAGTGGATCGCGAGGCTTTATGGCAAGTGGTAAGTTTGTATGGAGTGGGTGGGAGACTGTTGAATGCGATCAAGAGTTTCTACATTGATAGCAGAGCATGTGTGAGAGTAGGGAATGAGGTGAGTGAATGGTTCCCAGTTGTGACAGGTGTGAGACAGGGATGTGTGATGTCGCCGTGGTTGTTTAATTTGTTTATGGATGGTGTGGTGAGAGAAGTGAATGCCAGAGTGTTGGGAAAAGGTGCGCAATTGGTGGGACGAAATGGTATATATTGAGAAGTGTGTTAGCTGTTGTTTGCAGATGATACAGCGCTTGTGGCTGATTCAGAGGAAAAACTGAGGAGACTGGTTACAGAGTTTGGTAGAGTGTGCGAAAGGCGGAAATTGAGGGTAGATGTAAATAAAAATAAGGTGATGAGATGTTCAAGAGGTGGAGTGTTTGGAACTTTGGATGTGAGGTTGAATGGGGAAGTTTTAGAGGAGGTAGAGCATTTTAGGTACCTCGGGTCGGATGTGACTGTCAAGGATAGTATGGAAGTAGAAGTGAAGCATCGAGTGAGTGAAGGTTGTAAGACATTGGGTGCAATGAGGAAAGTTTTTGAATGCAGGAGTTTGAGTATGAATGCTAAGAGGGGACTGTATGAAAGTTTGATTGTGCCAGTTTTGTTGTATGGAGCAGAGTCCTGGGGGTTGAGAGCAGCTGAGAGGAGGAAGTTGGATGTGTTTGAGATGAAATGTTTGAGGAGCACGTATGGAGTAACTAGAAGAGATAGGATCAGGAATGAGTTGGTTAGGGAGCAGACGGGTGTTATCAAAAAGTTGAGCAGGCGAGTGGATGAAAGAGTGCTTGGATGGTTTGGGCATGTAGAAAGAATGAATGTTGAGCGGCTGGTGAAAAAGATATATGTGTCGGAAGTGAGTGGTCTTCGAGCGCGAGGTAGACCACGGATGAGTTGGATGGATGGGGTGCGACGTGCTTTGTATGAGAGGGGTCTGACTGTGGACGTGGCGAGAGGGATGGCTGCGGACAGAAGTGAGTGGGGGCAGTGTATAAGGAGGTAATTTTATTTTTGACGCGTTACTGGAAGCTGCCCGCGTGTGATGGGGTTGACCTGTCATGTGCGGGGGAGGGGCTGCACTCAATGATGCGGTCGGGGTAAACCAGCTGTTGCTGTCGGGCCTGACTGTGGAAGGTGGTTGTGCTGGGCTGCTGCTGATCCTGGCCTCTCTCGCCTCCTAGTGACTAAGTGTGGTGATTGTGGCCTGCTGTCGGCTACCCTTCCATGGGGAGGATAAGCCCGGTATATGTATGTATGTAGTATCTTGAGAGCGATTCACTGATTCAGTTTTATTCACCAGAAAATCTATACTATAATAAGAGGAGTGAGTGTCTGTCTGTCTGCCGAAAGAGTGTGATGAGCGTATCTGTGATACAAGCTTCATCAGCTCCCACAATTTCCAGTGTGTTAATTCATCAGATTCGAGTATGAATGAATATCACGTGAATTTTTCGGAAATAGGAACTTGTGTCATGTGATTTGTCAAACATTATTATACATTTTGGACGGGCCGTGTGCACTCTGCATCGTCAACTGTAGAGAGATTTATTTTTTTATTTCTTACGCCCTTTCTTTCATTTCGCCTTCTTTCTTATTTCAAATAAAGGGGGGTAGACTGGTAGTTATAAAATGCGTCCAAAGTACACAAGTAAGGCCTCTGGTGTGCATGACTCATTGCGCGATAGCAGCGATGGATACAGCACCACAAATAGACTTACACCGATGGCTCAGCGAAACGTGCGAACACAGAAGCCGAGAAACAATGAGTTCTGACAAATTGTGCAGAAATGAAACAAATACCGGGTTTAAACCGGTCAAGATTGACATAATAAGCTCTTGAAATTTCAGAATATTCCAAAATGCCATCTTGAAATTCATAAACTCCCACTAAATAGTCTAGTGTTATGCAATAATTGAAAAAAATTTGATTCAACTTAACATTTCACCAATAATTCTATGATTTTGTCAACATGGGATAAATGCTAGAGACTTCCTTTCTTTATTAAAACTAAGAGAATCAAAATCTTTCTAAGAAAATTTTTCCATTTTAACCTTAGGTTTTGATGCTCAAAATTGAAATAAACATGGTAAGTGATGAGAAATGGTGCAGCCAAAGCACAGATATTATTTAAATGTTGAAAAAACTTAGCCCATCTTGCGTGAGGCCGCTGAGGAGGCAAAACAATTCGTATCTGAAATAACAAAACTGAGCACAGGAGATAAAAGATTTCTCGAACCTCTTGAGTATGCACGCACAGATGCAAAATTGCCTTGAAACAAAATTATCATGGGTACAAACACCAGTTTTATTAGGTAGAAGTGTAAATTTTCCTTAACAATTCAACTTCATATCTGAGTTTAAAGCTGTTCTGTGCCACGTCTTTTGTTGAATAATGCAAAGAAGTTGGGTACAGCTAGGCCTGTGTGTGGAAGTACTTGTGCCTAGTGAGAGTTAATTAGCGTATCATACTTACTACAGAATGTAGGTAGTAACAGTATTCATACGTCTCAGTAATATCACGACACTAATTTTCGCAGTGTACAAAATGTGTGAAAATCTTGACAATTGCCAGTAACGATATGCGATGCAGGTTTAGACTGTTAGCCTTGTACCATACACGACAAATGTTGTTAGAGTGCAAAATGGACAACGCTAGCCAATTAGTTTCAATGTAATATTCAGTTTTTTCTTCTGCGTCACAAATCTTTTTCCTTTTTCAATTTATATCGAGTATCTAAGTGTGCACAACTTATTTTCTTGCGTTTAAACATTACGTTAATAAAACACCACTTTCCCCTTTGTCTGATTCAACCTTACACACGTAAAGCATTATCCCATTAGGCGTGATGTCATCAACGAAACATTATTCTACTCGACTTGATTATTCCTATCGCATTTTTTATGAAAAATAGGTGGTGAGTTCAGCCGACTTTTCCCTGTGAAATATTCTGATTTGAAGACAATATACTATCCTTATGACTCCACTCAGGCCCGTGAGAAAACCTCTTAGGGAATTCCCATAAACAACTTTATCGAGAGCTCCCACCTGTTTTTATCGTCTTGCGTTGTGTATAAAAGCAGAAGTGCGTTGCTGCGTTGTTGTCGGTCGTAAGCTGAAGTCATCCAAAATGAAACTGCCTGTTACTTTACTTTTGGTCGTGTTGGCCTCCGCCTCAGCATCTCCTGTTTCGCAAGGTCAGTAATGCTCAACATCAAGGTTTTCAATTTTTCTAGCCCACAAATCATGTTAAAATTAGTTGGTTAGTAACCGATTACATTATCTTATATAGTTATTGTGTAAAATATGAAACGAATATTAAGATGCACAGCTAGTGAAGCCATTAAAAGTTCGTTTTAGTGAAGCCACAATTGCGGGGTGACTATAGGCTAAGTAAGGTGCGATATTGTGAGTGGGGGCCAATTGACAGAATTACTTTGAGTCCGACTCCTCCATTTTGGGTGGATCAGCAAATTTTCAGTCGAATTTCATTCAATGAAAACAACTTGCAATGCAAAGCAGAATTCCGCTGGCACCACATAGCATTCAATTATCTGTTCAGTGTCTTGGTGACATCTACTTTTGTAATTATAGCTAGTGGGTTCTTGCTTGTACAATACAGGGTGTCCCAAACAATTTACTCTCTTTTGACAGCTTCTCGATGTAGGTTTTAATTGATATAAATATGAGTCAAATGATATGAATCAGAGAGAAAAATTAATTTTTGAAATCAAATGCCATAAGTGAAAACTTAATTGCACTTGACAATAAAAGTCCACAAGTAATCGTCAATCAAAGAATACGTAAATTAAGGATAATTAAATAAATAAGTAATTTGCATATATTGTACTTTAAAAAAGTACATTTTTCTGACAACCTGTACATGTGGTTAACGTATCTCTTTTTTTCAGAGGACACGAAGGTGGCGCCAGGGTTCACGCGCGTGTACACCAGTTACAACTACGGTGGCATCTATACCGAATTCTTTGACTACGCTCCCGACCTCAGCGTGGTCGGCTTCGACAACTACATCAGGAGCGTCTGTCAAACTGGCGTGTGAGTTGTGCTTCTTTAGCGCCTTGTCTTACGGGTAACTGTGCTTTGAAGGATGCTTCATTCCAAACAGCCTGATGTATATCTTCTCGGACATTGTTTTTTCAAATGATTTATAATTAACACCAGGATGCAATGACGGTTAGCTCCGGTGAAGCTGGCAACCACTTCCAACACCCGGGTAGAGTGGAGAACTATGGGTGAGTTCTCCCTTTCCCGACGGGAATAAACACTGGGGGGTACTGTCGGGATTCGAACTGACGACACGTTCCCGTGAAGGGAGCGTTCTTAACCACTCGGTCACGGGGATCTTAAGGTACACAAGGGCAGTGAAGGGTACATATGTGCAGTAACACGGAGTAAATACAATACACAGTGACATAGAGTAACTACTCTATTCAAAATTAAACTTGTCTAATGTAGTCATAGTTTAGAAAACTTGACTAGAAAGAGCCAATGTGACTCAGTAGACAATATCAATTACAATATTTGACTTTCCTGATAACTTAGATATTGATTCTTAAGGCGTCAAATTTAGTTCCCTGTTTACAAAATCGCTTCTGATGTGTTGTAGCGTCGTAATTTTGTCGGCAGGATCATTTAATTTTTATTAAAGCTCTTCTAAAGTCGTTTTCTTTTTTGAATAAAAAATTATTGAATTGGTAACTATGATAAAAATAAGAATTTTTCGTATTTTCGAACGTGATTTCGTAGTTACTGTTCAAACTATTATCATTCAAAATTTATATTGTAACGAGCTATATCAAGCAAGAGTGAAAAATTGAACTTTTATCATCATAATGACTTTAAAGAATGAAAATATTAATTTTAAATTGACAATGTTTTGCAAACGGAGAAGTTGTCACCACAGTGATCCAAAAGTTCACAAACTCTTTTATTAAATGAATTGTAATTTTTCCTTGATTTTTCCTTACATCAAAATAAGTTTGATGTATTCAACAATTTGTATTACTTATTCAAAAAATGTATAAACTGATACTCAATGTAACAACCAACACATCTTTTGCCATCAATTTGTCTCTGTTGAAAAAACAGAATTTTTCATATGCATTTGTTTCCCTTATGAATAACTCGAGGCAGATTTATCCCAAGCCATGGTAATATTTTTCTAACTCCATCGAACAATTTGTCTTTCTAATAGAAACTATCCTGTAAATGAATTTCTTTTCTCTGTGAATGTGTCTTTTTTACAGCTGGATGTGAAGAAGAAGCTTAAAAATTATTTCAGAGAAGTATACAGACATTTTTGTACAAAATTCAATGCAATTTTTTCTGACATAATCTACTGCATTCCAAAAATTTTGTATGTGATAGAAATACTGAATATTCGTTTCAATAATACTGGGGCATAACAATAACCATGCCATATCTAAGAACTGACGTAGACCTATAACCATGATGTGTCAGATCAATATACGAATGATTCTTTCAAAGCTGCACGAATATACACATGTTTAAACTAGTTCAATCTTGAAATAAGGACAGAATTAAAACTTTTTTCAACTTTACGTACGATAAAAAGTCATTTCACACACCTGTATACTCATATTACAAATTAAGAGTTCCTCTAAAATTCTGTTCTTGTTTCAACATTTCCAACAGCGGAAATTGCTTAACATGATCCACTTTTAATCTTTATTATATTTTTTCAGGCATGCACGAGATAATTCTTCCTTGCTATTTCATTTATCGTTAGAAGAGTGAGAGAGTGGATGGATTTGAACATTAGACCCCATTTACCTCAAGTAATGAACGAAGATTACCGTCAGAAAATTTTTACCGAAAGTCTCAATCATCCTTGATCATGTGCAGTTTGTAGCAAAGCTTTCTGAATTTCCACTGTGATGCAGCAACCTGCTTTCGCACGAGATGCATTAACCTGCCTTTGCTCAGGTGGTTTTACTACGAACAAGTTGATTACAACCAGTCACCAGGCAACGTCTACTGGGTTCATGGCGTTGAGATCTGCGCTAACTTCCCTTTGGACTTCATTGACCAGGTGAGCGACGCACTCTGCTGATTGGATCGAAAAATTGAAGAACGGGGACGAGAATTTGTCAAAAAGTTGTACCGTAGATGAATTCATAAGAACCTACCTTAGGTTGATTCACAGGGACAAAGGCGAAAGAATTTCATGAATGGACGAAAAATACTCGAGGCGGTGTAATTAACCAGATTATCAAAATTTTCCGAGTAGAAGAGACTGCACAGTAAGGTAGGTGATTACCTCCTTCGAGAAGTTTGCTCTTCGAATTAGGTACAAGATGTGTTTTCTGAATTAATTTCAAACGGAGCTTCAGACAGGTTGAATCTGGAATTTATCAATGAGAGGATCAATAGGAAAATTCAACATGATTAAATTTATATAAAAGATTGTAGAAAGGAGCCTAAATTTTAATAGTCTCAGCTTCTCGAGAATTGTTTGTTTACATTATGATGGATTATGATGAGCCTCTTTACTTAAGCTGAACTTTTCATACAGACCTTTTCATTATATAATACTTACAAGCTGTAATTTATTTCATGGATTGACCCATTCTAAAAATGAAAAAATCCTATAAAAATCTGCATGGCTTTATTTTCCACTGAAGTGTACGATATGCTCAAATTGGTTTCATGTATTTCCCGCCAAGACCATATGAGTTTCGCTCGAGTTACCATACAGTCCTAACTGAACCAATTTGACGCACTTTATGCGCACAACAAAACTGCGAAGTAAACTAGTAACCACATTGAATTTCCAAGAAGATCAAGAAAAATGGCGCGTCCCGTCTTGGGATGAATGGAAAACATGGACTCAGATCAGAAAGCTTTCTCTAAAATCAGCTTACTTTCACTCAGATCAGATTAATTCCACTCAAATCAGATAAATCTCACCCAGATCAGATTAATTTCCTTTAGATCACTTTCACTCAAATCAAATGACTGATGTATCAAAACCACAATTTCACGGAGGGTTCCCCAAAATTGTTAGTGAAAAATTTTTGAGAAATTTTATGACCACAAGCCCTGATGAAGTTTTCTCTGATACAGACCTCCTCCTTGCGGTTCGGCGACAGCCCGTACGGACTCAACCGAGACTGCTTCAGGCTGTACCAGGGCGAGCTCTTCACCGGCTACGAGTACGGCAACTCCATTAGCTCTCCTTCCTTGGACATTTTAGACGCCGACGGATCTTCTCTCGTGATCACAGGAGTCTCTCCGTGGACCTTTTACACGTGTGTAGTTTTCGTGAAATAGAATCATCATTGTCATCGTTGAATATCTAGGCTGTCAAATATATCTCAGGACATAAGAAACATCTCAGGAAATCAGAAACATCTCAGGACATCATTAAAATTTCAGGATATTATAACCATCTCAGGACATCATAAATATCACAGCCATCAACTACGTAGGCTGGATCCTCTCTCATTATCTGTGTATTTTCTTCCCGCACTTTCCTCACGCGTGCTGCCATTTGTAAATTGCGAATATCGATGGGCCTTCTTAAACTATTTGATGGGTAAAAGAGTGCTTCTAAAATTATTTCGGGATCGGGAGGGAACGAATGGGTTATTATTAACCAGTAAAAATTGAGGAAGAATATTTTTATATTAAGAGCTGAACGTGTCAAGGACCTATCATTTATTTTATTTCTTCATCTATTCGATGAACATTGATATAGAACTGTAAGAGTCGGGTTTTTCTTCCGCTCTTTCTTATAATGAGAATTAATAACGATAGCGTACTGCCACCACCGGGCGAGCCCGGAACTAAATTGGAGATTAATAACGTTAGTTTCCGATTGTCAATTGAGTACTTAGCTGGGGTGGCGTTAGCGCGTATACGGGAGCTTTTACGACCACCCCTATTCAGATATATAAACTTTTGGTAACGTGCGTATTTATTGGTAGCAATGGCGGCGGTTGGCGCGTGTTTCAGGCGCTAGTTTCTGAGAGAGATGAGAGGTAAGGGACGACTCCTGACGCGTTTTCTCATTTATTTTGCAAGACTGGAAGGACGGCACAAGTGCGGCGATTATGAAAGTCCCACATAAATACCCGAGGGTTAACCCCACATACTGACCTACTCAGGAGACAATATTGACATATGCTAACAAGGAATCGACAACTCGAGCTCAGGGAATATTTTGCATATATTCACTCACGATATCACCGGGTGTTTAGCAGACACCCTACTCCAACCACTGAGCGTGTACAGACACTCGACACACGAGCCAACGAAACACGAGCCCGGGGGGTGTTCTGCAATCACCGAAAGGCTGAGCCAAGGTAAGCGTATAGCAAACGCTTGAAATCATGCGCCCTCACACAAGTCAATGGATTTCGTCGAACACGGTCTCGAAATTCAACTATTGAAGATATGGGCTTTTACTATCAACTCAAATTCCTAAGTATCCAAACCGGTTGTTCGTCGTACTCCCAAACTGAACTCTAGGACGTCCGTTCACGACCACGGCTCCCTACCCGCTCTCGACGACGGCTACTCGCGAAGTGCCCTCCGCTCGTCCGACACGACTCCGGCTCGGACAGTCCTCACCCCTCCCAAAGGGAAGGGGGGTCACCGCACGAGCCGGGCAGCGACGGGGCGAGAGGGTTCTGAGCTTCGCCTCCCTCCACCCAACCGGGGTGCGGTTGGGGGAGAGGGGTCGGGTCTCATGCCCCTGCCCGCCCCCCCCGCTACGGCACATTAAATAAAGGTCGACCGTGACAGCACGCTAGCCGTCGTTTTATATATATTTCCAAGAACTTATAGTGCCCTTGACCAATCTACGTGGTCGCGCTCTACGAGTCCTGCGTCGTCTTTATGACGGAGTGACCGCCGCAGCCCAAGCACATCCAATTATTAAATTTACTATGGCAGTCTTTCGTAGTGAGAACGTCTCTCTTATATCTTTCCCAAGACCATAGCACGAAAGCCGGTCGTTATTTATGACCCGTGTAATCTGAGATCCAGCCTTATGATAAAATATATTCTTTTCGCTCAGCAATGCCCACGATAAAGCTGGGATGAATCTGACTTCGTACCCTGACTTTATACACCCTTCCCCCACTACGCAAAAGAAATTATGTAATAATTTCTTTTTCTATGTCTTGGCCTCAATGTATTTCTTACCCGACTGGCGAACACTGATACAACCTGACATCAAATCACAATGCAACACAATACCACATGACATCAATTACAATATCACAAAAAAAAAACTAGGACGGCGACCACCACTCGCTCGCCTATGCTTCGGCCATTTTCACATAATATTGGTCCCTTCGGGACTGGCGAGGCGAGCTCTTCGGCCTCCGGCATTGTCGTCGTCTGCTTCGGGACGAAGTGGACAATGAGCGCTCGACCCTCCAGGGTCGCGGCCGCCCGCCCCCAGTCCGTCTCGGCCGAGACGGTCGCCAGACTCCCGTCTGGTAGCCACAGCGACGTCTCGTAGTTGCGCGCTGCGACGTATGTCCCGAGCTGGCGCACCACTTCGCTTGGTCTCCGTCTCCGCCCTCGGTGCATGTACGTCGCCGTTTCCTACGGCACACGGTCGGGCATTAATTTTGTTACATGGGTTAGACATCAATATAGAGCCTATTTTCAAAAATTTTTCCTTTCTTCGCCTCATAATGAGCGCGTATGTTACATGATGACTGATATATGATTTTGGGATTCGTGAACCTAACAAGTCCTAGCAGACTTGAATGACTAAGTCTCCACACTCCTGCACACTATACGGCTCATACTCCTGCACACGTTACAGCACATACTCCTGCACACGTTACAGCACATACTCCTGCACACGACATAGCACCCACTCTGACAACACACGCACATTCTTTTATTCTTTGTGGTGCAGGTCCTTATGATTAAATGATGGATGAATTTTCCTGATTCCTATTCTTTCCGTGTCAGCTGACTGTTTTTTTTCCGTTATTGAATGGCATTTGCTAATCTCTCGTGAAAAGCAGCCTAGATTTTCGTATCGTTTGCAATACTCAGGCGTCCCTTGTTTGCAATATATTTTATGTACCAGTCGCACACGACTTATCTTTTTTTAATCTTCAAATCTCATGGTATCGGTAACCGCTGCGATGCCTCAAGCATTGCGCACATATCTCTGGACATGCTAAAAAAAATCCCTCGGTCATGCTTCCCGTGCTCTCCCTTATCCGCTCGTCAGCAGACCAGATATTTATAACACTATCCACAGTTCACGCCCGTGTTTCCTACGCGCAGGGGTATTCCCGATCTTACCATTTCCGAATGCCTCTCCGTCTCTCTTACGCGACCGCAGTTCCGGTCCGTCTGCTACTTCCGTTCTGTTGGATGCCGCTGTGGTGCTGGTTTATGCACCGCGCACACGCCTGCACCTCGCTCGCTGTCGCCTTCCTGAAAATCTTCAAAATAACCTTAGTACATTTATCATTAAATATTTCAGCTCTAGCGTCGGTTTGGTGCTGTTCACGCTCTGCTTTCGCAGCACAGGAGCCGTCCATCTCTGTTATCTATATTCTTTTTGCTCATCTCTATTTATTTTTTCTCTCATCTATCTCGTAATTAGCATCGCACCCGAATCTCTGTGCGCTTCTCTCTGTTCAGACTGCCTTCTCCAATCTCCGGCGTGACGCCGCTCATATTACATGTGTGCCAGCGTGGAACGCATCTCAAGTTTTATGGTCCGTCTGTGGCTGTATTGTCTCGTGGCTTACGCCTCGAGTCTCTGCCTCGCAAGTGCTCGTCCAGCCTGCCTTCCCACTAACTACGTTATTATTAAAGAGCAGTATTTGCTGCTTATACTATGTCCGTAATGGGAGTTGATTAAATATAGTGTATCGGTATAAGTTCTGCACAGCTCTCAGGGGTTCTGCTATTCGAGCCGTTATTATCGGTCTCTAATCAATTCCGGCTCAGGTTTCTTTCTTCGAAATGGAGCAAGACTCATCCCCAGATAATTTCAACTCGCCGTCTCTCTTCTGAGCGACTGCATTGTGCCTATTGGTCTTTGTCTTAAACATCATTTAAAGCAATAAAATTTTTAAATTTTTCCTCCCCTCCGACGATACAGTAAAATTCCTTTACAAGGAATTTTTCACCCTAAACAGCACAATGCACAATAAGGATAACTCTACTTCCCATCCCAGTTGCGAATTTGCAAATCTACACCTGAAAGGCAATGGTTTATTAGTGCGTATAACTAGTTATTTCTCAGGCTACTCAAAAAAAAACTTCGTCCTCTCAGTTGTAACCTACTAGTTATGAGAGGACTAAAGAGCCGTACCCACTCTTGGCCGTATTCTGTGCAGGAACCTCTGCTGCGGCTGTGCTATACTTATATTTTAATACTGTCTAATTATATCTCTGCCTAGACGGCTAGTTTCCTTCGAAATCCCTCTTCGTTCCTTATACATCTCAAACGACTGACCAGCAATCAAATTCCTATTTCGATGTGAAGTCATTATATCTAAGTTTTAATCTCGTCATTCAAAACTGCGCAGCCAGCACGATACACTTTTCCTAGTGCGTTATCATAATTTGTATGCCGCGTCTCTACTCGTATTTCCCAGGCCCGGACTGAGTTCCTTTATGCCTCTCGATTTTATGACTCGTCCTGTGCCGGCTCTACAGCTCTGCGCTCAGTCGCTCGTGCTGGCTGCTAGCATTCCTAAAGTTATTTGCCTAGCAGTCGACTACTCAGAAATTTTCCTGCCAACCTAGTTGTTTCTAAGCTATTCTGTAAAGGAATTAAATTAGTGCTTATATACTACTTATTTTGCTAGGTTTAATCTGAAAAGAAAATTAGATTATTCAGCTTATCTACCTACTTATTTACTAGGTTAAATCTGAAAAGAAAATTAGATTATTCAGCTTATCTACCTACTTATTTACTAGGTTAAATCTGAAAAGAAAATTAGATTATTCAGCTTATCTACCTCTCTACTTGTTACATAGTAGTTTTGCTCATGTTATCTTCTCTTCTACTCCTCTACTCTTCTACCGGACCGGCGGATCTTAGAGCGTAAGGACGTCTAGCTGCCGGGGTGGGTAGGGGTGAGGGTGCTTCAGGCCTTGTTACATAGATGTCGTCATCGCTGCTCTCCGAATCGCTATCTTCGTGCAGTTCCTTGGTGACGTGCTCGACGCTCCTCCCCTTGCCGCTGGGACGCTCGTCTCGTATTACGAGAGCCTCCTCTGGTTTAAATGACGCGGGCTTCAGTCGATTTCTGTGTACCGTTATCTCCTGCCGGCGGCCGTGGACTTGTCGTATTACGACGTTCATCGGTGTTGGAAGGGCCTGAACCCTGTACGGGCCTAACCAATTAGGTCGGAATTTCCCCATCGCCTTGTTCCTTCCTGCTGTATTCCGTAGGAATACACAATCGCCGACTCTAAGTTCCTTATCTCTCACGCGCTGATATCTCACATTTTTGTCATGTGCACTTCGGCTTGCTGACATCGCGTTTTCGAACGCAATTTGCAATCTGGCAAAAGCGGCGTGAGGAAAGTTCTCCTCTACAGCATAGTTTAGTATCCTGGGCTGCAGAATATCGGACAGTGGCAAAGGAGCGTCGCGTCCATGGAACAAGAAGTACGGTGTGTTGTCTACCGAGGCATGATACGAACAGTTTAGGGCGAGCGTGGCGAAAGGTAGCTGCTCGTCCCATGATGTGAGATCCTTCTCTACTGTTGTGGCCAACGTTGTCTTTATTAGCTTGTTGAAGGCTTCCGTCATACCGTTACTGGCTGGATGGAAGGCCGTGGTGAAATGCAACTTGGACTTTAAAATGCGGCACATTTCTTGGAAATTTTTTCACATTTCACATTTCTTGTCACCTGGTGCATGATTTCGAATGCGATCATTCCCACAGTTCAAAATGGTTGAGGGACCACAAGTTCATGATGTGTGGGATCAGAAGGTCACAGATTTCATGTCCTTAAACCAGATTAAGATGAAACAATGAATGTACGTAGGTAAACTTTGGGTTTTTGCACAGACTGCATCGCAAAAATTTCTTTTGTGTGCGTAGGATGTTACGACTCTTTTATAACGCAAAAACAAAGGATGTTTCTCATTTCATTGGCAGTTGGTGTTCCGCTAGTAGACGCCACGACTCTTTTATAATGCAAAAACGAAGGCTGTTTCTCAATTCAAAGGCAGATGATGATTCATTGGCAGATGTAACGATTCTTTTATATTATAAAAAAGAATGATGTTTCGTATTTTATAGGAAGTTTATTTATGAACATAGGCAAAGTGAACATTTTTTTAGACAGTTTATTTATTTTTCGTTCCCACAGCGGCACTGATTTCACCGGGGCGTCTGTGTGCGTGTATCCCAGCACTGACCACGATGTGGGCGTTGACGGCACCGTGCTCGACTACGGACTCTACATTACGGTACGTTGAAATTAAGCACGCGTGAATTAATGAATGACCCTGATCAAAATTCGCGGCAATAATTTTTCGTTCAGGTTATTGATTGAAAAACGGAAACGTTTAATTATTCTTACATACCAAATGATCCAATCAACAAATCTTGATGAAAATAAGCCCATATCCTGTGGACATATGAAGTTACGGATTGCAAAATATCAACATGGAGTTATTCCCACTCAAAAAGAAAAGGAAGCAGTTCTTCGAATACATATTTAGAAACACGGTAGCAAATCTGGACGGAAATTAATGCACATCGTGCAAAAATATCGCCCTGTTTCATTCACAAAAGCATTTGATGCCCGTTCATGACTCCGATCATCATGTCACTTTGTCTTTCGTTCAGATGGCGGAGATTGGCGTGCCCGATAACTCCATTCGCTCGGTGAGGAAAGGTTGCTTCAGCGAGAAGGTTGTCAGGGGGCAACCCCTCGAAGCTCTGCACCGCAGCTCCAATGGTGCTATGGGGGTCCTCAAGGCAGGCAACTGAAAAAAGAAAAGAAACAAAGGAAGAGCAGTTTATTTCCAGTAGAATTGAAACATGAAATGTTTAGCATTGGTTTTTAAAATATCTTATCAGTAACATCCTTAGTTGATAATTACACCTCGGTACGTAATACCCATGTAAAATGTGGAAACAGAAAATAATTGACAGAAAAGCGCAACAAAAATGGAGGACGGTCGAGCGAAGTCTGCTCGCACGGAGATGAGGTGGAAACTGCATTTGTCAGTGCGACAATATTTGTTTTGCTGATAAAAGTTGGATGGAATGCCCAAAGTCAGTTAATGAGCAGTAACAGTTAATTTCAGAAGTTATGTACCCTAGAGATGAATTTTAAATTTCTGTAATTTGTTTCGTTGATTTTGCATGGTTGATTTGTGATGTTAGTTGGCATGCAGAACAAACTTCAGCGAGCGTAAGTCAGAAGAAAAAGTAGAAGTTGAATGATGGAAGTGCTTATTAGAACGTCAGCTTTAAGTGTTTGTAGTGAATTGAGCAGTAAACATTTCGAGAAATTGGTTTTTGCCTACCCTCCAAACAGTTTCGTAAAATTTTTGATAACGCTGTTTATAACTCGCAGAACAAACTTCGATCAGAGAGCGCATGTCAAAATAAAAGGTGAAACTTGAATGATGGAAATATGTACTGAAAATTTGGTTTTGAACATTAGTAATGAATTAACTTATGAACATGAACATTGTAAGCTATCAGAAACATGTTAATATTTCACCAACATCGCAGACGTTAAATTCGTGTGATGAGTCTTCTCTCATTGTCAATACATTTTCATCCTGAAATTTTCTGTCGTGTGCAAATTACGATAATCAGGAAGCTTTCTTATGTTATTAAATGTGCAAAAAAGGATCCCTAAAATTCTCACCATACAAACCTGATTCCGAGGTAACATTTCGATCACTACCAACGAGTGTTATTCAAAGCCAAAAAGTATTATTGAAGACTCTAACGAGCTAGAATACGGAAAATGGAACAACTCAAGTGGTTCATTCTCATCTTACCACAAAAGTAGCTCGCCTTAGACGCTAGTCACTCACATGTATATGAGAAATTATCACCATTACACAACGCTTCACCACCGAAGACGCTGCAGAGGGTTTTCATAGGCGTGGTATCAGAAATGCCTAGAAAAGAGCCGTAGGAGTAAAAGAGTACAAGAACTGCTAGCATTACTACAATGAATGACCGGTAACCACCGCTACTACAACTACTGCTTCCGGCACCTTCGTGAGGGAGAAGGAAAAGTGCATGGAAAACAATAACTATCACTCAGTCATCAACCCTCACTAGCAGGGTTCAGTTCGTTCGTCTAGATTCTATAGAGATAAAAATTGACAATTTTCCCCCATAGTCGATGTAACAATTATTCAAACTGCATGTTATTTTTATTTAAACAATGTAAACGCTGCTATCTGATGGGGCACCAAAAAGAGAACAACAATTACGTGAACGAAGGCGAATTGTGATATTGCACAGTGAATTCCATCTTTATATTTGTTAGTTTTTCTCTTCACATTTCACCGGTTAAACCAGATTTTTGAAGGTGTTCACTATTCCAGAAGAGCCTCGCTTTTATAGTTTAACTCGAATCTAAATAGAAAAGAATTGAGGGCCAGGGTTTATTTTTAATTCCTGACCTTCCTTCTCGTTACGAAGTTATCTTCAGTTCAATATCCTTCAATCGGCTCACTATTCTTTAAAATACAGTAACTGATGGACTTTAGCCTGATGAACTCATGAATTGGTAGATGTCAAAGAAAAAACCTCAGAAATTGGTAGATTTTAACTTTTTCAAAATACAGTCAGCAGTGTACGTTAATTTGAAGAACTTCACTAGTTAGTGACTGTAATCTAATAGGATACACTTATTGAAGAAAGTTATCTCACTGAAGTACAATGATTATTAAACATGGTCTCTATAAAATACAGATATGCAAATACCACCTAAAAATACAGGTATCAGAATTTCATCTCGAAATTACAGGCATCCAAATATCACCTAGAAAATACAAATATTCAAATATCACCTGGAAAACATAAACATTAAATTTTCCCTAGAAAAACAGACATCGAATTAACACCTCAAAAATACCGATACACAAACATTACCTACAACACACAGATATGCATATATCACCTAGAAAATACAGATTCCCAAACATCATCCAGAAAGTACAGATACCAAAATATCATTGATTTTAAAGACACGATAGCCTCGATTGCACGTGTTGAAACGAGCCGACGTACTCACTGACGCACACGCCTACACGTGTGACGTAGCTCATGACGCGCCAGGCTGCCATGTTCGATCGGTGAATGGCTGAGAGCGGGGGCCGGCGTGTGGGGTGGTGGCTCTGGGCGACCGGGGACCAAATTGTTCCCTATGCAATTTATTCAAGTCGTCGCAGTTCCGAGAAAAGGGTTTCTTTCGTAAACTGAACACGTGAATTGCCATAACCATGAATTTTAGGTGTTGACGTGGTGGAATATAATTATTCGGTATTGAATTTATTCAAGTCTTGATAGTTCCGCGAAATTTGAGATTTTTGAAAAACGAACGCGTAAATTACGGTAAAGCATTCCTTATTATGTTAGATTGATGCCCAGTAACATAATTGTTCCGTATTACATTTATTTGACTCATGGTACTTGTAACCAAAAAACGAATTCGCAAATTAACCAAAATTATTTACAATAAAGTAGTCATTGATTTCCTAGGTTAGAATCATCCTCTTTAGCACTGCAAATCAGTCCCTACAGAGTTCACTTGACTTTTGGTAGTCTAACGAAAAAGACGTCTTTCGAAAAGATGAGCACTTGAATTACCGTCAATTATTCCCTAAAATATAAATATCAATTCACTAGTATATAATTATTCGGAGTAATATTGCAAATTATTCCATAGTAAATTCATTCAAGTCTCGATAGCTCTACGAACAAAAAAGTATTTTTTTAAAGACAAGCTCGTAAATGTAAAAATAATGTAGAGTGTAACTTTGCAATTGAGCGTTGACGTGGGCAGGAGGATGGATGTTTGTGATACGTGAAAGCTCTCGTAACTTTGTAGTTCTTCACTGAAATACGATGCAGGACTCCATTTAAACGTTGTGGCTTCCTCAATTTACTGACAGTTGGAAGTGCGAGCGCATCTTCAAAGATGTGAATGAGGATAGAAGTCTATAACATTGATGATTAAGATTAATTGATATCAGGTGAGGGAATAGATCATTCAATTGGGAGAATTCAGTTATACATCATTAGGGTGAGGTTATTTATTATTGATTCGAAACAATATATCAGAGTTCCGTATGATACGTTTAGGTCGACGTGTGATACATTCAAGACCCTGTGTGGTACATTCAAGACGCTGTGTGGTACATTCAAGACGCTGTGTGGTACATTCAAGACGCTGTGTGGTACATTCAAGACGCTGTGTGATACATTCAAGACGCTGTGTGGTACATTCAAGACGCTGTGTGGTACATTCCAGACGCTGTGTGGTACATTCCAGACGCTGTGTGGTACATTCAAGACGCTGTGTGGTACATTCAAGACGCTGTGTGGTACATTCGAGACGCTGTGTGGTACATTCCAGACGCTGTGTGGTACATTCAAGACGCTGTGTGGTACATTCAAGACGCTGTGTGGTACATTCAAGACGCTTTGTGGTACATTCAAGACGCTGTGTGGTACATTCAAGACGCTGTGTGATGCATTCAAGACGCTGTGTGATACATTCAAGACGCTGTGTGGTACATTCCAGACGCTGTGTGGTACATTCAAGACGCTGTGTGGTACATTCAAGACGCTGTGTGGTACATTCAAGACGCTGTGTGGTACATTCAAGACCCTGTGTGGTACATTCAAGACGCTGTGTGATGCATTCAAGACGCTGTGTGATACATTCAAGACGCTGCGTGATACATTCAAGACGCTGTGTGATACATTCAAGACGCTGTGTGATACATTCAAGACGCTGTGTGGTACATTCAAGACGCTGTGTGGTACATTCAAGACGCTGTGTGGTACATTCAAGACGCTGTGTGATACATTCAAGACGCTGTGTGGTACATTCAAGACGCTGTGTGGTAGATTCAAGACGCTGTGTGGTACATTCAAGACGCTGTGTGGTACATTCAAGACGCTGTGTGATACATTCCAGACGCTGTGTGGTACATTCAAGACGCTGTGTGGTACATTCAAGACGCTGTGTGGTACATTCAAGACGCTGTGTGGTACATTCAAGACGCTGTGTGATACATTCAAGACGCTGTGTGGTACATTCAAGACGCTGTGTGGTACATTCAAGACGCTGTGTGATACATTCAAGACGCTGTGTGGTACATTCAAGACGCTGTGTGGTACATTCAAGACGCTGTGTGATACATTCAAGACGCTGTGTGATGCATTCAAGACGCTGTGTGGTACATTCAAGACGCTGTGTGGTACATTCAAGACGCTGTGTGATGCATTCAAGACGCTGTGTGATACATTCAAGACGCTGTGTGGTACATTCAAGACGCTGTGTGGTACATTCAAGACGCTGTGTGGTACATTCAAGACGCTGTGTGATACATTCAAGACGCTGTGTGGTACATTCAAGACGCTGTGTGGTACATTCAAGACGCTGTGTGATACATTCAAGACGCTGTGTGGTACATTCAAGACGCTGTGTGGTACATTCAAGACGCTGTGTGATACATTCAAGACGCTGTGTGGTACATTCAAGACGCTGTGTGGAACATTCAAGACGCTGTGTGATACATTCAAGACGCTGTGTGGTACATTCAAGACGCTGTGTGGTACATTCAAGACGCTGTGTGATACATTCAAGACGCTGTGTGGTACATTCAAGACGCTGTGTGGTACATTCAAGACGCTGTGTGATACATTCAAGACGCTGTGTGGTACATTCAAGACGCTGTGTGGTACATTCAAGACGCTGTGTGATGCATTCAAGACGCTGTGTGGTACATTCAAGACGCTGTGTGGTACATTCAAGACGCTGTGTGGTACATTCAAGACGACGTTTGATACATTCAAGACGCTGTGTGGTACATTCAAGACGCTGTGTGGTACATTCAAGACGCTGTGTGGTACATTCAAGACGCTGTGTGATGCATTCAAGACGCTGTGTGATACATTTAAGACGCTGCGTGATACATTCAAGACGCTGTGTGATACATTCAAGACGCTGTGTGATACATTCAAGACGCTGTGTGGTACATTCAAGACGCTGTGTGGTACATTCAAGACGCTGTGTGGTACATTCAAGACGCTGTGTGATACATTCAAGACGCTGTGTGGTACATTCAAGACGCTGTGTGGTACATTCAAGACGCTGTGTGGTACATTCAAGACGCTGTGTGGTACATTCAAGATGCTGTGTGATACATTCAATTCGCTGTGTGGTACATTCAAGACGCTGTGTGGTACATTCAAGACGCTGTGTGGTACATTCAAGACGCTGTGTGGTACATTCAAGACGCTGTGTGATACATTCAAGACGCTGTGTGGTACATTCAAGACGCTGTGTGGTACATTCAAGACGCTGTGTGATGCATTCAAGACGCTGTGTGGTACATTCAAGACGCTGTGTGGTACATTCAAGACGCTGTGTGGTACATTCAAGACGACGTGTGATACATTCAAGACGCTGTGTGGTACATTCAAGACGCTGTGTGGTACATTCAAGACGCTGTGTGGTACATTCAAGACGCTGTGTGATGCATTCAAGACGCTGTGTGATACATTCAAGACGCTGCGTGATACATTCAAGACGCTGTGTGATACATTCAAGACGCTGTGTGATACATTCAAGACGCTGTGTGGTACATTCAAGACGCTGTGTGGTACATTCAAGACGCTGTGTGGTACATTCAAGACGCTGTGTGATACATTCAAGACGCTGTGTGGTACATTCAAGACGCTGTGTGGTACATTCAAGACGCTGTGTGATGCATTCAAGACGCTGTGTGGTACATTCAAGACGCTGTGTGGTACATTCAAGACGCTGTGTGGTACATTCAAGACGACGTGTGATACATTCAAGACGCTGTGTGGTACATTCAAGACGCTGTGTGATACATTCAAGACGCTGTGTGATACATTCAAGACGCTGTGTGGTACATTCAAGACGCTGTGTGGTACATTCAAGACGCTGTGTGATACATTCAAGAGGCTGTGTGATACATTCAAGACGCTGTGTGGTACATTCAAGACGCTGTGTGGTACATTCAAGACGCTGTGTGATGCATTCAAGACGCTGTGTGGTACATTCAAGACGCTGTGTGGTACATTCAAGACGCTGTGTGGTACATTCAAGACGACGTGTGATACATTCAAGACGCTGTGTGGTACATTCAAGACGCTGTGTGGTACATTCAAGACGCTGTGTGGTACATTCAAGACGCTGTGTGGTACATTCAAGACGCTGTGTGGTACATTCAAGACGCTGTGTGGTACATTCAAGACGCTGTGTGGTACATTCAAGACGACGTGTGATACATTCAAGACGCTGTGTGGTACATTCAAGACGCTGTGTGATACATTCAAGACGCTGTGTGGTACATTCAAGACGCTGTGTGATACATTCAAGACGCTGTGTGATACATTCAAGACGCTGTGTGGTACATTCAAGACGCTGTGTGGTACATTCAAGACGCTGTGTGGTACATTCAAGACGCTGTGTGATACATTCAAGACGCTGTGTGATACATTCAAGACGCTGTGTGGTTGATTCAAGACGCTGTGTGATACATTCAAGACGCTGTGTGGTACATTCAAGACGCTGTGTGGTACATTCAAGACGCTGTGTGGTACATTCAAGACGCTGTGTGGTACATTCAAGACGCTGTGTGATGCATTCAAGACGCTGTGTGGTACATTCAAGACACTGTGTGGTACATTCAAGACGCTGTGTGGTACATTCAAGACGCTGTGTGGTACATTCAAGACGCTGTGTGGTACATTCAAGACGCTGTGTGGTACATTCAAGACGCTGTGTGGTACATTCAAGACGCTGTGTGGTACATTCAAGTCGCTGTGTGGTACATTCAAGACGTTGTGTGGTACATTCAAGACGATGTATGATAATTGAGGTCGATGCGTGATATATTCAAGACGATATATGATACATGCAAGACAATGTATCATACATTGAGGACGATGTATGACACATGCAAGTCGATAGTTTGTGCAGACAGGAAGATATACCCTTCAATCAGCAGGAATATCGGTAAATTACATACGAGAAGATACGAGACACCCACGAAGTTTTAAAATATTTTTAGTACGAAAGTCTGATTTGAATGACGATGAGCATTTTGGACGCAACGTACGTTCTAAGTCACTTGCACGCTCAGGATCCTTCTTGTAAAACTGCGTTCCGATGTGAAGTAACGTGCAGTTGAGACCCTTCGAATAATTTGGTTAAAAATTAAACTCACTTCTTGCGTTATTTAACTTGCAACATCTTCTTAAGGCAAATAGACGTGCAGGCAGGTATGTGAGGAATGTGTTGTCAATATCATTTAATTTAATATATGTAGATAATGAATTATATATATATATATATATATATACATATATAGAATAATCGAAACGAATATAGTACATGATTTTTTGGGCTTAACATTTCCTATAACAGCAAACATATTCCCAACAGTTACGATTACTGGCATCGGATTTAATATATGTTTTATATATTAAATTATGTAAATAATATTTATTTAAAATATATTCAATGGCTTAGAACGGGTGAAGTCTCCGTGATAAAAAAACTTAATTGGATGAGTAAACTCTTCTCAATTTCTCAACAGCATGAACCACAAAGAAATGAAAGATAGTTAAAATTGAAGTTTACTTAAACTTATTGTCAGAGAAACTTACTGTCAGGAGGGAAGTACGGTGTGACTTTCAGGGATGGAGAAATTCCTCATTAGGGTAGTATACTATTATTAATATGCATAGAAGTACAGAATGATCAACAAGGAATATATAATCATCCGGGAACACAGGATCAACAGGGAATACATGATCAACAGGGAACACAGGATCAACAGGGAACACAGGATCAACAGGGAATACATGATCAACAGGGAACACAGGATCAACAGGGAACACAGGATCAACAGGGAATACATGATCAACAGGGAATACATAATCAACAGGGAACACAGGATCAACAGGGAATACAAAATCAACAGGGAACACAGGATCAACAGGGAACACAGGATCAGCAGGGAACACAGGATCAACAAGGAATACATGATCAACAGGGAATACATAAGCAACAGGGAACACAGGATCAACAGGGAACACAGGATCAACAGGGAATACATGATCAACAGGGAATTCATAAGCAACAGGGAACACAGGATCAACAGGGAATACAAGATCAACAGGGAAACATGATCAACAGGACACTGAATAACAAGAAGTACATGTTAACGTAGAGAACATGAAAATACAGGCTTATTAAAGAGGGCATGTTGATCATAAATGAAGAAAAATATTACCAGCATTAGAATATAGGGTTATTTAAAGGGAATTATACAACATGTAAATATAGTCTAATTTACGTAAAGACATTGAAGCATTGACAATTTTATATTAACTAATACGGCTAATTACTTCGGACGTAAAAACATAAAGCCTTGTGCTAATTAGCAGGGATATAAATACCATTGAAATATTTGTTAATTAATACGGTAGTAAACAACAAAGAGACATCAGCTGTATAATACGGATGGGAACAACGTAGAAATTCTGGTTAACTATCATGGTGAAATTAATTTAAAATTACGTCGTATGATTCATTAGTATTGTATGTGGTTCGTAAAAAATAGATTCCTGCATCGCTATAAATAATGTTTCATCTTATCTGTGTTATCTATAACCTTCGACGACAGCTGTGCATCAAACGTACGCGTCGTGCGTGTTTCAATTTTCTCTTTTATCATCGTATGCGATAATAATTTTCGCGGTTAGCGACAACAGTTACGTGTTATTATCCCGGTAAACGCCGACAATTGTACCCTACTATTCATGATAACAGACAGCAGTTTTGCGTTATTGTTATGGCGAACGACAAAAATTATGCACTGCTACCCACGGTAACAGAGAATTTTGTGTTACGGTAAACACCAACAATTGTGCCCTACTATCATCCGTAACCTACAATAATATTGTCGTTTTATTTCAATTAATGATGCTACAATACTGCTGTAAATGACAACAGTTATGCAATATTATCAAAAATGATAACTTGTGCCGTGCCTCACGGTATACCACAACCATTGTGCCATGTCATGTCACGATGAACGATGAAAGTGTGCCGTATTATCCAGGGCAACGTATGATACATTCAAGTGGATGTATGATAAATTCAAGACGATGTATGATACATTCAAGTCGATGTATGATAACTTCAAGACGATGTGTGATAAATTCAAGACGATGTATGATACATTCAAGTATGGAAAATAGAGGAGGATGTGTGTAACATTCAGATCGATGTTTTATGCGTTAGGGATGATATACCATACAATTAGCATGAACTAACGTAAATAACATACATACGAATGAATGTGGGGTATACCGCGACGAAACAAAATATATTTAGCACCAATATGTAATCTGCATGGCTTCATGAATGACACTTTCGGGACGATGAACATTCTGGACGGTACGTAAAAACTACAGCACGGTTAAGTACATCAATTGTGCCGCGTTATTACTGTAAACTATAACAAATTGTGCTGTGTTATCACTATAAACTACAACAATTATTTTGCTAGTGTTCTACTAAATTTCTAATTCTATCTACTAAACTACAACAAATGTGCCGTGTCACCACTACAAACTTCAACAATTGTTTAGTTTCATCACAGTTAACTGCAACACTTGTGCCGTGTCAGAACAGTGAGCAGCCCACGTGCCAAAACGATATGCTGCCATTTTTGTGTCATCTCCTGCAACCACTCTCACGTACAGTTCGTATCTCCGGCCAGCATCACCAACAGCGTCACCGCGGGCTGCTCCGTGCCTCTCTTTAACACAATATCATTCCTTATGCTCTGTTCTGCTCACACGTCGGTAACACGCTCTTACTGAGTCGTTACTTAGTTTTGCTCACTCGTCTGTGGCACGCCTTTACTGATTTATCACTTAGTTCTGCTCAAGCGTCTGCATCACGCCTTGAATGAGTAGTTACTTAGTTCTGCTCAAGCGTCTGCATCACGCCTTGAATGAGTAGTTACTTAGTTCTGCTCAAGCGTCTGCATCACGCCTTGAATGAGTAGTTACTTAGTTCTGCTCACGTGTGTGTAGCTCGCTCTTACTGATTTCTGCTCACGCATTTGATGCACGCTCTTACTGAGTTGTTACTTAGTTTCTACCAACACTGTTGTACGCTGTACGTAGTTGATGCTGACTTCGTCCTAACGTGCGTACTGTAGAACGCCTTCACTGGGCCTGTACTAAACCGCCCCTCACTATAACATTTTCACCCCTCATTCATAAAATTTTTGTCCCTGATTCATAAGCATTGGCGACCGTAGTTTCTAAGATGGGCCGCCACATTTTGCTACAAGAACTGCGCGATTCAAACATTTGTACATGAACTTTGATTGTGATGAAATAAAATGTCGTTTATGGATTGATATTTCGTTTTTCAGTGCTATGAACATGACTTAGCTAAATTATCTAGATCTATGTTCAGATCGATATAGACGATTGTTAAGGTGCCATAGCCCATTAAATTTTTATTATTTTTATTAGGTATGACAGAAGTGTAACCTTACGTATATAATGAAAGACAGTACTATCAAAATCTCGAATTATGAACGCCAGATTCACAAATGAAGGCTAAATTCGAGGGAATAGAATCAATTTACACTCCATATTTTCGTTAAAGGATTAGCACATGATCTCAGTTCAGTTGCACCACAAATATTCTCGAAAGTAATTCATGACATGGACTCTGAAAACTGCGAATAAACTAGCGTGACAAGTTAATCCGAAAAATGGTGCACATGCAGCAATATAAGTACGTTTAGAAACACACATTTTTCATGACCATGAATTCACTTATATTAGTGAGACATTAGTCTCAACAGGACTAAATATGTGCTCCTTTTTTCATATTTACTGTGGAAAATCTGGCGGGCACAACTTACTCCAAAGTCTTATTTCGATGCCTGTTTTACCCTCAAGCAAGTAGGCCAAATGCCCTCGTCATAACATGTTTCCCATCCGATGTCCAATTCTGCAAACTGGTCCAAATGCGCAGTCAGTCCGTGCTTTCCTTCCGACCGTAGCGACTGGTTCTAACAAGCAGCCTTGGAATTAAATTTTTTGAAAATATTTTCAAGAGTGTACTCAATTGCATTATAGGTCTGATGTTATCTGCGGGACAGACATGTGACGTGAATGAAGTTGGACCATATCCTATTATCTGTTTGACTGTTTGGCAACGGTCAAATAAGATTTTTTATAGTAAATTTGTCCCTCGGTGAAAGATGTTGGTTGTCTTCTACATAATGAGTAACTTATAAGCACATTTGTTGTGTATTTTCAGCAACTCAAGAGCACATTGTGGGCAA
This sequence comes from Morinoia aosen, assembly GCA_030386875.1. Lineage (NCBI taxonomy): Eukaryota > Metazoa > Arthropoda > Malacostraca > Amphipoda > Talitridae > Morinoia > Morinoia aosen. Next base: position 51,239,322 of record CM059568.1, read on the forward strand.
ATGATGAGCACAATTACAAGAACATTTGACTTATCTGATTGAACGTTATTCACATTGCTTAACGCCTCTGTTGAGCGGGCTCGCTCGTCAGGTCGAGTTAAATATTTTGAGAAATGCGCTGAATTTTTTGCAATGTTGCATTAATACTTTTCTCAATTTTACGTCTATGCTCTTATCTGGCTGGGGAAATTAAATAGAATTACTTTACAGCATCAAATATTATGTTTATTGTTATTAAATCGAAAAGTTAACTACTTTTTCGACCCCAATTTCACGCATCACCTACTGGTTAAACCATTAAATTTAAATATAATGTAACGAGGAATGCATCAGAGACTGATTATGAGGAACCTAAGTGAAAGTGATAAAGAAGTTAAATGGAAAAATAAATTTATTCCTAGCGTTCAATTTTAATATTTTTTTAATTATTTTTTTCTGTACTTTTCTGGGGGATGGACTGCGAGAGGAAACTCGATGTTGTGTAATCAATTGATTCATATTTAATTCTGTTTAAATTTTTCTTAAAATTGCCCTCCGCGCTGCACATTGGCGATATTATGCTTTGAGGAAACGCGTGTTATATTAAGTACTAACATTTTCTCAAAATCGAGTTATTAGCTAATAGCTAATATAATTATGTAATTAGCTGTGACTTACTTCCGATGACACAGAAGCCCAAGCAAATTCATGCTGTTCTACTTTTTTTGCACTCCCTAAAAGTGCCACTAGACTTTCTCATTGATTAAAACGTGAAATCTGAGTCTATAGATGCTGTGACCTACGTACAAAGTTCTGTAAATACCTTTTAATTCAGGGGTTCTCCACATTTTTTTACCCCGAACCTCTAAACAATTTTCATTCGAACCTCGCATCCTCTGAAATAAAAATACCAACGCATAGCGAATACCTTACTATTTACCTGGACTTTTCTAGCACCCCCTGGAATATCGTCTCGCACCCCTAGGGGGTGCGAGCACCTCAGGTTGGGAACCCCTGAGTCAATTGATAAAAATGTTGGAATGATTTTTGTTAATCAAACAAAAATATTATTCTAAGATTTGTCATGGATCAGAGGCGAAAAACTGGGTGTAAGTATTCCTTTCAACAATCGGCACTGTAGTCAAGCAGTATAGCAAATTGCGTGCGTGGCAGGCGGCACGATTTTCTAAGTAGCTAATTTTACATTTACAGTTAAAAATAGTTGCATGTAACCAGTATAATTTAGAGTGCAATTTCTGGTACTTCACACATGTTTTTTAGTAAATACCTCATCCATGTTTTTCCGTGCTTCAACCAGGTTTTTTCAGGAGTTACTTTATTATTCTAGGTAATTATGCTTCTTAGAAGCCGGAGCAAAGCAAAGCATGTTCCATCAAGCCATTCGTACAACTGCCCGCGGTCCATATTCAGTCATCGTAAGTTTATGACAAACTAATTAATAAGGCTAGGCGAATTATTGGGGGGATCTTTCTTTTTAAATGTGTCAGTGATATAAAGTAGGGAGCTGCAATTTATTTTCACTTCTTGTACAGTGTCTACAGTGTCAACTTAACTTAAATTTTTGCTCTGATTACTACGCTTAATTTTCAGAACTTTTTGATGTCCATGCAGTGCCTTACATCTTGACGTTTTATTCACATTTCCAGAGTGAGGAAATAATCCATAAGTTAAGCAATGGATAACTCCACAAGTGCATACATTTGCTCGGTATAAAACGGACTTGATTAGCTGGTGACTACTGTATAAGAATACTAGGATGATCCAAAACTGATTTGTATGTTATGAGCGAATGGACATTATTTTAATTTTATGTCTATGAGTTGCAAACTACCAATTTTATCAAATGCTTGTCACGATAAAATTTTCATTACATTTCAATGTACTCTTAAATATTCCCTGTACCTCGTATAAATATGTATTGTTATCATGGTACGTAAACAAGTTATGGCTTTTAGAGTACTAGTTTTGACCTCTAGGATCAATATCGGATAAAAAAATTTCGTATTAATTTATTGTAAAAAAGTAAAAAATGCATCGCTGAAGTACAAAACAGGAGTAGTGTCAATTTGAACACCAATCATGGTCAAGGTTTTCTCGTTCCGGCGTGAGTTAAAACGCAGAGAAAAAGCTAATTTAAACATGTGAAAGCAACGAGCCACTAAGCTGATATCGCAATTCATTTGCAACATGATTCAAAATTGGAATAAAAAGCAGAGAAAACGCTAATTTAAACATGTGAAAGCAACGAGCCACTAAGCTGATATCGTAATTCATTTGCAACACGATTCAAAATTGGAATAAAAAAGCATAGAAAACGCTAATTTAAACATGTGAAAGCAACGAGCCACTAAGCTGATATCGTAATTCATTTGCAACATGATTCAAAATTGGAATAACTTGCACACTAGATTTGGTGGATGATTGGTTTCAGAAGCTCTCCTATTAATGATTATTTATGCCAATCCAAAGAATTTCGTTATGCTTTAATCTATGATGAGAAAAACACAACAGGTTCCAACAAATAGGCCTTTTCTTGTTTATACTCAATTTATTAAATCACTAAATCAGTTGAGCAGATGTTATTCTCAATTGGTTTGAGGTTCAAAACAAGTTTTGACCGCTCTCATTTATTTAACTTGATACCGTTCAAACTGATCTTTAATTTAAAGAGTCGGTCAAGTACTTCAAGTGATATACTCTTCTGAAAATATTATGCTCCTTGCATTCGATATTCAGCTCCCCCTCTTTGCTCATGATATAATCAATTTTTCCCCATAAAGGATCCCAACTTTGACAAAACAAACCAACGGGATAAAGAGAGCTGGATTTATACAATTGAATATATGGTATTTAAGTTGTCTGTGTCATTTACGTCATGCGCGCAGGCTGGCTGCCCTTAAGTCAAGTTCGCTAGCAGAACATCCATAGCTCATCAACCATACGACGAAACGGAACTCCGCTTCCCTCGATATTCCACGGCGGTGACTGGTGTGGCTTTCATTCACATCTACGTTACGGGACAAAAATCAATAGGGCTCACACCCATGACGTCACACTGTGTTGCTCTTTCATTGGCCAGCCAGCTCTCTGATAACATCCTATTATTTATGAGAGCGAAGGCGAACTAGTTCACTGCCGCGCAATGATGCCGGAGAACTTCCTATGCCCCATATTGCTACGCCGAGCTCAGAATCTTGCTGGTCCAGAAGCCATCATGGCCTCACGATGTGTAGCTGAGTGGAGGTGTTGAGACTGGACACGTGAGTGTCTGTCTAGTCTTGATGTTGTCTTAAGATGCAACCCTGACTGAGTATATACACACAGAGAGGGTGACGGCCTTAAGGTTACGATATAGCGAAAAAACAACGCTGACTTGCTTCAGCCCGGTGCACTTCACAACCTCCTATCGATCAGGTGGCCGAGTTAGGGGCGGCGACTGCTTCCTTGCTGCTACCAAATATTACCAGTTATTGTCTTCTGGTGTCGTCAACGGTACCTGCTGTATGCGCGAGCGGTTCCAGTGAGGTGTAACTTAGATACAAGTGTCTCTCAAGAATATATTGGCACCGAAGGAAAGTGAATCCAGATTCATAAATGTGCTGTGCGCCAGTACGGTCAACATGTTTTCGGCCGGAGAAATAGGTCTGTGTTTCTCTAAGGTGCGAGGGCTGGTGGTGCGCTTTTCAACATCGTATGTTGACCAAGAGAGGAACTAGCATCCCACTCAGTGATTTGTTTTGCAGTCTTTTCAAGTCCTAAATTCATTTCATCCGAGGGTTGTTGAGACGTGTAGGAATAATTTGAAGTGTTTTCATTGCTTTCGGTCCCGTCAGTGTCGTATTGGATCTCCGGAAGACCCAAGGCCTACAAGGTTCAGTGCAGAGGCGTAGGAGAGGTCTCGTGCTTGGGGCAGGTGGGCATGGCGCCCCCTGTTGGGGCGGCGCTCCCCGTGCCCCTGACCGGCCTTTAGCACTTGTTTTAGGACTATAATGGCAGCAGAAGGTAGTCAAGACCTGATGCCAGACCTCTCGCATCTCGACGACCATGAGCGACGCATCATCGAACAAGTTATGCAGCGGCATCGCCTCGAGGAGGCCAAGGAGTCTGAGCTCGTTAGGTGAGCCCCCGTCGGTAAAAATTAAAGATACTTTATTTCAATCAAGCCTGATAAATTTCACTTTCAAGCCTTATACATATCACTTTCAAGCCTGTTACATAATACCTTCAAGCCTGATACATATTAAAGGATGCTTTATTACAATCAAACCTAATTCATATCATCTTCAAGCCTGATCATATCGCATTCAAGCCTGACACAAGTCACTTTGCGCGTTGATTCTTCAAATGCCTTACAACTAACACCAATAATGGTTACGTCTGGTCAAGCCGGTACTCATTTCCGGCACTTTACTCAACTGTGCATCAGCATTCTGTTCACCAGATTCGAGTTCTTCAGTCCCTTACTTTCATCTTTGCACTGCATGAATTTTGCATTTATTTTTACTGCCAGCTAAATTTACCAAACAAAATTGTGTGGCTCATTCTCAAGCGTATCTGGACTAAATATTGCAGAATTGATGGGTTGAGTAGAAACCCTAATACTTCACTAATATAAAGTTTCGTTTCCCTAACTTACACATTGTAACTCAAACAAAAGCATTACGAAAATTAAACGGAGTGGCTAGCCACTTCAGTGGAACTTTAAGGCAGTCAACAATTCAATTAGATTTTGACCAATCCTTCACTCATTGTCTACTGTTCTTGTTGACCCTGGTACACAAGCCGGGGTAGATCTTCAATGCTAACCTAGTTATATCTAAGCTTATGCCAAGGTTTTTCAGTGTTATTGGGAGTTTTTCAAGTCGCTTCTATAGTATTTTGCAATTGTTTTAATAACATCACACAAAAAGAAATGATATCAAAGAGTTTTCTTTTTCATTTAGTTTTGTACTGTCAAGAAATTAGCTCGTAGCTATTTATTTTAAAAAAGGTGTAATTTACTTAGGGTTTGTGACGGTGTGAAACCGACCATGTGGGTTGTGTTCTAGGGTTAAAGTGATGGAGATAGACTCGAAGTCTGGGACTGTATCTCTCAAGAGAAAATTCTACATATACTCATGAACATATTCGACATATTCTCTACATAATCTACATATTCGCAAGAGAATGTTTTACATATTCTATATGTTCTCGAGAGAATATTATATATATTCTTTTGAACCTATTCTACATATGCTTTACATAATCTACATATTCTACATATTCGCTTGAGAATATTCTACATATTCTACATGTTTCCGAGAGAATGTTCTACACATTTTCTTGGGAGTAATTAATTTCCATGCTTTAAATCTGTAATCCTGTAGAACTTTGTTGGAAATTCCTAGCTGTTATATTGACTGAAAAAAGGGTTTTTGCTTTGTTAAATTAGTATACGAATGATCAGATCTTGACATTATAGCGAGAAGGTGCGCTATGGTACTGATTATAATTTAAAAGAAGGGTTGTTTGGGCTAATTTAACCTCCACATTTGTATTTCTGTGTCAGCCTTGATACAAAAGTAAATAAAAACAACACACGTTCGAAAGTCTCTGACTACAAGTTGAACTGCACGCAAGCAACGATTGTGGACAACACACAGCGCCAAAAGGATGGTTTATTTTATGCCGTGTAGTGCCTATACTTCTCGAGAGGATACAACTATAGAATTTTTGGGAATGAGTGCTTCGAGGGGGATTATATGAGGTCACGAGTTGAGAAATTAGTAATCATTTGTTATATTAAAATAAGATAGAATTTTTGCTTTGTTAAGAACCACCCTTCTTCGGTTCACTGCTGTCCTAATTTTTAGCGCCTTTGACTTTCTTCTTCAACTCTTATCTTGTTTCATAAACGACTTTCTTTCAACTTACTGTTTCTGTGCGCTTGTAATTTTACTTAGGAACACTCATATACATAGATTCCCCGTTCCCTAAGCTCCATGCAAAATTTTGCTCTCCTGCTTTCTCTCCTTGGAACACTTTTGTTGTGGTTGGGGAGGCTTCAACAAACTTATATGATTTAATCTTTTCAAACAGTGCGTGCAAATATGTTCTCCTACCTGAAATTTTTCATAACGAGAAGAAAATCGCTAAAGCCATTTGCAACACAAATTTAATATCGGAGTGCGCTGGAGAGCATCAATTTTCAGTAAAAAGTCAATATTCAACTCACATTTGAAGTCAACTGAAGTAAACAATTTTGAAACTAGCAACCATTAACTGGATCGTGGCTTCATTTAGCTTTCATTAAGTATTTATAAAAATTGAGTTTGTGGCTAATATTCAATAGTATGCAGCATTACAAAAATTCCTTCCGTGTACAACCGGTGGCTCACAGGCAGTTAACAGTTAAAGACCAAGTGTTATTCTGGTGATTTAAGCATAGGACTGCTAAGCTTCATTCAAAGGTGTGATGGAGGTGTATAAATCTTGCGAAATTTTCACTCCACTGTGCTAGCTTACAGCTATTCAATGCAGAAGCAGCAAAACTTGTTGCAGGACGCTGTTGTCGCCTAGATTTTGCGGTCCAACACACCATTTTTCGGCATCTAACTTGAGCCATGCCTGTTCTTAACAAATACTAAAATAAAATAGACATGATGGTTCTTTGAAAATATTTTAATGAACAGAAATTGAAGCTTGGGTATTTACGTTTCATTATTATGCACAAGAAAGGTATTTTCTTCCTGATATATTCGTCAAAGTTCTATGTCGGCTCTGCATCCAGCACTCAGTTTTGCGCCTTAGCTCGTCGTTAACTTCCAAAATCAATGAACCAATTCATTGATCAGTCTAGACTACAGCTAGGTTAAGTGAATAAGGTTAAACATAAATGTACATCTTGAAGTAGCGTTGAAGATCACAGGCCCTAAAAGTCGCTGAACCCACAAATAGTTATACTCAAATGGGTTCATTGTAATAGCTTTACGAAATAATTTAATAATGCATCGCTTGGGGTAAATAATTTTTTTTCATTGTTTAAATTGTTTAATATGCTGTTTCAAATTTTTTTACGTTAAAGGAAGCGTTGAAGCAAAAGAATTTCCAATTTCCACTAGACTTGCAGCGTATGGAAAATGAAGGGCGTTCACTAGGAAATTGAAGGGCGTAGTTTTTTCACTCATAAATTTTTATGATGGCTACTGATTTTATGAGCTTTTATGATGGCGACTGATTAAGTCGAATTATATTTCGCAGGTTTATTTTCTATTATTTAAAACATTCTCAATCTACGTTCGGGCAGTCACTGCTGATGATTACTTCTTCGTCTAAATCGGGATGAAATTTGTCACAAAGAGCAGCTACCCTAGGCATAAGTTTATCTATTTTTATGTATATATATTTTAACGGAAAATGTATTAAACTTTCCAATGCATATTATTTAAAAGTAATTGCTATGTGTTGACTGACGGTACGGAAAAAATTTGACTTTAATACTTTTCACTTATTTTTCTATCGGGCATCTTACTTTTGGTGGTTTCCGTGTTGCACAAGCGCTCTTTACTGGTCTTACTGGTCCAATGGTGTTGTTTCCAGCGTTGTATATTACGCATTATTGCACTTCGCATGACGAAACCTTCCACTTTCATTGCTCTGTTTTACCAGAAATAATGCTTATGAAACTCAGTTGGTCAATTATTACTGGTGAACAAGCAAAGTTAAAGTTCAACTCATCACCATGACCTTAAACTTCATGGATTAGAAGGTCTAATTTTCTTTCGCTATTTCTTAGAACTATTTTTGGTTCCAAAAATAAAATTCCATTTTCTAGGAACATTAAAAAAAATTTTTCTCTGGAATAAAATTGCAGTTGCATTCTTAAAAGTAGTGAAACCCATTTCAGCTCCCTACGAACTTTAAAGTCCGATTAGAAAACAAGACAAACGCATTGAAGGCAGATAACGTTCGAAGAGCTGCAGAAACAAGCTGCAAATGCGGGGATCGATAAGCTGCGGAAGGCAATGCCCTGAAAATGTTGCCAGTATTTGAGTTTAGGATTTCAATGACTGGCTGAAGGTCGTGTTAGCATTTAGGACCCGCATCTGCCTCCGACAACGGCTTATTGATCTGCGTTCTGAGCAACGTCTGCATTAGTGATGGCTCAGACGCGATATTCTCGTGGTCCCTAACGCGGATGTAGCGGTCGGTTCCACGCTCTATACGACTTCCGCAAGTGTGCACCTTGCGGACTGCGGTTTTGGGAATTTCTTCCTCCCTAATCCGTAGCGATGATTTTTACGTCCAGTTTGAGGTAGCATTGGAAAAAGCATTAGTATTTCGATACGCACTTGTTTTCCACACATTAGACTATTTTAAAATGTATTTTCAAGCACACTTCGAAGACTACACATAATAAAAAACGATGTTAGTTTTTGGTTTGTTGAGGGCTTCTAATCAACCAATGAATGAAATCGTGGAAATCGTTGAAGTGCTAATAAGGAAATCGGTAAAATCTATGCAGGTTGTCCCACGAAAAACGGAACCAGGAATAAAAAAGTATTATTAAAAAAACGTTTGATTCATTTTTATTCTGTTTCAACCACATTTTTCGTTGAACGATTTTCAACAAATGCCATACGTTTCCATGAAATACCTTCAAAAATATTTACCTGCAGTTACTACACTGACGGCTGGCAGAAGCATGTTTGCGAAGGAAAGTCAATAAAATGTACACGCCCAAATTTAACTCTATTTTAAGTTGTAGAATAAAGTCCTTACAACTATCTTGTAGTAAGTAATTTTATTAAAAATATTGTGAACATGTTTTAAGCTCAAATTCCCTCCACATGGACGTAATAACGGCAGTATGAAAAGGAAACTTTGACGGTCAACGATTAAACGTATTTGATGCATATTACATTTTTGTTTTTGCTGGAAGTCACATTTACAATAATCGATACACAGATTATTTGGAGTTGATTAACATTTCGCTCTTCAGTTATTCCAATTTTAGGTTAGCTCTTCTTCACATGGCTACGAAATAAATATAATTTACCACATTAAAGTACGAGTATTTAGAGAAGTGCTGTATGCTTAGTTCACGCTGTAAAATTCTCATGCAAACGTTGATTTCATAATGCTTAGAATAGATTTTTCTTCACGTAGACATCTTCTACTCGCCTCACGAAATAATTAAGTACCGTTTCATTTTTACTGAAACACGATAAATTTCGACATGACCGCGCAATTCCTCCTAATGTGGATATCATTTGCCAAGTAATAAACTGATTTTTTCGCTGACTCGCATTCCAGAGATGAAAGCACTTGGCGATAGTCATCAAAGCCTGTAGCGCGAGTTTTACGCTCCATATTTCGCCGGTGTTGTTTTGGTAATGAAATTCGATATCCTAAGCGCTGATTTTATTCTTGGTGGTTTATCCGTTATCCTGGAAATACAGAATTAAATCCCTACTGGTGGTAGTGCTTCCGTTGACCACGATACTCCTGTAGAGGACGATACTACTCGTGTAGAGGACGATACTACTCCTGTAGAGGACGATACTACTCCTGTAGAGGACAATATTACTCATGTGCTTGTACCAAAGCTTGCCAAAAGCAGATAGTGCAGTAACCCAAGGATTGATTATATGCGTTAGTTATGCCTGATGGTATAACAGTAATGCATCAACAAGGCAGTATTACAGCAGTAAGTGCATCATGATATACAACATTACAGAAGTAAGTGCAGGATCATGATATCCAACACTACAACAGTAAGTGCAGGATCATGATATCCAACATTACAGTAGTAAGTGCATCATGATATCCAACACTACAGCAGTAAGTGCATCATGATATACAACATTACAGCAGTAAGGGCATCATGATAAACAACACTACAGCAGTAAGTGCATCATGATATACAACACTGCAGCAGTAAGTGCATCACGATATACAGCATCACAGCACCTACAACAATGACCTACACCACCGGAGTCAGGACGGACAAGGTGTCCTCGCTCCAGAGGCCAATCTTCAATCGATTTTTGGCTGCAGCGAATGCGCGCGGTCTCTGCACGTGATGCGAAAACCGTTGTTTTGCGCCAGGAAGCCTCTGCTTATTGCAGCTATGAAGGTTTTATTGCTACATAAGAGCGATGAAGGTACACTCTACCACCAGTCTGCTTTAGCGTTCTGTGCGGAGAACAATGACGTTCTCGTTCCCTTCCGATTCATTTTGGTCTTTCGGCAAATTTGGTTTGCTGTTTTGTAGACTACGATCATTCGCGTGAAGCCTCAGCATCAGTTGTGTTTTTTTCGGTCTCACTGAAGTGTGCTGCTTGTTGGAAATAATTTCAGGAAAAATTGCATTTCAGTGAGGTAGAAAATTTATCTATTGCTGAAGTTACTCGCAGATTATTCTGATGGACAAACAATATTTGCAGGAAAATTAAAATTTCCGAACAACGTTACGGACAGGACTTCATTTTCTCTTATTTTCTTACGTAAGACAATTTTTACGGAGCAACCCATTAATTTCCTGAAAAGCGATTAGTTTTTCATTTACGGCCTAAATTTTGCCGAAGCAGGAATTTTCTTCTTTGGGTCAGTTATGAGGCAGTGAGGTGATTGAAAGATCAAGATTTGACAGCTCTCATCTAATGGGCAATATGAGCACTAGGCTTAGGTTACAAGCCCAGTTTAAGTTTTTCGCCGCTTGCATGCATGTTTTTCCCCACCCAAGTATTTAAATCGCTTGGGCGGCGAAAAACATGCATGATCCGGTAAAAAAGTTTGACTGGGTAGGTTTGTCTATCCTACGCTAAAGGGATTGGCGTCCCTAGGGGGAAACTGTTAGGTTAGCATAGCTTTTGTACCATCTATATTGGAAATATACTGTTTTTCTTTCTTTCTTTTTTTTCCGTAGCGTGTCTATGTACTCCTTCTGCATAGAATCCTCTCGTGCATCTCCTTTTTTGGAGGTGGGAGTCTTAAAGTAACTGAAATAATAATATCTAATGACTGCCAGTTTTTAAAGATATTTTAATATATTGATTTACAGTTACGTTAAGGAGGTCACTTCACGATTTTAGTTATTTTCATCCGATTCGTTTGAAATTTGGCCAGTATAAGTATTTGTTGAGAGTGCATATTTTTTACTCATGTTACTTTTTCGATTTAGGCCTTATTATTTTTGGAAAATACGAAATATTAGTTTTTTGGCACATTTTTATGGATATTTCAAAAGAGTAGAAGTCATTGAGTTTTCATGCTAGAACAAAACCAAAGACAGTTTTAGAATTCTCGGAGCATTTCTAACAATAGTAAAGTTTAAAATTGTATTTTTTTTTGATATGCGATATTTTATTGAGCATATAAAATAATTTTGGGGTTTGAGCTTGATGACAAAAATTTTGGTCAAATTCGGAAGTTTGAGACCGTACTATTGTTAGAAATGTTCGAAGGATTCTAAAAATGTCTTTGGTTTTGTTCTAGCATCAAAAATAAATGACTTTTACTCCTTTGAATATTCAAATATATGATTTTTCAGGAGAGTAGAAAAGGAAAAAGAAATTTCTTGGAATGTAATATCATGGACAATCTATGTAATTGAATGCTGCTTTCATTTTTATTTCGATAATCTCCATGCTTTACTTCAAATTCTCACTGTGATATGAAATTTCAAAGAAAGAATATTTTTTTAATCATAATTATGAACGTTTTTTTTGTGGTATGATTCTTATGAAGTTTGACCATTATATGTAATTTTTAAAAAGAAACACAATTTCTTCTACTCATTTTTTAGATTCCGGCCTTAGTTTTTTGAAAAATTAGACATATTTTTTATTGATATTTCAAAAGAATAGAACTCATTGAGCTTTTATGCTAGAATAAAAACAAAGACAGTTTTAGAATCCTTGGAACATTTATAACAAAATTACATTAGAAAATGTTCCATTTCCATGAAATCGAAAATTTTTGATTTTTGGTCCCCTTACACCCCCTTGTGTGTGTGTGTGTGGGGGGGGGGGGGTTGTTAGCGTCTGCAGTGCCATAAAATTTTAGGACCGAATAGTCCACCACCTAAGGGTCCTTTTTCAACAACAACTAAAAAATTGACCCCAGTTGGGTGCGCGTGCCAAATGTGGCCTGAAGTGACCTCCTTAAATGATAATATAAAATAAATGGTACGAATGGGTAAGTTACCGTCGAACAGAAGCTAGGTAGGAGGTAATACGACGACATCAGGAAGTGAGGCTAAATCCTATCAAAAAAATAAATGATCCAAAGGTAAAGAGAAAAAAAGCGCAATATCGAAAGCAGAAGTTAATTTGAAATAAACAAAGTTTCAAATAATATTGCATCAGAGAAACGTTCAACCCAACCGCATAAAATTCTTTTAAACCGGTTTAACTTGAACGTCGCTCACGAGTTGGACAGTTACGAGGGTCATCTTGCGGCGTTTTCTCCGCAAAGTTTGGTTATTGCCGAGGCGGTCAAAACTGGCAGCTGAGGAGCGTGTAGTAATGTATAGACCTACACTTTTTTCGCTCACATACTTTTATGAACCATTACTTTAAATACGTGAAAAAATTTATCCCTACGTAATTGCTCCGTGTTCGTAAGGTATTGGAAACTACAGTTTCTTTTATTATTACATCGTAACCGTAAACTTACAGTTTTGTTCAGCACAAGTGTATGGAATGGAAACATAGCACGTACTGTCCTGACTTGTGTAGAAATGAAATTGGATCATGACATTGAACAATAATTATTATTGTCACTGAACTTGAACACAAACGAGAGCAAATGACAAATTAAATAAACGAAATTATTTTTATGCAAAGAAGTATTTATGTGTACTCAATGATTTGGGTTTTAATCTATGCAGATAAATATTTCTGAAAAGAAACAGTTTTTATAAAAAGTCAAGAAAAAAAATAATGGTTTTATGCGAAGAAAAAGTTATTATTTGTGTACAAAGAAATAACTGTTGCTTTTGTACAAAGAAATAGTTAATATTTTGTGCAAAGTAATATTTTATATTTTTCCCAAAGAAATGGTTCTTGTTTTATTGAAGAAAGTATTCCTTATTCTAAGAAAAAAATAGTTTTTCAATTATTCAAATAAAATAGTTATTTCGGCGTCCATCTAAGGGAGCATCCAGAAGGCGTATGAACTTCGTATAAGCATTCAAATGGCCTCCCATGGTATCGCACTGGAACTTAATAATCTCTCACCGATGCTGCACGCTTTCCGGAGAACAAAATTGGAGTCTAGCAAGTTACGGGGCCTAGCTAATGAATCACGGCACTAAAACTGTCTCTGTTTTTGCGTTTGAGGTACGAAGTGAAGCCTTGCCCTGTTTTATTAATTTTTATTTTCTTATTTAATACCAGAAACTATATTTTATTTTATAACAGATATCAGTTATTTTGATTTACTTTATCATATAAAGGATGTATCACTGGAAGCAGCACTAGCTAAATGAGACTCCGACACATGTTTGAGACAACACATCGACTTAGTTTGATCGTCAGCAATGACGCTAATATTTCTGCGACGTATGCCATGATTCTTTTCCTATCAGAAGAATTAGATTGAAGTTAACGAGCAGCTACGGCACTTTCGTTATCACAGCTGAACTCTTCCGACTTGGTTTTGGTTTTCTGACTTCCTGTAAATTGACTCTTACAAGCTCGTAGATCTTCGCATCGGAGCACGTAAAGCAATTACAAAGAGGCTTCACCTTGTCTGTGTCCCTAGGGGATACAACTATTGTGTCTCTGGGAGTTATTGTATCTGGGGGAGTTGGCACTCTGGGGAGGTACTCGTGAGGTCCCGAGCTGAGAATCAAGTTCGCCTTCCTTTTGTTGAAATACAATGGGTTTTTGTTTCGCTAGGAACCATCTTTTTTTCGGTTGACTGCTGTCTTGTTTTTCAGAACCTACTACTTTCTTCTTAATCTTTTATATTGTTTCATAAACTTCTTTTCTATCACTTACTGTTTGTGTGCGCTGGAGGTCTTGTGTGGTGACAAACCTTGGTTATAGATTCCTTGTGTCCTAAACTTCACACCGAATGGAGGTTCCCTTCATCTTCTCATTGGATCACCGTTGAGGTTAGAGAGGCTTGAAAAAACTGATCTGAGCTAATTTATCCTGATGAGAATTCGATTTATTTCAATTTAATTTGTACGTCAAGCTTATTTTTGTACATCTAATTTTTGCATAATTCAACACATTAGAAAAGCTCTCATTTCTAAATTTACGTGAACAGTTAATTTGAAAACAACCATAATGATATAAATTTCAAGTACGTTTGTGAGAAATGAAGTCGATGCCAACATTTTAGAACCAATTTATACTTCCACAATTGTAGCTGTCCCAACGTGAAGAGAACTTTTTATTTCACCTGTAACTGCGAACGATGTACGCTCGCGTTCACAGTAGTGCTACTGATAAGAGCCCTACATCAATTTGGCTCGTCGAATGGCATCGCCATAATACACGTCCTGTAATTCATCCAACATTATCTGAACAAACTGCGTTATTGGTTTGTACACAACCCTGCAATTCTCAATCTTTCTGTGTTGACCGACTGACACGCGACAATTCGGTAGTGATTGAGCACTAGACGGTATCAGCAGAGGAACAGTTAGTTTCACGTTCCCTTGACCGCTCAATAATTGCGGGTGATGTGTTCTAAGGGATCAGTGGAGTCTAACTTGGGCACCAGTTGGCATTTTCGAGTTGTTCGATTGTAAGGACCAATTCGTTCGAAATTTTTTCATTCAGTGAACTCGCCCCCGAAAGGAATACATTTATTGTAGCTATGGCAATTAAAAATTGTAGGGGGAAGGTACTCGCCCCTCAAAGGGGTACATTTATTGTAGCTATGGGAATTAACAATTGTAGGGGGAAGGTACTCGCCCCTCAAAGGGAAACATTTATTGTAGCTATGGTAATTAACAATAGCAGGGGGAAATAACTCGCCCCTCAAAGGGATACATTTATTGTAGCTTCGGTAATTAACGATTGCTGGGGAAGGTGTAAGGTCCTGAGCCAATGGTCAGGTAGGTTTTCCTTTTCTTAAAAAACAAAGAATAGGTTCAAGTGTTATGTTATGGATAGTTTTACTTTCGGTTTTACTACTCAGTTTTTGGTTTGCAGCACCCATAACATTCTCTTTGAACGTTCATTTAGTTTTATAAACTTATTTCTCTCGTGCTGTTTCTAAGCGAAACAGCACTTTCTGCATAAATTTCTCATTCTTTTAATTCTGGACTAATTGGCGCCTTCCTTCTTCCTCTCCTGGAAACACTTTTGTTGAGCTTAGGGAAGCTCAAACTGATTTATAATATAATGTTGCTTTATTTTAAGATTACGTGAGTGATGAATAGATAATTTCATTGAAATCTGGAGGATAAAGATTTTTCAAAAAATTAATAAATAAATTATTCATGCGAAATAAAAACTACCCAGACAGTGAAAATTTATTTGGGTCCGGTTATGGATTTCAACGTTTGTGCGCACTTCGTTAAATATTAATCTTCTTAAGGATTAACAGCTCTGGATTCCCTCCGATCTGTTTTTGTGTGCGAGATTGTTAATCATATGCAATATTTTCATACTCGTTTGTAGTAGAAGAAACATAAATAAGTACGTTAAGATTTTTTCACGCTCATTCCAAAAGAATGATTCGATTATTTATTGCATATTTTCACTGTGTTATTTAAAGCAGAGCGTTCCGACTCCTTTTCCAAATTTCCTATCGTCAGCAAGCTCTTCCTCGCAGCGTTGGAGCAAATTTTTTAATTTCAGTGACTGAAATTCTGTGTTATGTTAGATAATTCGAGGCTGTATTTTGATGCATAGCTGTAGTCCATTATTGTTAAATCCCCGGAGTTGAAATTTACTGCCATGATTTCTCCACGACGCTACCAAACCATCGTTTGGAAAATATATGATTGCTATATAAGGTGAGATTCATATCTGTGTTACATAAACCCAGAATTTTTGGTTCAAGAAGTTACCTTTAATAGATACTAAATAATTAAAGCACGAAGGAGATAAACATTCCTTTACTTTACGTACATCACATTTGATGAGAGGGTATGCTAATTTTTTCCCCATCAGTGGGATACAACTATTTTTTCTACGGAAATCAGTGCTCCCAAAGGGAAAATGTGTGATTTCCTGAGCTGAGGTTCAGGTGGGCCTTCTTTTTGTTTAAACAGAATAAGTTTTTGTTTCGTGATGGGCCGTTTTTTTTCCCGACTTTGTTCCGGACCATCCTTTTTCGGTTGATTGCTGTCTTTTTTTCAGCACCTATTTCTTTCACTTTCAACTTTTAATTATGTTTATAAGCTTTCTTCTGAACTCTTTCCTCTTCTGAGGAAACACCCCTGGTTCACAGAATCCGCGTTGCTTTGCAATCACACTATATATGGCGATTACATCATTCATATCTTTGGAACACCTTTTTTGTGGTTAAGGAGGCTTCCATTACCAAGTTTCTACTACCAAATCATAAAGGTTTCCATGGACGAGAAACAAATTAGCTAGCAGCCAGTCAGGTTTGCGAAATGCTATGTTTTCGCATGAAATGCGATACTAGTCCGGCGTCATAAGATAATCTTGGGCTCGATCAATAGATAGCATTCGAGTGTTTGCACTCCGGCTGCGCACTGCACTTTGAACTGATGATAACACAGGTTCCCTGTTATTGCGGTGTGCTGCTTCTAGGTCCTGTATTATCTGAAATTATGAAATAGCAACTCGGCACTATCGTCCGAGTGTCACTCAATCTTTACGGTTATCGGCGTAGGAAGTGAGCGCACGTGTTCTGCGACCCATATTTTTCGATGAATAATTAAGGTGTTCGATGGGGCTTTATTCTTTAACTTTTGTGCTCACATAGCGAGCAATCGGAATGTCCTGCATGTTTGTATCAATTTTTTTGATACAAATAAAGCAAAATAACAAAAAACCTTCAGAATGGAGACATATTTCATTATATTTTCAAGTTATTCAAGAACGAAACCTGTTAATAACGCTTCAGATTTTCTTCGATCAAAATATTTGGTATTTAGCTATTTGTGGACGGTGGGTTTTTATTTATTTAGTTGCGGTTTTATTCTATAAGTATAGTTACGACAATTTGAAGTACTTATTTTTTTTTATATAAGGGATACAACCATTGTTACGGAAATTAGTATTCCCAGGGAGAAGAAATGAAGCCGTGAGCTGAATATTAGGTGGACATTCCTTGTTGAAATAGAATCATCCTTGTTTTTGTTTTCATACGAATCGTCCTTGGTAGATTGACAGCTATTCATTTTGTTTAGCACTTATGACGCTTTTCTTCCACTTTTACATTATTTTACAATCTTCTTTCAATCTTTCCATTTCTATACGTAGGACGAGAGGACTCGCGATGTCCATAGATTCCGTGTTCCCTCTATTTCACACAAAATGGCACCATCCTCTTTCCTCTCTCGGGAATACCTTTGTTATGTTTAGGGAAGCTTGAACTAACTTATGATCTATTACATGTGAGATTCATCAGCTATATCTTAGCGATATGTAAGTAATATGAAAACGATATGTGAGTACCATGTGAGTTGTGTGTGAGCCATAGATAATTGAAGAATGATATATCTAAGTAGTAAGGACGATATTTATACAAAATGTGATCATTAAATGAGGAACATTAAAACGAAATATGAAAAATTTGTTAGCGATATTATGTGTCACGTGCTTTGATACTTGAACTTTACTATACTGACCCATTTGATAACGTCTCAAAACGGTATTCTCTCAAATTGGAACAAACTAGAGTGACAAATGCACTCAGACTGAAAGATGCAAGACATGCCACTATATGCAGGATACTTGATTGGCAACAGCGCTCTATTCAAGAATACTGAAGTTCCACTTGCTCTCCATCTAAAAATACTAAACAACACCATACTTATAAGGATACTGAAGTTCCAATTGCGCTCTATTTTAAGTATCCTAAACAAAATCATACTTATAAGGATGCTGAACTTCCACTTGCGCTCAATCTAAAATACTAAACAAAACTATGTACATAACGATACTGAACTTTCACTTGCGCTCCATCTGAAAAAACGCAACACAAAACCATACTTAATAACAAACTGTACATGCAAGCCCTAAAATTTCCCTCGATCATCACCTCAAGTATTTCAGGATAAAAAGGAAAACCAACGTGGCTAAGAATATCATGATAAAAAACAAACGTTTCGGATTTTAAAATCCATCTTCAGTGTTCTGAAGTACAATAAATAGAAGTATTAAAACATCAGCCACGTTGGTTTTCCTTTTTATCCTAAAAGTGAGATTTCCCAGAATTCAATCTATTTCATTTACTCAAGAATTTCTCGCCGCAACCCCGTGCAGGCGGAAACGCGAGGAGGTACGAGTGTTGGAGGACACGATCAGGCTGCGGTCGGAGTCGCAGCGGCGCCGCGGCGTCGAGCTGGACGCCACCTGCCAGATCTGCGTGAAGACGAAGTTTGCGGACGGCGTGGGGCACCAATGTCATTACTGCGGCGTGCGCTGCTGCGCCCGCTGTGGGGGCAAGGTTACTCTGCGGTCCAACAAGGTGAGCTGTGTGGGGTGTTGGTGTAAGGTGTTGATAGTGTGTGGGGTGTTGATGTGGGGTGTTGATAGTGTGTGGGGTGTTGATATTGTGTAGTGTGATGGTATGAATTGTTGGTGTGGGGTGCTGGTGTGGAGTAACAGTGTGGGGTGCTGGGATGGGACGCTAATACCACTTCACGTTGAGCTGGAATTGTAAGCCGAGATGACATTCAGACAGTAAAATTTTCACGAGATAAAGCGTCAGGCGAAGTAGAAGTAACCATACGAGAGACTTAGATTAATTCATCTCTTATTTCCGTTTCAATACGATAAATGGAAAATAAAATAGATGGAGGTTACGACACCCAAGCACTGAACCAGTAGCTTGATTGTAGCGGAAATTTTTCAGATGATTATCAACAAGTGGACAAATTTGGATTCGTTGTGGTAATATCCTTTATAAAGACCTATTAGACTTTCTGAATTTTAGTTCTAGTTTGTGTTGCGGAATTGCAACGCAGGTTCTGAAGTAATTATTGAAATCTATATTCGCAAATGCCAAGACGTACCCAAGGTTGAGTTAAGAAAAAATTTAAACATGTACGTGTTAGGTCCTCAAAATATTTCTGATCTGTTGTGTTATACTCTCATCTAATCGAGCTGTTAATTTGTTTTCTCAGAGCTTTTAATTATAATGGTTTCTCGTGAATGTAGGAATTGGTGAGCCTTTGGTTTGTTTAATTGGATACTACATTGATTAGTTTGCACTCTTAGCTACAATCCTTTCAGATCAGGTAATGAGAATATTCCCAATCATAAGATTATGAACACAATTTTTCAGAGAGAACATTACCAAACACACGATTATGGACATGATTTGTCAGGAGAACATTATCAAACACAGGATTATGGACACAATTTGTCAGGAGAACATTACCAAACATACGGTTATGGACACAATTTTTCAGGAGAACATAACCAAACACACGAGTATGGACAT
The DNA here is from genome assembly GCA_030386875.1 of Morinoia aosen. NCBI lineage: Eukaryota > Metazoa > Arthropoda > Malacostraca > Amphipoda > Talitridae > Morinoia > Morinoia aosen. The sequence continues at coordinate 51,258,915 of CM059568.1, forward strand.
GATTTGTCAGGAGAACATTATCAAACACATGACTATGGACACAATTTGTCAGGAGAACATTACCAAACACACGAGTATGGACATGATTTGTCAGGAGAACATTATCAAACACATGACTATGGACACAATTTTTCAGGAGAACATTACCAAACACACGAGTATGGACATGATTTGTCAGGAGAACATTATCAAACACATGACTATGGACACAATTTGTCATGAGAACATTACCAAACATACTGTTATGGACACAATTTTTCAGGAGAACATTACCAAACACACGATTATGGACATGATTTGTCAGGAGAACATTATCAAACACATGATTATGGACACAATTTGTCAGGAGAACATTACCAAACATACGGTTATGGACACAATTTGTCAGGAGAACATTATCAAACACATGATTATGGAAACAATTTTTCAGGAGAACATAATCGAACACATGATTATGGACACAATTTGTCAAGAGAACATTACCAAACACACGATTATGAACACAATTTGTCAGGAGAACATTACTAAAGGTATACTATTCGGTAGTCCAGATTCGGTAGTCCAGATAGCACCACAGTCGAAGTGGCTTAACGACCAAAGGAATTTCACGAATCCGAATCTTAGTTATGATTCAGGTGAACTTTCCAAAAATGAAAAATTACAAAATTGGGGGGGACTTATTTGAAAAAAATTGCTTTACTAAATTTTCTGACGTCATTCCTATTCGCGCCTCACTTATTTTGTACTGCAGAAAATGATCGTTTTTCACTAGTTTTTGTCAAATAAAGTTCCTAATGTCATAGATGATGCACATTTTAAACCTTTCCTTCGTTAAAACACACTTTACAAGATAACCGAATCTGAAATTTTACATGTGATATTTAGTGCATGGTAAAATTGTTGAAACTTCTATTATTCAGACTACTATAATTAGTTATTGAGACTACTATCAGTGAGAGTACTATTAGTAATTATTGAGACTTCTATTATTATGGAGACTACTATTTTGGACCATTAATAGTTAGTGGCCGTTACTATGAACACTCCAGCGAGAATGATTGAATCTAAAATTATCGAACATAAAAATCAGGTTTAATTGCGGTTATTCCATACCACAGCTCCACTGGATTTTTTGAGAGTTTACAGTTCGTCCCAAAAAGTGTATTTACTCTTTGACTGCCCAATCCTCACATATTTTGTCTTAATGTAGGTTTTTAGTGACATGGAGACAAGTCTAAAGAGTAAAATCAAAGAAAAGAACGTTAAATTCCAAAAATATGATGTCAGTAAGGAAAGCTTAGTTGCACCTAAAACAAGAACTAAATAAACATGAATCTTTAGTGTCGCCAAAATCAATGACGGGATTAGTACATTTTTTGACGACACACTATAGTCCGAGTTACTGAAGCGCTAGCCAGCCTGCTTACAATTTTAGACTGATAATTGCCTTCAATTTAGTAAAAATCAAGCCACGTCAGGCATTGTGTAACTTTCAAAGGTAACTTTTTTTAACCGTCAGTTACCAATTTGTGCCAATTATGTTACGTTAGACAGCGTTATTTTCAAATGCAACATATTTGTACAATTAAGCTACCAATTTGTACCAATTAAGTTACGTTAGACAGAATTTTACTTTCAAGGGCAACGGTATTTGTACCAATTCATAACTTGGACCAACTGTTAAAGTGTGACTGTTCGTGAAACTGGAGTCCTTTAATAGCACCAAAATTAAAACAGTCTACCTGATGCAATTTCAAAACCTTCATTGCGCCAAATTTACATAGGGTTGATTCGTGTCTTGAATCATGGGACATTTCGTTTGTTAAAGTTACTTTCAAAGCATCATATAGGGTGAAAATGGTTTTTCAAACCCCATTGTAACTGTTCAACCGGAGACTCGAAATCAAACTAAAGCTCTCATGTACAATGTATTTTGAATTACGATTACTGAGAATTTTTCGTCCGCTTCACACGGCCCTGCACGTGTGCTGTGGCGGAGCTGCTGCTTGCTGGCGCTGGCAAACCGTGTAGAGCAGACGTCTTATGTTCTATAAGTTCGTGCGTTGTCAGTATGTTATTTCATATTCCATATTTCTGTAGCGAAAATATTAGCAATGGCAAAACAGTGCACGAACTTATAGAGCTTGCGCTATCAGTATGCAAGATTTCTTATTTCTGTGGTGAAGAAAGCAGAGATTGAGTGTTTGCTCTTCTGTATCAGCGATTCCACTTGAATGCATTCGTTGCATCTGAAATTAATTTTGTATTGGAGAAACGCCGCGTTGCTTTATCTTGAAATATTGAAGGTGTGAGAAATCAAGCCATTAACGCCTGTTTTTTCAACCTTAAAGCTTGACTTCAATGAGGGAAATGGCTATCTGCTATGGTAACTCGGATTTAATTTCTCGTTAACTGGATAGAAAAAGATTTGAACTCGTTCTATGTTCATGCCGTTGCAATTCTATCGTAATAACAGCCAGGAAGCTGCACGGTTTTATTTAGCTCTGCTTAATACACTAACTTCTTTTTGAGCCATAAATAACCCACAGACGTGAAATATTTTCTTAAAGAATTGCGAACGAGGTGTAACTTTGCTTTAAAAGAAGAGAACTCCGTTGTCGTACATCTGGCACTGTCATTGCGAACGGTCTTACGTCTGGCCATCCGAGAGTGACGTCACGTTTATCGATTGCGACCCTACTCCGCAGCTTTGAAATTTGTTTTAAATTTTTCAAGCCTCAAGTTTTATGATAGGCTTCTCAGAAGTTCTACTCAGGATTGAGATAAGCTTCATACGAATAGAATCATTAGAGCCAGTCCCTTGAGCATGGAGAGAGCGCTTTTGCTTGCCGTCTGGAGTTGATTGGGTGATTGTGAACACGTGAATGAAGAAAAATAGCATGACTATAAGTAACCTAATTTTTTGAGAGTTATTTTTGGTCGCCTTGAACTGAATTTGTTTCACCAGACAGATGGAAGAAGAAACATGGCTATTCATATCGAACGAGGGGAGAAGTTTGTCCCTCATTTGGTCCTATTTAATAGATTTCTGGGCAGTGTACACAAAATAATTTCAATGACACGATAAGCTTTAGAAACGAAAATCTTAATTTTGTTACTTTCGATTACAGCTCCTGAGCCTTTCAGGGAGACACCACTATTGTATTTGTGGGAATTATAATTTTGTTATTTTCGATTACAGCTCCTGAACCTTTCAGGGAGACACCACTATTGTATATGTGGGAATTATAATTTTGTTATTTTCGATTACAGCTCCTGAACCTTTCAGGGAGACACCACTATTGTATATGTGGGAATTATAATTTTGTTATTTTCGATTACAGCTCCTGAACCTTTCAGGGAGACACCACTATTGTATATGTGGGAATTATAATTTTGTTATTTTCGATTACAGCTCCTGAACCTTTCAGGGAGACACAACTATTGTATATGTGGGAATTATAATTTTGTTATTTTCGATTACAGCTCCTGAACCTTTCAGGGAGACACCACTATTGTATATGTGGGAATTATAATTTTGTTATTTTCGATTACAGCTCCTGAACCTTTCAGGGAGACACAACTATTGTATATGTGGGAATTATAATTTTGTTATTTTCGATTACAGCTCCTGAACCTTTCAGGGAGACACAACTATTGTATTTGTGGGAATTATAATTTTGTTACTTTCGATTACAGCTCCTGAACCTTTCAGGGAGACACAACTATTGTATATGTGGGAATTATAATTTTGTTATTTTCGATTACAGCTCCTGAACCTTTCAGGGAGACACAACTATTGTATATGTGGGAATTATAATTTTGTTATTTTCGATTACAGCTCCTGAACCTTTCAGGGAGACACAACTATTGTATTTGTGGGAATTAGCGCTCCTAGGGGGAAATATGAATTTACGAGAATATTGAATATTGTGAATATTGTGTAGATCTTCCATTTATTGGAATGAAATACATTGTTTGCAATTTTAAAGACCATCTTTCATAGGTTCACAGATTCCCTGCTTTCAGCATCTATTACTTTTTTTCAACTTTCATTTTGTTTTATACTTCCTGATTCGCTGTTGCTCTTGAGCGGGAACACATTTTGTGCTTAGATTCCTCGTTCCTTGACCGCACTAAATGGTGCCTTCATCCTTTCTATCCATGGAGTATCTCCGTTCTGGTTAGGGAGACTTAAATTTACTTATCATATCTCCGATGTTGCCAGCACAACCCTGTCCGTGTGCCGCTGCCTCCATTCCTACAGAAATTAAATAGCTGAAGAGCAGCTGTGACGCATCTTTTCCCATGCTGTTAACCTGGACCGTGGTTTTGTGGAGTACTGTTAATTTTGCCTAAAATCAAGCTATGAAATTCACTTCGCCCTTGAATATCACTGGAACCTAAAGGCACTTGACTTTTAGCTATGATTCAGACCAGTAAAAACTCCATTTGCTATCTATTAATATAAAATTTGAGCACTCTCTTTTGTTTAAATAGAATCAACTATGTAGTTAGTACTTTTTCTTAAATTTCCCTTTATTAAACAGGTTTAATTTGTCACTTTCACAGTTTTTCAGATAAACTGGAAGATTTTTGCTTCATTGTTGTTGTGCACTAATTTCTTGATTTGATATGAAGCAAAAAACAAAATCATCTTTCATTTGAGCAAATATTTTTCAGATACCACATAATACAAAGCTCGGACTATATCTTCCATAGCTTATTTCCAACAAATATTTCGGTTAATCGCACTCAGCATACATCTTAGATACTGAAGGTAAACGAATAAACATTAGATACCACTGTTTCTTGTACAAATACGGAGAGTAAATATCCAGTCATATTGCACTCATTTTGCCTTCCTTAGCACCGTCGTTACACTGTCGTCTGCTTCGTGCAAGTCACCATTTTTCGGTCTTATTTTATTTGCGTGCGAGGGGTGTGCGCTGTGGAATCCCCTCGCGTGCGTGATACTTTTCCTCTTTTTTTTTTGCTCTCCTTTGTTGACCTCTAATTTACTCCGGTGCTCTGCTGCTGATCGGTCCAATTGTTGCCAGCTGGTCCAATTGTTGCCAGCTGGTCCAATTGTTGCCAGCTGGTCCAATTGTTGCCAGATGCAGCAAGTCTGACCGCTGGAGTAAAACGCGCTGTTGGCCGAAATCGAGAACGCGCGTGACTGTCCTCCCATATTCCCTAATAATTGAGTTTGCTTTATTTGTCAATTAGACTTGCTGGGTATCTATGAAAACTCCGCATTGTGCCACGTGAAGTTTTAAGTTGGGTCAAAACGAATCGACTTACATCAAAAACTTTTCACTCGATTTTTCCACTTTTTACTTAAACATTTTTGTGCATGTTATAATAATTTTTTGTGTCGTACCGTTTCTATTTTTTTGTAGGTTGGTAAGAGTGGCATCAAGTTTTGAAACCCAAAGAATTTGATTTCACAGCGAGAAAGGCTATAAGGGTCGGTCTTGCAGAAGATGTGTAATAATTAAATACTTGGTGCGCAAATAGTGTTCGAACTTAGCTTTGGTTCTGTTGGAAGTGTTCACACGGATCTACTTTGCCCCGGTAAATGAAATTAAAGGATATACGGAAGCTTAGCATCCTGCAGGCAATTTTGAGCCGCTCTACAACATCGCACAGGAGTTTTGGGTTGGCTTAGCAAATGAGAGCATTTGATTGGTCTTTGGAAGCAGGGGATGACGCATAGAATAAATGAGAAGTGCAATAAGAGACGCATGTTGTGCAGAGGGTTTTGAGTAGCGGTACAACTTGTCAGAGGTGGGCTTCTGTGTGTGAGAGGTCAAAATGTATATCAGAAGTTGAAAAATCGAGAAAGGGAGTGATAGAGCTACTGTGAATACTGATGCTAGAAAATACCGTAATACTGTCAATCGAACAGCGTGGAAGAGTGAGCTGCTTGTCATAACCATTCTTTAATTCTGAGAAAGGTAAAATTTAGTGGTTGCGGTGTGAAAATCTTAGTTAATCTGGTTGCCTATCATGCGTCCCACCGTCCAACATCTATTTCTCTTACTGGACGCTGTTCGTTTCAGGCTTGAAAATTTTCGCCTAATTTACGGAGTATACGAACAAGAACTAGCTATTTAGAAAACTAATTCAGCTCATCCCACAATAAGAAAATGTTAAAATTATTAATATCCTTACTAATATATTGAAGTTATTAACCGTAGGCAATAGTTATGTGATCCTCGTGGGTTATTTGCTTGCCCACCCCTAATGGGGAAGCAATTAGTGTATCTATACAGAAATTAGTGCATCCAAGCAATGGTTGTGAGGTCTTGAGTTAAAGGTTTGGTAGGCTGTTAATTGAAGTAGAATACATTTTTTGTTTATTACGGATCCTCTTTTATCGGTTCACTGGTGTCCTTTTCGATCAATGGAAGAAAATTGTATGGCTGGGCTTTTTTTTGAGAAGAATGATTAATCTTAATCTCTTTGTGCATAGGAACAAGTATTCAGTGGGTGCTAAATGCAATGTAAAGCTTTTACGTGAATAATAGCACGTTAGCTAGAACAAAGAATGACACCATACAGTGGCTGGTGGGAGTTAGACAGCGGTGTGCGAAGCCGCTTTACATTGAACGGCAATTTCGCGGCAATGATTTTTTGAGTGTCGGAAGTTAATGACTGTGATGATGGAGCTTGAACTAGTCACGCTTACGGTATGCCAATCGCCGATAAATGAAGATTGGTAACTGTTTTGAAGGGAGTACGTTGAATGGAAATTCAGCTCAAATATGCTTGATTCCAAAAAAAGGTGCTCAAAAAATGAAAATCTTTGTCGTTTGAAATAAAAAATGACAAAAAATGAGGAACTCACCACGATTCGGGAACGCGTATGGCTACAATAAATTGTGGGTAGGAGAAGAAAGCCATAATGTATGTAAGGGAAAATATCTGGCGAGAGAAGCCCTACAAGTGCAGAGAGTAAGGTATGGCTTTTAAAAGCACTTTGTGTGTTGAAGTGATTGTCCCGGGCAAAAGGTTAGCGTTTGTTTGTTGCATGAGGAAAACGACAGATGTGTACAAAATTACTGACAATAAAACGATTGATCGAGCGGTGTTAGAATTGACTGAAGCTTAGAGGCAGCGGTTTAGTCTTTCAATGACAGTTTTTTGCTTTTTATTTTGCCTAAAAGAAAGTGGTTGTACGGATGTGAGTCATGCGAAGCTGACTCGAATTCTTCTTACCTATGTTTTATAGAACAAAAACAGTCCCCAACACTAAGTGCGGGACATCAAGCTCTTGTAGTACGTGTATGTCAACTTACGTGTATGGGCGTTTGAAAGCTGTGAAATTGTTGGAATACAAATTGGTGAGTAGGCGACTTCATGTTACTTTTATTACATCACACTTGCGTATTATCCTGCGTACTGAATTTCAAAATTGAAGTCCTCCATGGCTGACTTGAATTTCCTATTACTCATACCTAACTGGAAATGCCTGTTACTCATGCCCAACCTGAAATGCCTATTGCTTACGACCACCAGGTGATCTGGGTGTGCATCCTGTGCCGGAAGAAGCAAGAGCTGCTCACCAAGACAGGATCGTGGATGAGCGGTGGGCCTGGAGAGGACCCTGAATTCGACTACGGCTCAGGTACGAACAGATCTCCTTCTACCGACAAGCGACCCAAGCTTGAACGTAGAGCAAGCCATGACGTTGCTGTCGGACCAGAAGGATTAGAAGCGAGCAAAGGAAATGAATTGGAATTTTTCGCCCATGATAGTTCGGAGTTACGTGGGTCAGGTATTTCTGCTCAGCATCCTCAGCCTCAGAGGCGCTGGAACATTGGGGATGCGCAAAGTTCAGAGCAGTCTGTAGGTGCAGTCGGTGTGGAGGTGCCTGCGATGCGCGTGCGCATTGCGAGTGATGGAATGGAGCCCCAAACTGGCTCCAGACACAGGCTTATTCCGGAATCGCTGCTTGGAACCCCTGGGACGGATCTTTTAGGCGATGGTACTGGTTTCAAAAGCGATAAAAGCTTTCAGGCTTCAGGAAACTCGGCGACGTGTGTTTTTTCCAGCCGTCGCCTGAGTGACGTTGGAACTGGACTTGCGAGTCCTATGGACTCTAGCGGTGTGTCTGGAAGAGGAAGCACTGAAGGTAGCAGTCACAGATCAGATGAATCCCGAACGGACCACTTGGACCCTGTGTGCGGTGCCACTCGTGGCTACCAGATCGCTCGTAATGATTCGTTATCATCTGACCAGAGTGAGAGTGTCAGACCTCGTCCGCCGCGTCCTCATCGCACGAGACAGAGTCGCGATCGCAGAACAAGACAGCGATCGCTCTCGTCTTCGGACGAAGAGCTCTGGTCTACCCCAGAATATACGTCTGGAGAAGAACCGTCTGAGAATATATCTGATAAGGGTAAGTTTTAAGAAGCCTTTATTCTTATAATTCAATATGCTTTCAAAATTTTCTTGGTTATTGCTTCGAATTATTTAGCCAACAAGGTCTGTGTTTTCTAGTGATGTTGCAAGCGATAGCAACATGTTGCGAATTGAACAACACCAGAAATGTACGATCTTTGATACGCGAGAGTCGTATGTTACTTGCATCGATTTCTTTCTTTCTACAGGGTGCCAGGAACTCGTCTCCAACCACAACTGGCTGCGAGAACAAATGGTAGAAGCACAGATTAAAGAGTTCTTAGCGGTGAGAATGCTGCTGCTTTGCAATGCGCTTGCGCTCTTCCTAGGTTCTGTGCCCCCATCGAGCAGACTTGTGGCCTCGCTCCTTCGTGCTCATGTTTCGTGTCGTTGTTTTGAATGTGAAACTTCAGTATTGGTCACAGTTTATTCGTTTCCGTTTTCTTTGTATTGCAAAGCAACTTTTAAGGTCAGTGCAAAAATTTATTCAAGTATTACAACTGTTTCTCTCTGTTGCCGAAATATTTTGCTCGATTTTTTTCCAATCGCTTGTCCCCAGTGTGTTTGGATGCTATATTTATTTAATATAATCTGTGTTTTCACTCTCAAAGAACGTTATTCTATAATTTCTTATACATATATAAATATACTTATACTTTTTTACTTTAATGTTTTGTACTCTCATATCATAATCAATGTATATCCACAGAATTTCTCGCGGTTATTTCGCAAGCAAGCATTACGTGGTCCAAATTTAATTCTTATAATTTTTCTTTATTTTTTGTATTGTACTTTCTCCTATTGATTTTAAGTTTGGAACTATGGAAGCGATGCATATATTATTTTCTGTTTATTTACTTGGTCCAGTTTTAACTAATTGCTTGTTCACTCTCATGAGTTGAATGTTGCTGCGTATTACTGAGGTCCCGTAATTCTGACTGCGTTCTTTTTTCATTTGATATTCTGAAGTTCTCTGCATCGCTCCGTTCATTGCCTGACACGGTGCTCCTCTCGAGGAGCTTCTTGGTGATTCTTTTGTTCGACAGAGCCTTCTTTCGAACAGTCTTAACCTCCACCGAGCTCAACGGTGTGTGCTTCTTTTTTGCGACTTTTTTTAGCTTTATTGTTGTGGATTTATCTATGACAGTGGACTTATGAGCCTTGAACATATTTAAAAAAAATTGAGTAGCTGGCAAGTTTTCGCCGTCAGGAAACGAGTTTGTCAATTTTTTGTAACGTATACGAGAATCTGACTTTGCTCTAAAACACCGCTCACTGAAAATTTGCCGGTGGCCTTCGAGTTCTTAAATTGTATGTTTTTGTTAATATATTTTTCGTTAGAAGGCTTTGCTATTTTTGTACAAGCACTAATCCCTCCTTCAACACCCCTGTCTAATCTGGATCTGATTTCAACCTCTTCCGTTTTTACGTCTAAATTTCAGTCAAAACGCTTAAATTTTATGTAATACGCCTAAATTTGAGGTAATACGGCTAACTTTGAGGTAATACGTCTAAATTCGAGTCAATACGTATAAATTTCAGGTAATACGTCTAAATTTGAGGTATCACGTCTAACTTTGAGGTAACACGTCTAACTTTGAGGTAACACGTCTAACTTTGAGGTAAAACGTCTAAATTTGAGGTAACACGTCTAAATTTGAGGTAATACGTCTAAATTTTAGGTAATGGGGTCAATAATTGGCAGAATGATTCAATTCGAAAACAGTTAAAATTAGATATTAGATTCACCCAGACTACAGGACCATGAACGAGTAGCTGCTGAACTTCAAGAGTCACCAACTTGAGATCTTTAGAACAGGACTGATTCAACTCATTTCACTTCATAATTATCTTAAAATGAAGGCAAAACATTTGACAGCTCTCAACATGGCCAAAAAAGAACACGAACTCAAAACCAAAACGATCGAACACCTTTCCTAACATACTCTATGTGATTTGGGGATCTAACCCTCTATAGATCCAATTTACATCACTAGGTTTACGGCCAACTTATTTGACGTATTGATGTCTTTTTGCATTGGTAGGTCTTCTTTAATTCTTCAAGCAAAAAAGAGATCGTTTCGGTTGTTCCTGACTGTAAAATTGAATGAGACACTTGTGACGGATAATGTTTTACCTGAAATATCTTTGGCTTTCGTCGAGAACTGGAAATTACATGGTTCGTAGATGTTTTATAAGTGATGAGTAGTAAATATTACTTTTTGAATTGTTACACTACGTTGGGGGAGGATTTTCCAACAGTGATGGATTTCGCTGTGAGTCGACTGACGTGATTTCGTACACTGGTTTTACGCTTCCAATAAAATTAGGGGGAATGTACCTCGGCTTCTGATTAGTGAAGCTTCTCGGTATATAAGGGCAAATGGTGTACGCTTTCAATAAAATTAGGGGGAATGTACCTCGGCTTCTGATTAGTGAAGCTTCTCTGTATCTAAGGGCAAATGGTGTAGCTCTCTTCATGAGGGTGGCTTGTTCGTATTTTTCTTTCATTGTCAAACTTAAGTACTTCTTTAATTTTACGCTAACTATGGGTTCAGTGTCCCCTTTATATATATTCTGAAGGTTAAATGTCAAGGTAACGTCTGACAATTACAATATTTTTACATTAGCTTGCGTTGCAAACGCCTGTAAGGGTCGGACGAAATCAATAAACGCTTGGTACGCATAAAATTATCAGTGACTTCTTTCTATGTTACGGTCTCAATGAGTTCATGTACTATGGTATCCAATGGCTATTTTCAGACAATTAATGTAGTCACTGAGGTACGTCTGACATGAGTTTTTCCACTGTCTACTTGGCAACGCTTCGTGCTTTAGCCAGTGGTGAAACCATACCTGGTGATTTTTTCGACCCGAAGCTGCAGGTTCATTTTCATCGCAAACTCAGTAATCTGCACTTGACCTCATGCGACGACTTGCTCTCTATTCGGTGTTCGCGTGGTCGCTGTCGCACATCTTTATCCTTCCACATCAAATCGCGTCATACTTGCCATACTCCTGAGGCCTTGCTTCCAGAATGGTGAGCAAGCTTCGCTATCTTTGCTATCGTGATCACTAATAATAGTATTTCTATTAGGATTACAGCGTCATTCAAATTTCTCATTTGAAAATTTTAAACAATTGTGCCGCAATCGAATGCTTGGGTTCGTTAGGTTATGAATAAAATCACGATATCATTAAACAGGACTTGCTCGAGCCTGCATCTTTGTACTTGGGACAGAATGAGAGCTGCTTAGGTATTTCAGTTCGAAAATTTATGGCGGTAACGTGATCTAAGCAGTGCTTGTATTATCAGATAGAGCAGAGTTGGACCTTCATTAAATCTACTTTCCGTTCGCACGCTTTCTAGCATGAGTGCCAAGAAGAGTGACAGAAAACATGGGTCTGGTTGGGATATTCTAGGAGAGAATTCCAGATTAAAAATTCAAAATCCACGGAGGAGCAAACTTTCCTTGATAGTGGTTGAGGCGTAGGGCTCTTTGAGTATCCGCCAGTGAGATAGGTATAAGTGACCATACCTGAATTTTCTGATCACTATACCGATAATTTGTCTTTGTGAACGGTTTTAAAATCTAACTTTACAACTTTTTCCGACGAACGAATGTAAATGTCAAGCATTACACGTTTTATAAAAATACTGTAGAGTTTCGTTACAAACGATGATGAACTTTCGTTCATTTCTGCAAAATAAAATACAACATAAATCAAATCCTGTTACCCCATTATATTCATACAGCAATTTATATGGACGGAAGTTCTTCTCAGACAATCTTCTTGAAGCTAACCGCAGTCGTTTTAGAATCAAAATATGGATAATCGTTCGCTTCCACTTTAATTAAAATTCATCATTTCATACACGTCACCATTCAATAGTGTTTGTATCACCCATTTGTTGTGATGCAGAAGGCTGAGCTGCATTACGCATTCGCCTCTACTCAAAATTTTGTTGTCATTGTGAATCATTCAACGATGGATGTTATCATTTGTCAGAACTGAAGGTTACTTTGTTGTGGGCTAATCGAGTGACAAATTAGGTGTGCTCTAATTCTGTGGTAGAGGTAATTTTTCAGTAATTACGTATGCATTCCTGTGATTACTGTTTTAGAGAAATTGATAGTGCTTCGTGTTCTCACCGTTAAGAGCTCTTTAAAAGCTGACTTAAAAAAGAAGACAAAGGTACGAAAAACAAACCGCTTCTCACGTCTCAAGGTCTTCGGGATATCTAGACTCCACGACGCACTTCAACTTTCACTTTCTGATCTATGTCCACGAATGATGAATTCTCTAAGTCTTAAATATCGTTTCTTTTCTTTGTTGTACTTGGAAGCAAGTATTTGAGTGATGGATATCGTCAAACATCACTCCTTCGAACATCACGTCGCGTGTATACAGCAAGCTCTGACTACGACGGTAGCTGGAGGTCGACTTTCCCTGAGTTGTTCCACACCTCAAGACCGGCAGCTCCAGATGAGGATGCTGAGCAGAAATCCTTTATTTAGGATTGTATTGATAGAAACATTAATTTATTTGTCCTTGGTTTTGAAATATCGAATGAGTTCATGTACACGGCATTTTTATGTGTAATATTTGATACTTTCATGCTATATTAATGATCTTTGAGTTTCACATGATGTGTTACATTTGTTTCTATCATGTTTAGATGGATCGATCAATTTCTCTTCTAAACCACTAACAATTCTTAATCTCATTATTTTATGTTTTATTTCTGCGTTACCCAGGCAGTCTCTTCGCCGGCGATTCTTTTGTGGGCTCTCGAAGAGAAAAACACTACCACAAAGACTACAGAAAGCCAAAGGATGAGATACGAGACCCAATTAGCGGTGCTGAGCTAGCGAGAGACAGTGAAGTGTTCTCGGGACCTTCTTTTTCTAGGTATAGGCACAGGTATAACCAATACGCCAACAGGTTAGGTAAATCGTACCCTGAACAAGGGCGAGATGAATGCTGTGATAGTAGGGCTACTGATAGCAGAAGCTACACTGAGCGAAGAAAGAAAACGGTTAGGTTTAATTCAGAAGGGTGGGATACCGTCGAAGATGATTTAGATCCGCTAGCAGTGGATGATCCTCGGTGGACCAGCGCTTATAACGTCTATTACGACGACGAGCGCAACCCACCGAGCTTAGGAGTCGCTGCATCAGTACAACCTAATTTTGGGTCCACGAGGGATCATGGCAATCAACTGTTGCCGCTTCCCAGACGCCTTGGAGGTTGGGGTGGTCCCCATCCTGGACCTAATAGAGAGCTTCCAATACCGGCCGTAAGAAGGCAGTCTTGGGACGTCGAAAGACAAGAGTCTCAAGATTCACAGACCAAAGATAGCGGCATAGACAGCGGGACCAGCAGCAATTTCAACTCAAGTGAAGATTCTTCTAAAGGAGATTTACCTCGAGCTTGCAGAGTAGGTATTTTTTCGTGACAATAATATAGAAAGTTCACATTCTTGTTCAACTTTCAAGCCTTGAACATGGATGGTTTGATTCCTTACTGTAGATGTCCAGTAAGTCCCACATGTGTTTCCATCCGTAACGCTTGTTCTTTTTTCAGTCTAGATTTATTTTGAACGTTAAACGACCAGAACGCTGTACAAACAAAATTTTGACTGAGCCTGATATGTGTTCTGCGTTGTTGTGGTTCCATGTTACCGTAAGCAGCTTCGGGACAGCTGATGCTACTTCGGGGATAAACGCAAATTTAAACATCGCACAAATACCATCCAGTAGACCAAAGCTTAACTTTTCCACCATTTGTCATGCGGGAGTAATGTACTCATTCGAATGCGTATGATTAGTATTGGTTTTTACTGAGTCGGAATAGAGAAAAACGATTAGATTCTCAGCTTCCAGAAACGCATTCCTTACTTTTCAAACCCTCTCCCTGTTCTCGTACTTCCTCTAACGTCTGAACCCTGGTCCTTTGGTTCCCTGTTATTTTCCCAAGACATCTCCTGTACTTCGCCTCCATCCTTGCACTGCATGATGCATGCTTGTGTGTCTGTATTATTCCTGCTGATTGTTCTAACGTGAGTGTTTTTTTAGCCCTAATGGCTTTATAGCATTTTGCGTAACCTGTGAACATTTGTTGTCTTATTCATATTAAAGATCGTTTCGCGTGATTCTCATTTTTATGTTATTAATATTTCACGTGATTCTTCAAGTAGGGTTGAATACACTTGCAGTTAGTTTGCTCATTGCTTGCTTACTTACTGGGCTCTTATTCGGCAGTCGTTGTTTTACTTGCAATTTTCCCTTACTCATGATCTCTCAGATATCAGTTTTACGGGGATCGTAAAGAACGTTATTTTAATCGATTTACATTAATTTATAAGTTTTCTCTAATCAAGAGTAGTTTTAACAACCTAATTTGGGTTTCATTGATCATTTAATTACTAGTTACGGTCATTGGTCAATTTTTATAACTCAATGAACTAGAATGAATTATTACTAAGCTGATTTTCAAATTTATGCACCGGTATAAAATCGCATCCTTTATTAACTTTATGTGGTTGTTCCCTGGCGAAGAAGGAAACCATTACACGTTTTTACATTTTTTTTGCCAATTTTTGTAATTGTTCCCGTGCCGAGAATGAAGTCATTGTACGTTTTTATTTCCTCATTCAGAGAAAACACCATAGCAAATTTGCATTCAAATTTGCATTCAAATTTGCATTCAGAGAAAACACAATAGCAAATTTGCATTCAAATTTGCATTCAAATTTGCATTCAGAGAAAACACCATAGCAAATTTGCATTCAAATTTGCATTCAAATTTGCATTCAGAGAAAACACCATAGCAAATTTGCATTCAAATTTGCATTCAAATTTGCATTAAGAGAAAACACCATAGCAAATTTGAATTAAAAAATTTTCAATGTACAAAATATTTTGCGCTGCAAGTAGTTAATTGCATGTTCAAAAAATGGTCACTATTGATTAAATACAATGAATTGGATTATATATAGACATCGTGCATGCCATGCTATGCTGAGAATTTTACGTGCATTTTGCGTGTTTGTTCAACCTTCAGTGCGAACTTTGTGAGCGAATGAATCCATATTAATTTAGTACGTTATTTTGGTTAATGGTGATGTGGGATTTTTCGCCAAATATTTCAATAAAAGTTTTGTTATTTTGATCGGAGTAGAAGCTTTTAGTTAGGGCTGCAATACCCCGGAAATTTATTGACTTAAGTTTCTCTATACCATGGATAAATTTCCTGAGCAGAGGCGTGACCAGAACTATTAAAATAAATTCTCATATTATTACGCTTAAAATATGATGAATTATGAATTGCGCTTTCCTTGAGTTGAATTGCGAGAACGTGTTTGTGATAGGTGCTTGATTCCACTCATATTCGCTCCAAGAGGACTAATCACATTATTTTTAGAGTGATGGCGCATAATAACTCGTTCGTTATGCTCACTGCCTGTAAATCACTTCTAAGTGTTCCAAATGGGTAAATTAAAGCTTGTCGCACCTAAAAGGAAAGTGCTCGGCTCATTTACAGCTACCTAGTAAATTTATTTACCTCCTGTTGACATAAAACTTTCCCTCTTTCATTATCTCTGCGAACACTATAGCAGTACCAGAGTACCACTGAGCACAAGTGTAAACTCATCGAGTCGTAAGCTTCAACACCAATGATTATTAAAGCATTCTATTAGGATCCCTCGTTTCGCTAGTCAACATTATTGCAGTACCAGTGTGTAAACTGAGTTTAAGTATACACGCACGAACTTTTTTTTGCAGTGCAATATTTTAGCCATTTATTTAGTATCCACGTTTCGCTAACGGACACTATCAGTGTACAACTGAGCATAAACGTAAACGCACAAAATTGTTCTTTTGTAGTGCACTATTTAATTCATTCATTTAGTATCCACATTTTGCTTACGGTGCTAGTATTACATCGAGGCTGAGCTTCAGAGAGGCCGTCGCTTATCAATTCTAACCGAGATTGTCCTCACCATACACTGGCCACCTTCTTTTTAGCGCGTCATAAGGCGTAAGGCACCCTCGCCACACTAAAAAATCACTATTAACTTGTTATGCACTCGCACGTTTTGCTAACGATAGCCTTTGAACAATAAGATTGTTTGATGATCGTCTGATCGTTAGTTATAGTGAGCATTTTTTGCAAGTCAACAATTGCGGTTTCTGTTCTGAATTCAATCTCATCAGAGGACTCGGAAATAAAATTGTTCAATACTCGTGCTAAAAATACTTAAGAAGTTCTCTTCTGTATTTTCAGACCACTCTTAAATGAGGCCACTCCGCATGACACCCTAGATGTACGACGCCTTTAAATGTCATTCATGGAATGATTAGAACTTTAGGTGAAGAGGCCCTCCCCCTTAATGCCCTAGGGTCTGCTTTTCAAATGACAAACGTTGTCGTACTGGCACAGTTAGCAGCGTATGTTCTTTCATGATGATGTGGCTACGCCAAACAATGTAGTATAGCTAAGTCAAGATAAAAGAGCTCAAGTTACTAATTTCACCGCTACGGTGGCATAAATTTTCTGAAAATCAGGCACAAAATTAATGCACTCTAGCCGTGTCCGAGCGAAACGGTAGTATTCAGCCCTTTGGTGTCCAGCGGCTTGCGTACTCAAACGCGGTTCATTTCATTAAGGCTTCGTTAGCCACCAGATTATTTACCGCACGGCTCTTACTGCTCATACATACCAGGTTTGACAAATTAGCTTCGACATTTGTACATGAATTTTATTTTTGAAGTATTTGCTTTAGAACTGAATAGGAAAGAACTCAGCATTTCGTTATCAGGAGAATTAGGAGAACTATTTAAAAAATTCTGTCTTTTATTTTTTATATGAAAAAATGATCAAAACCTTTGCGAAGTTTAAGAAGCATTTCCAATGTTCTTGTAGGCGATTTCTCTAACTGTCCTTCATAGCCAGCTGGTTTACCTCAAAAAGCATTAAACAGGGGAGACTGGATTGAACGTTGCTGGAAAAATTCTTTTAGTGCCGGCAAAAATATTCCATCCTGTGATATCAAAGCTAACTTGTACAGATACAGTTTCAGAAGAGGGTCATAATTCATTATTCAGTTTCAGTGCACTATTTAACGGTTTACATTTACAAGTGCAAATCTTTTTGAATGAAAACAAAACAATTCATCCATTGTTGAAAGAAACAGTTCAGTTTGCAGTTAGCGCAAAAGTTTCTCATCTGGAGCCATAGAGAAACTCGCTCGTTTGCTTTACACTATCTTCACTCTCGCTCCTCAGAGTTGGCAGTTAAAAGATGAAATCGTGATTCATACAACCGTAATATATTTATTTACTATGGGATTTGCTCATGAAGTGGTGATTTCGATTGAATTTCCACTGAATTTGAGTTTTTCGATTAGATTTGCAGTGAATTATGATTTTTCGACTGAATTTGCGGGTAATTATGATTTCCTTCTGAACTTGGGGTGAATTATGATTTTTAGATTGGACTTGCAGTGAATTGCGATTTTTCGATTGAATTTGCAGTGAACTGTGATTTTCAATTGAATTTGCAGTAAATTATGATTTTCGATTGGATTTGCAGTGAATTATGATTTTCGATTGGATTTGCAGTGAACTTGCGTGCATTGTACCGTGCGCAGCATCCAGTGAGCTGGCAGCCGAGTCAAGATGGTTCGAAGATGATCGGGCACATGATACTCAATAAAGCCATGAAGCCCGACCATGGAGGCCCCTCATCCAGCGCCGCCATCCTTGGGCTCAAAGTCGGCGGCGGCAAAATTCTGGACAGCGGAAAAATTGGCGCAGTTGTCGAGAAAGTGAAGAAGGGCAGTATTGCCGACACCATGGGGCATCTGAGACCCGGTGAGCCGACATCCGCAAAATATTTCGGGGAAGTGAAATTTTCGACTTCCTTGTCGAGCAAATGTTGAACCAAAAGTGATTTTCGTTCGCCATGAGTTGATCCATTCGCGGGAATTCAGGAATGAGGTTCACACAACGACGTGGGTTTTGGTAAGCCTTGATTGAGTGGAAAAATATGGTGGTTATAAGTTTGAAAAATTATATTATTGTTTTAAAAATCTCTATTTTTCTCAGCTCCGTTTAAATGTTTCGAGTTCGCAATTTAAACTCAAATTCTCTCAATTATTCTTTCCGAGTCCTTGCAGGTTCTTCTTGATTAGTTCATATGTTTAAATTTTATCTCCAATTTTCAACACCAAGTATAATAACATGGTTGAATTCTCAGTTTTCGGTAGAAAACGTTTGACCCAATTTTTACGCTGACGGCAAGTCGTATTTTATCGACCGGTAGATACATATATATATATATATATATATATATGTATATAGTAACTAAACAGTTGGTCAAGGGGCATTAAATTGCGGCTACCATGGGATTCATAGTTTAGTCGACAGATATTGACGTTTAGCAAGAGACTAAGCAGAAGTTCAATAGGCTAAGACAGACATCGGTTATGGACATTAAATTGAGTAAGCAGAGATATCTCTATTGCTGCTCTTATTCCAATTGCGTCTTTCTGATATTAAGCGACTCATCTTTAATTCAACCGTATTTTGTACAATATGATTCGTCTCTCCATGGATGTCACAAAAACAAAAATCGAAAGTTTTTTCACAACATCACGGCACTTCAGTGTTCGACTTTTTCATTAAGCCCTGGGTTATTTCAGGTGGGTAAAATTTCACATTATATCAGTAGTCCCCTATGCGTGGTCTGGTATAGCTCAGGAAAAAACAAGTGAGTTAAGTTTGTTCTCGTTCTTGGGGTGGAAGTAACTTTCAAGTAAGCTGTTATCAGCCAAGTTTTAGACATGTTCCAAGCCAAGAATGTCGGTTCAAGATATTCAGCTAACATCCATTATTTTAATTATTCACTCTAATTTTGATTCAGCACTGTAAATTTACTCTCCAACGTGATAGGTGTACTATTTTGTACATTAACTTTATGCAATGCAAAAAGTTGCAGGAAAATGGAGCATCAGTTTACTAGTATGAGCTGAAATAATTCATGCAATCAATATTCAAATATAATCTTTTTCTACACCATCACTTTCACAACATGGTTCCCCTGTTTTTGGGCGACTGTGAACATGCTTTCTGTTAACCGAGAACTTGATTTCTGCCCGTGGTCCAGGAGACGAAGTGCTTGAGTGGAATGGACGGTTGCTGTCAGGCAAGACATTCGAGGAGGTGTACGACATCATCAGCGAGTCGCGCCACGAAGCTCAAGTGGAACTGATCGTCGCACGACAGCTGTCGGACGTGGGCAGGCACCCCGCACGCCGGCACACGCACGCCGGCCTCGCCTCAAGAGGTGAGCTCTGCTTGCTCGGCTGTTGCGCGCTGGAGATAAAAATAAAAACACTTCTTTTCGCAGGGTACTTGTTCTCAGACGTTGCTCGTCTGTACCGCACTGGAGATAAAAATAAATGGACTTTATTCAGCGTGTACTTGTTCTCACACGTTTTTCATCAGTATTTTGCTACGTGTACTTGCTCTTATACGTTGCTCCTCTGTATCGCGTTGGAGATAAAAATGAAAGCAATTGTCTTTAGCGCGTACTTGTTCTTACACGTTGCTTGTTTGTAACGTGTAAGACAGGGGTTCCCAACCTGGGGTGCTCGCAACCCCTGGGGGTGTGAGACAATATTTCAGGAGGTACGAGGAAAGTCAAGGTAAATAATCGGATGTTGGCTATATGCTGGCATATTTAATCCATTAGGTGCGAGGTTCGAATGAAATTTCTTTTGGGGTGCGGGGGTAAAAAAAGGGGAGGAACCCGTGGCGTTAGAGGTAGAAATAAAATTGCTTGTGTTCGGAGTGTTCTGGCCCTTATACGTAGCTCGTCTGTATTGCGTAGAAGATAAAATAACAGCACTTGTGTTCAGAGTGTTTTTGCCTCTATACTCGGTGAATAATTTTGAAATTTGTTTTCTTCTTCAGGGAAATAATTTATTAAAATAAAAAGAGCGTGGCAAAAGACATGGGATGCTTACATACAGCAACTAATTCGATTGGTTTTTAATATAACTACGTTGGAACGTTGATGTTGTTGAGCTCCTTCTTGAATGTAATGTTGGCATTGAGCAGAAATTTCCTCTATCGGACATTTGTTTTATGTTAATTTGTGCGAAATTTTCTAATGAGTGCATTATAATGTTCATTCAGGGGAGAAAAATTCTTAACAGTTTCATGCTAGAATGAATGAAAAATATCTTTCAATATCATGTAAATCACTTGTAGGAAAGAACTAATATAATTCTAGCGGTTTTATGAAGTAGAGGTCAATATTTATTTATAAAATCTTCATCGATGATTGTGAATGATTAAAAACAGCTGATGAAGAGCTAGAAAAAATGACTTAGGTTTTGTTCTTGAGGACAAAAATACTAACAAATAAATGAATAGCTTAAACATGAAAAATTAGCTTCTCAGTGGTAATCAATAGCCATTCTGTTCGTTTACTGGAAGTTATTGTGAAGATTGATGAGGAGAATTAAAGAGGATGAATGTAAATTTTTGAAGACGACAATTAATATCGAAGTTACATTGATGCTTGAGGTCATTTGTCGCTTCAGTTATATCAATACTTGAATTAATATTTAAATTTAATTAGTACTTGAATGGGATTGACTAAGACTACTTTTTTGACAGTGTTCATTTAATCAATACTCCAGAGTGTTATTGAAGCTCCTTAAGATTCGTTAATTTTTTTTCAAAATTGATTGATACTCATCGTAGTTGATTAAGACTACGCAGAATTCATTGCGACTACATAGAATTTATTATGACTACGTAGAATTTATTGAGACTAGCCGGAATTGATTGACACTACTCAGAATTGATTGACAATACTCAAAATTTATTGATACTACGAAAAAATGGATTGAGACTACTCAAAGTTTATTGACACTACGAAAAATAGATTGAGACTGCTCAAAATTTATTGATACTACGAAAAATTTGCTAACACTACTCAAAATAGAATGACATTATATTATCCGGAATACATTGATAATTATTAATCTTCGAATTGATTGATAAACTTTAAAATCGCTTAATAATCCTTAAGATTGTTTGATTCTTGTGAAAATTCATTGGTCCTCCTTAAAACTTATTAGTTTTCTCGAAATTGCCTGATTGTCATCAAAGAAGATAACAGATAATTGCCTGAAAAATGACAACCTTGCAAATTAAGATCTCATTTTTACCTATGGTGCGGTATGCCAACGTAATATAGCTAAATTGCCAGACGCAGACTAAGCACTCTCCACTTTGCGAAGCAGGCAGGTCGCACGAGGTCGGCTACGATCCGCGGAAGCTTTCTGAGCCTGCACGAGACCGCAGGCCGAGCGTCACCGTCACGTCTCCTGAGTCACCGGACAACTATCGCACCAGGCTCCACTCTCCCGCCATCGGGGGCAAGTTGCAGGTAAAGGGGGTTCAAGTCCCCGGACAGTTATTGCCCTTGGCTCTATTCACGTGCAATCGGGGGCAAGTTACAGGTAAAGGGGAATCAAGTAGTTTTACGCTATCTGAAAATTGTTTACAGCATTAGCGATTTTGTGTGCATCGTCGTTTTCAGACTTGCATTTTTGATGTGTGGACATTTTATTTGTGACGTGTGGACTCGTATAATTCTTTAAGCAATAGGGTCAGCTTCCATAAAGGTTAATCGTCCAAATTGAGGGATTTTGGGTTTGGGACTTGATCAGTTTTTTTGTAAGCAGAGCGCCGATACGGAGAACAATTGTATTGTACAGAGGAGTGCTTGATAATATTTATTCGATGGGCAGTTCTAAGGATTGAGGGAAACATGGATTTCCATGACGAAAAAGAGTTTTTAGTGCTGCAGTACACTTGATGAGAAATACCAGGGGCTGGTGATATGGAAGTAATGAGAATTCGTGAAGTTTGACAGCGAAGGTGTTGGATTTAAGGGGCTAGTCTCACAATGGTTATACAGGTGCTGGTTCTGGTAAGTTATATGTGTTCGAATTCACCTATCATAATTTACACGTGAGGGAGAATATTGAATATCTAACGTTAGAACAATTTGTTGGTTTTACGTACGGCTATAATTAATGTTCTCAAAGCAGAACATTTAAAGCGTTTCAGATGGAAGCGAAAAAACGTTTCATTGACTTGGATTTTTTACCTTCGTTTTGTAGCTGAAGTTGTTTCTGGAGCCGCAAGTGCAGCAGCTCGTGGTGACGGTGATTGGTGCGTGTGATCTGCCACTCAGAGCAACAGGAGTGCCGCGCAATCCATACGCCAAACTTTTCTTGTTGCCGGACAGAAGGTGAGCACTAAGGAAGGTAGCTCGTTCTGTTCTTCGTGAAGTCAAATGAAAAGAAGAAATGAATAAATGAATTCAAATGAAAATCACTGTTGCGGAGTAGTCTTACGTTATCGGTGTGTGGTATATATTAACCGTGTTTTTTTAGAAGAACCCCTGCTTAAAAGAGAGAATAAAAGGGCCAACCAGTAATTAATCATTGTCTTACCTATAATTAAATGTTCATCAGGAGCATCTTGAAGAGCAAAGACAGGATAGAGTAGTTAACTAAAACATGTTAATTTTTTGGAAATTGTCATCATTGTGAGCTGGGGACGCGTGAGTAGCCTCCCAGAAGCATCCTTAGCCTTTGTGGTAAACTAATTCACTTACAAATTTCTCCCAAGCGTCCTGCTATGTTGAACATTGATCTCCATAATGTACTGTCATTCGATCCCGTGGAAAATCATTCATATCACACACCTGGTGTTCTCTGTTAGCGAAAAGTCGAAGCGGCGGACCAAGACGATAGCAGGCACCTGCGAGCCTCGCTGGAACCAGACGTTCGTGTACGCGCCCGTGCGTATGGCAGACCTCAGGCAGCGCTCCCTGCAGATCACGCTTTGGGACTACGACCGCTTCGGCACCAATGACTTCTTAGGCGAGGTGGGTGGATGACGGCTCTTTTTGTTTTCTGATTTGTTTCAGTGATGTATATCAGCAACTCGTGGTTCCTTTAGAAATTCACTGGTGAGATGAGTGGATGACGGGTCTTTCTGTTTTTAGGTTTGATTCACTGATGTATGTCAGTAACTCAAGGTTCTTTTTAGATATTCACCGCGGAGGTGAGTGTATGACAGTTCTTTCTGTTTTCTGATTTGGTTCAAGATATATATCAGCAACTCAGGGCTCTGTAAGATCTTCACTGGCGAGGTGAGTGGACGTCATATTTCTGTTTTCGTATTTGGTTTACTGATGTGTTCACAACACTTGTTTTCCGGTCCGAGATGGGACAGTATGTGACAGCTTCTTTGGCTAAGCAGGTGATGATACCTATTCTGTTTTTTTGGCTATGGTCACTGATGAGTTGGTTCCTCGAAATTTTCTGAGAGGCTTAGTGAGCCGACTACAAATTCATTATTTTCTACCTTGGTTATTCATGGATGTATATCTAACTCATTCTTTCTCATGAGATTTTATTATGATTCCCTAGATTCCCTGAATGACTTACGGTAGATGGAACGTACAATGTCGACTGCACAATGTACAACGTCAACCAATGGATAAAACAAAAAACACTCTTAAGTGCCCAAATGCGAGTTCGTTTACACTCCAACTAAATACAAGTATTGTCAACATTCACTTAATTTATATTCGTTGCCGCTATACTCACAGCTGTAAGCGCAATGTTACGTGCTTTGAATTTTCGAAAGTAACTTTTCACACACGTTTAAAACCGATGAAAAATTTTCATATAACTTGAGAAACAGCAAATAGAAAACTGCATTCGGAGTTAGATCTAATTTTCTAAAATGATTTTAAAATAATTCGTATAACTCTGAAATTTGTTAAAATGGTGTATTCAAATCGAAATTTGCTATCATCGCATTTTCATATTTTTTATTTATATATCATATTTCCTGCAACTTTTTTCGAAAAGTAACTCTCTTCGGGCTTAGGAAAATGTATTATAGAATATTTCTTCATCGGAGCAGGAAGTCGCGAATATTTTGTCTTATTTAGGAAACTATTCCAATTTATAAATTTCTTTTATATCAAAACTTCTAATATGCTGGAGATACGAAGAGGAATTTTTAAATTGAGCAAGGTAAGTAGACCAGTAGGCCACGTATATCTTATCGTAGGGCTAATTCGATAAATACGGCGACTGGTTCGTGGGAATTGAGAATTCAAGGCTCATCGTATGGAACAGGAAGTGCAAAATTGAGGACCCGTAAAGCCCAAATTCTTCAGCACAAACACAGTAAGAAGACGTCGACGGGAAACTGGAATGTTGGGAAGAAGAAACCATTGATTTCTGAAAGAAATCATCGATTTATGAAAGTAGTCAACTTCGTTTAGGTAGGAAGGAAGAGAATATCCAGCGGACGACTTGCAAATATAGTATAGGGGTGTGTGAGAGTGGCGATTTGAAGTTAGGTGTACGTGAATTGGATTGAATGAAATTCATCAGGTGTTTTACTGGGACTAGGTTTGAACAAAATATCAAACTCCCACTGTGAAACATGACGGACGCAGAATCTTCATTTGGGGGAGCTTTCGGATTTGCTGAGATTGGTTCTTTACGTCGCGTTCAAGGCACAATGGACAGGCACCAATTGGAAAACATGCTTGAGATGAAAATATGGCCTTGTACGAGACACAAATCGCGCAGGAGTTTTATTTTTCCACATGATAGCTATCCAAAACTCACATCACGCCTGGTGTAGAAATATATACTTTGTAAGTTATTGTGTTGAGGTCTTGTACTGGAGAGCTTAGTCTTCCATGCTAAATATTTTTAAGCCAATATAGAGTGATATTAGAAAACTCCTGGAAAATAAACTATTCAAATTAGAAGCATGAAATATTCGTTCAACTGGATAAAGTGGGGAGCGAAATCTCACTTGCGCATGCAAACAAGGTCATCGATTCCATTAGAAGAAACCTAAGCTTGAGGGGTCCATAGTTCTGCTGGAGGCCCTGGTAGAAACTGAACTTTGAATTTATCATTGTCATCTAAGAGAAGACGTTACCAAGCCTGAATGACGTGAAAAGCCTTGCAGAGAAATATTGAGTGGGAAATGTTTTTTTTCTTATTTAAAACTATCAGTCAGTTGAAGGTGTGCGGGATTTCTTTCTGAGATTGAATATATTTAATTGGCTGAGACAGTAGAAATTGCTATTAGGACAATATTCGTAAAAATACTTGTATTTGTGTGATGGTTGTTTTTTGACCATATGAGGTCATTTTCATCGTACTTTGGCGTTTGGCATCGAAAAGATATATTTAAAACGAGTCTCTCTTCGAAAACACGAGTTGATTTAATTATGCTCACCAATAAAGGTAGGAACGCACATGAAAATTCATTTTAAAATCAATGATTCGCACTATCGGAAACTAATCACACAGAATTTTTATCCTTTGCAGCAAAAACATTAACATAATCGACAAAGGTTTTCGCTATGGCATGTCGTAGGACGTGAAACATGAAAGCTGCAGTGTTAATTGTACTCCACCCTCGTGCTGCAGAGAGCCTGGGTTGCACTTGAATCTATTTCTGGTCAAAATTAAAAAAAATTGATGCTTAAAGAATTCGAGCATAAACATTATTAAGCCCAGGAGAGTTCCGTTATGTTTTTATCTTCATGGTCAAAATTTATTAGAAAAGTTGAAAATTTGAGAATTTTCGGCAGGACAAAGCCATTTTGGCAGCCCTTGTAGAGCGCAAGCGCACTAACGAGACCATCTCGCGCTATCGTTCTGCTCAGTGAGCAAAAGTGTGAGAGCCTATTCATGTAATTAAATTCTCTAAAAAAAACACCGCACGTGTGCCATAGGCTTAGGTCAGTTAGGTTTCCCCTATGCTATGGGGACTGGAGCTCGCAAGGGAGACATTGTTAGGTTACCATAAAAATAACTCGATGTTTTGAATTTTTATTTTCCGTGTCCTCTTTATTTCTATCCGTTTTCATTCATTCTGCAGTCTCTTTTTTTCCGGCTTTACTTCTTTTTCTTTCTCAACTTGCTGTTTCAATGGGAAGGGTTTCCTGTGTGGGAATGCATCTTGTGCATACATTCCTTCCTTTCCTACTGTGCATAATTGATGGTCCTTTCGCTTCCCTCTCTTAAG
The DNA here is from genome assembly GCA_030386875.1 of Morinoia aosen. Classification (NCBI taxonomy): domain Eukaryota; kingdom Metazoa; phylum Arthropoda; class Malacostraca; order Amphipoda; family Talitridae; genus Morinoia; species Morinoia aosen. The sequence continues at coordinate 51,285,497 of CM059568.1, forward strand.
ATTACTTTTGTTGAGGCTAACGAGTCTTGAACTAACTGACATAATGATATTCTGTACTGAAAGAGTCGGTTGCAGTAGAATCCTAATTCAATGCCCTCAGATCATTCTTGTTGTTTACTTTTGTAATATTGCTATTAACTATCTCAAAATTACAATTTTTATCCATTTAAATATACAAAGACTGTCTGAGGAGGCACACTACAGGAATTTAAAGCAACACTTCTAAACTGTGACAACTCGCTCACTTCTATCTGTATGGACCGAGTGTGTCAATATAAATGTTTTATTGTCAAATTTACATCTAAAATATGGTATTATGAGTCTTGTAGAGCAACATGCTCTTCAGGTTAGAATTTAGGTGTTCACACTGACAAGTGAGAATGTAACTGTTTCGTGAAGCTGTGGTTGGTATAAAGTGTTCAAGAGTATTTTATGAAATTAAAGCATAATCTATGAAAACAATATTTAAATTTTATTTTCTTGCTACTGTTAATAGAGTTGAAAGTTCGTTCCTTTTACATTAATAGGGATTTTAAAATACGAAAAAATGATTGAATTGTGCAACTTCGTTTTTCTTGTTATTTTCTCGGTCCGGAATACGAGCATTAAAAATTTTTCTGCTTTTATGCATATCCTTGCATTTTAGTGCGTGGAATAATTAAAAAAAAATAATTGAATGAATACAATGGTCTCAAGAAATATTTTTCACTCATAATAATCATAAATCCGGTTGCCCTGGAAATATTAGAAACGTGGTTGTAATAAAAAGTGTGGCAAACACTCGAAGTTTCAGCACTAGTTCACAAACACCAAGAGTAGTGCGCAAAAATTTGTCACAATTTACCGTGTTCGCTTATTGCTTTTATTTTATTGCGTGTTAAAAGTATGCTGCTAAATGATAACTGCATCAGAAAGCATGAAACATGAGCGCGTACTGCGCTTCCCGGTTATGAAAAGTGTTTGTAGTCTACGGAATTTACTCCCAGTATTTAATTTACTTTTCGAAAAGAGCCTTCGACATTCGTCTCGTGCATTGGACTCTGAAGATCTTCCTGCCTACATGTTTCTTATCGAACTCAGTTCGTGTATGTAATTTAATTTCTAATGGATTTTTCTTGCAATGCCTGTGTGTCGTCCTAAAGATGAGTGGCCAATTTATTTATAGGTCACATAGATGCTGGCCGACCGATAGGGTCTTCGTTGGTAGGTATTTTACCAATTTTAATTCCACTTATGAAGATTCAAATCGGTATTTAAATTTATTTAGGTTTGCGCTTTCGAGCGCCCATAAAACACGTGACCTTGTTATTGTTGCTGATGCAATATAATAAGGCATGGATTTGGAGAGTGTCCTTCGAAGGCTCCATTTGAATCCTCATTAATTTTTAATAATCGAATCATTTTTGATTCGCAGATTAACTTTGCGCGATTAGACTGAGGGAGATACTAAGACGAGAAATTTAAATTACAAACTTGCCACACTCTAAACATTTAGTGAAGTTGGCAAGTAGAAGCTTCAATTCATTTAAAGTTTTGAAGAAGCACTACCGGATTGAAGAACAACTCAATTCAAAAGAGAGAACTTGCATGTATTTCAGCCTCCCGATAGAGTGTGCAGCAACGCATGTATTCTGTAAAGGAAATCTGGAAGTGAGTTCACGAGAAAAATATTCTAGTAGCGGAGGAGAGAGTGAAGTGTTCAGTTGGTCACTGGTTGCGTTAGTGAGAGGATGTGCAGCGGTCGCTCTGGCGAGACGAAGCTTCTCCGGCTCCTGGAAGACAGACGAGTGTCGAGTGCTGGAAGAAGGCATCTATATTTAGATGCGCTTAGATGCAAGTGCGGAGCGGTTCAGAACAACACACCGCCATTGAATAACGCACCGGAAATTTACGGTTCACTTGAAAGGGTGTTAGTAATTGTATTGTGCACATGAGTGGCATTGATCCAAGGTTAGAGCGGGAGTGAAAGGGAACGAGGGAGCCGGGAGGCTTCTGTTGCTGTTCAAGGGGTGTTGCTCATGCCACTTCTACACACCTACGCACATACACGCACACTCGCAACACGCACATGGCAAATACACACCGTTCCCTGCTCCTCACATAACTTTTGTTATTATCTGCAGCCATTTATTTCACTTGGAAGTTAGTTTTGATATTTTGCCTTCCTCGGGCTGTTCCAGAGCTCTTAGGTTTGAGCTACACTAATCAGCGCTGTTAGAGATGGGGCGAGCGTTGAGCGCGCTCTGTTCTGACTGGAGGTAGCTTGTCTACCTTCGCTTGTAGCTTGTCTACCTTCGCTCGTAGCCTGTCTACCTTCGCTCGTAGCTTGTCTACCTTCGCTCGTAGCCTGTTTACCTTCGCTCGTAGCTTGTCTACCTTCGCTTGTAGCTTGTCTACCTTCGCTCGTAGCTTGTCTACCTTCGCTCGTAGCTTGTCTACCTTCGCTTGTAGCTTGTCTAACTTCGCTCGTAGCTTGTCTACCTTCGTCGTAGCTTGTCTACCTTCGCTCATAGCCTGTCTACCTTCGCTCGTAGCTTGTCTACCTTCGCTTGTAGCTTGTCTACCTTCGCTCGTAGCTTGTCTACCTTCGCTCGTAGCTTGTCTACCTTCGCTTGTAGCTTGTCTAACTTCGCTCGTAGCTTGTCTACCTTCGTCGTAGCTTGTCTACCTTCGCTCGTAGCTTATCTACGTTCGCTTGTAGTGGCTTATCTACCTTCTCTCGAGGGAGAATATCTACCTTCAGTTCTGGTACATTATCTCCGTCGCCGGTCGCTCCTTCTTTACCTTCGCTCAAGGTTGTCCATCTATTTTTAGTCATGAAAGCTTTAATATTTTCGATAGTGGAACGATAAAGAATTTCTATTCTGTCTTTATTTAATGGGGGTGAATTTCTTTCACATTCAGCTCAGAACTGAAACAGTTTACTTTGAATGACTGATTTTGCAAGGATTGTTTTCTATTCCACTACGATTATTTCCAAGACGCTTGGGCGTCCGTAGTTCACATATACTTGAGAATTGATGCAATTTTCTCACTATTAGATTAATTTAAATACCAATGTATGCATTTTAATTTTGCAAGCTTACTCGATGCCTACGTTCGCTGTAATCCTTTATACTCATTCATCTTGGTTGACTACTCAATAATAATCTTTTCTTGTTCGTTTACACTGCTCAGTTGTTCGATTTGGTGAAGTTACTCTATTTTATTTGAAGATTTTTAGAGCATTACTATACTTTTATTTGAGTGCCATCTCACTCGCAGTCTCTCGTATCTTCAAAACTGCAGTGTTCTTCTCTTCATTCTATACCCGTGTCTTCTTACTGAATACTTGTCTTCATACAAAATACTCGTCTTCAGACTAAATACTTGTCCTCATATTATATACGTGTCTTCTTATAAAAAAACATGTCCTCAGACTAATTACTCGTCTTCAGACTAATTATTCGTTTTCAAACTAAATACTTGTCTTCATATTAAATACTTGTCTTCTTACTAAAAACTTGTCCTCACTCTAGATGAGTTTTTTATACATTTCTTGGAGCGAATGTCGACGAAGGAGTTAGTCACGCGCGAGTGTACTACTCACTCTTCAGTTTACAATTTCATATCGTCAGCTTTCATGCGATAAACTTGATTCATGCTATGCATACTCTGTACTCACGAAATATAAAAATAACTATCGCCCTCAAAATTCTATCTCAAACATTTCTATCAGTACAGTTATCGGTAAACTGTACTGCAATCATTTGCGTGCCACGAGTTGGTTTCCGTAACCTGGGCTGCCCTCACCTGCAATGAAACTGTAGTACAAACATCTATATTATTATTGTTCAGAGTAGAACAGAATTACAATTATTTACTTATGATGTATCAGTTATCGTAAAACTGTTTTCAACCCAATACTAAGGAATTAGTCGTAAAATTTTGTTACCAACGCTTATATAAAAACATATTACAGTATTACCAATATTTAAGAACGTTTGTAACCTATGTATTTGTTTCTAGATTCTTGCAAATATTTCAAGTTTAATTCTACCCTCTTAATAATTATCCACTAGCATCAAATGAATATTGTGAGCGGGAAACAAAAGTGTTCTTTCGATTTGAAAATAACACTTCTCGTAGAATAACTTCTGTTAACACAATGGCAAATTACCCTGAGAGACTACTTACCTAAGCCAGCTAAGAAACTTGCGGGTTGACGTGTTTTTTGTTGCTTTAATTCAAAATAGTCGGAAATTTTACATCGTTATATTACGAACTATGTAAGCAGAATGACTATGAAGTATATTAACAACTGATGCGAGGAGCGTCAGTAATTTGTCCTTAATGGCTAGTCTAAAGTACGTGTTTTTAAAAATTAAACGGCAAATGAAAGAATAAGCTCAGGTTTTTACTAGTTACCCACCATGTGCTTGGATTTGAACTTTCTTGTCTAACCCTGCTTTAATCAACCGGTGTTACGGAGTGCGGTGCCACTTATAATCTAACCTAATCTTTCGCGTGCGGTTAATCTTCTGAGGTTTAGATACGGCAGTCCAAAAATGTTTACAGCATTATATTGAACATCGTAATCTGTTAGCTTAGGATACATCAATAATCCTTGTCTAATAGGTTGACTTTCTTGTAGTTGATAGGTATAAAATAACTCTTAAATAAACGTGAATAGTATAAAAAAAATAACAGAAGCTTTTAGTATTTGAGCATAGCTGGAGCAGCAAAACGTATCATTGACTTCAAGAAGACTGGAGCAACAACACTGACTAATGTAGGATTGATTTTAGGAGGTTGCATCTCATCTCAGTTCGAGAGGCTGTGTTCGGTCACGAGCCCAGGAGCGTTCCGTCCCCAGCCTTGCTGTGGTGGCCAGACAGAGGAGTTCAGATTTTTCAAGGTAGCGGTCTGATCAAGTGAATCAATTTTTCTAGCTGGTGGCCTTACCGAGATGGTAAATTTTTCAAGATAGCGGTCTGTCAAAGTGAATCAATTTTTAAAGCTGGTGGCCGTACCGACAAGGTCGATATTTCGAGGTGACGGTCTGACCGACATGGTCGATATTTCGAGGTGACAGTCTGAGCGACATGGTCAATATTTCGAGGTGACAGTCTGAGCGACATGGTCGATATTTCGAGGTGACAGTCTGAGCGACATGGTCAATATTTCGAGGTGGCGGTCTGATCGACAAGGTCGATATTTCGAGGTGACAGTCTGAGCGACATGGTCGATATTTCGAGGTGTCGGTCTGATCGACAAGGTCGATATTTCGAGGTGACAGTCTGAGCGACATGGTCGATATTTCGAGGTGGCGGTCTGATCGACAAGGTCGATATTTCGAGATGACAGTCCGACCGACATGGTCGATATTTCGAGGTGGCGGTCTGATCGACAAGGTCGATATTTCGAGGTGACAGTCTGACCGACATGGTCGATATTTCGAGGTCACGGTCTGATCGACAAGGTCGATATTTCGAGGTGACAGTCTGACCGACATAGTCGATATTTCACGTTGGCTGTTGGACCGACATGGTCGATTTTTCGAGGTGGCAGTTGGACCGACAAGGTCGATATTTCGAGGTGGCGGTCAGACAGAGGTAACTGATATTTAGATGAGGAGGCTGGACCGACGCCAGTAGCGGATGCATGGGGGCTTCAGAATTATGCTAGCTGTTCAAAACTAGCGCTAGTTGGTACATTGTGCATAGGGAGTCAGGAACTCGCAGAGTCTTTGCAAATGGGACTGGAACAGGAAATTATGAGCTCAAAAAAGTTCTTTATAAAGTCAATTTAGTCTCGCAACAATGTGTCAATGTGCTCTGGCAACAATGTGTCAATGTGGTCTCGCAACAATGTGTCAATGTGGTCTCGCAATAATGTGTCAATGTGTTCTCGCAACAATGTGTCAATGTGGTCTGGCAACAATGTGTCAATGTGGTCTGGCAACAATGTGTCAATGTGGTCTCGCAAAAATGTGTCAATGTGTTCTCGCAACAATGTGTCAATGTGGTCTGGCAACAATGTGTCAATGTGGTCTCGCAACAATTTGTCAATGTGGGCTCGCAACAAATGTGTCAATGTGGTCTCGCAACAATGTGTCAATGTGGTTTCGCAACAATGTGTCAATGTGGTCACGCAACAATGTGTCAATGTGGTCTCGCAACAATGTGTCAATGTGTTTTTGCAACAATGTGTCAATGTGGTCTGGCAACAATGTGTCAATGTGGTCTCGCAACAATGTGTCAATGTGGTCTCGCAACAATGTGTCAATGTGGTCTCGCAACAATGCGTCAATGTGGTTTCGCCACAATGTGTCAATGTGGTCACGCAACAATGTGTCAATGTAGTCTCGCAACAATGTGTCAATGTGGTCTCGCAACAATGTGTCAATGTGGTCTCGCAACAATGTGTCAATGTGGTCTCGCAACAATGTGTCAATGTGGTCTCGCAACAATGTGTCAATGTGGTCTCGCAACAATGTGTCAATGTGGTCTCGCAACAATGTGTCAATGTGGTCTCGCAACAATGTGTCAATGTGGTCTCGCAACAATGTGTCAATGTGGTCTCGCAACAATGTGTCAATGTGGTCTCGCAACAATGTGTCAATGTGGTCTCGCAACAATGTGTCAATGTGGTCTGGCAACAATGTGTCAATGTGGTCTCGCAACAATGTGTCAATGTGGTCTCGCAACAATGGGTCAATGTGGTCACGCAACAATGTGTCAATGTGGTCTCGCAACATTCCTCAGACGGTCACATTGATCACTAATCACAATAAACTGCAGTCAGTTATCAGGTTTCTCCTCCTCACTCTGAAGTTACAGTAGACCCACGAGTCCCTACTTGTTACTGAAAAGTTGCACCAGTCCTCATGTCAGCCACTAGTCACCAGAACATACCAGTCGCTAGGTGTCACAACAGCTACTAGTCGCAAACAACACACACCAGTCCTCATGTCAGCCACTAGTCACCAGAACACACCAGTCACTAGGTGTCACAACAGCCAGTAGTCACAAACAACACACACCAGTCCTCATGTCTGCCACTAGTCACCAGAACACACCAGTCGCTAGGTGTCACAACAGCCAGTAGTCACAAACAACACACACCAGTCCTCATGTCAGCCACTAGTCACCAGAACACACCAGTCGCTAGGTGTCACAACAGCCACTAGACACAAGACCTCGTGTCGCCCACACGTCCCTCAGGATTCGTGCCAAAGCTCAAGAGGCGGGCGGATACAGAGGGCTTCATAGGGCTAGAGAGGGTGGATACAGAGGGCTGCAGAGGGCTATAGAGGGTGGATAGAGAGGGCTGCAGAGGGCTAGAGAGGGTGGATACAGAAGGCTGCAGATGGCGTATACAGAGGGCTGCAGAAAACGGATACAGAGGGCTGCAGAGAGCTAGAGAGGGTGGATACAGAGGGCTGCAGATGGCGTACACAGAGGACTGCAGAAGGCGGCAGAAAGCGGATACAGAGGGCAGATACAGAGTGCAGATACAGAGGGCAGATACAGAGGGCAGATACAGAGAGCTGCAGAGGAAGCGGCTCAGGCGCCGATGCTAAGGAGGGAGGCGCCGGCACGCTTGCGCCGCATCAGTCGTTTGCATCATTCATTTGCATCACTTATTTTGCCTAACTGATTTTCATCACTCGTCTGCATTCCTCATTTGCATCATTTGTTTGCATCACTCGTGTGCAACACTCGTGTGCATCCCTCGTGTGCATCACTCGTGTGCATCACTCGTGTGCATCACTCGTGTGCATCCCTCGTGTGCATCACTCGTGTGCATCACTCGTGGGCATCACTCGTGTGCATCACTCGTGTGCATCACTCGTGTGCATCACTCGTGTGCAACACTCGTGTGCCTCCCTCGTGTGCATCACTCGTGTGCATCCCTCGTGTGCATCACTCGTGTGCATCACTCGTGTGCATCACTCGTGTGCATCCCTCGTGTGCATCACTCGTGTGCATCACTCGTGGGCATCACTCGTGTGCATCACTCGTGTGCATCACTCGTGTGCATCACTCGTGTGCAACACTCGTGTGCCTCACTCGTGTGCATCACTCGTGTGCATCACTCGTGTGCATCGAATCATCCTTCACGTACCTCACGCTGCCATGCAACAAACGTGTGCGGCGCAAGAAACAGAGTCACTTTTTTCCGCAGTAGTGTGTCCTGACTACGTCCATTCGCCTGCATGAATTCCATGCGCCAACGAACGACCCAGTGATCCAAACGTGATCAATAACGCTGATGTACTGTAAATGACTGTTGTAAAAGGTTCTAAATTGGGCATTTTTTTTAACATGTTGACTACGTATCGGTACGTATGTGTACCACTAGTAAATTGCTTACCGATGTCAATGACTTGCGTGTCAATTATTGCACTACCTTTATATAAATTAGACTATGCAATACAAGTTAAAATGTTTTCATTCAATTATATTCTTCCCGCTTCTTTGAAAGAATAAAAATATAATGAAGCAGTGAAGGCGGTTTTTCGTTTCCGCTACTTCCAACCTAACCAAACCGACCGTAGCAGCTAACGTGTTAAATGATTGTCAGCATCTTGATGACAGCCATGAGACCGTGATTATAGTTACGGCAGCGTGATGACAGCATGATAGCGTGATGACAGCCATGACAGCGTGATGACAGCCATGACAGCGTGATGACAGGATGATGAGAGCCATGACAGGGTGATGACAGGATGATGACAGCCATGACAGCATGATAGCGTGATGACAGCCATGACAGCGTGATGACAGGATGATGACAGCCATGACAGCGTGATGACAGGATGATGACAGCCATGACAGCATGATAGCGTGATGACAGCCATGACAGCGTGATGACAGGATGATGAGAGCCATGACAGGGTGATCACAGGATGATGACAGCCATGACAGCATGATAGCGTGATGACAGCCATGACAGCATGATAGCGTGATGACAGCCATGACAGCGTGATGACAGGATGATGACAGCCATGACAGCGTGATGACAGGATGATGACAGCCATGACAGCGTTGATGACAGGATGATGACAGGCCATAACACCATGATGACAGACATGACAACATGATGACAGCCTTATGTCAGCGTGATGATAGCGCCATGACAGCAACATGACAGCAAGATGACAGCCATAGGGCAGCAACATTGCCCTTCACACCAGCCCTGGGAGTGGAACAGGCCGCGCTTGTAATTCCTGTATCTTTAAGACCGCCATAAAAGTCTCCACGCTCGGGTCGATGACTATAAGGAGCGACTGACTATGTTGAGGGTGGTTATGAGCTTGTAATTACAGGCATGTGGCGGCTGCCATGTGACCTAAACACATGCTCGCGAGTGTGGCAAATTTTGTTTTGACTAACATAAGAATAATTGATATGGCTTCATATGTATGCACGTTGAATTAACGTTTTTGAATATACAAGCTTAAAATTCATCTACTACTCTTCTTGAGTAGTAGATGAAAATGGCCGTTACGGTGAGATAGCATTCAATTCTGCAAACGAATAAATTTTTCACCAAATACCTTCTGCTGAATTTTGAATCGTTTTATCCGCAGTTATCGCGGGCTGATATTCGGGTTTATCGAAGGAGGCAGATACTCGGGTTTGAGTATATGTGTTTGTTTAACGTTTCGACTCCACCTCTGTGTTACGAGATTGGCATTGCGTTATGCCCTGTCAACGTCTTTTTCATGTTAAAACCACAATTGGGAAAAGTTATAGAGATACGCGTTTTTCTCATCTACATGCAAGTTCTTCACTCATTAAATTTAGTTCATCGCAGAAGAGGCTGAATTGTGGTAAGAATACCCCGTCTTACATAATTTCAGGCCCAAATGGGGGTTAGAATACCTTGTCTCAATAATTTCAGGCACAAATTGGGGTTAGAATACCCCGTCTCACATAATTTCAGGCCCAAATGGGGGTTAGAATACCTTGTCTCAATAATTTCAGGCACAAATTGGGGTTAGAATACCTTGTCTCAATAATTTCAGGCGCAAATTGGGGTTAGAATACCCCGTCTCACTTAATTTCAGGCACAAATGGGGGTTAGAATACCTTGTCTCAATAATTTCAGGCACAAATTGGGGTTAGAATACCTTGTCTCAATAATTTCAGGCCCAAATTGGGGTTAGAATACCTTGTCTCAATAATTTCAGGCCCAAATGGGGGTTAGAATACCCCGTCTCACATAATTTCAGGCCCAAATGGGGGTTAGAATACCCCGTCTCACATAATTTCAGGCCCAAATGGGGGTTAGAATACCTTGTCTCAATAATTTCAGGCACAAATTGGGGTTAGAATACCTTGTCTCAATAATTTCAGGCCCAAATGGGGGTTAGAATACCTTGTCTCAATAATTTCAGGCACAAATTGGGGTTAGAATACCTTGTCTCAATAATTTCAGGCACAAGTTGGGGTTAGAATACCTTGTCTCAATAATTTCAGGCACAAATGGGGGTTAGAATACCCCGTCTCACATAATTTCAGGCCCAAATGGGGGTTAGAATACCCCGTCTCACATAATTTCAGGCCCAAATGGGGGTTAGAATACCTTGTCTCAATAATTTCAGGCCCAAATGGGGGTAGAATACCTTGTCTCAATAATTTCAGGCACAAATTGGGGTTAGAATACCCAGTCTCACATTATTTCAGACACAAGTACGTTGTTACCAAAGTACATTGACGGTTTCTCATATTCTAAAATCTAAAGGAGAGTGATGGTAGCTATACAGGGTGTTTCAAAAATACACGGCATAATTTCAGGTATGTATTTCCCACATGTAGACAATCAAAATAGTTCATTACAACATATGTCCGGAAATGCTTCATTTCCGAGTTATGGCCTTCACAACATTGAAATTCACCGGAACGTTTTTCTTTCCGCAGGTCGTTGCCATTACAGAAGATGTTCAAAATGACCACCTCCTGCTTGAATACAGACCTCACATCGATGTCTCATTGACCTGCGAACACGATCCCACACTCCAGGAATGTTGCGTATGTCCTCAGAGCGTGCCACAATTCGATTCCGAAGGGATTCCAAATCAGGCACCGGAGACGAATAAACCAATGATTTTAAATGGCCCCACAAGTAGAAATCGAGAGGGTTCAGATCAGGTGAGCGTGGAGGCCAAGCAATTGGGCCACCTCTACCTATCCATCGATCAGGAAATCTTCGATCCAAGTACCGGCGAGCCGTACGACTGAAGTGTGCAGGAGCGCCGTCATGCAAGAAGTGAGCGTGCTGACGATCGATCAGTGGAGTGTCGTCATAAACATCAGGTATGATGTTTTCCAGGAAGTTTGTGTACGCCTGCCCCGTAAGTCTGTTTACAAGTACATGGGGTCCAACTAACCGATCACCAATGATACCGGCCCACATGTTGAGGGAGAACCGCACCTGGTGATGAGATACAACAGTTGCATTTGGGTTTTCATACGCCCATACATGCTGATTGTGGAGATTTGTTATGCCATCTCGTGTGAACTGTGCTACATCTGTAAATAATACTAAGGCAGGAAAGTTCGGATTTGCAGCACATTGCTGCAAGAACCACTGACAGTACCTAACTCGTGCAGGGTAATCTGCTGGTGACAGCGCCTGTACACGTTGCAAATGGTAAGGATACAATTGATACTCTTTCAGCAGTCTCCAGACAGTCGTATGGGGAACATTCACTTGCAACGCTAACCTTCGTGTGCTGATAGAAGGAGTTCTGTTCACAATCTCCAGAATCTCCTCCTGTTCTTCTGGAGTTGTAGATCTTGGTCGTCCCCTTCCCAATCCAGGAGAGTCAAATTTTCCATACTCGCACAGACGCTGATGGAGACTTACAAATGTCTTCCGATCTGGACATTGTCGCTGTGGGTACCTCTCCTGGTACAAACGACGAGCCAGCGCAGCATTGCCGTCTGCCTTACCGTAGATCAAGTGCATCTCTGCCAGCTCCTGATTTGTGTACATGACACACAGTCGAACGCCAAACACAACACTGAATTTAACCTTCGCCTAGGAATGATCTGTCAGAGTGCCCTCTTAATGTGTCCTTTGACGGCAACGACCTGCGGAAAGAAAAACGTTCCGGTGAATTTCAATGTTGTGAAGGCCATAACTCGGAAATGAAGCATTTCCGGACATATGTTGTAATGAACTATTTTGATTGTCTACATGTGGGAAATACATACCTGAAATTATGCCGTGTATTTTTGAAACACCCATATATATCCAAAGGACGGTGACGGTAGCTCTAATTCCAAAGGACGGTGATGGTTGCTCTAATTCAAAAGGACTGTGGTGGTTACTCTAATTCGAAAGGATGGTGATGGTAGCTCTAATTCTAAAAGACGGTGATGATATCTCTAATTCCAAAGGGCGGTGATGGTAGCTCTAATTCCAGAGGGCAGTGATGATGGCTCTTATTCCGAGGGACGGTGATGGTAGCTGATATTCCCAAGGATGATGATGGTAGTAGCTCTAATTCTAAAGGACGGTGATGGTAGCTCTTATTTTAAAGGATGGTGATGGTAGTTCTTTGTTAAAAATTTCGTTGCACGTATTTCAGGAGAACAATTTTGAGATCATCCATTCAGATACTTTGAATTACTGGTGGAAGACTTCAATAAGAAATGTATTCTCTTTCATCCGCAGATGTGTTATGTGTGACGAGTCTTACCACTTGTCTATCATTACTCCTTGTTCTGTGATATTTTATTATAGTTTTAGGTGTACCTAGATTTTATAATATAAATTGCTACCAATTGAGAACTATCACGCCATGACGTCATATCTGTGCGATGCCTGAAGCAGATTTTACCAGTTGTATGGTCTTCTTTCGAGGAAACTGTGATCTTTATACCTTGAACTCGACTGTATTTGTGATTTGTGCTGGGCTCATTCGCGAGTTGAAGTGCTGCAAAAGTTAACGAGTGCAGGCTCTCGTAAGGTGACGTATTGAGAACTTTAGTTACTCTCAAATAAGTGTTATGGACGTGCGAAGTTTATTCAAAAGTGCGTAATGTTGTGGTGTGACAATACAAGAAAATGTGATGATTAACTTGTGAATTAATATTCTTCCATGTGCAACTTTATTGTGACTCTATCTTCCGAACTTTTTTGTCTTTGACTGACTGAGGACGTACGAAGGCTTGCTCCAATGACCGTTACGTCGGTCGCCACTGGCGTTGGCGCAGCCTTGCTTAGCTATGGTTGAAAACTGCCGTCGGTCGCACAGCCATGAGTCTTTGTACATTCAGCAGCAACTGCCAAGGCAACACTCCGCAAGCTTCTCCTTCTCGTCTATGAAAAACAGTCCGCACAGCTCATCTTTTTATGAACCGGCTAGCCCGCCACCGCCTCTCAGAGATAGCATTCATTATGGCCATTCTCAGAGTTCTAGTGTGCACCATAATCGAACGTTGCCTTTTGGAGGCTCTCATTACGGCACTCAACTTCCTCACAGTCCACAGCCGCCGTATTCTTCGGCTTATTTTCGAACAAATCCAGCCCCAAGCAGCCTTTATAACTCCCCTCAGTCACGGTTTGATAGGCTGCAGAGTTATAAAAAAACTCGCAGCTATGACCCTCTACCATCCATGGCGGGAGAAACGTCGAGGACGGCATTCCCTCCGAGGGTCCTCGAGGGGCTGCATAGCTCGGCCAGGTCACATACTATGACGTCTGCTTATCCCTCCCATGTGTCGCCGTCGAGTCGTCTATATAACGTGACAAGAACTAGATATTACCTTAATAGATACAGATCACAAAGGGCCTCCTCTCAAAACAAAAATGTGGTGAGTGGACTCAAGTTGTGTTATTTTTTTAGCGAAGGTCGAGCAGAATTATGGAGTTCTGCATGCTGTTAGTTGCTTTGGTACAATACTAAGCAAGAAAATTTCTGAAGAAATCTTACCCTTACGTTTTGGCAAAATTCAAGTGTTGGGTGTTTTTGATTCTCTGAAAATTTAACGAGGAAATGCTTTTCTTTTGATTACAGGTTTACAGAATTCAAAGTTTATTTGCGAAGGAATCAGTTTGTCTCATTGACTATGAATTATTACAGTATCTGCTCATAGCTTCTGCTAATTGCTGGTGGTTGATTGCAATCTCTGCTGTGGGAAGTGCTTCAGGTAATCGTACAACAATTCTGACCGTAGACTTAAACTGTCAGAATTGATACAATATTACTTACAGTACCCCTTCAACCGTTAATTAAGAAAAGAAATTTAGGGTTTAATGAAAAGTTCACCCCGTAGCTGCTTAAGAGTAATTTAAAACATTTGTTCATGCCACAAAAAAATGAAGAATATATAGCATAATTTAAAGCGTCTTTGGTGGAGTTTAGTACTTACCTGCATTTTCTGACTATTCGATTTCTCAAAATGATAGATCTCTTTTTTCTGAATAGAGATTTCTTCCTTAACGCGCAGCGATGTTTCCCAACTTGTAATGATATTTCTGCGTTGGATGATTTCTCCTGGGCTTCAATCTTTTTGGTTTCAAGAATCCAGCTCATATAATCTGTTTTTCCTTTTGCATTCATCTTGACTAAGACTGCGGGTACCGGTTCTCATCTAGTTTTAAACTCTTGGTTGTGTGAACATGATTTATAGCTTACTATCCATTGCAGTAATGTCAACGACTGCGTCTGCAGGTTCTTCTTTAAATTTGCCGGTTCTACTTGTTACTGCGACTGCGTTTACAGGTTCTTCGTTGGTTTCGATTTCTTCACGGTGTAAACGTGATTTGCTGATGTATTCTTTGTGGTGCACTCACAATAACTAGCCACATGATCTATGTGTCCTTCATCTCTCCTCTTCTGCTCCTCATCTACCTCTCATCTGCCTTCATCTATCTCTCATCTGCCCCTCATCTACCCCTCATCAACCCCTCATTTGCCCTTCATCTGCCTTTTATCCGTCCCTCATCTGCTCCTCATCTACCTCTCATCTGCCTTCATCTATCTCTCATCTGCCTCTCATCTACCCCTCATCTGCCCCTCATCTGCCCTTCATCTGCCTTTCATCTGCCTTTCATCTGTCCCTCATCTGCTCCTCATCGATCCCTTATCTACCCCTCACCTACCCCTCATCAACCCATCTGCACCTCATCTGCTCCTCATCTACTCCTTATCTACTCCTCACCTGCCCCTCGCTACCCCTCAGGTGGCAGTGGACCTCAGCACCTCAGCCCTGGACGACGAGCCGGAGTGGTACAGCCTCGCTTCCCACGACGACGCGCACACGGTAAGTTATCGGCTACACTCTCAACTTCACGATTTCCAAAGTGTCCCCTTGGCAAAATCATTAAATGGTGATTGTAGAAGTAAATAATTTTTCGATGGGGTACGCGCACAAAGTAAGTTCTCCGCTACAATCTCAACTTGACGATTTCCTAAGTGTCTCCTAGTCTTATGCAGGATCCCTTCATAGTGATTGTAGAAGTAAATAATGTTTCAATGTTATTTAGTCGTAATAATTTCAAATAAACTCAAAGCCTTTTCTTTTACCAACCATATTAGCTGACCGATATGATGCAGATTATGAAGCAATTATGAAACAGAAACTCGCTGATAAAGTATCCTACAACAAAGGATAAATGCAAACCGATTGCATTACTATCCATAGAAAATGTATTTCAAACAGTAATAAAGGAAATATAAGCCGCTACTTTTTCCTAAGCATACTATAAATAACAAGATAAACAAATTGAAAACTTTGATGGAAATTGCTCCTTTTCGTCCACTGGAAAGTTGATGATTAAGCTGGAGTGGCCTTGAGTATTGCATTGTTCAGAATAGGTGTCCATGAAGAGTCAGGGGCCTAATAGTAAGCAATTTTTTTCGGCTGTATTATGTTAGAAAGGAACTTCATTTTACAAGAAAGGAGTTTTTTCCCAGAATTTAGGATCAACTGAAAACGCTTCTTTTAATTCTCACGTCGCTTTTCAGTATGAATATTGACGGAAGAAGCCAGAACAATTTAATTTTGAATATCTCATAATCAAATCTCTTGTAGTTGCTGTTTATGTGCGGCTAAAAAATTGTACAATTAAAATGTCTCAAAATTCTAAATGTCTCAAAATTAGTTCTCTTATAGTTGCTGCTGATGTGCGGATTAATAACGTATAATCAGGAGAGTAACTGTAACAGCTAAGCTGAGTTTTGCTTGATGACGCTCCAGAGTCGAGGGAATTGCCTCTGTGTTGTCGGATTCCATTCCCGTAATTTTTGGTCTGAAAAATGTTGCGACAGATCCGTTATTGAAGGCTTAAGAAGAGGAAAAAAAGAAATGTTGACCGCAGTCGACGAATCAGAAAACTCGTAGAATAAGAGCAAGATTACGTTGAAATATCCCTTTCCTTAAAGTAAAGAATATGGCACACGCCATGCTCAGTTGTTCCTGGTAGAACTTCATCATCACAGTTTCATCCCATATTAGAGGGAACTTATTTTCTTTTGTTTAAGTCTTTAAATGATAATTTGAACCCATAATTGCCAAGTCCTATATGAACAAGGTGAAGGATTGCAATTTTAACTCAAAAATTGCAAAAGAGCAGCAAGATTGCAAAAGAGCAGCAAGATCACAACTATCAAAAGCCTACCAGAGGTTTTCATCTTGCGATTATCATTTGTAAATTCAACGCGAGTGCCATTCTTTGGTCCATTAGGTAATATTTGGTGGGATTTAAGCCCCGCCTAAGAAGAGCAAGATCGGTGCGAGGCGGCAGCAGTAGCAGCGGCGGCGGCAGCAGCAGCTGGAGCCGTGTAGCTTAAAGGGAACCTAGCGACCGTGCCTATGGCTTTGCTTGGCCACCTCAAGGGCACGGACCACTGACACGAGGCTTAACAAATGCTCCTTGGAAAGCGGAAGAACAAAAATCGAATATGACTATCGCACCCGCTCTACTCTAGGCCAGAGGTTCTCGACCAGGGGTAAATTTACCCCTGGTTGAGGTAAATTTTGGCCTTGTGTATTTAGTACATTAAGCCGAGGGGGTGAATGATGGAGGAAAGGTTGGGAATGGCTGCTCTAGGAAGTTCGTGCTCCTTACCCAAATGTGAGCTGTGCTGCTGAGCCAACGATCGATGAAATGTGTTGTGTATCGAGTTCTTTATGGACTCGTGTGATGACTTGGGGTAGTTGAGTTTTACATCGGGAATCAGTTGAAATCTTCGGGTGATTGAAGTCGCTGTTACTTACTGAATGGCTTTTAAACAGGATTTACTATTTGTCTGCTGTTACACTTGTGATTATACGACTGCGTTTTTCGGTTTTTCTTCGGTTTCGATTCGGTAGTCGTGGCTCCTTTTTCATGAACAATCGGCAGTCGGTCCTGTGTGTTTCACAGACTTGGCTGATGTTGTAATGAGTTGATTCTCTATTTGAATTACTCAGGTGCAAAAAGATGATAATAACGTTTCCAATATCTGCTCTCAGTCATCAAAATTGAACGATTTTAGAATCGACCAGAGAAAATTCATAGTCATTTTCGTATATGATTCGCACCGTCAAACCTTACGGCAGCAAACATAGCTGTTTATGCCATCAAAGCATCTAAGCTTACCATAGTATAATCCTCGCGTCGTAAATGCAGCTTATTTCGATAACACCATTCTGGAGAACAAGCTCTCAGTTTTCTCACTTTTATTTCCTCTTTATCCTGTGCTCTCATGGCACAAGTTATGACGTACGTAGGTCGGTTTATTTTAGATATATGACTCCGGCTTTATGGATTGGAACCTTCAGAAAGAACTTCTCTAGAGGCATTCTGTTGTCGGGTATTTCTCAAGAGAGCTTTGGAGGCTGCCTGAGTTTCTTTGGAAATTATTTTGGCGCGAGACGCTGCATCCAAACGGTATCTAACGGGCAGCGATGCTTTCTAACTTGCAATGATGTTTCTGTGCTTGAAGGTTTATCCTGTTTCAATATCTTTGCTGTTAGAATCCAGCTCATATAATCTGTATTTTCTTTTTGCTTTCATCTTGGCTAAGACTGTGTGTGCCGGTTCTACTTTGGTTTGAAACACTTGGCTGTGTGAACATTATTTACGGTTTTCTTGCCATTGCAGTTATGTCGACGACTGCGTCTGCAGGTTCTTCTTTGGTTTTAATCTCTTCATAGTGACCACAACTTGTCGACGGTACACTCGGTATACTTCAAAAGGCAGACCTCGCTTTTCAATAAATGAAGTTTATTAACGCCGAATATTTTCCCAGTAGAATAATACAAACACCGTCAGTCACTAACAATACTGTTTAAGCCGATGCTGTTTATATTTTGCCTGTCTGTCTGGAATTCGATAAAATAAACTCATTCACCTCTTTCAACTTTTTTTAAACCTGTGAGTTTTTTTTTCCTAATGGTCGAGATAAGGCAAATAACACAGAATACTTTCACGTGCCCCCGAATATTTTCGAAGTAGAATAATATAAGCGCCGTCAGTCATTAGCATTCCTGTCTAATTAACCCGCCCATTCTATGAAATCTGTGATATCTTATAATTCTTCTTGATGGTTGAGACAAGCCATATTGTACAGAGTTCTTTCACGTGCCACGGAATATTTTCGCAGCTGGCCCGTTCCATGAAACCTGTAATTTCTTATTCTTCTTGATGGTCGAGTCAAAGCAAATTACACAGAGTGTTTTCAAGGAAAATTACACAGAATGCTATCAAGGCAAATTATACACAAGGCTATCAAGGCAAATAACACAGAATACTTTGACGTGCCGCTTACAGAGACGAGCCATGTATGTGGACACGGAGTCGGCGTCGACTCTACCCTCCACAGACCATCTGTCGCCGCCCTCCACGGCCTCTCGCCTCAGCGAGTCCGACATGAGCGACGCAGACCTGGAGGAGTCGCTCCATCAGCGCAAGATGGAGCAAGCCTCCCTCAGCAGCGTCGGGTCTTCCAGCAGGTATTCCCGGAACTTTTCTGGTTGGCGGGTTTTTTTGGTTTCAACAATGTGGACTTCTTTGGTTTTTGCCCCTAAATTTTTAGTGAAGTTGCTTATGAAGCAAAATTTACCGTCTTTTCTGGTTCATTGTCACAGTAATCTTATTTGATTCCAAATGACGAGCTTAATCATAAACATAAATGTTTTTTTATTTCGATTCCACAGCATTTTCTGGGGTTTAATTAAGTTTACCGCATTTTCTGGCATATTTTTCTGTCTGGAATTCGTTAAAGTAAACCTCACTCCCTTACCTCTTCCAACTTCTGCGTGGGTGCTTTTCATCATTCGTTATTGACGCTCTGGAAGAATCATACGCGTTGAGCTCATGGCAAATTGATTTCATTCCGTTCGATTGATTCTGGACTTTATTCCTTTATAAAGGGCGGTCCAAAAGTCACTTCACTATTTCAAGCATTATGGCCAGCCTGTATCATAAATACAAAGTCCTATAATGTGGCTAGTTTGTAAAATATAATACGCACTTGAAAACAATAAGACTATGTATTTATGATACCAACTGTCCCTAATGTTTGAAATGGTAGCGACTGTTGGGCCGCCCTATACATCATCGCTTTGGGTGTTTCGGAAACATTGAGCATTGTTGTTATCATGCTGAACTCTTCCTCCTCATAGAGCCATAATTTGATGGAGCGCGTTGTGTCTTTGTGCTTTCATGTATGTTTATATGAATATTTATATGTTTATGCGTATGTATTTATGTATATGTATGAATATATATGTGTATATATGTGTTTATATGTATACATTTCAGACACGAATTCTTACGTTGTCTAGCTCGGTTTATTGTGTTGTCAAATTTCGATATGTGACATAAAAAATTCCTGGTATGTTTAAGTCTGAAGATTATCTGTGTGCATCGAAACTGTGCCTGAGGTTTATTTCAATTTGTTGATAAAATAATTACCGAATTAAAATAAAATACTACTCTAATTATTACTAAATCTTGGTTGATGAATTACTGGTCTAAATTGCGCCGTGGAGGAATGTACTTATGTACCATACGTGGCAATACTCTCTCCCGACATTTTTCCTCAGAAATGGTACAACCTCAAAACAACTCTTAATGCTGCTTCGTGCAATTTGTGTATTTTCGCTTAGAAAAATTAACCATTTGATAATTTGAGCCCATAATTGCCGAGTCGTGTACGAACAAGGTGAAAGATTGCAACTTTAACTCACAAACAGTAATTTTGGCTTGAAGGGCTTATCAATTTAAATATCATTGTTCTCTAATTATGATTATAGCTTAATAAAACGACTTGTATGCTATGTGATCATGACTGACTAATAATTTCAATTTGCTTGCGATTTTGGCTTACTTTCACTGAAACGATGCTTCAAATAATGCGGAGTCTTCTTAAAACTCACTTTCTTTCCATGCAATGTTTCTCTTCATATCACAATCAAGTGAAATTTAAATCGAAATGCTAATAAAAGCTTGGGTTTTCCTCAATTCCTTCATTCGTGCGGTTTTCGGATCGGACACACCCAGCTTTCCATATCGAATTAAATTTCCTGCGTGGCACCGGGTTTCATTTTCGATGCAATATGGTGGCAGCATTTCATGCCAAAGTGTCGCGAGTTGAAATTGACTCCGACCTCGTGGTGCCGCAGCCCTCCGCCCGACGACCATCGTGGCTTCGGCTCGTACGAGCACAGATCAAGAAGAGAAGACCCTCGCTTCCGCTCGCACGGAATGGCGATGGGTTTTGGAGGGAGCTTGGGGGCGAGTGTAGGGCCCCAGTACAAGGACTACATCCCTGCCCCAATTCCGATGTCTTCCCGAGGAAGGAGTCAGTCCGCGGCGCCCACTGATTCCCCTTCCCTCCATGTCTCGAGATCGCGGTCTAAATCACCGAGACGAGTCCCGGACTCGGCGTCTCGGTCTCTATCACCACCCGAAGCGAGGTATTACATGGCTCCGAATGCTGCTTGATGCTCTTTACTTTGGTTTGACCAATTTTGATGTTGGTTTTCGTTTTGAAATTTGCCATTTTTGCTCTTTTTCTTTCTTTTGAATAGCACCCTTCGTTTGGAATTTGCAGGTCACTGATTCAAATATTCATGCTTATTTAGAGTCTGACTTTAGACTATTGATGTTGATTTTGCTCAAATTACTCTCACTGTGCATGCCTATCAGTGCTGAGGCGGTCGCTAATTACGATCAGAGAATACGTACGTTTTGATTTATAAAGACTTCTCAGGGAGATACAACTATTCTATCCAGGGTAATTAGCACTCCCAGGGGAAAATGTGAGGTTCCGAGCGGAAAGTTGGGATGGTCTTATTTTGTTAAAATGAAGTATGTTTTTTATTTTGTTAATGGCCATTTTTTCCGTTCACTGCAGCCCTGTTTTTCAACACCTCTAACTTGCTTCTACAGCTTTTATCTTGTTTCATACTATTTTTTTACTGTAACTCACTGTTTCTATTCGTAGAGTATCATGTTTGGGAACGCACTCTATGCATTGATTCAGCATTCTCTTAACTCCATACTAAATGATGCTTTCATCTTTCCCATTTTTGGAACGCCTTTGCTAAGGTTAGGGAAGCGTACACTAACACACCCGATCTAATCTAATACTTCAAAATGCCTTACTCTTCTACCCACACTATCGGGTTCAAAAAGAATTAATTTATTATCTACAATATACCCACCACAAGCAGCTCAAAGAGGATATGTATGAATTACTTCTAAAATTATTCCATTCTCTCTCCCAAGAATGATTTTCACCGTGATTTACGGTACGTTTGAGCATGGCCAATTTATGAACTCTGAAAAATATGTAAGAACATTGATCCACGTCAAATGATAAAGCACTTTGAATAAAAATCAAACTACAAGAGCATCTAAAATAACTGGAAATGAAAGGGCATTTGAAGTGATTGGAAATGACAAAACATTTAGAACAATAGTCGAAATGAAAGAGGATTTGAAACGATTAGAAAATGAAGGACCGTTTCAAACGATCAAAAATGGCTAACCATTTAGAACAACAAACAAGACAACAGAGCATTTAAAACAATTGAAAATGACGCAGCGTGTAGAAAAACATTCAAATCAACAGACCATTCTAAACGGTTGGGAATGACTAAGCATTTAAAACAACAAACAAAGTAAAAAACCATTTAAATCGATTAGAAAATGAAACAGCAATTGAAACTGTTGAAAATGACGAAGCATTTAGAACAATCAAAACAGCAGACCACGTGAAACGATTGGAAAACATTTGTTGTATTTATTAAGATTTGGTTGCGCTCACCCTCTGGCCGTGTGGGCAGGCCCGAGTACGGGGGCGGGGGCGGCTGCCGCCCGCTGATGACGTCACGCAGCGAGACCGCCACACCGACAGGGTCACCGAAGAAGCGCCAGCTGCCGCGGATACCCGCAGCGCTGCAGCACGCGAGCAGAGACAAAATCACGCAGGTTTGTCTCGAGCTCTCCGTCATCGTTTTCTTGGCTTTGACTGTTTTCGTTTTGTTTTCTGAGTGTCCTTTAATGAAGCTGTGCGTTGGGGTTTTTGAGTTTTTGTCATTTTGGTTTTTGAATCTTTTGTGACCGGTTTTGGTTTTTGAGTATTTTGTTTGTCGTTTTGGCTTTTGAGTTATTTATTTGTGGTTTTAGTTTTTGAGTATTTTGTTTGTCGTTTAGGTTTTTGAGTATTTTCTTGTCATTTTGGATTTTGAGTTTTTTGTTTGTGATTTTGGTTTTTTGAGGTTCTGTTTGTGTTTTTGGCTTTTGAGCCTTTTGTTTTGAGTCTCTTGATTGGGGTTTTAGGTATGAGTTTATTATTTTTGGTTTGGTTTTCGAGTATTTTTTTCGAGGTTTTCGTAGTATTTTGTACATGGTTTCTGAGTCTTTAGTTCGTGGTTTTGGTTTTTGAGTCTTTTGTTAGTGTTTTTTGTTGTTTTTGCATGTCTCGGGCCTCTTCACTTGATTTTTCGAGCCCTTTTTGTTCGTTTGAGTATTTGTTAGTATGATCTCGAGAGATGTGGCTGGTTTTGAGCGCTTTAATTTTATTTGTGAAATTTTGTTTTTCTGTGAGTATTTGATTTTATTTGTTGATTGTGGTTTGATGCATGGGTACTTCGTTCCATTTTCAAAGGCTTGTGCTCTACTTTTTTGTGTTTTTATGTTCTTCAATCGCTAACTAAACTTTCACTAAGCTTTGACCTCCCGTACCTCGTTGGCAAACTTGCTTCTCCGTTCGAGTTATTGTCATATTGCAGCTGCAAGTTCGCCTGGACAATTTTTGACCGCACTTATCTCTTAAATGCGAGATTACATGAGTAAATGCGTTTTACGACGCGTGCCAATTGTATATTAACGGCAGTTCTATGCACACGAGTTTCCAGACTTCGTTATTTTGAAAAATTACGGAAATTCGAAAAAAAACGCAAGGTTATTCATAAAATGACTTCGAAAAATTTATGTTGATGAGGGAATATTTTCATGATTTTTAGGCGCGGTGTGCCGTACTATCGTCTTTTTTCACAGTAATATTTCAAGAGGAATTAAAATGATAAAGTGCTCTCAAGATTTGAGTCAACAGCTTCTTAATATGAATGGAAAATTGTACCTACAAGCAGTTGCAATTGTTCGCTCCTCTACTGAAAAAAATACAGAACACAAATAGTCACCTTCACTATTATCAGTGCGATGCAAATCTGAACGCGGCGAACAAAAATAAAATATTCAAATTAGCTTCGAAAATGAGTTGAAATGTACCAATAAAGCTCAGGCTTTTTGATATGCCCGGCGGCGCATAAAAGTTTATGCAAAAAATTTCGCTATGGTTCAATCAAGCTTTATACTTTAATTTGACTGAATTAATTTAACATTAAAAATTCAAGAAAGGACGTTATAAGTTTCTGATAGGAATCAACAAGTATATTATTGGAGTACTGACGTAATTTTCCTCACTCTTTACTTTGACAAAAAAGCGTTTCCGAATCTCAAAAACAGCAAACGATTGTTAGCCAAGTATTAGGAATGTTTTCGAACTAAGTATCGAAATTTCCAATAATTTTTCGTTAGGTACCTACTTCTCGCCTTCGACATTTGTGAAAAAGCGCCATCTAGCGAACGCTCCGCAGAGGGATGCAACTATTGTATCCATGGGAATTAGTGCTCACTGCTGGAAAATATGAGGTCCAGAGCAGAAGGTTAGATAGGCAATCATTATTTTAAAATATAATTTTTTTTATTTCTTTACGAGATTTTTTTTGGTTTACTGCTGTACTGTTTTTTATCCACTGTTACTCTTTTCTTCGACTTTAATCTTGTTTCATGTATTCATTTCCTAACTGGCTGTTTCTATGCTCTGGGGACCATGTGTGGGAACACACCTTGTGAATAGACCTCCCTTAACTCCGTACTTAGTCACACCTCCCTCCTTCCTTTTTCTTAGAACACCTTTGTTGTGGTTAGGGAGGCTTTAACAACTTTTTAAATGTAATGATAACCTATTTAGCAAACTTCTACTCACTCTCTTTCAAATTTAATTACTTTTCAAGATTTTAAGAATAGGAAGGCGGTAAGTTGAAATTCTGTAAGCGCAGCATATTTTCTCTACTTATATTTAAGACACATGAGCCACGGTGATACATCTCACGGAAGCTTTGAAGAAATTATCCGCCTCCCAAATGACATTTCCTATGAATGATACCGCTGAGATTCTTGGTTAGCGTACTTAGGTTCTCAGTGGCCTTAGTTGTTCTTTTTATCCCTCTCGTCGTAGGAGATGAAGGCCCTAGTTGTTCCCTTTATCCTTCTCGTCGTAGGAGATGAACGCCCTAGTTGTTCCCTTTATCCCTCTCGTCGTAGGAGATGAAGGCCCTAGTTGTTCCCTTTATCCCTCTCGTCGTAGGAGATGAAGGCCTTAGTTGTTCCCTTTATCCCTCTCGTCGTAGGAGATGAAGGCCCTAGTTGTTCCCTTTATCCCTCTCGTCGTAGGAGATGAAGGCCTTAGTTGTTCCCTTTATCCCTCTCGTCGTAGGAGATGAAGGCCCTAGTTGTTCCCTTTATCCCTCTCGTCGTAGGAGATGAAGGCCCTAGTTGTTCCCTTTATCCCTCTCGTCGTAGGAGATGAAGGCCCTAGTTGTTCCCTTTATCCCTCTCGTCGTAGGAGATGAAGGCCCTAGTTGTTCCCTTTATCCTTCTCGTCGTAGGAGATGAAGGCCCTAGTCGTTCCTTTTATCCCTCTCGTCGTAGGAGATGAAGGCCCTAGTTGTTCCCTTTATCCCTCTCGTCGTAGGAGATGAAGGCCCTAGTCGTTCCTTTTATCCCTCTCGCCGTAGGAGATGAAGGCCCTAGTTGTTCCCTTTATCCCTCTCGTCGTAGGAGATGAAGGCCCTAGTTGTTCCCTTTATCCCTCTCGTCGTAGGAGATGAAAGGTTGCGTTCCAAAACTCTTGGCTGTCGGAAGACTCGATGTATAGCCTGATATTTTGGTTATTTTGGAAAGCAAGAAAAATTGTCTTTAAATACGTATACGTGACTTTAAATATGCTTTAAATATGATTTTTTAAAGCCATTTGCACAAGTTTTTCGTTTTGCTTGGTCGATTTCAGATGGGATGAAGTACTGTAGAATTATCCAGTGCTTTATCAGGGAGCGGGAGAATTAACTGAGGGCAATCGAGTTAACTTAGATATGGTAGAATTCGTTTAGTATTTCTAGGTGAGGTCTGGTCACCGGAGGTGGAGTTCATTAGAACAAAATAAAAGATGGTCATGAGATGTCCACGAACACAGTGAAATAATACTGTAACCCTTCCTCTTCAGACAGGCGTCCAGTATTAAAATATAGTGAACTGTGCCTTCTCATTTCAGACTGGCGTCCAGAAAAAGAAATAAAGTAAGACTGTGTCCTTTTATTTCAGAGAGGAGTCCAGGAACACGATAAAGTAAGCACTCTTAGTCATCGTAGTGGCTTAGTAGCTCCTGTTGGACTCAGTAGCGCTCTCGTGTAGTGCGATTCTGCAACCATTGACCCGAATTGGTTATTTATTGACCGGAAATAATTGAAGAAACTGTCCAATGGCATGAAAGTTAATAAACGTTTTGAAGAAACTGCCCAATGGCATGAAAGTTAATTATCGTTTTGAAGAAACTATTCAACGGCATGGAAGTTAATTATCGTGTACAAGCAATTGTGAAACAAATGATAGGATTGTAGAGCAAATTTTTGCATTTTGTTCTCATGTTTCTTCATATTTGTTGCATCTGCGGCAATGAGCAAATAATAAAAGGAGCTTGTCGGGTTCGGACTAATCTGATTGGCTTCAATGCCTAATTTCCTATTATATAAAAGGCTGCAGTTATGTACGGTCTTCTACAAATCTAGAAAATGATTACTTCAATAGTGCATATTTGGCAATACAAGTCTGAAAACGCAAAAATTTTAGAAAAAGATGTGTAAAGTTGATGCTGTCGGTAAACTTTTGGTTTTTGTTTGTTCTCTGGAATTAGTGCTTGCATTTACCAAGGAAAAATTTCCTCTGGTCAACTTTCAGTTTGACGTATGAGTGACCAAGCTCGCTACATCGTGATTATTGAGTTAAGCTCACAAGTTTTTCTGAAGAACGTTAGGTCGCCCAATTGGCCCAATGATAAACGATGTATGTTTGCTTCTTTT
Organism: Morinoia aosen; assembly: GCA_030386875.1. Taxonomy (NCBI): domain Eukaryota; kingdom Metazoa; phylum Arthropoda; class Malacostraca; order Amphipoda; family Talitridae; genus Morinoia; species Morinoia aosen. The sequence continues at coordinate 51,312,136 of CM059568.1, forward strand.
TCTTTTGTTTGTATAACGTGCACATGAAAGTACAAATACTCCATATTGAGTGGTCTTCTTAAGGAGAATGCTGTAATATCCGTTTTCCTGAATTCAAAGTATTCTTCACAGTTTTGCCAGTGAAGAAGAATAAACCTACTACTAATAAACCTATAAACCTACTGGTCCATCACGAGCACAAGCGGTTCAGGCGCAATAAACCCTTCGTGATCTCTTTTAATCGTACACCACTCACTGCATGATATATCATGCGATCCCCTCAGGGGGATACAACTATTGTATCTATGGGAATAAGCACTCCCAGGGGGAAAATGTGACGGCCCAAGCTGAGAGTTAAGTAGCCCTTTATTTTGTTGAAATAATTTTTTTTATGTTAAGGACCATCTTTTTCCGGTTCACTGCTGTCCTGTTTTCCAGCACCTACTACTTTCTTCTTCAACTTTGATCTTGTTTCATAATCTTCTTTCTTAATTAATTTATTGTTTCTATGCCGCTTATGCATGTATTCCGCGTTCCCTTAACTCCATATTAAATAGCGCTTTCCTCCTTCCTCTCTTTGGATCGTCTTTGTGGCGGATAAGGAGGCTTAACCAACTAATAATCTAATCTTATCAAGCGATAGCCAGTTCATCCTACAGCACGGAATTTTGTTACCACTCTGTGGGGGAATATTGTAAAGCTTTTCATTTTCTGAAAAGATACAAGGAAGCATTTGGATGCGGTGAAAGTGTGTGTCTTAGTATTTTAGATATGATTAAGTACTGCTTCTATGGCAAAAGCGGTATAATAAAACGTGTTGACGACAATTTGAACTGAAATTATTCATATTCTTGATTGACGCTAAAGTTGGACGCTTATTTGTCTACCTAGTCACCGAATGTTACGCTGTTTTCTACTCGGCATGTTATTTTTTTACATGTAAAATCATAACTCATTGTGGGCTTCGGTTCGTAACGCTATGCTTGATCTTGAGTAAACACTTTTTACACGGGTAATGTATTGTATTTCTCCATATACTTGCAAATCTTCAGAGCTTGTATGAATTACCATGAGGGACAACATCTCGGTAATCATGCAGCCGAAAGTAATGAAGAATTTTGGCCTTTATGCGTATATTTTCACTTAATTCATTTCGAGGTTATCTATGTGAATTTTTTCTTCAAATAGTACGCGCATCGTACGCTTTTAGAGTCTGATTTTTCACTCATGTTTCCGTAATTACACTCGCCGCTACAAGGCAGACACTAACATCAAGTTTTCATCATGTTAGAATGTAGTAGGAATTTCCGCGGTGAATTTCATAGAAGATATTAGAGTAAAAGTTCAGTAACAATAACAGTTAATTTAGTCTGCATTTAAAAAAAAAACTTCAACTGTTAATCATTTGATTCATTGAGTTCAAAACACTGAACGTATTCAACAACATCTTATCGCAGGATTTGTGATACACAAACTTATGTCAGGTGCTTCTTTGTTCTCAAAATTTACGCTTATTTTTTGGAAGAGAGGTTTTGAGCCCACCATTCGCTTGGAAAAATGTTCTTTTACATTACTATCGTGATTTTTATTTCATTTTATTAAATATCGAAGCTTAAACATTCGAGATTTTGTTGACGGACGTTTTTATTTTCATCTAAAAATACGTCACAAAGCACTTGACAAAATTCCAATTGAAGAATGCAGGTTAATCGTAGTAATTATTTTGTCGTTTAACATCATCATTGGTGCTGTGATGTTTTCAGCGCTCATATCAGGGCCATGGGCACTGAACACCACTTCCGTTCACGCGTTTGATTTCTGCAGCATTAATATTTGAAAAATGATCTTGCTATTCAGGACATCGATTCGTAAAAATTCCACCTCGGTTGTTGACATTTGCCATTTAGTGGAGATTAAACCTTAGATCTTGTATTTTTTTATACAGGGGCCACCGCGGTTGTTAATATTTATCACTAAGTGAAAATTCCACGTTAGATCTTGTTTTTCATACAGTGGATAATTTATCCATTTTTTGAGATTTATCTCATTTTAATGGAACTATATCAATTACTAATTCACACTTTTTCGGTATTGAGTATAGATTTTATCCATTTTTAGGATTTATCCCGTTTTAAGGGTTCTTTAACAGGTACTAATTAACCCATGTTCTGTGTTAAGTGAAAATTTTATCCATTTTTTCGTTTTATCCCATCTTAAGCATACTAAATTAGTTATTATTCAACCCATGTTTGGTTCTAAGTGGAGATTTTGTCCATTTTTTAAGATTTATCTTATTTTAACAGTACAACATAAATATATTAACCCATGTTCGGCGTTCAGTGGAGATTTTGTCACTTCTTATGTTTTATTTCATTTTGCGGGTACTATATCAGTAACTAATTTACGCATGTTCGGTGGCAAGGACTTGGAGGAGCGGGCGCGGCACATGAAGCTGCGCATGCGCCAGATGCAGCCGCCACAGCGGGCACCCGCCGGCCCGCTGCACAGCGGCTACAGCGATTCCGAGCTCGGACCCCGCAACTATGACAGGTGCACACCATCAATTTTTAGTCTAGTTGAAAAGCATTTCTGGTTTGGAGGAGTGATAGATGTTGTCTAAGATGTTATCGATGATAGATGTTATCAAACTTCCAACAACATTGGAGGTAGATGAATCCCCGCAACAATGACAGGTGCAGACTATCAATGGATTGATAGATGTTAGCAAAGTGCGCCAACTTCCAACGACATTAGAGGTAGAGAAATTTGTGCGAACCGCGCAAAGCAAACCGTTCAAAGAAGATAAATTTACGCCATGTGTGCAACATTTCAAGGTCGATATTGAGTTTAATGCGCTCACGAAAATTAAAAATTCTGGGTAAATCTGAAGAATATGTCAGTTATTGATTTTGTAAATTTCAATGCCTAATCATAGTTAATTAGATCGAAATAAACAAGTTTTCTTCTATGCACTTTCCGTCTCAAATGAGTATTTTATTAGTTATAGCGGTAAAAGACTTACCGGAACTCCAGTGTTTGAAGCGGCAAGTTATTCAAGGAGCACGTCGGACAGCAACACTGCAATGCGCACTCGCTTCCAGCGCGATCATCATCAAAGACGAAACCAAACCTACCGCTATACCTCGTTAAATACTCATTTGACGAAAAAAGTGTATAGAAGAAAAGTTGTTTATTTCGATGTTATTACCATGATTCAAGCAACAAAAATTCGAAAATCGATGAGTAGCTGTTTATTCGAGCGCATTCGTCATCACAGACGAAACTAAACTTACCGCTATAAATCGTAAAATACTCATTTGAGACGGAAAGTGCATAGAAGAAAACTTGTTTATTTTGATTCAATTAATTAGGTTCAGGCACCAAAAAGTGGAAAATCGACAACTGACATATCCTTCAGATTTACCAAATTCTGTTCCATGGAATCACTAACAGAAAACATTTAAGGGTCAATATTTATTTTAGGTGCGGCACGAAAATTAATAATTTGGGGGCAAATAATCGACAAAAGAACACATTTTAAGACGTTTTACACGAATGACATTGTGCTCGCTGATGCGTTATTTTTTAATAATTGTACTTTGAAGTTGGCGCCGGCGCCGTAATTTAGTTAATAAGGGTAGTTAACCCGCCTATTACAAACGTAAAGAGGTTGGGTCGTGAGGGTTAGCCACAGTTCTTTTAGTGAAAATTATAAATAAAGCTTCTAACCCACCCATTAGGGTTACGACCGCAATCTTGTTTACATCGGCTGAGCCGGCTCCAAGATGGCGGCGCCCATGGTGGTCGCCATCTTTGAGCTGATACAAACAAGATTGCGGTCGTCACCCTAATGGGTGGGTTAGAAGCTTTATTTATAATTTTCACTAAAAGAACTGTGGCTAACCCTCACGACCCAACCTCTTTACGTTTGTAATAGGGGGTTAGCTTCCGTTATTAATTAAATTACGCTTGGCGCGGTCACTTCCTGTGGCGCGCGACAGCCAACTTTAAATTTCAATAATTCGAAAATAACGCATCAGCGAGCACAATGCCATTCATGTAAAACGTCTTAAAATGTGTTCTTTTATTGATTATTTGCCCCCAAATTATTAATTTCCGTGCCGCACCTAAAATAAATATTGAACCATTTAAGAACATTATACATAAGTGACATTTTGCTTGCTGATGTGTAATTTTCGAGTTATTAAACTTAGAAGTTATGGGAACGTCGTATAGAACAGTGAAGAAACGGACACACAAATATGCGGTAGTACGGTATTGACGTGATGATCGATTAGGTTAGGTAACGTTAGGTTAGCTGAATAAACTAACCTAACTTAAAGTAACCTAAATAAACTTAAAAAATAACTCAACTTAACTTAGCTCTACCGACACAGATGGTTTCCGCCAAAATACTGCGCGTGTTCCAACAATGCAGGTACGATGCAGCCAACTATGTAATAGTATTCTTACCTGAACGTAATTCATGATATATCTCGAAAATGACGCATCAGCGAGCACAATGTCATAAATGTTAAACGTTTTTAAATGTGTTCCTTTACTGATTCTAGACAACCAAATTTATGAATTCCGTGAGCGCATTAAACTCAATATTGACCCATTTTAACTAGATTGGAGGCATATGAATTCTAGTAAAATGCGTCAATTTCATTGGCATGAGAGCAGGTAAATTTATGCCAGCGCGCGAACTTCCTAACTAATTCGAACAATTCTCGTTCATTCAAAGAACGAATTTTTTCAAGCTGACTTATAGTATGGAAGCTGATAGTAAACCTACTTAGAGGTTGAATTAAGTGCATTTATTTTTTTTTCTCAATGGCTTCTCGTTGTGCTGTAGCAGGAGGTTGAGTTTCTAATCTATTTCAGGATTATTTCAACCAGTAACACTGGTATCATTTAAGACTACCTCTCCCATTTAGAACCACCTCACCCATGATATAATTTAATTTCCTCTAAATTTTACTTCACCGTTTTAAGGAATGGTTGAAAGTGCTTGCAAGCAAGTCGAGTGTGTTATAATGTTACACTTGAGTATTTATAAGCAGGTAATTTTTTAGCGTCTCTAACTACCAGGTAATTTTTTAGCGTCTCTAATTCTAAAGTTATTGCATTGCAACCATTTACAACCCAAAATGGTCAAATTTTACTTTAATGCGCTCACGGAATTTAGAAATTTCGTTTCCAAGAATCACTAAAGGAACGCATTTAAGAATGTTTTACATGACAGACATTTTGCTCGCTGATGCGTGATTTTCGAGGTATAACATGAATTACGTTCAGGTAAGAATACCATTAGATAGTCGGCTGTGTCGTACCTGCTTTGTTGGAACACGCGCAGTATTTTAGCGGAAACCATCAGTGTCGGTATAGCTAAGTTAAGTTGTTATTTTGGATTTATTTAGGTTAGTCAATTCAACTAACCTAACGTTACCTACCTTAATTCAACCTATCATCACGTGAATACCGTATTGCAGCACATTAATGTGTCCGTTTCTTCACTGTTATATACGACGTTCCTATAATATCAAAGTTTAATAACTCGAAAATTACGCATCAGCGAGCAAAATGTCATTTATGTAAAATGTTCTTAAATGTATTCCCCAAGTGATTCTTTGGAACAGAATTTTTAATTTCCGTGAGCGCATTAAAGTTAAATTTGACCCCCAAAATTACTCGCATCCAGTATATTTGCCAAGTCAAGTAGGTAAAACAGTCACGAAGCTAATCTATCAAATTAACGAGACTATTTTGTCAAATTGATGGATGTTTGTACGTGTTAAACTTTCCATTTCAGAGCTAAATTATCTCATACTCTTTAGGATGCAGTGTCTTATTCGATAAAGGTACCTCAAAAATCAAAATGGTTCTAAACGAACCAACGTCCTCTTGTCATAACTTGAATAAGAAACACGTGTATACTCACTTTGGGAGGTGTACCTGAGATCTTTTTTTCGATCGCGCTTTTGGGAAGGGGTTGTGATTCATGGAGTTGCGAACTTTGTTTAAGCACTTGGTACACTGATTACGTAGTGATGCATACGAGTAACACTGCGTGCTCATTTACGTACCGGTATATATGTGTTCCTGTTCAGTTATTTCACTAACTTTTGTGAACGTAGATTTTAGCTAACAAGTTAGAACGCTATTGTGCGATTACACTTTTTACACTTCTTAGAAAAAATAGAGAAGTACTTGAGCAGTTATGTCGGCTCTTTAGTTTTGCTTCTCTTAACCTAACTAACCAACCGCAGCAAGCGTGCATAAGTAGTCAGCGTGTTCATTTTTGTGAAGAGAACAATTCTTTCTTTGATGCACTACCTAAAGGATAACTATTCCCTCTTTTATAACACGAGTATAACTATTATAAGCTGTATAATAGTTATACTTGTATTTAAAGATAACAAGTATAACTATTTTTTGTAATATTTATGCGTTCGTTGACGTTTAAAAGGTTATTGTTATTCATTTTTCTCTCTTTTCAATTGACTTCGAATTATGTGTGAGGCTGAAGACTCCTCATACTTACATCCATTCCTGGCTTAGACGAATCTGATGGTATTGATAGCATTTAACGTGGTAATCTTTTTTTCGCTTCACTGAGGATCATGAAGATCGATCCTCAATCACACTGAGGATCATGTCAATAATTTTAATTCATTTCTCCCTTCGAGTTTATCTAGAAAATAGAATTTCGTTTAGAAACACTACGCGTTTTTCGATTACAGTTTGCAGTCACGTTTGATTCCCGTTTGAGATTTCATAATCGAGGATTTGGTCACGGAACGGGGAGACAAGTTTTAAACCTCAGACTTTCAACACCAGATTTTCAAAAGTTGAATCTCGTCTTTGTCAGACAGCTTCACAGATAAAGTATTACTGATTCCTTGGAAAATGCAGTTCTATTGTAAGGGAGCAAAGCTCATAAATGTTAGGATGTAGAGCCAGATGTTATTTTTTATGATTACCCTATTACTCAATCTTGGGTCTCGCGACAGTCCGTCCTACCACACTGAAATAGTTTTTTGAATGGCTTGTCATAACCCTTTTCTATTGAAGATAGCAACGTGTACTCTGATTGAAATTCACTTAAATTACTGTTGTTTTACTTTCCACGAACGTTTGTGGTAATCACTTCGGTTACGTATTCAATATTTTTGCTTGACATATGTTATAAGCTTGTTTCCTTCCGACATACTGAAAAATGGAAAGAAAGAAGTGAATTTTTTTTCACTAAATGGGGCAATTTTTTGACAGAGCTAACCTAATCATACGTTTACTTATTCACTGACATTCATTTATTCACCTTGATAATTTTTGAGTTAGATAATTCGGCTTCTATGATAGCTGTACTTCATTGACTTAAAGTTAAGCAAGCCTCGTTAGCGATTGGAAATTCGCACCGCGAAAATTTGTGGACAAACGTCATAAAATTAGTCATCGATTTACTATGAAATATTTTCTTCCAAATGCGCATTCCAGTAGTAATATGATAGTTATAAGCACGGTCGACTGGGATTGAACTTGAAATAATCTAATAAAGGAAAGTTTCATGAAAATTTTACCTGGGATGTCAATGCCAATGGTTCGTCGAGCTGCTCGCAATAACAGCAAATAATAAATGAAAAGTGTGATTATTTGCACTAGAAGTTTTCTGCACAAGGTAGTTCTCCGTTGATGCCCGGGTCTCCAATAAAAATATTACTAATTGTGTTATTCTTAAAAATATTGTCGCTGATCAAATCTTCCTTGCAGTTTTGTAATTTTACTTCACTGAAAGAAGTTCTGTTCTAATTAATTATTCAAACATTGGAAGCCATTCCTTCAGGCTTGCAGATTTCGAGAACATGAATGAAACTGTACGTTTGAATCCATTCAAAAACCTTTTTTCGTGCGATGTTGTCTTGTTGCACTCAAAATTTCTCTCTATCCTGACTTTTTGAGTTCGTTTCCATTTTTTAACGCAGCACAAAATCTTGGCTTTGGGTCAAAGAATGTCTCTCTGGAAAATCTTTCAGCTCAGTAACGCAAGAACAAAATGGTGAGGTGGCCTTTACATTTTATGAGACGGGATTTTTGCTTCCCAAACAATAACTCCTACGGAACATTTTTCTAAGAACCTCATTAATAAACTTTTTTTTTGTCTTATTCTGTTGTTAGTCCACCAGACCTGTGAATGTTTCCAGCGCCACTTTTTGCCCCGTAAAAATATCTCCATGCAGGGATACTCAAATGCATCGTTTTGCCCCATAAAAATTTCTCCAGGGCCACTCAAATGTATCATTCTGCCTTATAAACAAATCTCCAGGGTTACTCAAATGCATCGTTTTGCCCCATAAAAATGTTTCCAGCGCCACTCAAATGCATCGTTTACCCCATAAATATATCTCCAGGGCTACTCAAACGCATCATTTTGTTCCATAAAAATATCTCCAGCGCCACTGAACTGTACCATTTCGCCCCAGTAGACGCTGATGGTGACTGACTGTGTGCAGGTATGCGAGAGGGGCTGCGAGGGGAGCTTTAGCTTCCCCCGAGAGGGATACGGAGAGGGACCCATTGGAGAGAGACCTTGGGGACTCTGCTAGTGATATAGAGAGCGTCGTGAGCGGCACCAGTACCTTCTCCACACAAAGCGAACGACCCAGAGGATCCGTTAAACACAGGTGCTTATCGTTCGTTGCGTCACTTGTACATGGTCAGAGAGTGACATTATTTTCTCAGAACGTGACATGATCTTGTCAGAGTCGTACAGGCCACAATCTAGTCAGAAGGAATAAATTTTATCCTATCTAGTCATAATGTGCGATTATTAAATCAAAAATGGAAGTATCGTTTCAATGAGTGCCACTGTCTAGTCAAAAAATGATAATATTTTATCAGAAAGTCAATTTCTGTGGATAGAAAAAGTGTTTCACTGATTAGAAAGCGTATTTTTTTGGTTTCTAGAGTGCGATTGTTTTTGGGTCTTACGTTAAAACTGTGATTGCGTCCGTTGTCTCTTTTGGTGATAGGTTTGTACGGCTTTTCCATCCTAAAGTTGGAGCATAAGGCCGGGACACAATCATTGTAGGCCAAGAACTTAGCATCATGCGATAATTCCAGTATACAAATACTTGATGTGCTCAAAATAATGAAAAATATTGCTTTGATTTAAACTGAACTACGGTTACTACTTTGAAAGGAGTCGCACTTCAATAAGAAAAATCTGATACAATTCTTGAGTTCATGTAATTTCAATATGCAATTCAAATTACGTGTTCACATTCTGGCTAAACTTAAAGTGTTAGAAATTTTTTTCATTCATGCACAAGATTGAATGTGCTCTTGCCATTGGTAGATTACTCAGTGATCATGTTTTGAGAATAGGCTGTGTTGCAAATGTGTCAATGCTTTATCTGGGCTAAATAATAACGTATATGTCAATTAATGATCATATTCAAGATGTGCTCAGTCACAGGATCGTTTGGAATTCATTGGGCCACGCGTCAGTTAAGGAGACCTCAGATAAAGTTCACGTTTGTTTTCAAGGAATGCATAAAATGAATGTTCATTTTCAAATTCAATCATTTAAGATGCCTGAACTCCTTTATCCTCCTTTGTAACACGAAGCACTTCACAGCATTGAAGCACTTACCACTGGGCACCATCCATGATCTTCCTCCATCACCAAACCGCTCCCAAACTATCCCTCCTAATTATGCGGCCGCAGAATATAAAAACTTTTTACGCTAACATGCTTCAGGCAGAGAGTTTGCCCTCGTCAGGATTTCGCTTGAGGGGGGCGTTGTGCTGCTAAATTAAACCATGCTTATCAAAAAGCGTAAAGTTGTTTAATATGAGAATTTGTGGGTTAAACGCTGTACAATTTTGGGGACCTTCTTTTTCGCTTTCGGATCGTCTGAAGGTGGACGATATATTTTTTAAATCAATGAATTTTGAATGAAATACTCTCTTTTCCTCGTGAATGTTGTTTTTTTTGGACATGGAAAATCAGAACTTGGCTTATACTTTTCGACCGTTTTTTCCCGCCATGAGTTAAAAATCGAAAAATGTTTTATTTTTGTTCGTAACATTACAAGGCACTCCTGTAACCCTGTTAATTCAATTCATATTTAGAAAATAATGAAAAGCACCAAGGATTTTTACATAAGTGGAGTCACCATACTTCAAAGTATACTGGATTACACGTTCTCGTCCTAAGCAGAATTTCACCATGGTTTCCTTCCATTTGGATCCCTCTCTCAAATCCGCTCCTTTGCCGAATGCTTTGTGAAATTAACTCGATGTGGGACCGAAAGCGAAGCATAACGTATGTAGTCTTTCGGACTTTCGATTAGCGCGTCGATTTTCTGTTCATTCTGTAAATTGTGCTCACAATCTGGCTGGTGTTTCCTCTTAGATCCGCAGAAGAAAGGTTCATCTTCCCTCGTCTTTCGGTGCACGAAAATTTTGTCACTGGCTTGACTTCTTTTAACCTTACCTGCAAGAATTATCTTCGCACACGCGTAGCTAGTTTCAGCGACTTTTTTACCCAAAGGATGAATTTTTTTTTCGTCAGTCTATTTTGCCAAGCTTCCACAGCAATTTTAGCGAGGCTGGAGGTTTTTCCCACTCATGCGCCCGATCTATACTTAACAAAACCCTTCAGTATTAAATTCGTGTGTCCTTTTCCTACAATTCTTTAAATTACTCCTTGCCCATAAGTTGTGACATACCTTTCATTCCTGTATCTCCGTAATATATACCCTGTAACTAAATTGCTGTTTGTTTCTAATTCATTCTTTTTCTAATTTTTTACACAAATGTGCGACATTATGCAATTATATGCCTTGTCATTCAAATCCATTCATTTATTTTGTTTTGCCCTCATTCAGCAAACTTCATTATTCTAATCATAGATTTGAATTTTATTCACGCAATATTCAGTCGCTTGCTACACCTGCATTATTTATTACCTAAACACTTAGTTTCTGATGATGATGACCACACCAAGTTCTTCGTATTAACTGCCTTAATTTCATCTAAATTTACCATACAGAGCTTTGGCCTGACAGAGTATTGCAAATAAATGAACGGTTCGCGTGATTAAAATGGTTTCTCTTCTAATAACAAAATATATAATTTGCATAGATGATGCATAGGAAGGTCGTGATTTAGATTTTGTGTGATGTATTTCGTTGTGGTTAGTAAGTAGGTCCTCAGTAGGTATCCCTGTAAATTTTTTATCGAACTGGCAACTCCCTCGAGCATTTTTACTCGAAAATTCCATTTTGAAGCGAGTTGCCGGTTCTGTTTCTATGATTGTGCACTAGACAAATGTGGTCATGAATTTTTCGTAGCTATTTTCCATAGCAGAAAAGTGTTTGGGGTCTTTGTCATATGGGAAACTAATTGAATTTTCCTTTTCTTTCTCTCCCTCCCTGTTGATTTGCGTTGTATTTTTTGGTTCACTTCCTTCGCTAACTTTAATTTCTTCCATGGCTCTGATCTATCATTCTCTATCTATTGGAAGCAGCAGTAGACAGCACTCCTCCTCTAGTGTCACTTATACTCATAGTCTCTTGCCCACCGACTCTAGATACTCGCATCCTAACTCGTATGGTGATGATTTTTCTGGTGTTGTGCGAGACCAACTTCCCTTGCCTGAAGTACGACTCTGGCAAAGTGAAACCAATCAAAAACCTCCTCTTTGTTCCTCTGTTAAAAATAAAAATAAACCTTCGTATGTGCCAACGTTTAGTGCTACTGATTTCTCTACGTCAGAGTCTTCTCCACCGTACCACATTGAAGAATGCAAATACTTTCGGAAAAAATTCCAAAGCAGAAGCAATCCCGCTATTGGGTCATTCCATTCAAGAAATTTACCTACCTTGCATCGCAGCAACACCGTTAGATCATTTTTCCCAGCGCAGCCAGTAAAACACAAGTTACAAAAGAGTCGTAGTATCGGTGATGAGTTTAATGCTTTCATGAGCAATGGATCGGATGATTTCTCCATTGACTGCAGATCAAATGGTGCAATTCGATCAAAGTCTTTTGGAGACTTGCATCGTTATGACTCTAAGTTTTTCTCATATGATTATAATAGAGAGTGTAGCGCCCCTGCTCATAGTCCACCCCAAGTGCCTTGTAGAAATAGTGATAGTGAAGTAGAATGTAGGTGGAGTGATGATACACGACGGCGTGTGAATCGAAGAGCTTTCCAAGAATCCATGCCCCCCAACTCATTCTCCGATCGACCAAGACCACGCAGGGAAAGCAGCCACGACGCTGGAACTTATTACGGGTACGATTCGGAGTACAGTGGGGCTGAAACTGAAGTTTTTCTCTCTGATCGATCTTTTGACAGATCATTTAGTCAAGAGAATGATTCTGACCAATTCACATCTGGGCCTTGCGGCTGTATCCATGAACCTAGAACGTTCGACCAACGAGCCATGCCAGGACCGTCGTCTCTAACCATAGTAGAAAGAATCAGTCCTGACTTGATACCAAGAACGCCCTTCGTACAACCAAGAAAACTCGTTCGAGCAAAAACCGAAGGATCTTTAATAGACTATGCCCGAAGAGCTGAAATGCAACAGCGAGAAGAAGCTGATAGATCATCCTATTCACACACACTTCCATTGAGGGATTCTTCCACTAAAAAGAAGAAGCAAGTTAATTTCCCGTTTCCATCTCCTGCTTTGAAGGCGGAAGGAAAACCTCATTCGAAGGGCAGCAGAAATCTCAAACAAAGTACGAGAACAACAAAACAGGATTCTGATTTTCGGGATCATTCTAGTAAATTGAGAAGCGCACCCCCTAGAGATCCGCACTCACATTACAGTCCAGCAAATCAGTTCCAGGTTCTGCACCATGGGGAAAGTGATCGTTCACATTATAAAGCAGCTCATGATATCAACCGATACGTTTACGAAGAAAATGATCCGAATTTTTTTCGGAGTGGCTCTTCCGATTCTCTTTGCCATCATTGCCACCTGAGAAGAGATGAATCAAATTATGTATACTCTCACGATGACGATCTTCCGTTCCCCTGTGATGAACGCTCGTCTCATCGAGCTCGAACGTCCAACACTGCTTCACAACCTTGGCACAGTTTATCCTTTCCTTCAAAGTCCTCTGCATGCACATCCATCAAACATTCAACCGGTTACACTTCGGACGGTTTCAGTCATCCTACGAATCGAAGCTTTCGCGAGCCTTTTCCTTGTAAATCTGCTAGCTCATACGAAAGCGCAAGCATTCCTTTAGAACTGCAACTAAATACCCGCGTTCGGCCCAATTCTTGTGTCAGTATCAATGAGCAGCCTCAGTATTTCGAATTTGATGCTAACAGTCCACCAACTAAAGAGTATCGCGTGATTGCTGATGTAGATCCTTCTTCTGACCCTGCTAGTGAATTAAGCGATCGGATGAGCGGCTATGGAGCTTCAGGAGGGGCTTATGGGGGATCAGGAAAACGTGGTACCTTCGCAAGAAGTCTATCGACTGGAGAAGTTCCAGAAACTGAGAAAACAGGTGGGTTGAGAGTCCACAGAGAATGTTACACCTGCACTGCATCGTGAACTGTTTTCTTAGCCATTGTGTTCCTACATGCTGCATCTTTCGCTGTCAACTTTTGTCGTACTTGTCCTGGCTTGAATTTTCTTCCACCTGCAAGATGACTGAAATATTATTTCCACTCCTAACTGATTTCCTTGCTGTTTGCTCCTAAACCTATCTTGTCATAACATCTCTAAAAATTTCTCTTGTTTGCTTCTAAGCTTTTTTCTCGATACTTCTCACATCCGCTCCCTCACGTTAACCTTTAAGAAATTAGTGGCTAAGGATACGAGTTTGTCTCGGAGTTTTCCCATGCCTGAGTGATATATTCTAAATACTTAAGACTGTATCATAAGATAATTAATAGTGAAATCATGACTTCCCGATTGCCTGCGTAGTAGCATGATTATTAGAGTGTAAATCCACTTCATGAGCTACACTGCACGGTAGCCGCGTGCTGTCTGCTTAGCTGTTGGAAAAAAAATCTGAAATCTGTCTTTGCGTTTGATCATTTTCATTTAATTCTATTTCGTTTTCCCCGATTTTTTTTGTTTCTGGTTCGGTGTTCGTACACATCGGACGCTGCGTCTACAACAGCTAGGAAAGGAGGACTCCAAGGGGCAAAAATAGCACATCCTCTGGCACCATCGACGCAAAGCACGTCGCCAACTCTAGTTAGTTACAATACTACAGCTTCCTCTGATCATTCAACGGCTCCCTTAGCCTTCCATCCTCCTTCAACTCCTACTCTCGGTCCCTCAGCTGCTGCACAGTCGGTTTTGAGTCCATCGACAACTTCAGTGCTCATTTACTCAGGTGCCAGGTCCCGTAGCCCTTTGAACACGAGTCCCGCTGAACCAAAGTTGAATTCTTCCAGAAATGAGTTCTCTGTCCGTGAGACTGACAAAACTGGCCGGGAGAAAGTTCATGATCCCCAGATCAGCGCTTCTTCGCCACGACACTCGCGACCCGAAGATTTCGAAAATCCCAAGGTTGTCAAGTCCTGCTCATCTAAGGATCGTCGACCCGAAGATTTTGAGAATCCTAAAGTACTCAAGGCCTGCTCATCTAAGGATCGGGCTTCGGAAAAACCTCAGTTTTCGGATGGTAATTCAGCTCAGAGAATTCGTCCTGTTTCTCCCGCTGCTGGAGCGGGAGATTCAGCAAAAGTGCCTCCCTCCGTTGAACCCGACGAGGAATCGGAGAAAGGGACATCTTCGACGTCATCTGAGAAAGAGCTTGGGGGTTCCGAGCAGCCTGAGTTGCCATCTAATATCGGTAAGGCTGTTCAAGTATGGTTGTGCTGTCGCTTTCTCTGCGTTACGACTTTCTTTTCCACTGATAAACCTTGAAGTCGAGCGAGCCCCTTTGATGTAAAAACTATGAGAAATATCCGAAAGAAGTTCGCGTTGACATTTATTTCTTTTTATTCAATCTTTCAATCATTCGCTGTATATAAATCATCAGTTGCAAGGAGATGAATTGGACTAAAATGGCTTGGTTTTTTCAATGTCATGATCCGGAAAAAATGTGGACGAAATATTTACATTTTTATTTTCAAAAATACCTATATACAGATGAAACTTGTATTTTTATGTATATAACATGATAGTTAGTTTGCTTACCTTTACCAAAGCCTTATATTAATTCATAAATAGGACACGAACATAGTTGAATTTTGTTGCATATTTTGTTTTCGATGTGGATTTGTTTACCTTCGACGTAATACTTAGTTTGCAGTTTGATTGTTAGACTCCGAGTGTATCACGTCCCAAGCTTCGTTTTAGTCACAATGATACGCGCTCAGTTCTACTGTGGGACCAACTCGTAAGTACTTTTTCTATATGGCTTAAATTATTGCATGGGTGAAATTTCCTTCAAACTTTGAAAATCTTTACAACTGAAATGTAATCAAATCAATTGATAACTCCATAAGTGTTCACTATAATTACAAATTCAAAGCACCTGTATGAATTTCAGTGATATTCGTAACTCTCGTGCTTTGAATATCTTTCAAAGACTTCGTAATTTTTTCATGAAATCGGAGTTGCACCGAAGTTCTTCTGGACAGTTGTGAATGATAATACATTCAAAGTGGGCGAAATTGCTCCGACTCTTTCTTATCCAACAACGCAAGTTCAGGAAATTTTACTGAAGTGTTAGTATCGTTTACTGATCGTGCATCTATTTTTTCGCTTCTTTCTTAGAAAAGTCAATGAATCTAACGTAGAATTTTCCGGATCCTTCTGCCATTCTTATCAAATTGATAAGCCTATGAAACAGCAGTACTCATATTAACCTATTTGAATGAGATTGCAGTCGTATACTAGTCTAGTCTTCAGGATATCACGTTGAGATTGCAGCCGTCCTAGTCAAATTTTAATATCACGAATGAGATTGGTATCGTATTAGTCTAGTCTTCAGGATATCACGAATGAGATTGGTATCGTATTAGTCTAGTCTTCAGGATATCACGAATGAGATTGGTATCGTATTAATCTAGTCTTCAGGATATCACGAATGAGATTGGTATCGTACTAGTCTAGTCTTCAGGATATCACGAATGAGATTGGTATCGCACTAGTCAAGTTTTAAGAATATCACGAGTCCACTCGAGTACAAATTACGGTCGTTAGTATACTTGTATCTCATTCTTGACATAATTTTTTATTTTTGGAGGCCAAAGTTGTTTCGAAAGCCGCCTGTTAGGAAGATCTGCATGTACAGACTCAACATGGTCTGAATATGCATGGAATTTCATCGAAACCTCGTGACAAAGTTGAAAATTTATCATAGATACCGCAATTTGAAAAGATGGTGAGTTAACAGATTAAATAGTGAGTTATCTCATGCCTGAAAGATTGTTCAATTTTCCTTTGAAGCGTTGGTTTAGGTACTGTTTTTTCTGATTCAAGTCTATGAGACGTAGCCCGGCCGGTCAACCCGTCCCCACGGTTTTTTGATAAATATCGGCTGTATTTAACTTCAAGCATTAGTTTTTACAGCCTTAAAGATAAATTTCTCCTTTGATAACTTAATAATTACTCTGGTGTAACAAACTACTTTTTAATAGGCAGGTGCCAAAATAATCCAGCTAAAAAAAGTTTGAATGAGATGAAACAAATTCATGCATTCCCTTTAATGCCCTTGGTGTGATCTTAATGCTATTTAAACTTAGAACATTTTTCTAACGTGAGATTATGCTGTGACTTCCACACTCTTCCCTAATTAACTCATTGCTAAACGTTTCACTCACATTTTCATTACAATCTGACTTGATTTCTTTCAAGAACTGGCATTAAATAAGAAAAAATAATAAATTAAGTTCTTAGAATGAAAAGTACGCGTTCTCGCTCCTGACTAAAAACAACCGCGTTTTGTGAGATGAAATATTGTTTAAAACAGATTTAACCCGACCGCACTTCTTTTCTTTCATTTTTTTTTTGCATGGGAATTTGAAATTTTTGTGTAAGAACTATTTTGGTACTGTTTATAATTTTTTTTTTCTAAAATTATTTCACTAATTTTTTTCCCCTCATTTTTCATTGTCCTTGTGCATTTTCTAGTTATAAGAACGAACCGGACACCTATTTCGCATGTGTGAATTACATTAAATGATTTTGAGCATATCTGTTCCATGATTTTTTATATTATCAATATTCCGCACGTGCATAAACATGATTTAAAATGATCATTAACATGACCATTAATGTTTCATTTAGGAGTAACCTTAACTTAGCTCTTCTAACTGGTTTCTGTGTACCCTAAATGTAGTGTGTCGTAACTTCTTGAGTGTTGAATGATATATACACTAATTTTGTGTTTGCACAGTAGTATCCGTCTAAGATGTTATTAAAATCTTAAGCCTTTCGCAATTTTTCGCAGAGGCTGGAATTCACTCGGGTGCGTGCCATTTGTTACGGTTAGACAAACGTAGGTTAGAACAGATAATTGCGATTTCATATAGATTTGTTACCGCAGCACAAGTCCAGTTTGATACGTGAATTTTAAATATTTGTCAGCGGACTTGCCGATGTCCTGACCCTGATCACTTTGTGCAACGTTGCAATTCATCTCAACACGCGAGTGGCAAAACACGTCATGTTTCTATGAATTTTTCTGCGCTTACTTGATGCAAAAATTAACTCAACGTTCTCAATGTTGCTTCATTCGATCGTCCAAAAATTTATCAGTTAGGTCTCATTTTTTCATAGTAAAATAGTCATTTTTTATCGATTTCTTGTAACGAAATCGCGTAGAACTACGGTTACGATGCCGTGAGAACAAAGTTAAATTCTTCCTTATGACAAGACGCTTGAAGCCTGACTTTATATAGGAGCAAAAATAATTCAGATTGAAGTCCTCCCAGATATGAGCGGTCATTTTTGAATTATGTTATGATGTAGGCTGAAGGGACGGTTTGATGACGCTTAAAAATTCTTGTCTGGTCAAGGTTTCCTGAACACGACTACTTTTTTCATCTACTTGAAAAATACGTGTGTTCATGGTGGGCTACGCGCATACTGTGAATAGTCGTATTTATTGTATTGCGGAAGTCCGACTCTTATCGAGCACGTCTCGCGTGACACGAATTCATTTTGTGCTCGCCATAGCGCAAGTGGCTAGGGGTTCTTCCGCCGTGCGGGAGACCCGGGATCGATTCTCGGCGCTGGCGCTGGCGGTGGCGATTTTCTCTGTTGGGTATAGGAGAAAAATTCGAAGCACAATACCCCACTCCACCCAGGTGTCTGAAATGGGTACCGGTCTTGACCGGGGGAAAGCGTCATGGCGTCCTGGCGTTAGTTATAAGGCATTTGAAAATCCAATGTACAAGGTGATATGTATCAGGCTTGATTGGAAGTAAAGCATCCGTAGATGCCTTCATTATTATTATTTATTTATTGTCAACACTCGTGTCGAATTTCTAAGTCAACGTGGGTGGATGAAAGAGTTTTTCTTTTATGCCCATGAGATCAAATCCGTAAACCGCCGTGGAAATTTGTTCCCTCAACCTGAACATTACTAAAATTATTACACCGATTCTCTAGTCTGTCATGCAATGGGTCTAAAAAACGTATGGGTTTTCATACCCCAGCTTCAAAATGACCAATTAGCGCAAACTCTTGATTTTCAGGCAGCCATTGAACGCCACTCTTTTTCTTAGACTTTAAAATTTTCGCATCTCATACGTTGGCAAACGTTTTGGTTTTCCGTATTTATTTTGAGTGACAAAGGGTAGAATTCTAATAGTGTGTTAGTTTAGCGCTATAGTAACTTACGTGATGTGTCAGCTATCTTAAGCATGTTAGTCTTATCATAGCTCCAACAGCTCATGCATTGGTTGGTGATTGGTCTCACTGGTAACGTACGAGTATGACAAACTTTTTAGAATGGCTGGTGACGCATGGCAAACTTTTTATGGTCGAAGAATTGAATAATTACATCGTGATATTGATGATAGCCCTTTCAACGAATTCATTTGAGGCCTAAAAGTTAGCAAATATGTGGGCTGACTGGCACGAGCTAAAGCTAGCTATATTCTGATACTAAAGCAGTATTAGATGTATACACATTAATTTATTATCTTTAATTAAAAGATTTTACACTCTTTGAGTAATGAATGAACATCGATAATCGGTAGCAACGACATAGACTTACGCAAACCATTATATGATTATATTTATTCGCCCATTAGCTGCGTAATAATATGATACCCATTGATCAAGAAACAATGCGGTTACACATCAGAAGAAACGAACGTAAATACTCATACGTTTACACAAAAATTTCGAATAATAACTTTTGAAATTCTCTGATTTAATGTATCGATCACCGTAGTGACTCCCTATTTGATAGCTTTCGAGGTAAAGACTGTTATGCTCTCACATTTTCGAGTCATATCTACGTTTTATCCAGCCCCAGAGGAAATGTACGAGGGAAGTCCGACTCTTATCGAGCACGTCTCGCGTGATCCCATTCATCAAAAATATCCGAGGTCTTGAGCTGGAAAGCATTCGTATTTCACGTTTATGAATAAGTTTGGATTTTTCTATGGTTGTTTTATGGTGTTTCGTTTTCGGATGAAATTTCATGTTTGACAAGGATAAAATGCTTGATATGCTTCATATATTCGTTTCTATCAACGTGAATTTACAAACCATTTTACAAGCGTTGTCAGTGATCGCTTTCGCGCCGATGATTATCATGATGCACTGAATACCTCTTGCGCTTCATAATTTAAAATCACTGCGTAGTGTTCAACCAAAATACTTCTTAGATATTATGAAGGAAAAATTTACAATCTCAGGGAACTGTCACTCACGGTGCGTCACGTCAAACTAATCTCGAAGTGTCGGTAGAAAATACCTTCAGTCGATGTCGATTCATCATTCACTTGTTAAGGTAAAACAAGATCCCCCCACCATAAGAATGGCATGATAAGTTAATCTAGCAGGATAGGTTATGAAATAATACCTTCCATCGATGTCACTCGCAAAAGTGAAACAAAATCCCTCCACTAAGAATGCCATGATAAGTTAATCTAGCTGGATAGGTTATGAAATAATACCTTCAATCGATGTCGCTTCATCGATGTCACTCGCTAAAGTAAAACAAAATCCCTCCTCTGAAAATGCCTCGATAAGTTAATCTAGCTGTACCCCCTCAGGGGGATACAACTATTGTATCTATGGGAATTAGCACTCCCAGGGGAAAAATGTGAGGGCCCGAGCTGAGAGTTAGGTAGGCCTTCCTTTTTGTTGAAATAAAAGTTTTTTTTGTTATGTTAAGGACCACCTTTTTTCGGTTCACTGCTGTCCTGTTTTTCAGCACCTCTCACTTTCTTCTTCAACTTTTATCTTATTTCATGAACTTCTTTCCCATCTTACTGTTTCTATGCCCCTTCATCATAGATTCCTCATTTTCCTATCTCCATACTAAATGGGGCCTTCCTCCTTCCTCTCTTCGATACGCTCTATTTTTAAAGCGGTTAGGGAGGCTTAAACTAACTTATAATCTAATCTAATCTAGCTGTACAGGTTCTGAAAAAAACCTTCAATCGGTGTTGATTCATCCTTCACTTGCTAAGGTAAAACAAAATCCCCCAACTAAGAATGCCAGATAGGTTATGAAAAAATACCTTCAATCGACGTAGATTCATCGATGCCACTCGCCGAAGTGAAACAAAATCCCTCCACTAAAAATACGTTGGGCCGCAGATGGCAGCCTGAGCGACAGCGCCGCCGGTTCGTTCAGCCTGGATCCAAAAGACCGCCTCGCTCCCGGCGACGGAGGCACGGCCAGCACTCCGGGGGGCGGCTCATCGCCTGGAAAGATGGACTCCAGCACAGCAGGTCTGGCTAAGAAATCGTCCTCCACCTCCAAGCTATCCGATACTGGTGGGTGTTCACTGCTGTGATCTTTTCATTGCAATTTTTTTTACTTCTGAGGTTTTTAGTTGTGAAAATATTGTATAGTATCACGAAGAAGAATGTTGCTTCAGCAATGAACATGATGTTCTAAGAGGTCTTTCGACATTCTAACGATGCTTCTGAGCGTTGAAACTTTTACTGTCACGTCACGCTATCTTATAAATTCAATGAATTTCGGACGTAAAATTTGAGAAATAATAAACCATAAAATTTTACAGTCATCCGGCATGAAATCATGTAGTTATCTTCTTAAGAGAGGTTAATTGTAAGACGCATCTTACTGTCATCAGTAAAACTACGTAACCCATGTCAGCTGTGGCAATCCAAGTAAGCTCACCCTCTTCAACTGAACAATTAGTAAAACTCATTCTAGGGATCAGTGGACGATGATAATAATTTTTAATTCCTTTTCTAAATATGCGTCTGTTATGCTAAGAACATGTCATACAAAGGGCAAAATGAACCTTGTTCAGTCAGATTGTGGAGATAACTGAGCTGAACCTGCATGGTGCCTTGAAAGGTGCCTATGTTTCACGCTTCCAGTTCGATCTTCTATTTTTTTGTCGTAATATTCTGAAGCAGTCCAGTTTGTTAGCGTGAATATAAAGTTATAGTCTTCAGTCATGAGTTTACTTTGACGTTTTTATAGGTAACACGCAGGGTGTCGCAGAAAAACGAATTTACCCGCTGATAACTTTGGAATAAATGCAGATATCCCGGTCTCGTTTGCCTGATCTCGACAAAAAAGTGTAGTCCTCACCGTTTCTATAGTATTGAAATTGATTGCATTTTAAACTCTTAGCGTTGTGTGAAATGAAACTAGAAAAAGAGAGTTTGCACATAAACTTGCTCATAATCTTGAAAATAAAACCAAATAAGCTAGGTTATTGTAAAATTTTATGAAAGTAATTACCCCTTTAAATTCAATTCCAAGCAATAAAAGTAGAGTAGAAAGGTGTAGTTTTATTACCGATAGCGGCTATCTTTTTCAACGCACCTCCAGCGTCATAATCATCGATTTGACAGCATTTTTGAATGCTTCGAGGTTATTCTTTAAAACAATAATTACGCACGCAAGTCGCGATTCTGGAAATCGTACAAATTGAGGAAACACTTAATTTCGTAAAGAGAACTAAAGAAAAAATAGACCAGGTGTGAGACCAGTGCATTTATTAGACCAATAAATACCGTGAATTACTAATTTTTAACCTCATAAGATGTAATGAGTTCACCTCACCACTTACATTGAGCACTACAGCGAGAGGCGAAAATTGACTAATTTTAATTCGACTTGACACGATGGTCGAACACACTTCCTGCCAACGGAACTGGAAAAGCTTATTTATCCCGAAGTTATCGATGGTAAAAGTTTGGTTTCATTTTTGAGCGGCACCCTGTATGAAAACGAGCTTAAGTAACAATGCTATATGATATCTTTGATTTCGAATGGCAGAAGCATGCAAAATGTTAAGTTAATTTTTATAATTTGTGATTTTCTACCGCCCAACGCCTCTCCTATGGACTCATGTAACTAGATCCATATAGTCAGAGCTCTTTGTATCCGCTCATTCTACATTATCTTGTTGTCGTATACTGGAAAGCTTAATTGGTGGTTCTGAGAATTTAATAGTCTTAGATATACTCTCGAAATCATGTTTGCTAGTGCTGCTCCATAGAGCTGCTTACCTCTCCGTGCTGCTTTTCTGTTCCTCTCAACTTCCCTCAACTTCAATTTTTGTTGCTGCTTTTTAACACTTTTGTGCAGATATTCCCTTGTACATTACACTGTATACTTTATTATCAAATGGTTCTTTGATGGCCAAAAACAGCGTACGGAATTGAAATTAGAAGAGAATGTAAAATTCGTACGGTGATAACAAGTTAAGAAGTGGTAAGAAGAATTGATCGTTTCTGTAATTCGTTTTGAAATTGTAGGCTTCGATTAACGAGAGAAACAAATTTCAGAAACATCATTAAATACAGGCTTACTCTCCCGGGGGAACTATGGACGTACAATCAGCATCGGGAACAGAGTTTACGCATATCTGTTGCGGTTTGACACTTAACAAGTTTTCGTAAGCACCTCAATCCTAACATG
This sequence comes from Morinoia aosen, assembly GCA_030386875.1. Classification (NCBI taxonomy): domain Eukaryota; kingdom Metazoa; phylum Arthropoda; class Malacostraca; order Amphipoda; family Talitridae; genus Morinoia; species Morinoia aosen. Next base: position 51,335,209 of record CM059568.1, read on the forward strand.
AAACTCTGTTAGAACCTCGTATTTTGGCGGTGTACCTGTCTAAGCGATAGGTTGAGACAGTGCTAAGGCACTAAGTGAGATGCACTTTTCTTGAGTTCAGGGTCCTGAACATGCACGGCACAAAAGATATGGTAAAATTCTGATGTCCGAATCTGCCGTTCATAATCAAAAGGGGTAAGGAAGAGATTTGAAATGTAGGTGCAGAGGAACAGACTCGAATCTACGGTCTAGAAGTAATTTGCTTCGAAGGTGTTCTGATAATCAGTTAATTTATTGACGTAAAAAACGAGTAGACGTGTTGAAAAATGGGCGAGTTAAAAGATTTCCGAAATTATGTTGCTGAGTTTAACTTTTGAAAGTTTCATCATCACTACATTTTCTCCGCATTCATTTTACAAACGTTGCCTCGAAGTGAGAGTGCTAACGAAATCTATATGAATTTACAACTGCATTACACTTGAAATTAATTGTGAATTTGCCAGTATTTCAGTCTTATGGGGATCAAGAACATACGAAAAGTACGTATGACGTTCAGGTTAATTTCTTCTGCGTATATATAACCCTATAACTACAATTCACGATAGTACACTTTGCATTTACATCGCAGCCTATAAAGATTAACAGATTTCATTGCAATAAATGGCTCATACCGTCTTATTTTTTCGATGTAAAAGACTCAAGAGGTTTAGAGTTTGTCGACACAGTTATCGAAGGTAAAGCGTTCCGAAAAACACAAGGCGGGTTAAAAAATCATACATAGAACATTACCAGTGTCGAAATTTCATACTTACATAGAGAAACAATCACGTTTTAAGTACTCTACGAAGTTCATTATGGGCATCCGGATCTCAGAATCACCAAATGTAATGTAGCTGAAAGTATTTACTGCGATGGGAAATTGTTTTTATGGGAAATCTCAAGTTTTCTTCAGAGCTGTCGGATATAAATTAGTTTGTCATTCATGGAGATGGCTGTCAGGTTCTCATACGCATTATGAAAGTAGGTGATCCATAAAAAGTGGGTAGAAGTAAACGCTACAATATACGTACGTACACTTGGGGTATTTTAGTTCAGATGTTTTTGTCTCGGGCTTGCCTCTTTTTAGGCGGAGTGTAAAGCTTGGGATTTTTAAGCAGCTATTGAAATTTCTGTGACGAGGATGGGAAAAGATAAGGAATTGTATAGATATTGAAAATTATCACAAGTATTCGAAATTGAGATAGCAGTAAGGGCAAATGATGTTTTCCTCGTAGTAACAATTTTGACGGATACAGTGACTTCTATTAGTTTTACATCATCCTGGCAGATAGCTAGTGTTTAAAAAACCGCATGTTTTAGGTGGATCAGTCCTCTTTATCGCAGCTCCACAGCGGGACTTCGGACGGTGTATCCTCCTTAATATTTTGCTTTCAAGAGCAGTTCCGCAAACAAAAAATTATCCAGTGCCGTAATTATTTAGAGAGGAAAAATGTGTTCACACAGCCCCCATAAAATGATAGAGGACGTTTGCATAATTCTGATTCTTATTCTGCACATGGAATGGGAAAGTATGGAGACTGAAAATTACTTATTCAAAATTCATTTTGAACGCAACGATGCTGTCAAACAAAAAATAGCAAAGCTAAAATCCAGGAAAAATTCTGATTATTGTTCTGGTCATAGTGAAGGATTATTATTCAAGTCACTTCAAACATCTAACATGGGAATTTTTGTTGGCTGGAATTCAGTGAAAATGAAGAGTAGCTTGTCAATAAACTACCGCTAAATATGAACTGCGAGTTACTAAAGTAGAGTAGGAGTTGTAGCTCAGTAAAATCCTTTCGAAATGCACCAATTTTTGCTATTTTTACAATATTAATTTTCAACTGTTCAACTTCGTTTTCAATGCAAAACTACGTGACAAAACTCTTTTAACAAAATTAATTTATGTAAATTTCATGTAACAAAATTCATGAACTGCGATAACCAGATTTTTTTTAGGAAATTCAGTTTTCACTTTCAGTACATTAAATGCTACTGTGCTCACATTCGTTTAATAACATTTTTGGACGTTCTTCAAAATCAGTTCAGACTTGTTCAATTATATTATTTGAAATTCTTGAAAACGAGCTACGACTGGTCTTGTCAAATTATCGTACATTCATGATAAAAATTAAGACTTGCCAAATCAAATTACCAAAAACACTTTAAAAATTATTCTTTATGATAAGAACGTGAAAATAAAATGTTTTGATAATTCATCGGACCCGGGGAAAATCTGGACAAAAATTGCACTGAAATTTTATTAGTGTACTAACTAAGTTCAGAGCAGAAATTTCAATAGTGTACAATGAAAGTTCAGGGCAAATGCCGACAACATAGCGGCGAGGGTCATTTAATCACGAGGACATAGACATTTTATAACGCAGTTTTAGAGAACATATAATAATTGAACGTCCTCGGAATTATAGAACACGAGTTGAAGTCTCTCCGTTAGGTAAATGTAGGAGCAAAATCCGTAACTAAGTATGAAAATCGAGTAGCCCTCACGCCGTTACTACGTCGTGCAAAGCATTTACATACATTACAACTCTAACTCCTGCATGTTAATATACCTGAACAATCGTTTGTGCTCTAAATCTTTTGAATATTCTCTCTGGGGTTGCATTTAAAAATAATTATGTGCATCGTAAGTCTGAGATAAGTACGCTTGCAACCTTTAAATCGAACATTTACATCGCACTTGTGATAAAATACGATTTTGTTATCAAAAAAGCTAATCGTGCGTCACTCAGTATTAACAAACCTTTCAAATCTGCCTCATACTATACAATAACTCACTGATCTTAAATGTTTCTCTTCTGCCATATAATGTGCCATAAAGCGCTAAATTGAAGTAGATACGAGAAAATTCAAGTAACTTTAAAAAGATAGCAGCCTGCTGGAAAGAGCCCACATGACAATATTCTGTCAAATTATGGGCAACTCATCTATAAAGTTGCTAGAAATTTTCATCTATGAGATCCAAGCGTCAGACAATAAATTCTGTCTTGATGAAGTGCCATCTTCTCTCATTGGTAACTTCGTAGTCGAGAGAAATGGGTGTCATTTCATTGACTTGTATTGAAATGGAAGGGCAACACCGTTACGTTTGCTGTGACGTTAAAAGAGATATTCTCGGTGATTAACGTCTGTCAAAAAACGTTAGTTCTTTTTCAGTGGCTGAAACTCCGAAATTTCCCCCTTTCTGTAACTGCACATTCTAAATCTATTTTTAAACATCGCATTTTTTTGTCTCTCAAAACGATCTCGTTCAGGCTTGAAGTCTAGGCAACATTCAAATCACAAGGAGAACGACATTCGTAAGCAATCCCTTCTTCGTACTGCACATGAGCCTTCACGATGAAAATTCTACTTTCACATCTATATCTTAATGCTTTGTTTACGGTTTAATTAATGTGTCTGACGTTCTTAACCTCTGCTCACGGAAAAATTAAACTTATTCATTTCCACACGATTTCTTTCATACATGCACATCAATTAAATATCAATTAGTTTCTCTTTATCTTACCCACTCATGATTTTACGAAATCTATTTTTCAGTAGCATGACATAAAAATCTCAGCTTATGGAAGCTTATATTTCTCAGTAGGGAACGTTTGTTCAAGGATAAGTAGCTGCCTGATCTCACTGATTTTAGCTAGTTCAAATTATTCTCGATGGTTTTTGTTATGGTCATACATAGCTCAAGTATAATAGAGTAGGTCTTTTCATGTTCATAAAAACCACGGAAAACAGGTTACTAAACTATGTACCATTTCAATTGCATGACACGTTTATCTCAACGAAATTTGTTGCTCGTCATAAATTCTCACTGAAAAGTAATGCAAGTAAAACTTCTTGCAACCATATTTTCCGTGTTTGCTTAGGCTTAGTATTCAAGCTGTTGTCGTGTGGTGAAAATTTTTCAGTTCCAAAAGAAGAATTACGCATGACATTTTGGTTTGAAACGGTTGAGATGTTGTGTTAAAAGCTAGATTGAATTAGTGTATTTTGAGTAGTAGCTGAGAGAATTTTGTGCGCTATTCCTTTAATGTAAATGGAGCATTAAAGTCGATCGTACAATTTAGTGCGCTTACGTCTGCGAGAACAATCTGATCATTTGGCTCCTTATTTTTGATTTGAAACTTCGTTGCTTTTACGTCAATGTGGGAGCACCTGACATGAATTTAGATTAACCTGATAGATGGTCATTTGAATAGGTTCATATGGTAGATAGAGGTAAATTTTAAACATATTCGTTACACAAAATAGCGTCAACATAGTAATGTACTGCCTTATATTTTCAATAAAATTCAATATAAATAATGGTGAAAAACTGGAGATGGACATATTTATGCACTGATCGCCTAGGCTTTATAAATATTGAACCTTTTTTACACCCTGAGATTCTGATTGTCTTTCTTCGCACGCAATAAATACATTTAGGATTTCCAAATGATGTGCAAAACATCGTGAAACACGAAGCTAAATCGGGCGGTATTCTTTTGAAAGTTCCTGATATTTTTTGTCATGAATTAAAAACTGCTGCTCTTTTTACTTGAAAAAAAATTCATTGTTCATAGCACTTTGTTATTACTCTGAGAAGTAAGAATAGCAAAACCTCCAAAAATTGAAAGGAAGAATTTAAGGTCCAAAACGAGCTTGAGTGTCGGAATCTTATCTCGTGCACATCTATGATTTTTGTTCTTATACTCGGAATGAATTCAAAAGTTTTCTTCACACTTTGTAATTTATTTTTTAATGACCACGCGTTGATGAGGCATTTTGAAGGAAAATTCTAGTGGTGATGGTATGAGTCCCAAAAATATGTGGATAACTTGGTGGATAAGCATCTATTGTCACCATTTAAAGTATTAGGAACTACTGAGCATCACAAGCGCAATATTCAAAAACGGTTCATTACAAGTTCAAACGACCTTACCTGTATTACATGTAACAGTATGAGTTTAATAATAATGGAAGAGTAGCTTGTTAGAACAGCTCAAACCAAAAATGTTTTCATCTCGAAACTATCTAGTTTTCGGACGACCTCACTCAAAATCCTGCATTGAACAGCACGTTATGTTTACGTTGCTTTTAAGTTCTGGTATTTTCATTTGTGCTAACCGTGAATCTCCTCAGGTCGCAAGCGCAAGTTAGGTTTCCGAAAAAAGTCCCGGAGCACAATAACCGTACATCGAAGCGAAGAAATTCTACCAACAGCTTCCCGCCATCTCCTGCGTCAAAGTTCTAGTCAGAGCAGTGAAGAGGTGGATGCTGAGCTCTGGGAAAGGTGCGGTCTTGAGGCTTGGCCAAGACGAGAGGCTCCCGAGTTAATAATCTCCCGGTTGGAAAATTTCACCGAAATAATGGACTCTTTCCACGCAGCCTTATCTCATTTCGTCTTTCGGCGAATGTTTTTTCTTGAAAACCTATGCAGAGAAATGCTGCTTGTCATAAAGTCCTTTAAATTATAAATGTAAGACGCGAAAATGCGCGTCGTGATGAATGATGATAAATAAGAAGTACTTCTATTTATCACACATTCGTTACAGAAATTGCAAATTCTAAGGAAGGCAGTTTCAATGGACCTGAAGTTTGTTACTCGGGAGTCTCATTAGCGCATCTTTAAAACCGACCATCGGGTGACCTCTGCCTCGGTTTACGATTTTCGGCGATCAGCATGAGCGGGTGGACGAGATGACCGTAATGGAGCTGGAGTGTGTTGCTTCAATGAATGCTCATGCACCTTTCCGCATTGGAAGCTAATTTCAGTGCTTTTAGATCATCTGATTTCTACTCAGATGTTGTTACATTTATGTGCCGCTCGTAAAATTCGTTTGATTAGAACGTGGCTTTTAAAGAGCAGTCAAGGACTCAAGGAGATACATATATTTGTGTGTTTGAAGCAATGGAAACATTGAAGAGTGTTTTGTAGCTTACGGATTTCATACCCAGATTTTAACATCGGTCGACTCTACTGAAATCTTTGACTTTGTATGTTCTTTTACAGGGTTAAGCAATACCGCGTCAGTTCAGTAAAGTCGTCAAAACGATCATAAAACCATTGTTCAACGCAAGACCTCTCTAAAGTTTGAAAGGATAGAGCTCTTTGAAAGTCACTACTTAGTAAAATGCACAATGCTTTGTACTTTGTTGGGAATTAGTGTTATTTGCTGTAGACCTTCTCATTTCTTCTTTTGCTCCTATTTTTTAAGCTGCCAAACCTTATCTAACCTTGTGTATAGTACTTCAACTTCTTGCTTTTTTATGCTCTTGGTGTCGCCCCTCCCTCCGAACTGAACCATGTTTGGTACATCAACTTCCTGTTCGGTTCCATTCTAAAAAGCCCGTGTGACGTACGCTTTTTCGAGAAAGTTAAGCGTGCGTACCGCAAATACAACGTTCGACGTTGCCTGCATCTTGAATAAATAAACAAATACCTTTTATGTAGTCTCGTGTAGTGAAACATCTATGTTCAATAGTGTTTATGTAGATGCTTAACGTAACAGCATGTATATTACGTTTAATCTTTACTAATTCTGCTCATGTAAGGTTGGTGTAAGCAGTACTTCGCAACAATTTTTGTTGTCTTGTTGTGTCAAACTTTGAATTATTCGCTCTGTGCCTCGTACTGCTTCTACCAGTCTCTCATTTCCATATGTCTCGGAACCTTCAGCGCCTTTTCCATTGGAATTTTACAGTACGGGCTCGTCAAATTGCGTTCGAGGAGTGTTTTGAAGCTAGCTCTACCTAGATAATTCTTTTGCCTCCCGCAGAGAATGCTAGAAAGTCTAGTAGTAGCTGGATTGTGCGGTCGGAAGAAGTGCTTCCGGAGAGCACGACCGGCACGCGTTCTACCGAACTATCTGCGGCACTCGGTAGCAACAGTAGTCTCAGTCCAGGGGCTCAGTCGTAAGTACCTGTACAGATCCTCTAAAACAAAGTTCACCATCCGGCTTGTACTTAGCGTTGACACCTGCCTTGGCTTACTGACGGTCCTTTTGGTATTTCCTTGCAGTTTGTGCCAACAAAGAAATATTTTCACTCATAGTTTCCCTTCGATAAAGTCCATCGTACTGAGGTTGGGAGTTCGAGAGAGCTATTCTATTGTGCCCAAATCCCCCTACATGTCACTGTTAACTTTTACACTAGCTTTTACCTCAAATGTACCTTCTTCTACACAGTGAACGTAATTTAGTTGTAAAAGGTTATTGGCGTACCCTTAGTTTACGTATTGAATAGGTTGAGATAAAAATGTCTGAAAAGTACTAGGAGTTTATTCATTGATCATATTTTCATCACATTTTCAAATAAATTCAACTTAATCATTGACTGCTAGAAATGCTACGCTTCTTCCTTACATTGACCATGTTTCTTAACAATTCTAACAAGTATTTCTTCTTGCTACATGGGGAGACTGAAATTCATGCACTGGGGGGAATTCCTATCAGAGCCAACGTTACAAAGCTTCTGCCCGTCGAGTATTATGGGAATTTTTCTCGCTAAGACACGCTAATTCAACATAGCTGAACAACACCCCATTCTAACTTTTCTCCGCCTGCGCGCACGTTTTTCGCCGCTTAAGTGATTTAATCGCTTAAGTCGCTAAGGCGGTGAAAAACATGCGTGCAAGCGGCGAAAAATTGTGACTGGGACTCCAACACGCAGAAAAGATCTGTCTCAAAACGCCGTGTCATCCCTGATCCCAGAAAATCATTACGCTTCTATTGTATTATGATAGACGCTGCTGATTGGTTTGTTCATTATGAAGTTCTAATTCTAGATATATTGTAAATAACGGCAAGTTCAGGTGCGTCATCCCGAAATATTTTTCTGTATAGTATTTATCCGCTAAGGTTACGCTAGAATAGTTACCTAATTAAAGTTTATTCACAAGGTTATTGTTAACCTCCACTGAACGGCTATGAAATGACACTTTGCCGGGTCGTTTTGAGACGGGTTTGGCTCACCCTTTCCTCTAAATGTTGTGTAAATTATTTTGCACTAGCGTCGAACCTTGCCATTCTATCCTTTGTAAATGGGTTCCAATCACGACCACTAACTCCATTCCAGCATTCCAACATTTTCATCTATTTGAACTTACTTGGTCCATTATGAATAATCCCATTTTGCATATCACTATAGCTTCTCTTTTGGAACAAATATTTTCATTATAATTGGAGTCATCTTATTTCGATTCCTTACCATGTTCTTCTACCCATTTAACAAGAGTTGAATTGTTGCTTTCGACCACTCAATGATTTCAGTTTCAAAATTACTAGTGAGGTTACCGTTTCGCACTACATAGGTCAACACCATAACAGGCTTTTTCTATCTTATAGCACTGACCACTTCATTGACACCAATGCTTTTGCCATAAAGGTCTCTTTCCTAAGGCCACAGCTTCCACTATACAAGAGTCGCTTTCTCCCGACCGCTGCTTCAATTTATACGAGTCGCTTTCTTGGACCACTGCTTCAATTTACTCGAGTGTTTGTATGCGACTTCTCCTTTAAATATCCGTTGTACGAGTCACTTCTCGCAATCACGCTTCCATTTTATGAGTCGCTTCCAAGTGGTCAATGCTTCCTGCCACAAGAATCGCTTCCATAGCGGCCAATGTTTCCATTATATCAAAGTCGCTACCTGGCGGCCAATGCTTCTATTATTTTTGCGTGGCCTCCCTGCGACAGCCTCTTCCATTAGCAGACATGCAGTGTCCCTGTGCTTGCACCGCCTCCAATTGCTGACAAAGTGCACCGTTTGATGTCGCGCCGCCGAGAAGCGTTCAGCCATGAAGATATTGCTCTTGAATTATGTTTCTGACCCCATTATTCATATTTTATACTCATTTTCTGGCCGCATACCGGTCATCACACACCCAAAGTGAGTGGGGATTGTGAGACCTACCGTGTAGCAACTGAATGAAAGTATCCAGTCAAGAGTTTTTCCCACACAACGTAGGATGATCCTGACATGCTCGCGTAGAACTCAATTTGATCAGTAGTGAAGTGTATTTTTTGATTTAACCGTGTCTGCATTTTTGATTTCCCCGTCCGTAGTTTGTTGTAGTTTGGTAGTCATGCACGACGACTGCCATCATCAGAAAGTAGCGATGTGTACTTGGTACTAAATAAGCGCTTTCTGTCGTAGAAATTAGAATCACCGAGTGCTGCTGATTGAAGAGCATGATGATGTGACGAGTGTGATGGGGTGAAAGGCATGCATGACGTCTGAAAGAGGGGTGAGAGAATACTGCGCCTGATCATTAATTTTGTGTGAGAATGTAAACTACTCAAGAAGTGAACTGTGTCTTAATTTGAAAAGTTTGAAGTGGACCTAGAAATCTAATTTATTTTATAATTGACTTAGCTCTTCTTGTTTGCCGTAAAATTGAATATACTCTCAACATATTGAAAGCTTCCTGACAACCAACACCTTGATTTACACTGTTTGAAATTCTGGAAAATTCTTCTGAGCTTTATTTCAAAGTGATAGAATGCAATACCGACTTCTCATTTTGAAGTCTTATTATCATTATCATTTTCTGAAATACGACAGTAGCTTGAAAGCGAAGTATATAATGACATCATTTTTCAAGTTGATGTGGATTACGGTACTCGGAAGCATTGGAAGTTGGTGCGAGGGCTAGTTCATTTGGAGACTATTTCAATCATATTTCATCGCACCGCTATACCTTCAATCGCACGGTTCAAAATTTTGTGCTAGCCTTTAAGGCCTGTTTACACGATTACTGAGTGCGCGCATGAGCAGTGAAGAGAGGCGCAAGCCCCGCCCATTTACTCTCGCTTTAGGCTCATTTACTGCTCAATGACAGTGCGTCTGTAATGATATGGGTAAGTTCTGGCCAGTGCCATGAAAACGAGCTTAGTCAGCATTGTCATCGAGCAGTAAGCGCGCCTGAAGTGAAAGCAAGTGGGCGGGGCTTGCGCCTCTCTTCACTGCTCACGCGCGCACTCAATGATCGTGAAACAGGCCTTCAGAGAGTGCATTACTAACTGCGTGATCGCGAATTCTCTAATGAACATAACACTTTACTACTTGAAAAGGGTTTGATACGAACAGACTTAAGGTTAAGGCTACTTTTTCTCTACTCTCCGTTCTACTCTCCTGTCTATTATTTTCTCTGATTTCTCTCTACTCTCTATTATTCTCTATTATTTCTCTCTATTCTGTACTTGTTACTCTTTACTTTCTGCTCTCTTAACTCATGTACTTGACTTTTGCTCTTTACTCATGCTCTTTACTCTTGTTCTTTACTCCTGCTCATTACTCCTGCTCTTGACTCCTGCTCTTTACTACTCTTTTTTGAAACTGCTCTTTACTCCTACTCTTTACTCCTACTCTTTACTCCTACTCTTTACTCCTACTCTTTACTCCTACTCTTTACTCCTACTTTTACTTCTACTCGTTACTCATGCTCTTTACTCATGCTCTTTACTCTTGCTCATTACTCCTGCTCTTTACTCCTGCTCTTTATTCCTGCTCTTTACTCTTGCTCTTTACTCTTGCTCTTTACTCTTGCTCTGTACTCTTGCTCTGTACTCTTGCTCTTTACTCTTGCTCTTTACTCTTGCTCTTTACTCTTGCTCTTTACTCTTGCTCTTTACTCTTGCTCTTTACTCTTGCTCTTTACTCTTGCTCTTTACTCTTGCTCTTTACTCTTGCTCTTTACTCTTGCTCTTTACTCTTGCTCTTTACTCTTGCTCTTTACTCTTGCTCTTTACTCTTGCTCTTTACTCTTGCTCTTTACTCTTGCTCTTTACTCTTGCTCTTTACTCTTGCTCTTTACTCTTGCTCTTTACTCTTGCTCTTTACTCTTGCTCTTTACTCTTGCTCTTTACTCTTGCTCTTTACTCTTGCTCTTTACTCTTGCTCTTTACTCTTGCTCTTTACTCTTGCTCTTTACTCTTGCTCTTTACTCTTGCTCTTTACTCTTGCTCTTTACTCTTGCTCTTTACTCTTGCTCTTTACTCTTGCTCTTTACTCTTGCTCTTTACTCTTGCTCTTTACTCTTGCTCTTTACTCTTGCTCTTTACTCTTGCTCTTTACTCTTGCTCTTTACTCTTGCTCTTTACTCTTGCTCTTTACTCTTGCTCTTTACTCTTGCTCTTTACTCTTGCTCTTTACTCTTGCTCTTTACTCTTGCTCTTTACTCTTGCTCTTTACTCTTGCTCTTTACTCTTGCTCTTTACTCTTGCTCTTTACTCTTGCTCTTTACTCTTGCTCTTTACTCTTGCTCTTCACTCTTGCTCTTTACTCTTGCTCTTCACTCTTGCTCCTTACTCTTGCTCTTTACTCTTGCTCTTTACTCTTGCTCCTTACTCTTGCTCTTTACTCTTGTTTTTCACTCCTACTCTTTTCTAGTGCTCTTTACTCCAGTTCTTTACTCTAGCTTTTTTCTCCTGCTCGTTCCTTCAACCCTTTTCTCTTTACTGATTACTCTTTACCGTTTACTCTCTACCGGCTGCTCTCTTTCATTTATTCTTTATCGACTCTTTCTTTTGCCCTACTCATTATTGTCCTCCCTATTTCCTACTATTTATTTTCTAGTCTGTATTGTACTCCCTATTCTCTAATCTCCACTTTATATTATTTTCCGTATTCTCTTCTCTACATTATTTTCAGTTTTAGTTCCTCATTTTCTATTCTTTCTTGTTTTCCACATTTTTTTATATATTTTGTACTTGTTCATACTCTCTATATGATACTCATTATTTTATTCTACTCTCTTCTCTCATTGGGCTGAATACTCAATATTTATTAAGATTCGAAAACAGAACGTGCTCGCTGCCACGCTTGTATTCAAAGGATATGACATACGCCTGACGTGTTCTGCTCGGGCTTGTGGTGGTCCTTCAGAACTGAGCTCGTCTGAGCACAATGTAGTAACGATTCCGAGTAACCTTGGCAGTTTTTGCGTCGAGGTGAAGAATAAAATGATTTTCGAAACCACTGACAATTTTGGCAGATGTTGGGGAAACTTTGGATGATAATTTTACGATATTCTCGATGCATTCACAAAATTAAAGGTTCGTTGACGAAATATTGGATGCATTTAGAAAATTTTGGATGTTTTAACAAAAATTTGGATGCGTTGACAAAATTTTGAATGCATTGACAAAATCTTAGAAGCCAATGACGTAATTTTAAGTATTTTTATGTATAGAAATGCAAATAAAGTTCAGAAGAATTTTTCGCTTGCTATTGAATTTTATACCGAGTACGAAAGAGATAATCAATTTCTGTAGTTGGTCGATGAACGCCAATCTCTTAAATTGGAGATAATACATTTCAATTCTTTCATGTAAATTTGGTGTTCGATCGGTCGTGTCAGAATGCATTGATAGTGACGCTAAAATGACAAATTTCAGTCGTCGTAGACAGATTTAAGAGTAACATATTGAAATACAATCCTAACATTAACGTGTTTGAAATACAAGCTTGTATACTTCAATCCTAAACACACTGAATTTAATAACGTATAAGAAAACACTGAATTCAATAACGTATGAAAAATGAATTTAATAACGTATAAAATACATTGAATTTAATACCGTATAAAATTTAAACAACCTGTACAAGTTTCTGAGAATTTCTTTACGTCAGCCGTGGGACACGCAGAAGAGCGCCAGGCGGGCAGCTGACGGAGTTCATAGAAGGCCTCGGCCCAGGCCAGCTGGTCGGGCGTCAGGTGCTGGCGGCCCCGACGTTAGGCGACATTCAGCTCTCCATGTGCGAGAGGAAGAACAAGCTCGAGGTAGAGGTGATACGCGCTAGAGGACTTCAGTGCAAGGCTGGATGCAAAACGCTGCCGGGTGAGTCGCGATTCTCTTGTTGATGAAGCACCACTTGATTGCGTTATTATATGGGATCAAACTTGCCAGGTTCTGTGTTGATAATGTTTCATTTTGTGATAGCTGGTTCATTTTGTGTGAGGAAACAGCACTCGAGTAAATTATTATGTGGGATCCCTCTTATTTTACTATTTTACTATCAAGTTTATTATACACTCAAGTTCTTCGATTAAAAAAGAGCATTGTGATCATAGTGATAGTATCGCATTACTTGTGCATCCATGCCGTCAAAAATGAGAGCTCTATCATTTATTCTGAGCTATGAGATATTTGTGAGAAATACTTTTTTTCGAAGGAATAGTTTGAGTGCGTATCCTTTCTTCTTTTGATTCCTCTACTCATACGTGAGGATAACTTAGGAATGGATTTCAATCAATGTGAAAAGTAATTAAGGAAATAGAAATTGTCAGTCTTTTTGTTGTGTTGCACGCAAGTTTACAGGGTAAGGTGCAGACACACCAAACTAGGGTACAGACACACCAAACTAGGGTACAGACACACCAAACTAGGGTACAGACACACCAAACTAGGGTACAGACACACCAAACTAGGGTACAGACACACCAAACTAGGGTACAGACACACCAAACTAGGGTACAGACACACCAAACTAGGGTACAGACACACCAAACTAGGGTACAGACACACCAAACTAGGGTACAGACACACCAAACTAGGGTACAGACACACCAAACTAGGGTACAGACACACCAAACTAGGGTACAGACACACCAAACTAGGGTACAGACACACCAAACTAGGGTACAGACACACCAAACTAGGGTACAGACACAACAAACTAGGGTACAGACACACCAAACTAGGGTACAGACACGCCAAACTAGGGTACAGACACACCAAACTAGGGTACAGACACACCAAACTAGGGTACAGACACACCAAACTAGGGTACAGACACACCAAACTAGGGTACAGACACACCAAACTAGGGTACAGACACACCAAACTAGGGTACAGACACACCAAACTAGGGTACAGACACACCAAACTAGGGTACAGACACACCAAACTAGGGTACAGACACACCAAAGTAGGAAAACCGTATATTATTATATAAGATACCATTAACCAGATACTGTTTTTATAATGGGTCATATTTTAACAAAGTCACCGACCTCAATAAGGAGTCATGATAATACCGCTTTTTTCTTCTGTGATAAAATATAAGATAGCACTAAATCCCAAACTGACCTCTTGTGTTCAGGATATTTCGATCTTTACAGCTTCATTCTTTGTATGCTTACAAAATACTACCCTTTCATCTAGAAATATGAAACCCAGTCAATTTGACAGTACCTCGCCAATAATATTCTATATATTCATCTCATTGTTGAAAATTTAATTTGCTCCCAATATTATTTTCAGTCGCTGTTCAGAGCATTGTAACTTTTTCCAAATAATCTAATTTGTTTTGCAAAGGGCCTACGTTTCAGACGTACAAGACAGATGCCGTTAAGATTCGTTTTCTTGGTTGCCTTCATTAGTGAGTTTTTTTATTTTTCTGAGCAGCTCCTTACGTCAAAGTCTACTTAGTGGATGGGAAGAAGTGTGTAGCGAAAGCCAAAACCGCGACTGCTCGAAGAACGCTAGACCCTCTGTACCAGCAGCAGCTCATCTTCCATGAGAGATACCACGGCTGCGTCCTGCAGGTAACAGAAGCGGTCCGGGCTACGTCCCGTACAGCTTGAATTTGAATGGCTTTGACGAAATTTGGGAATCCGTTGATGAAATTTTGGAAGCCTTTGACAAAATTTTGGAAGCCTTTGACAAAATTTTGGAAGCCTTTGACAAAATTTTGGAAGCCTCTGACAAAATATTGGAAGCCTTTGACAAAATTTTGGAAGCCTTTGACAAAATTTTGGAAGCCTTTGACAAAATTTTGGAAGCCTCTGACAAAATTTTGGAAGCCTTTCACAAAATTTTGGAAGCCTTTGACAAAATTTTGGAAGCCTTTCACAAAATTTTGGAAGCCTTTCACAAAATTTTGGAAGCCTTTGACAAAATTTTGGAAGCCTTTGACAAAATTTTGGAAGCCTTTGACAAAATTTTGGAAGCCTCTGACAAAATTTTGGAAGCCTTTGACAAAATTTTGGAAGCCTTTGACAAAATTTTGGAAGCCTTTCACAAAATTTTGGAAGCCTTTGACAAAATTTTGAAAGCCTCTGACAAAATTTTGGAAGCCTTTGACAAAATTTTGGAAGCCTTTCACAAAATTTTGGAAGCTTTTGACAAGATTTGGGAAGCCGTTGGCAAAATTTTGGGACCCTTGACGAAATTTTGGAGCCCCTGACGAAATTTTGAAAATCCTTCACGAAGTTCGGTATGCTATTGACGAAATTTTGGATGCCATTGACAAAATTACGCAAAACATAACACTAGCTCTTTTTCTGTGTAGCTGTGAACTATGAATTAAAAGAGAATTTGAAAGTTAGAAATCCAGAACTGAACAAATTTATTCCCCGATGTTGTTTTGATATTTCGATGATAACAATATCGGTGGCAATCTCACTAAAAATTTCCAGTTTTGCTGAACGATTATACTTTCGAGACGTTAAAATTAGAAAATTGGTAGCCTATTTGGCAATTTGTGGTGCCTGTTGATTTTTATGTCTGTCCTACGTTAAGGCCTGTGTTAATTAAGCCGAGGGATGCTACTATCGCATGCAGAAGATTTAGCGCTTTCAAGGGGGAAGTGCAAGGTTCATAGCAGAAAGTTAGTTAGATTTTCTTTTTATTGGAATAGCAAAGGCCTGCGGTTGACACTTTGACCGCAGTTGGTTAAAGTGAAGTCCAATTTCAACTCATATTTGAAGTCAATTGTGGCATGCAATTTTGACAATAGCAAATGTCAACTGGATCGTACCTTAATTTAGTTTTGATTGAGCATTTATTAAACTTGAATTTGTGTCTGCCGGTCGATCAGCAATGTTATAAAAATCCCCTCAGTCTAACTGCGGCTCATGTCACTGTCTAAGTGTTAAAATAAGGTCTGAATATTTTGTTACTCTAAACGATAATGTAAATATTATGAGGCTAATATAAAAAAATTACTGCCACCAAAGGCTTGGGGCCTCGAATTTTAAGATTATGAATTTTGGAGGTCCTTTAAAATACGGGTGGTGTTGGCACGTTTACGTTAGCCTATACGTCCAAACCCAGCCCAGCAAACAATAACTTTGGTAGCGCTGACACGTGTTTCCAGGCGCGTGTTTCTGTGTTTCGTGCAAGTTGAGGGTAATAACCACACAAAGAAAAAAAGATACTCAATTGGTTATTGGTATGAAAGGCAAGTACGGGAATGGGAGTAAGTATGCGCGGAGCACCTGACATACAACCCATGATCTTCTCGACAAGTCGTCAACTTTTGCAGTAGACCTTGAAGCATAAGTTACTTTCCACTACGAATCGAGTACTGTCAAGCTCCAATAACTGCATTCTCGCTCGGCTTGAGATCTATCGTCTCCTTTCAATACTTGAGAACTGACCGTGTCAATTACCTGAGTCTGCCTGCCCCCCTCTGAAACTTTCCTCTCTGCCTTGTGACCGGATCCCGAGTGACTTCCCACTCTTTCGCCCTGTCCGCTCTGTTCCACCTCTCGATCCTAAGTGACTCCTAATGTTCGTCTCGTAAGAGACTAACACGGGACCTCGACCAGCGGGGGAGGGGAGGGGCGAGTATGGGATGGGGCAACCTTGAGCGGTCACTTCTTTGCCCGGCGCCGTGTCTAATTGCGCGGGACGGACAGTGACCCGATGTTGGTCGCTCTCCAGAAACTTTCTAATTTACTATAAAACGGCTCTCTTTTTTTATGGAGGTCTTTGCTGCCTGTTCAAAACTGAGTAGCGAGCACGGGGTTAGCTCTTTATTGCATCGTCATAAAATCCTGCCCATCCTGTGGCGCTTGCTCATAAACAATGCTCAAACTGAGAAAAATGTTTTCCACGTCCATTAGACACGCCTAATTCATATTAGATACACCCAATTTAATCCTCTTGCCTACGTGTGAGAGACACAGAATAAATATAATTTAGTCAGGTCTCAACGATTATAATATTATAATATCAAGTTATATGAAGTTGTGGGGAATATTTTACCTGTAATTCATAATGCTATTTTCTCTGTTACCTCCCTCAGGCGGATACAACTGCTGTATATACGGAAATTAACACTCCCAGAGGGAAAATATGTGAAGACCCGAGCTGAGAGTTAGATAGATCTTCTTTTAGTTGAAATAAAATGTTTTTTGTTATTCTAAGGAACCACCTTTTGAGTTTAATTTGGTCCTGTTTTTCAGCACCTACAACCTTCTTTTTCAACTTTTATCTTGTTTCATAAACTTCTTTTTCAACTCACTGTTTCTACGCCTACATAGATTCTGCGTTCCCTTATCTACATACTAAATGATGCCTTCCTCTTTCCTCTCTTTGGAATGCTTTTTTTTTAGCTGTCAGGGATGCTTAAACTAACTTCAAATCTAATCTCTATGTTACAGGTGACGGTGTGGGGCGACTACGGTCGGATGGAAGGAAGAAAGGTTTTTATGGGCGTGTCTCAGATCATGCTTGACGACTTGGACCTCTCTAACATCGTCATTGGATGGTACAAACTGTTCGGAACTTCATCACTGGTTTCCATTCCTACCTTCACAAGACGCGGCTCTATGGTCAGCCTGGACTCGTTCGGATGAAACAAGTTCGGAACTCGCAATCGTCGAGCAGCGTGAACTTCATACAAAAATGTGATTCCATTCCCACCTTCTTTGTTTTACAGTAGAGGTTCTATCCAACCTCTTTTTGGAGACAAGAAGATCCGTGTAACTTGTCTGGTAGGTTACACTGAAATCGAGCGTGCTTCATCCGTAGGGTTGTGTTGGCGCGCTCCGTGTGGAAATCTTCTGGTCTTTCAACTATCAAGTGCTGTGGTATTATTTCAATTAAACTGCATGTGATCTGGTTGTTCTAAATTTTACTTAAATGTACAGTTCGTACCTTGTGTTTCCACGTGATTGAATGGAATAATAAGTGGAACCTTAGCCACGCAGTCGAGCTGAACTAGAGAAATCGGCTTAGCTATGTCTAACATGTTTTCAGGAATTCTGTTGAAAATCTAGTCTAATTCAATGTTGAAGCTAATTATGAAAATTAATTCAATCAAAAATTGTACCTCATAAGGTAGATCTATCACCAGCCTTTTGAGAGATGGAATTTGGGATTCCGAGCTGCGTTTCTTATTTTCATGACTGCGAAAAATCGACTACCGGTAAATTTTATCTTTTTGTCTCTGTCTCATAATCGATCAGATATTAAGTAATTTATTTTGAAATATACGGTAATGTCTACTGAAAAAATGTTGGATTTAACATTATGTACTTGACCTTAGGACAGAAATACATTTTTTGGCAACTTAAAAAAATACCAAAATGCGTTTCCAGCGTTCGTCATTTGATCACAATGAGCACTGCAAAATTTTGCGTTTTGCCATTTTCTTATAATTATTTTGAGGCATTGAAACAATGCACTGGGCTCAAAACTACTTTTATGTGGATTACCAGAGCTTGATTTCAAAATCGCTGTTCAGGTAACCAAAATAGAAGATGATAAATTCTTCAGAATTTATGCAGTAAAATTACTACTCATTAAACCTTTTGGATAAAAAGGATAACCAACGTGGCTAAGAATATAACGATAAAAAATAAACGTTTCGTATTGCAAAAATCTATTTGTGGTGCTCTGAAATACATTAAATCTAAGTGTTAAAACATAGGAACTCTAAATATTCTGAATTAAACGGATATGAGACAATGAGATTCAAAAGATAAAAATAAAAAAAACTGTAGAAATTTTCAACAAAGAATGGAAAGTTTCACCGCTGTATCACAGTCATTTATTGACGGACAGATTTTTAAAATGTACATCGACTATAAAATGCGGAGATCAGACAAATTTTAGGTTGAATCTTGGCCACATTGGTTTTACTTTCAATCCTAAACATTGAACTTCCTAAAAATCAGTCCATTTATTTCATGAAACCTTGTATCATCTTGAAAGTCTCTTTATAAGAATTTGGCAGTTCAAAAAAACATGAAAAATTCGCAGGAGAACGGAATAGGATGAATGTAGGCCACAAAGGTTGGTTGCAAATTCCGACGTTCTGAACTTTATCTTTTCTGTACGACGACTGTGATTCGAGGGATCTGTGTGAGCATCATTTGAGTGTTCCTTCCAATTTATCGATTTTGTTCATCATTACAACGACTTTAGCTGTTGGAGGAGTGCGTTTTGGTAGGCCTCTCTTGCCTCTCTCCGTCTTACATGAACTGCATGCTCTTTAATCGAATACGACCCGTTGGTACCGCCTTGACGAATCCAGGTTGGTATCTCTTTGTCGAATACGACATGTTGGTACCGCCTTGTCGAATCCAGGTTGGTATCTCTTTGTCAAATACGACATGTTGGTACCTCCTTGTCGAATTAAGGTTGGTATCTCTTTGTCGAATACGACCCGTTGGTACCACCTTGTGGAATCAAGGTTGGTACTTGGTACCATCCATCCCTTAGTTAGTACCTAGCCCTGTAGCTGTATCGGTACACTAACTCCTCTCGGGTGGTGCCATGTTCGGTAGGTGTCCGCTAGAAGCATGGGCTGGTGACCATGAATGAAAGAATAATATAATATCATCGCTAAAGAGTAGATTAACTCGTACTAGTAAGAGTATTCTAGCTAGCGAGTTGGATTTGCATTACCACGGATCTGCTCACGGAATGAATAGTAGAAATGCTCATGTTTATAATTTAGTGCTCTTTACTATTCCTCAGAGCTGGTTTAGAGTCAGTATAAAATTACCATGAAAAGAACTCGAAGGTCTATTTGCAGATGCTGGTATGGTTCAACATGGGAATTAAAGAACACTCAAGTTAGCAAGGCGGGGAAATTTCGTCGGGTTTCACTTGTGAGACAGAAAATACCACGTTAGAAGAACAGTCTTTATTACTTTTGCTAAGGCTGACTGATCTGCATGTTAAAGAGTAGAGCGTTCTTGAGCCTATCGATGTAGATTAACTCTCAGTTCTTTCACAAATATTCTTTAAGGTACAGTTGTTTTATATATGTAA
The DNA here is from genome assembly GCA_030386875.1 of Morinoia aosen. Taxonomy (NCBI): domain Eukaryota; kingdom Metazoa; phylum Arthropoda; class Malacostraca; order Amphipoda; family Talitridae; genus Morinoia; species Morinoia aosen. The sequence goes on from CM059568.1 coordinate 51,355,245, forward strand.
AAAGATAGCCATTTTATATAAAGATATTAATACAATGCGCATATCGGAATCTGATTTCTCGAGAGGAGGCATTGAGAGCGATTTTTTTATCTTGCTGTTCCTTCCCTAGTTTCCATTACGAGGTTGCCTGACTCGTAGTTTTCCAATTCCATCTAAAAAATTACTGAAAAAATCAGTTCCGATGAAACGATTTTCCGATGCCTCCTCTACGCGTGTCACTTAAATAACTGATAGCTTAGACGGGATCCTATAAAGATGTCATTATAACCTGCAAGGTTTTATCCGATGTTACAAAGAAAGAATAGACCTGTGAAGCAGACCTGACATTTGCCTGAGCTAAGAAGGGATGCAAAGGGTTTTATAGAAGGAAAATCGATAGGTTAAATTGTCTAAAAATGTACCCATAAGAATACGCTCAGTGTTCTAAATTATTATAAATTAATTAGAAATTAATGGACTGAAGAATCTTATTTGATAATTAACTTATGCATTGAACACAGGCTTGCCTTCACCTTCGGTTCTAAGTGGAACAGAGGAAGGTTGTTCTTTGGGGGTTGCGGTGCTTTAGGACTCCTTCTGACAAAGCCTTGCATTGCTGCCATTAACGTACGTTGTCTTGTGATGGTGCTCACTATACTACGAAAGGGAAGATTTCACAACGAATTTTATTTGTTATCTTCCAAGTTACGAAATGGACTTCATTTGAAAATAATTGCCTCCCTTTTTTCACTCCCAAACGTGCGGTTTTGACAGTTTTCCAGCATTTTCATTTTTGGAGTAAAGTTTAATACACTCAACTTTCTGTCGTCAAGAAAAAGTGCATTTTGAATTGTTTTTTATTGAGATTTAGCTCAGATACAATTTGAAAAATAATCTAACACTGCGTTTTATCTGTGGCGTTTTTGAGTTGAACATAGTACCAGCACTTGTCATTATATGCTAAAGAAACACAGAAAACATTAATCAACTTCACGCCGAGTCAAAGAAGGCCTGATGTTCATCGTTGAAAAAACTTCACTCGGTAACACCACCGTGAACTACATTTGTGTCACGTTGAAAAGGCCTGAAGTTAATCGTTGAAAAAACTTCACTCGGTAACACCACCGTGAACTACATTTGTGTCACGTTGTAAAGGCCTGAAGTTAATCGTTGAAAAAACTTCACTCGGTAACACCACCATGAACTACATTTGTGTCACGTTGTAAAGGCCTGAAGTTAATCGTTGAAAAAACTTCACTCGGTAACACCACCGTGAACTACATTTGTGTCACGTTGTAAAGGCCTGAAGTTAATCGTTGAAAAAACTTCACTCGGTAACACCACCATGAACTACATTTGTGTCACGTTGTAAAGGCCTGAAGTTAATCGTTGAAAAAACTTCACTCGGTAACACCACCATGAACTACATTTGTGTCACGTTGTAAAGGCCTGAAGTTAATCGCTGAAAAAACTTCACTCGGTAACACCACCATGAACTACATTTGTGTCACGTTGTAAAGGCCTGAAGTTAATCGCTGAAAAAACTTCACTCGGTAACACCACCATGAACTACATTTGTGTCACGTTGTAAAGGCCTGAAGTTAATCGCTGAAAAAACTTCACTCGGTAACACCACCGTGAACTACATTTGTGTCACGTTGTAGAGGCCTGAAGTTAATCGCTGAAAAAACTTCACTCGGTAACACCACCATGAACTACATTTGTGTCACGTTGTAAAGGCCTGAAGTTAATCGTTGAAAAAACTTCACTCGGTAACACCACCATGAACTACATTTGTGTCACGTTGTAAAGGCCTGAAGTTAATCGTTGAAAAAACTTCACTCGGTAACACCACCATGAACTACATTTGTGTCACGTTGTAAAGGCCTGAAGTTAATCGCTGAAAAAACTTCACTCGGTAACACCACCATGAACTACATTTGTGTCACGTTGTAAAGGCCTGAAGTTAATCGCTGAAAAAACTTCACTCGGTAACACCACCATGAACTACATTTGTGTCACGTTGTAAAGGCCTGAAGTTAATCGTTGAAAAAACTTCACTCGGTAACACCACCATGAACTACATTTGTGTCACGTTGTAAAGGCCTGAAGTTAATCGTTGAAAAAACTTCACTCGGTAACACCACCGTGAACTACATTTGTGTCACGTTGTAAAGGCCTGAAGTTAATCGTTGAAAAAACTTCACTCGGTAACACCACCGTGAACTACATTTGTGTCACGTTGTAAAGGCCTGAAGTTAATCGTTGAAAAAACTTCACTCGGTAACACCACCATGAACTACATTTGTGTCACGTTGTAAAGGCCTGAAGTTAATCGCTGAAAAAACTTCACTCGGTAACACCACCGTGAACTACATTTGTGTCACGTTGTAAAGGCCTGAAGTTAATCGTTGAAAAAACTTCACTCGGTAACACCACCATGAACTACATTTGTGTCACGTTGTAAAGGCCTGAAGTTAATCGCTGAAAAAACTTCACTCGGTAACACCACCATGAACTACATTTGTGTCACGTTGTAAAGGCCTGAAGTTAATCGCTGAAAAAACTTCACTCGGTAACACCACCATGAACTACATTTGTGTCACGTTGTAAAGGCCTGAAGTTAATCGTTGAAAACTAGCCAGGAAACTTCACTCTAAAGTACGTTTGTGTCGCATTGAGGTAATCAAAATTGAAAGCACAACTAGAAACAATCGACTTCCATGTTTTCCCTGCGGGGGGCAAAATTTTGCGTGATTGTTGTTCTGATCTGAAGGGAAGAGAGGAAGTCAAGCACGTTTATTTTCATGACAAGCTGTCGGCAGTGGAAAGAATGAAATAATTTTGTTCCTTCGCCACAAAGCAATGAAGAAATTTTGTTTTCGCATGTCTCCTAGTTAGCAAGTTGTTATTTTATAGTAATTTTTTTAAATCGATTCAATTCTGCTACAAAAATAGAACAAGATGTAAGCTATTCATTATTCCCCCAGTAAAGTGCTACATCAGTTGCTACTTTGACCCAGTAGCCGAACCAATTTTTATGCCACAGTTTAAAATGATGCGCGTTAATAATCCTTCCGTAATTAATTTTGGAAGGCTGATAGTGGACTGGTTTTTCTTCAATAAAACTGGAGGAAGTTCTTGTATTAGGCAGCTGGTAGTGTGAGAGATAAATCGTGTTTTTCACGCATTCTTTGTCGATTGGACAAAATGAGTCCACTATTCCATAAGATTTAAATACTCATATCTTTTTCTAAATCCTAAAGTTCGTAAGGAATTTTTCGAGTGGACGAGTTAGAATTGTTTCGACTTAAAAAAAATTTTCCTGTAACAGAATTGTAGGAAAATGTTCTCATATGCATAACCTCATAAATTTACAGAATTGCCGACTGCGTTCGTAAAAACTCTGGCGAAAGCAAAACAAATAACTTCTGCTTGAAATTAACTGAATGAATTGAAATTTATATTAGACCGAATTGGGAGAACGTATTTTAGATATTATGTCTTATGACACGTGTTCTTGCAGATGTCGGGTGCTCGCTAGTTGACTATAATGTTGCCAAGCTGTAGAGCTAAATTTGTCCTTAGTTTGAAACTTTAGGAGTTAAGACTATCCTTCAGAACTAATTTTACTTGGATACTATATCTCTTTTTTGGTTGTTGTAAGTACATCGCTCCATATAATTTAATGTGAAAATAAGTTTGTAAATTTCATGAACGGTGCCTTCAATTCCTCATGCATTTGAATATTCTTCAAGCTTTTATGAACAACGAGGACTTTTTCCAATGATTACGTCCTACACTTAGAATCAAAAGTGTCCGATGTCTTTGGTCCATTTAAACATATAACTCTCTATTTACGGGGAGAATAATTTCACACCTAATAATAGGTGACTTTGAAATTGGCTTATTTCTGTTACCAAATAGACGTACATAGCCGTAAAGTAATGTTGGAGAGATAGTTTTTCTCACTCGAGCTTCAGGTATTGAGGGAGTTTCCTTTCGCCTTAACAGGGGATCAACATCGAGTCTAGCTTACTTCAGTGATTTGTGACAATAACAATAATGCTGCATTTTGACACTCGTGCGCTCTTCAGAGTCCTCAAAACTCGTCCGTAGCTCATAAATGTAAAAGATTTACTATGCTGAAATTTTATTTCGTGATTTGAATTCTTAAGGTTCGATTTATCGATTTTCATCAACTACGTAGTGATGATGTTTTCTTTGATATACCTCCGAATGGCAAAGTCCTTTTGAGGATTATTAAACAAAATTTAGCAGTTTAAGTTAGGTACGATATCTTACACATTCCGTTCACGAATTTGAAAGTAAAACAACAGGGACCTTTCTCCGCATGACTGTTGCTGTTTTTAGTTGATGAATTCTGATATACATCCGAGACTTGTCAGTTGGGACTGAAATTTTTCGATTGTTACGGTTATCCTTCTCCAATGAACTTCGTAAGTACCGTTCACTGGAAATACCCGGTATACTGTTCTTGATTTTTGAGTGGTAAGCTCCTCTTGCATGGTAGAGTACAACGAAAATTCTTCAATTCAATATCATCTAAAATTACCCTAGAGTAAGATCGCCTGAATTTGTCGAGTTGCTTAACTCTGTACGTGAACTTTTGAGGCGGTTGGTGACCCAGCTTTCTGCGGTCATCGGTGTTGTCCTGTGGGCTACAACGCGTTGACATGTAAACAAAGGATGTTTGGTGTCGTATTTTTCTTTTCCTTTTGTGACAGCGCATAACAAGTATTAGTCGAGTTTCTTTTCCTTTTGTAACAGCGTACAACACGAATTGGCTTAGCCGAGTTTCTTTTCCTTTTGTGGCGGCGCATAACATGCATTAGTCGAGTTAATTAGGATTCTTTGAAAGCATATTGAGAGGCTGTTTTTCACCTTACGAACCCTTTCATAGCTGTGCAAGTGCTGTTCATCTGCCACTATAAATCAGCTCTTGACCAGCCACTCAAACGTGTACAGTACGATGCACTAAAAACAGCCCTTATGAATAACTAACCCATGGTCTTTTAGGAAGAAATGCACTGTATTACCCACGATAAAACATGGTCTGATGGGTGAACGTATACTGTATGACTCTATGAAAAATGGCCCATCCATCACCTGTTGGGCGAATGTGTGCAGTATGTCGCACAGTTAAAATAACTTCAATTTCTTGAGTTAACATGCTCGTGTAAGGTTAGGTTAGGTTAACATCGGCATCTTTGGGATGCTTTATTTTCAATCAAGCTTGATACAAATGATCTTAGCATTGGTTTTTCAAATGTCTTATAACTAACCCTATATATAGGACACCATGACGGTTCCCCCGTAAAGCCGGTACCCATTTCCGACACCTGGGTTGAGTGGGGTATTGTGCTAGAGCTTTCCCTTATACCCAACGGGGAAAATCTCCGCGCCAGCGCCGGGATACGAACCCGCGACTCCAACATACGAGCCCGATCCCTTAACCACTGTACCACGGTATAGCACATGACTCGCGCCTACCATGAAAGGGGTTTAAAGATTTCCTCATCCATTCTTTCCCGCATGGTGATCTGCGACGCCATTACTAGTGAGAAATTCGGAACTGTTTTTGCCATTCGTTTGCATAACTTCCCATCTCTCGATTCCGACATACTTTTTGGGTAAATAACGTTTTATTGATGTTGCTGAATAAATTGTGGTTTAGTTTAAGGTTATGATGAAAAATTTTAACGAATTGTGCGAAGCACACTAATTTTTAATCTAGATCATGGTGATTACTTTTGACGAGTCTCTAAAAAGGAAACTTGCGAAAAAATTAAATCGCTTGATTTTTTCGTGATCCAGAGGCCTTTATTGTAGCTTTTCAGTACCAGAAATTAGACCCATACTCGTTAATAACATTGTCTTAGGGGAGATGGGATGGGCAACGAACTGAGGAATCTGACGAGATGAAGTAACCATACGTCAAAAGCACCATATACCACTGGATAATCATGATGTAGGGCAGTGTTATTCACTAATTTTTGCAATAGAGCCACTTCGATTAAACGCATTCATTGAGTGAGCCGCAGCTACTGCAAATTAGCGTATATTATGTAAATTATATATTTAAATAACATGAATTGTGTATTAATATATATAATATAATATTATATTATATATATTAATACAATAATATTATATATTCATTAATTAATTCATTTTATATATTTTTCGAGAGCCGCGCAATGAATACCACTGATGTAGGTGATAGAAAATCAGCTGCACTGTACTTCATCTAAAGGTTTTGACTTCGTTGCTTAACGAAATCTTGCGTGAGATTCCGCGACAGCAAAGCTCATCCACGTCCAATGTTAGGAAAATTGAAAAACTGAATAACTCAAATTAACTCTCCCTCGGAACATCTTTGCTCTTACTTCTTCTTCTTCTTATCGAGGTGAGGGATGAGCTATCCCTCGAAAGTTACTGGTCTTGCAAAGAGAAACGTTGGACCTGGGAGCTTATTATCGGAGTTCTCCATCCACAGGCTTCTTCTTCCTTATTGGTTGAATTTACAGAAAAGCAAAAAAATCTTCATTACAAGTACAAGAAAAGTAGTTTTGGACAGCTCCTCTAACATTATAGATTTTAGCCGCCCAGTTGAGGGGCTACACTTGGACTGCTATAATATCATAGATATTCAAGTAAAAATTAGACTTAGAGTTCGTGTACTGCTGAATATTACGGAAAGTTTGCGAGCGTGAGCTCGCTATAATCATGGTTATGAGAATATTTTTTACTGTAGTGAAATGCAGTTGGGTCGTCCATAGAAGCAGGGCAAAAAATTATTTTTCCGGTATTTAATTTATTTTTCAGAAATTAAAAATTCCAGCACATTCTCATTCATTGCTGAAATAATGAGAGTCAATGTCAGATTATCTGAGCATAATGATGTAGCTAAGAGAAAATGCTTCAGTGATTAGAGAAAAATAACACTGGATTGTATGTTCTTAAGTTTTTATTCACTGCAGGATAGAGATTTGAAAATAGGCGAAGCACCACTTATTGCCCTCGGACGGATGTGAAAGTAATATTGGAGTAAGATTTTATCGCTGATCATTGAAACAATGTGCGACTAGTTCAGTGTCGTTATGTCGACAGAGTGCGACAGCCAATCCTGCATTTTTAGGCTTCCACAGTCTTGCCGAAAATGCAGGATTGAGTGCTGCACTCTGTATGATATTTCCTTCTGTTTTGACTCTTGCTCCAGTCGATGGTGACTTCTCGAAAATGAAAGCTTAATAGCTGAAAAATTGAAAAATTAGACAACATTTTGGTAACTTGTAATCCAATTTAAATAATTTTACCTCGCTATGTTATTAAAAGCGACCAGGGTGAAAATTGGTCAATTTACAAGCTATGCGTAATAGCACACAAAAAAATGTATTGCAGAGACATGAACTACGTCATATGAACCTAAAGTAATTTTGCTCCAAAAATTAAAAACTTACCTTCAGGAAATCATCACACAAAACAAGTGAGTTTAATATATGTCCATGATCAGTTTTAAGGTGCATGAATGTCATTGATTTTTTTCAAACTTTAACAATTTCTATTCTTGAGTTTTGATTGAAGAAATCGCTCTTCGCAAAGACAATTTTCAGAAACTAAAATTCAAACACGAATTGAATTCCACACTTATTAATTTTCCAATCCGGAGTCGTAACAGTCTCAAAAAATAGCAAGTTAACTGATGGAGATATAGCTATTATTTCTGTGGGAAATAGCGCTTCCCAGGTGGATAAGGTGAGGTCTTGAGCTGAAGATAAAGCAGATTTTTCCATTGTTGAAATCACATAGATACTTTGTTTTGGTATGAACTGTATTTTTTCGATTCACAGTTATCCTTTTCTACACCGATTACTTTATTCATCAACTTTTTTTACTTTCATGAGCTTTTTTTCAATCTTGATGTTTCCATGCACAGGATGTGGGGACAGTCATAGATTACCCATTCTCTTAATTTTACTTTAAACGATACTTTCCTCCTTACTCTCTTGGAAACCCCTTTCCTGTGTTTAGGGAGGCTTAAAATAACTCAAATACAATGTAACTTGGAATTAAACCAATCCTCTGATGTAAAAGGCAGAGTTCTCTTCAAAGTACTTGCGATATTTGCTTGCTTCACCGATGTCCCTTCCTTCTCGTTTCGGCCATTACTTGTCGCTGAAGCTTAGCCAGATTTGTGGCCCTGTACTTCAAGTTTTTGATTTTATATGCCATATGCTTCCTAATTGGTTCGGGACGAGTTTTCCACACGTATACCTGAAATGGAAGTGAGGTTTTAGCGTAGTGTTTTACCGTGAAATATCCTTTATTGAATTAAAAAATATCAAAAATACTTAGGCTATTACGTTAATTTTCTTGCGAACCCTGTACGTTATAGAGGTTAAAATGCGACGCGAGTTATTTGCCCAAAGCTAAAGAAAAAAACAAAAAAAACTGCTCATAGTTTTTCTAATTCAAATGTTTTTGTGGTAGCCTGTGATTCAAGAGTAATGATCTAAATTCAGTTTCGCAGCTCAAAGAATCATTTTTTAACTATTTCCGTCTCTCAGAATCGTAATAATAACACAGTCAGTCGAACTACTTCTCTTTAAAGTTATTCCTTTGTCTCATTCCTCTGGGTAATATAGAGAACCACGGAGTTGAAAACTCGTACTCTTCTTGAATTTCTTTCGGGCTTCAAATATCTTAGTGATCAAGTTTAAATATTGTGAACAAAAAAAATGTTTCTGACTTTTTTCTCATCGGGTCATTTTAATGAGCTGCGCCCGCCACTGGTCATGAAGGCGCTTGAAATTTACCCTAAATCTGGCATTCAAATTTTCCCTAAATTAATCTTAGTTCAGTTCCTGCTAAACATGACACGAGTGATGTTATGATAAGGCGTTGATGTGACAAGGCGTTGGTTGATTGGCCTAGGCGTTGGTTGATGTGACAAGGCGTTGATGTGACAAGGTGTTGAAGTCGAGTCAATTTGTACTGACCAAAAACTAGTTAGCTTCCTACCGTTACTTCGTGAAAGTGTATAAGAAATATTACAAAGGTGAGATTGTCCAAAGGTTGATTCTTTATGAATATTTTTGCTAAAACTTGAATCTGCTGATGGTCTAAGAACATCTTGTTCAGTCTCTGAAAGACGCTGAGCAAAATTTGAAGTTCTGATAGCGTTTTCAGAGTGCCGAAATCGGTAAATGTAAAGTGTTTGCTAGTAATCGATTTTTAAGTTTTCGGTGTCTAAACATAGTTAATGAGATCGAAATAAACAAATTGTCACCTATGCACTTTGCGTCGGAAATGAGTATTTTACGAGTTATAGCGGTATGTTAAATTGTTAATTTTCGTCTTTGATGACGAATGCGATCGAATAAATAGCTGCTAATGGATTTTCGAATTTTTGTTGCTTTTATCATGATAATAAAATTGAAATAAACTACTTTTCTTCTACACACTTTTTGCGGCAAATGAGTGTTTTACGAGTTAGAGCGGTAGGTTTTATTTTTTGCGCGATTGAGCTGTTAGAGTACGTTTGTATACTTTGTAATTTATTATTAGCTCACCCCGCGGAGCTTGCGGAGCCTGAACCTACTTCTAGAATCTTTTAGTTAATAACACAATAAAGATTATCACCCAAAAATAGCGAATTATAGCGGTATGTTAACTTTCGTCTTAGATGGCGGGAACGCGCTCGAGCATTCGAACGCGTCGGAAGGGAACGTCCATTGCAGTCTTGCCATACGACACCCTCGATGAATTACTTCCCGCTTATAACACTAAAGTGGCGGTAAGTCATTTACCGCTATAACTCGTAAAATACTCATTTCCGACTGAAAGTGCATACCAGAAAACTTGTTTATTTCGATCTAATAAACTATGTTTAGGCATCAAAAATTCGAAAATCGACTACTGCAGCAAACACTTTACATTGCCCCCGAAATCTGATAATGGTTAAACTTCCTTTTTTGATGAAAATTCTTCGTAATCATTAAATGAAAGAATTTGCATTTGTTAGTCATCTGTAAACACTCACCAGTCAAATTTCACATCTTTATGTCTAATCGATTATCTACTTGGCTCGGTTAGGTTTGGTAGAATTGAATAATGGTTTACTTTGACGGTAATTTATGCAATTAGCTACGGATAAAACGTAAACAATTAAAGTAAAAAGTGCTGACAGTTACAAAAAAACGCTGTTATACAAGTCGAGGTTCAGGTAGAACATTCAGCGGTCAATATTTACTGTAGTGCGTACAACGATTTTGAAAATGTTGTTCTCTAATAGCGGAACTAGGACATATTCTAAGACTTTTTACACGAATGACAATATGCAATTGCTTGCTTTTCGAAGCATAATATCAATGACGTTCAGGTAAGAATAACATTATATAGTCGGCTGCGTCGTTGCTGCATTGTTGGAGCACGCGGTTTTTTGGCGCGAAAACTTCAGTCCCGGTATGGCTAAGTTGAGTTATTTTAGGTTTACTTCGTTAGTTTAGGTTAGCTTATTTAACTACCCTAACGTTACCCAACCTCACTTATCGCATATTTATTCGTTTGTTTCTTCATTTAAATATACGACATTCTTATAACTTGCAAGTTGAATATTGAAAAAAAGTACGCATCTGCATTGACCCTCGAAAAGTAAGCATTTGCGAGCAAAGGGTCATTCGTGTAAAACGTCTTAAAATGTGTCCTATTACCGATAATTAAAAAAAAAATTAAAAATCGTACGCCCTGAGGTAAATATTGACCTATTCAGCTTACCTAACTACCCCTAACTGTCTAAATTGACCTACTACGTAGATAATTAATCATACATAACAACTTTTGACAGTGAATTGCCAAAATGCAAAGAGAGCGAGAGATCACAAAGAAGTACCAAGAATTAGCATCCAGTAGTTTCAACCCTTGCAATTTTTTACTGGAAATGAGTGGCAGGTGCCCTTACTTTGTTTCCAGGGCGAGGAGGTCTGAAGATCTGTAGATGAGGCTGATGACGGGTCAGGGAAGATAAAAAATTGGCTTCTGGGCAGGGCGACTTAGGGTTCAGGTATGCTTCGGTCTGCGGGACGTTAAATCATATTTAGAATAGACATTTTAAAACATTAAACTGCTCTGCAATCTAATTCTGTTTTCAGACAGTACATCATATTTCAGTCTAGACACTAGTACATAAAAATGAAGAACTGTTCCAATATCCAATTTTGTTGATTTGAGACGGTAGTTCTTAAGTCTAGACATTTTATATGTATAATTGAGAGACTATTCTGGTAACTAATGCTGTCGATTTAGGACGGCAATTCATAGTTTAGAATAGACATTTTAAAAACATCAAACTGGTCCAACCCCTAATGCTGGTGTTTTGGGACGGTAATTCATATTTTAGTCTAGATATTTTAAATATAAAAATGAAAGGCTCTTCTGACATATAATGCAATGCTGTTGATTTGGGAGGGCAATGCATATTTTAGTCTAAAGATTTCATACGTAAAACTGAGGAACTGTTCCGACATCTAATGCTACTGGCTTGAAATAATTCGCGAAGTCATGCTTATATATAGTTATGTTTAGGGTGTTGATTCTGTGGCTTTGTAGGTAATGGTTTATTGCACAGGGATTAGAAAAATCGATACTCCTTTTCATAAATTTTGGTCCGTAACATGCTCTTTTACCCAAGTCCTCATCTATTTAAACGTTTGCCTTAACCACTACTGTTATTCACAAAATTCTCATCTACTCGTGCTGTTGTAGTTCCCATGCACAGCAGCGATCGTTCTCCGAAAATGAAATGATTACACAAAAATGTTAATAACTTTAAATTGAGGTTATTTTCAACTGAAGTTGGCACTTTTCATTGTACAAATGTTTTTTCAACGTATCAGTAATACACGTTTTTTATAATTTGAACCCTTCAAGGAGATAAAACTACTTAACCTAAAGAAATTAGCGCTCCCAAGGGGAATATGCGAGGTCATGAGCAGAAGATTAGGTTGGCTTTTCTATCAGCACCTACCACTTCCTTCTTCACCTTAAATCGAGTTTCATGATCTTTTTTCAACTTACTGTTTCTGTGCACCTTGTACCTACATTCAGTAGGCTTATAATAGATTTTGGTTTAGATTTATAGTAGGTTTATCCATATATTTTGTTGTCGTTAGGGATGCTTAACACATTCATTGCGGTACGACCCACCGGTGGGTCGTAGTTAGGTTTTTCCTGCTGCGAAACGACCCATTGATGGGTAGTTTTGAAAAATTCTGACAGCTTTTCTGAATTAATGGTATTTAACAGGCCCAGTGAATGTTTGATATTTACAAATTTGCTTATCACTTCTGACTTTAAAATTAAGTTGAATATTGAACTTCAGTTTAACCCATCACAACTAACGTGTTAAACTAACATCTAATCTAATTTTAATAAATCGAGATGAAAAACTTTCATTCCGTAAAAATTTTCCAGGCTTCTGTTGAAAGCAAACAGAAGGCAAAATATTTCAACCCTAACCCATCACCGTGAAGAGCCGTACGAGTTTTATGTACTATGTAGTAGCTGAGTGTTCGGCATCAACATGGGTGGTAAAGTGTTTTTACTTAGTATCAAATACACTCAAGCCACTTCAATCACCTGAAAGTATTCTTTTTGTCATCAACGCAGCTTCATTTCTGTGTATTCATTTCATTTGTGGAAAGTATTTTATAAATTTGCAAAATAAATAGAGCTGAAACTTTCATCGCAAATTAACGCGAACACTTTAAACTTCAACTGGAATTTCTTCATTTTCCCCAGTGATAAACCAGATTTCTGGTATTAAATTGTACAATCGGAAATTCAACGTACGTTGTGCGGACCAACTCGAGTGCAGTTTGCAGCTAAAAAGGAAACTACTTCAAGAAATTACTAAGTAAGCCCATCGCCACGATCGCCTGAGACGACGCCGTCGCTGGCTCTCCCCAACTCGTGAAGTCTACAAGTTTTCTCCTTCCACATCTATCGGTCTCCTAGCATCCAGCTTTTGTCGGTAAGAGCTCTGAGTTTGGTTATGTGTATTAAACAAGTATGTAGGGTGTAACTTGCCTAATCGAGTCGGCTCATTTACAGGCGAAATATTCATTATTTTTATTGTGGTGTAAGGAATAAGCGATGTCAACTTCGAATATTGCGAGTAAAAATAAAGAGAAATATTACTGTTGCCGCAAAAGCTGTTGGTCTAAAATTATTTCGGGCTATAAATTTAGAATGCATCCAATATTTTCCCATTGTTTTTCTATATTACTGGATCATTATATCTGTCCAATAACTGTGGTACAAAACTTTTAAACAATCGCGTAATGCTGATGGAGGCCCGCAAAACAGTGAGTATAACATTGTTATTTGCATTAATTGGGTGACTTCTAATTCGTGTTCACGATTGAGCCTAGCGAGATCAAAGCAAGGAATCTGTCTCTCGATAAATGAAAATCAGGTTTATCATCACTGAGTTACGATGTCGAACGTTTGATGTAAAATTCATTTAAGAGAGATGCTAAATCATCAATAAAAGTTTAAAATGCCTAAATTTTAAAATAGCTTCGAAAAATTCGAAACTACTCCTCAGGGAGGATGAGATAGGCGGGATAGGCTATATACTTGGATTATTAAGGTTTACCTATCTTATGCCATAGGGAACGGTGCCCGGTACTGTTCAATTACCTCGGCTGTAGATGGGCATTGCGACTGTTATCTTTCGTGCCCACTTTGCTTCTTTCAGTTCACAGGTCTTGTTCGAACTGATGTTTGTGATTTCTACCTCTTTTTTCCAAACTATCGGTTTCCTGACACAGGGTATTTCGTGTGGGAACACGCCTTGTGTATAGATTCCCTGTCTTTTACAATGCATACTAAATAGTCTGTTTTCATCGCTTCCCAGTCTAACTTTTTCGCCGCCGCCTCCATTCATGTTTTTCGCTGCCTAAGCGATTTAAGTGATTGAATCGCTTAATAGGCGAAAAACATGCATGTAGAAGGCGAAAAAGTTAGACTGGGTTTTTCGAGATCGCAATTTTTGTGGATCTGTAGTCTACAATTAATATGATGTTTTAAAATGAAAGTTTGATATCACGATAACGAGCGCTATTTTTAGGAGCACTATACGCCAAAATACATGTTTCTAGTATATTCCTCTTCAATTTATAAATTTCTGCCATCAAGATACCACGTGAAGCGAGAGGTCACACGTGCAATTGCATCGCTCGTTGAAACACGTTTCTCATTACCTGTTGAAGATGTGTTAGCGACACAGCGATTGATTCCATATCAACAATCGGTGCCGTTGCGCATTCGTCTCCACTTGCAGCTGAGATGAAGTCAGTCCAGTCCGCAGGATCGACCACGGTGTTGTTCTCGTCCAGCAAACCCAATGGCCAGGTTGACAGTGTCCGTGTCTGGCGTATCTAGTAGAGAAGACAAAAATCCTGAAACCACTCAAGCTGAATTCAGTCGAAAATAATCCTCAGGGGAATTTGCTTTTAACTTCATTGTCAATGCATGCAAAAGCATCAGAGCACGAGAGCTTCTGTCATAACCCCCTCGTCATTGACTGTAATTCAGGTGTGCTTCGCGGCTTCATTAAAGATCTTTCTTTGAGGCACAGCTTGTTCGGAAGAGCGAGTATGAAGACATCTTTTTATAAAAATTAGGTGCATTTGGCGCACACCCCGCCACGCAGTTTCAATAAAGATTAAATCGATTCGAATGATGAAAAACGAGTCCACTGTGAACCCTTCATCTTCACAATAAAATTAAGGAAGTCAACATACTCGCGAGCTTTTATTCAAACTGATATCTGTGAAGTTATTCACCTCGTTCGTTTGCATGTTTAGTAGGTAAGAAAGCGGAATATATTTAAATTAATTCCAAGAAAAAATAAGAGATTTCTCTAAATAAGCAATATTTATTCAGAATCAGTTTGACTACAGTTTTAATTATCAATTCATACCATTAACGTTGGCATCATAATTATAAGGGAGTTTTTTTTTCTAACCGCGACTAGGTTACTATACAACACGAAAATGTGTGGGATTTCTCCAAGAATTTCCGTAATCTAATTTAATTCACAACATTCTTTATTAAAATGTAGATTGATATTGATCCGCACTTCTATTTTAACGTTCTACGTTCTACACCTAATTATGTGTGAGTCGTAGTATCAGAATTCAGTACCCATTGACGTCGAAAATAGTCGATTCATTTTCTGTTTCGTAAATAATATAGTAGTAAGACACTGGCAAAAATATCCAGGGTAAACAAATGAAACTGAAACATTTGTGAGGAAGAGTCATCCTTCCAGGAGTTGATATCTGGTGAACTGAAAATAAAGGCACATATTGGGCACTCAGGATCCGGCACCCTAAAGTCCACCATGCTGGACCGCTCGATGAAGGTCACTAGACAAAGACTATCTGATCCAACAGCCTGAAGTCCACAAGGCAAATACTACCTGATCCAGCAGCCTGAAGTCCACAAGGCAAATACTACCTGATCCAGCAGCCTGAAGTACACCAGGCAAATACTACCTGATCCAGCAGCCTGAAGTCCACCAGGCAAATACTACCAGATCCAGCAGCCTGAAGTCCACCAGGCAAATACTACCTGATCCAGCAGCCTGAAGTCCACCAGGCAAATACCACCAGATCCAGCAGCCTGAAGTCCACCAGGCAAATACTACCTGATCCAGCAGCCTGAAGTCCACCAGGCAAATGCTACCTGATCCAGCAGCCTGAAGTCCACCAGGCAAATGCTACCTGATCCAGCAGCCTGAAGTCCACCAGGCAAATGCTACCTGATCCAGCAGCCTGAAGTCCACCAGGCAAATGCTACCTGATCCAGCAGCCTGAAGTCCACCAGGCAAATGCTACCTGATCCAGCAGCCTGAAGTCCACCAGGCAAATACTACCAGATCCAGCAGCCTGAAGTCCACCAGGCAAATGCTACCTGATCCAGCAGCCTGAAGTCCACCAGGCAAATACTACCAGATCCAGCAGCCTGAAGTCCACCAGGCAAATACTACCTGATCCAGCAGCCTGAAGTCCACCGGGCAAATGCTACCTGATCCAGCAGCCTGAAGTCCACCAGGCAAATGCTACCTGATCCAGCAGCCTGAAGTCCACCAGGCAAATGCTACCTGATCCAGCAGCCTGAAGTCCACCAGGCAAATGCTACCTGATCCAGCAGCCTGAAGTTCACCAGGCAAACACTACCAGATCCAGCAGCCTGAAGTCCACCAGGCAAATACTAACAGATCCAGCAACCTGAAGTCCACTAGGTAAATACTACCTGATCCAGCATCCTGAAGTTCACAGTGCTGGATTGCCTGATGAAGGCTACCAGGCAAACTTTACATGATCCAGAAGCCTGAAGTCCATCTGCCAAACTTTACCTGATACAGTAGCAAAGTTCACCAAGGAAGCGGTACCAGATCCAGTAGCCTGAAGTTCACCTGGCAATCCGTGCATGATCCAGCAGCCTGAAGTTCACCAGGCAATCCGTACATGATCCAGCAGCCTGAAGTCCACCGCCGTGCTGGACCACCCAATGAAGGCTACCAGGCAATCCGTACCTGAACCAGCAGCCTGAAGTCCACCGCCGTGCTGGACCACCCAATGAAGGCTACCAGGCAATCCGGACCTGAACCAGCAGCCTGAAGTCCACCGCCGTGCTGGACAGTCCAATGAAGGCCACCAGGCAATCCGTACCTGATCCAGCAGCCTGAAGTCCACCTGGCAATCCGTACCTGATCCAGCAGCCTGAAATCTACGGTGCTGGACCGCCCGATGAAGGTCACGACTCCAGCAGCTCCGCCGTCGGTGGTCCTGAACAACTCTAGGGCTCGGCTCCAGCACTCGAGTTCGGTTTTCAGTTGTGCAGGATCTGGTGCGATGTAATTTGTTCTCTTAGGTTCAGCAGTGGTATTCAGGCCTTGCCAATCAAAGCTTATCGCTAAAGAATGATGTTGAAGCCTATCGTTTGAGGATGATGTGCTCTCTATTTAGGATTCTGCATTATAGTTTTATTTTTCTTAAAATATTAGGGCCAAAGATGAAGGTGTGAGATCTTGAGCTGAAATTTACGTAGGTCTTTCTTTTGTTGAAATAGATTGGTTATTTGTTTTGTTATACACTATATTTTTTTGTTCCATGTTCTCTTTTCGCCGCCTATTTCTTTTTTAGCAAGTCTTATCTTGTTTCACAAATTTCTTTCAATGTTGTTTTTATACGCAAGGCGTAGTGTCGCAACTTGCGCATAGATTTTCCGTTCCCTAAATTCCACACTGACTTCTGCTTTCTTCTTCCTCTGTAGGGAGCACCGTTGTTATGGGAAGGCTTAACCCTTTAAACCCTCGGATTAAGGGCTTAATACAGTCTTCCTTCGAAAACAGCCTTAATATATTATATTTTAGTAAAATTTCGTCCCAGATCACTTTTTGATGTTCACTGCCGACTGGCAGTTCCTTTCTGACTTAGATGTCGGTGACAAACTGATGCTGGAGCCAGTCGAATGACGGTGTTTGTGATTACGGTAACATCGGTAGAAAAATGCTGACGTTTGAGAGTTAAACTAACATACAATTTATGCTTAAAATATTATAGGTGAACTGATATTCCAAAAAAATACAGCAATCGGTATTCAACGAAGTAGAAGACACTAGGGTGGCCAGTACTCATAGGGTAGATTTTTTTCACAGAATTTTCTTGACGGGACCCCCTAAAAAGGTGAGGATGATAGAAAAAATGGTACTGGTAAAATTTCAGACAATTTGAACATCGTTAACCCGTGCCCCAACGGCCTCAAAGTTCTGAAAAATCGCGAAAAATGCCATTTTTCAGAACTTTGAGGCCGTTGGGGCACGGGTTAACGATGTTCAAATGGTCTGAAACTTTACCAGTATCATTTTTTCTATCAACCTCACCTTTTTAGGGGCTCCCGTCAAGAAAATTCTGTGAAAAAATCTACCCTATGAGTACTGGCCACCCTAAGAAGACACGCAAACTAGACTAATGCTCGATACAAAAGATCTAACTACAATATCTCCTACTCCTAAATTTTGAGCGTCTGGTATAGGAAAGGTTTAAATCTAGATATAAATCTGTCGTGAATTTAAATGCAATTGTCAATTGACAAAATGATATCGGAAGCACCTTGGATAATTGTCGGATTCTATTTCAAGATGACAGGTTATATACGAAGAATACCTACTGGACTCACTTCCTCCTATAGTCTTGAACGGAATGGTGAAAGTTTAAGATACCATGGAAAAACTTTTCAAGAATTGAATTCAGCCATATTGTTCGTTCTTGACTTTTCAAAAAGTTGGATTCGCTCTTATAGCGCGAGCTTTGAAGACCCATTTAGTGAAATGTTTTTAACAACTTTACGGGGTTGCTGGAAGCTGGGAGCTCTCTGTCTTCAAATTTCACCAGCAAAAACAATGTTCACAATTTTAGCTGTTAAAAGGATAATCTGGTAACCTTGTGTTCAAGGAGCAACAGAATATAAAGTGCAACCAATGATGACCAGAAGCTATGCATTCTACATCTACATGTCGAAGGCACTGCTGGAAGGCAAAGGAGGTTTGACAGTAACATTTCCTTTAGGAATGGACTCTTTGGACAAGGCTAGGATTAGTAATTATCAAAAAAGGGTTCATTTTTATAAGAATTTATGGATCATCTGACGAAATTGTGTATTCATTCTTCTTTATAATACCTTTTAGCATAGTTTATATATGTAACAAAGTCTGTGCTGCTATTTTTACCGCAGACTTCGACATTTTCGAAAAGAGTTCGTGGTTGAAACATCTCAACTGAGTCCTGAACAACATCCGATATGCTAAAATGGCAACGTGATCGAAATAAAAAAATTTGAAATGTAAATGGTGTTTGAATTGCTAAATTTGCATGCCATGTTCTACTTTTAACACGCCTATTTATGCACGCAGTGCACTTGAACGAGCACCAAAACTTGGAAAGAAAAAATAATTTTTCCGTAAACAGCCAAGGATATTATGATTGGGGAGACACAAGTCAAAAATATACACAATAAAGAGCATTCTACTCGAAAAACTGATCAGGCTTTAAAATAGCATTCGCGTCTTTCATATATACAAAAATTTCTTTGCTACCCTCATCACATAAGACCTTACCCTTTAAAATTGTGTAAGGCAGAGCACTGAAGTCCAGCATATCGCTCAGCGCTTCGGGCACTTCATCCGAGCGCGGCTGTGAACTTCTGAGTATTTGGATAGCGTTCCGGTCTGAAGAGGAAACTTTTGCACCAGGTAGGAAGAGTATCCAGTGTACTCGGGGCACCAACGATAACGTCTGGCTTAGTCGCGTCAACTCGGGTATCTGGAAAGAAATTAGATCTTGAACGAATCTATAAAAAATTTAGATCATGAACGAATCTGTGAAAACGTTTAATCATGAATGAATTTGTAAGAATATTAGATCATGAACTAATTTATCCCAGTAACATAAAAAATATGAGATAAGCTGTCATAAATTTCAAATGGGTAATATGACCATGCCTGCTAAGTGTAAAAATAGTGCTTGTAGCAAACCAAGAATACTTTTGCCGAAATAATGGAACACTTTGTCATGCCGAATATTATGCACGCTTGTTACGAATTTTTGATAGTGTTTGACACTAGTTCGATGCACCTCCTATTTCTCCCTAAATCTTTTAGGCAGTCGTTTTTGCGAAAAATTTCTCAAGAGTGGCTACTGTCATTAAGTGCTCTCTGAACTTTTTTTGCTGTTTCGTGTAGGTTTCATGGAAACTGTAAATGCAATTTTTCAAATCTTTTGAGCAGCAATTTTAATGGAACACACTGTTGCAGCTTTTTACTTAAATCCGATGCGGTACGATGATGAAAAATTCCGTTTATTGACTGCGAGCAAAGGAAGGAAAAAAATTGACTTTGGCTTGTAGATCATTCATTATTTCATATTTTTGAGGTAATTGTATCGATTTTCGCTGCAGCTGTGACCTTTCAACTCCGGAAAGTTCGTTTATTCTGTCCTTTTTCTTGGTTCTCTAAATCAGTTTTCTTTATGTTTTTTGATAAATTGTCACTCCTTTGAACTTTGAACTACTCCCAGGGGAAAATGTGAAGCCTCGAGCTGAGAGTTAGGTAGGCCATTTTATTAAAAATTAATGTTTATTTTTCTATTTTTTCCGGTTCATTGCTTTTCTGTTTATCAGCCCCGACTACTTTCAATTTTTATCTACTTACATGAACTTTTTTCATAACTCACTGCGTCCATGCACCTTGTGCATAGATTCCTCGTTTCCTCAACTCATACTAAATTGAGCCTTCTTCCTACCTCTCTTTGGAGCATTTTTGCTGCAGTTTGGGAGGTTTAAACTTCATCTAATCTTATTTCAAACCAGCATGCTAAAACTACGAAGAGTACTCTTCGTCCGTCTATAAGAAGTATCATCTCCCTCAAAAAGTACGATCTCGTTTGCTTGTAATTAAATGAGCGTCCTTTTTAGCAGGATATCGTGAAGTTTTAGGAGTTTAACGAGTCATTCGAAGGTTTTTACACATTACCGAAAATGTTTTTAACCTTTTTTTGGAACCATGTTTTAGATAGGCACTCGGAACGAGGAAGCACCATTACTGAGTAGAAAATTTGTTCTAACTAAAATATGAAAGTCACGGTTGGAATCTGAAGGTTACTTAAATTTTTGATTGCACTCAAAGCCGATTTGTATCAGGCAACGCGTGACGATCTAATCTCAGGCGAATGCTGATAGTATTCTCGACATCTGCCGTGCGTTGACGTTCGATGATCTCAGCCTTACGTTAACTTTCTTAATATCTGTCGCACATCAGGGAGATATAATTATTGTATCTTTGGAAATTAGCTCTCCGATGGGGAAAACGTCAGGTCCCGAGCTGAGAGTTAGGTAGGCCTTCTTTTTAATGAAACAAAATATTTTTTTTCCACGTTAAGGACCATCTTTTTTCGGTTCACTGCTGTCCTGTTTTTCAGCACCTACTACTTTTTCCATCAACTTTTATCTTCATTCATGAACTTCTTTCTCAACTTTCTGTTTCCACGCACCGTGTGCGTAGGTACCGCGTCCTCATACTCTGTCCAGTAGGTCCTCATACTGTAGGTCTTCACAATTCTGTAGGTCTTCACAATACTGTAGGCCTTCACAATACTGTAGGCCTTCACACTACTGTAGGCCTTCACACTACTGTAGGCCTTCACACTACTGTAGGCCTTCACACTACTGTAGGCCTTCACACTACTGTAGGCCTTCACACTACTGTAGGCCTTCACACTACTGTAGGCCTTCACACTACTGTAGGCCTTCACACTACTGTAGGCCTTCACACTACTGTAGGCCTTCACACTACTGTAGGCCTTCACACTACTGTAGGCCTTCACAATACTGTAGGTCTTCACAATACTGTAGGTCTTCACAATACTGTAGGCCTTCACACTACTGTAGGCCTTCACACTACTGTAGGCCTTCACACTACCCTGTAGGTCTTCACAATACTGTAGGTCTTCACAATACTGTAGGTCTAATTGAGCTGATAGGTCGATTTTTCGGAAATCTTATTTTTAAAATGAAAAGGAGAACCAAGGCGTATATAAACATTTTTACTTGTAAACGTTTCGGAAAATCTGGTTTCCATCATCAGTACTGAAAATGAAGTAACAGATAAAAAATGAAATTAGATGTCTACTAAAATAAGAGAACTTGTAGTAACCTCAATAAACATGAAAAATAAAATGCAAGTATAAACAAAAAAGGGGGGACTGCTAAAAACTATAATCGCACACCTACACCCACACACACTCACACACCCACACGGACACTAAAAACTATATGCATACCTAAGCTGTTGGGGCAATGTGTAATTTTGCGGCACTTTGATCATTATTCAATTTCGGTTTAACTGTATATATGAATAGTGATCTAAAACTCTCAGATCGTGTTCCCTATTAGTTGTAGCAAGAGTTGAAAAATTTGAGGTTTTAAATGGATGGTCGCACTTAAAACAATGGTCTCGGATTGCAGACTGAGAAGGGCAGGCGTATGGACGACCTGTACGGTGAGATATACCTGAGTGTTGGCTGTGGCGAATGAACTGTTGGAGCATTGTGCTACCAACATACGATTGCATGCAACAATCACATTCATACAGATACACACAACCACTTCGCAGGCATTCATTCACACGTTCCTCCCTATGAAAAATGAGGCTATTTTAAAATTGTTCCTATAAAATACACGGACATCAATAGAGATAAAATATGTATGCACCAACGACATGAGTTCTTTCTTCAGTTCAGTATTCAAATAGCCGAGGTAAGGTAAGTCGACAAATACTTTTTCTTTTGCAGCCGTCAGAGTTAAAGGAGGTGAAGAAAGTTTTTTATCTAAAAATGTTTTTATAATCCTATTAATCAGGAAAATTGGGCATTTGTTTTTAAGAAACATTCGGCGCAAGAATTCAACTTCTGCATGAAAAATTTGATACGAGCTAGAAATATTATATGCTCTGTGCAAGAGCGTATTTACACATGATTTAACATATCCCTTGTAAATACAACTAAAATAATTCGTTGCTAGGCCCGTAAATGTGGGTTTTCTGTAAACCGATGTTAGCAACGTAGAATTATTTTTTCGAATTAACACGTCTAAAAAAGGTAATTATTATTGTGCTCCATTTCCATTGTGAACTTGATATTAGAGTGAAAATTATTAATGTAATGAAAAAACATCTCAGCCTGATCATGGGAATCAAAAAGTGCAAAGGTGTCATCCAGATATCGTCTGTAGAATTTGGGCTTGAATTCAGGCGGGCATTGCTCTTAAAAAGTTTTTTCCAGACTAGCTAAAAAAGAATTCGCAATTAAAGGCGAAAGGCTTGAGCCCATTGCCAACCCGTCAATTTGCTGATAAACCTTATCGTTGAACAAGAAGTAGGAGTCTTTCAAAGCGATTTCTAGAAGTCGCTTAAATTCTTAATTACGATAAGGTAGAACTTAAACGACTTCTAGAAATCGCTTTGAAAGACTCCTACTTCTTGTTCAACGATAAGGTTTATCAGCAAATTGACGGGTTGGCAATGGGCTCAAGCCTTTCGCCTTTAATTGCGAATTCTTTTTTAGCTAGTCTGGAAAAAACTTTTTTAGAGCAATGCCCGCCTGAATTCAAGCCCAAATTCTACAGACGATATCTGGATGACACCTTTGCACTTTTTGATTCCCATGATCAGGCTGAGATGTTTTTTCATTACATTAATAATTTTCACTCTAATATCAAGTTCACAATGGAAATGGAGCACAATAATAATTACCTTTTTTAGACGTGTTAATTCGAAAAAATAATTCTACGTTGCTAACATCGGTTTACAGAAAACCCACATTTACGGGCCTAGCAACGAATTATTTTAGTTGTATTTACAAGGGATATGTTAAATCATGTGTAAATACGCTCTTGCACAGAGCATATAATATTTCTAGCTCGTATCAAATTTTTCATGCAGAAGTTGAATTCTTGCGCCGAATGTTTCCTAAAAACAAATGCCCAATTTACCTGATTAATAGGATTGCAAAAACATTTTTAGATAAAAAACTTTCTTCTCCTCCTTTAACTCTGACGGCTGCAAAAGAAAAAGTATTTGTCGACTTACCTTACCTCGGCTATTTGAATACTGAACTGAAGAAAGAACTCATGTCGTTGGTGCATACATATTTTATCTCTATTGTCGTCCGTGTATTTTATAGGAACAATTTTAAAATAGCCTCATTTTTTCATAGGGAGGAACGTGTGAATGAATGCCTGCGAAGTGGTTGTGTGTATCTGTATGAATGTGATTGTTGCATGCAATCGTATGTTGGTAGCACAATGCTCCAACAGTTCATTCGCCACAGCCAACACTCAGGTATATCTCACCGTACAGGTCGTCCATACGCCTGCCCTTCTCAGTCTGCAATCCGAGACCATTGTTTTAAGTGCGACCATCCATTTAAAACCTCAAATTTTTCAACTCTTGCTACAACTAATAGGGAACACGATCTGAGAGTTTTAGATCACTATTCATATATACAGTTAAACCGAAATTGAATAATGATCAAAGTGCCGCAAAATTACACATTGCTCCAACAGCTTAGGTATGCCTATAGTTTTTAGTGTCCGTGTGGGTGTGTGAGTGTGTGTGGGTGTAGGTGTGCGATTATAGTTTTTAGCAGTCCCCCCTTTTTTGTTTATACTTGCATTTTATTTTTCATGTTTATTGAGGTTACTACAAGTTCTCTTATTTTAGTAGACATCTAATTTCATTTTTTATCTGTTACTTCATTTTCAGTACTGATGATGGAAACCAGATTTTCCGAAACGTTTACAAGTAAAAATGTTTATATACGCCTTGGTTCTCCTTTTCATTTTACTGTAGGTCTTCGCAATACTGTAGGTCTTCACAATACTGTAGGTCTTCACAATACTGTAGGTCTTCACAATACTGTAGGTCTTCACAATACTGTAGGTCTTCACAATACTGTAGGTCTTCACAATACTGTAGGTCTTCACAATACTGTAGGTCTTCACAATACTGTAGGTCGTCACAATACTGTAGGTCGTCACAATACTGTAGGTCGTCACAATACTGTAGGTCGTCACAATACTGTAGGTCGTCACAATACTGTAGGTCGTCACAATACTGTAGGTCGTCACAATACTGTAGGTCGTCACAATACTGTAGGTCTTCACAATACTGTAGGTCTTCACAATACTGTAGGTCTTCACAATACTGTAGGTCTTCACAATACTGTAGGTCTTCACAATACTGTAGGTCTTCACAATACTGTAGGTTCGCAGAATATTCGAGGTCCTCATACTGTAGGCTCTCAGAATATTCGAGGTCCTCTTACTGTAGGCTCTCAGAATATTCGAGGTCCTCTTACTGTAGGCTCTCAGAATATTCGAGGTCCTCTTACTGTAGGCTCTCAGAATATTCGAGGTCCTCTTACTGTAGGCTCTCAGAATATTCGAGGTCCTCTTACTGTAGGCTCTCAGAATATTCGAGGTCCTCACACTGTAGGTTCTCAGAATAATCGAGGTCCTCACACTGTAGGTTCTCAGAATAATCGAGGTCCTCACACTGTAGGTTCTCAGAATAATCGAGGTCCTCATGCTGTATAGGTTCTCATAATACAGGAGGTTCTCATGCTGTAAGACCTCATTTCTAACCCACATTCAATAGGCCCTCGTACGGACTAAGAGACAAATCAAGCGTGATTGGTTCATACTACGTGGTTCAATTTATTTCTTAGTATAAATTGATCAGTTTATTATTTTTGGTCAGAAATATTACTACCGGCGCTTCTCTGAATTGATTGCAGCGTGCTAAATTGACTTCAATATATATGAGAGGACAATTTCATTAAATACTGTTCACCAATTTTGAACACGCTCATTTTTACTGGTGCAAATTATGGCAATGTCCCATCATAATAGGTCTAAAGGCAGTGAAGGAACATTTCCAAAACCGCTTGCACCCGATGGATATCAAACGTTATTCAGCGGATTGCACTCGACTATTTCTTAAACTCCTTTCATGAAAGAAAAAATTTCAATGAAGTATCAGGATATTGTGACTCCTCAGCGCGAGTTACAACATGCAAAAACGTTTTTTGGGACACAATCAGATGTGCAGATTCAACGAAATTGCATTTCCGTACTAGAGACATCCACCCTCATGCCCCATCAGTACGTGTCCGGCGCTAGCATACCAAAGAGGAAAGGTCTGTGTTGGAGGAATAAAATTGTTGGGGTGAATAAGATCTGACCATTTTCCTGCGCTGTCCATTTGCGCTACTGTGAAATGGTTCGTAATAAACAGATACAACATTATGTTCTGACCACTTCATGACTGAATCTATTTGTTTGGAGAAGATATCACTTCTAGAAATATTTTTCTTTGCTGATTTCCTTGCACAGAAAAGTTGATCCATTCAAGTTGAACTGCTATTGTGTTGGTTTGAAATCGGCATACAACCAACCCACAGTCCTTCTACAGTAATACTTTATGTTCTCATTCGTTCTAGACATAGGAAAAACAAACTTTGCTGTCAATAATTATGCGGATGTGGTTTTCGAGCTCCAAAGCCAATGTGATTTTAAAAATTAGTTATTTAAAATCGAGCTTATGTTTGAAGGATAGTTACAATTTCAAATAAACCAACAGCTATAAACAATATATCCACATGAACTCCTATAAGATCTCACAACGGGTTAGAGCAAACAGGAAAATTAGGGTTCATGAAGTCATTTAAGGTCTCACAACTGGTTAGAGCAAACATGAAAATTAGCGTTCATGAACTCAATTAAGGTCTCACAACGGGTTAGAGCAAACAGGAAAATTAGGGTTCATGAACTCATTTAAGGTCTCACAACGGGTTGGAGCAAACATGAAAATTAGGGTTCATGAACTCATTTAAGGTCTCACAACGGGTTAGAGCAAACAAGAAAATTAGGGTTCATGAACTCATTTAAGGTCTCACAACGGGTTAGAGCAAACAGGAAAATTAGGGTTCATGAACTCATTTAAGGTCTCACAACGGGTTAGAGCAAACAGGAAAATTAGGGTTCATGAACTCATTTAAGGTCTCACAACGGGTTAGAGCAAACAGGAAAATTAGGGTTCATGAACTCATTTAAGGTCTCACAACGGGTTAGAGCAAACAGGAAAATTAGGGTTCATGAACTCCTATAAGGTCTCACAACGGGTTAGAGCAAACAGGAAAATTAGGGTTCATGAACTCTTATAAGATCTCACAACGGGTTAGAGCAAACAGGAAAATTAGAGCAAACCTATCATTCCATTACTTGTAAATTCTTCTCGCATGTTAACAGGCTTAAAATTACCTCTCGTAGCATTTTAAATTCAATGAAAGCTGAAACTTAATTAGCAGTCGTTCCTCATTTGCAGATCGGTCGAGGATTAATTTGTCTCATTAATCCTGAATTGAGTTTCATGAACTAGCATGCAAGTCCAAAGTTACCCTAGTGCACATGCGCTCAATCCATATTCACTTCAAATACCTTTCATAAATATTCAATCTTTGACAAGTCTTCAGTTCAAAATAACCCTTTACCATCAAAGTGGATTTCAAAATCTACTTTTAAACACCTTTAATATATTTTATTCCTTTTGTGAAATCTTTGCCCTATTGTGTTCTTCGGAGGTCATTGTCAAGTGGCAGTCACTTTCTCGTTGTGATGTCCGTGCCAGCTCCATGTTGGTTGTGATAACGGTAGTATGAGCACAAAATGTTTAAGGGTTAATTCCACCTCCTTCAATGCAGTTTGAAACCATGTCTTTTCAACACTTAAAATACAATTTGAAACCATGCCTTATCTCATATTTCAGAACATAGCATGACATTACTGCGAACGGCGAAGCATCGGTAGGAGTGATGATGTACAGCCACGTTTTGTTGCTCGTCAAATCTGCTATCTGTCTGGCGTTCTGCCGGAACGCCGTACGGGCGTACTCCTCCGCCGGATCGAACCTGAAATCTATAATCAAACATGCAGTTGCGTAATTAATATAATTCACTGAATAATTAAAGCGTATAATGAAGATGTAGTTCGTGATTGAATTACAAAAGATGGAAACTCTTTTCTATACGGCCAGGATTTTGTCTGTGCCCAAAACATTTCCATGGATAATCACAACGGTTAAATTTTGACCAATTCGACTACAATTTTTGATTGCAGAAAAGATGTGTTCACATTCAAATACGCTGACCAAATAAAAAATGTCTTCAGAAAAACAAACCGAAGACATGAACGGTTAACGCACACTAGGATTATGATACAAGGAACTTTGTATGAAGCTTAAGCTAAAATTGATTACTGGGATCAATTCTTAACGTGAGTGTCGCATCTTTCATTTGCAAGAAAAGGTAATTCATTTTCGAACCGTAGGATCAAAATGAAGGGTAAAATTTTGTTTGTTCGTGACTTCAGGTACACCAGTGTAAAGGTTTCTACAACAAAATTAAGAACGATTCAAGAATTTAGAAAGATTTGCATCGATACGTCTTATTACTCATGGTGTCGGACGATGCCTTTCTCTACTTCAACTAATACTTATATTCCTCTCCATTAACCCCTCAAATGGCATAGAATAGGCAATAGGCTTAAGTTAGTTAGGTTTGTCTGTTCTGTGCTTCCCGACGGGAGATCCTGCTCGATTACCTCAGGTATACAAGCATTATCGACTTCTGTCTTTCGCGCCAACTTTATTTCTTTCAATTTTCATGCCTTCGTCGCTATCTCTTCTTCATATTTTCTTTCTTCTCTTTCCTGAAGGGCTGCTTCTATGCGTTAGGGATCCTGGGTAGGAACACGCCTTGTGCAAAGATTTTCCGCTTCTACTGTTCAAACTAAATTGTCCTCTCTCTTCGTTCTCTTGAGATTGCCTCTGTTGTGGCTAGGGAGTCTTGAACGAACTGAAGTACTAATGTAATAAAACAGTAATTTCCCTCCAGTAAAACGCTCTTCACTCTAGTCTTGCAGTAATGGCAGAAATGGATGTGTCTTTGTTTTTCACGCGTCATAGTAATAGCATTTTTAACAGGGAAGGAGTTATAAAGTACTATCCTGCCTCCGGAATTTTTGCATCTGCTCTTGCTATCCAAAGGCTAAGAGAGAAAAAAAGGTATACATTTCGGTGTATCTTACGTATACCTCTCATGGTGCCGCCTAACAAAATTGTAACAGTTTGTAGCAAATGAGCTCAAATATTTAAATTTTGTCTATCGGTTACAGCGAAAAATTACGAATCTTGAAAAATTGCAGTGTACATTTCATTTTCGTCTCACGGGCAGAACCGGTTGAGTTGGTATTTTTTTAGTAACGTAAGAGAGCAGTATTTTTCTCGTCTTAGGGAAAAAATCCGATGTTAGAATGAATTGATAATGTTTTCCTAATGGTATACTCTCTCTGGCTCCTTCCAAATTTAGAAACAAAATTTTATCAACCTGCACAACTTGCATTAATCAAGTTGGTCCCTATTTTTCGAATCGCTGTAAATCATTCTTAGTGTTCAATATCAGTATTGAAAATTTTACAACAGAATTCTGACTTTTGCTTCAGAGAAGAATCAGGGGCGTATTTAGTTTCCTGCTGTCGCGTTATCAAAAGTAGCGAAATTAGATTAGGCCGATAGTGCCTCTCATCAGAGTTCAAGGTATAGATAGCATTGACACTCTTCATACAGGGTTTCACTTCGTAGCTAAGTGAACTTCATGTTTCACTCTGAATATTTCCTGTATTTCGTAAAAGAAACCTGCGTATTGCTCAACTCTCCTTTTTTAAAAGGTCTTCCTTTGTTTTTTCTTATTCTAACGTAGTCTCTACATTTCGCCCGAATATTTGTGCAATTGTTGCCGGCAACTTAGGGACTTTAAAATTCTTGGTAACCTGGATACTCAAATTTTTTGCTATAGAGGCGCCATGCAATTGAACTGAATTTCAAAGTGATGGCGGCCTTTACAAAGTTAAATTAGGGGTTTAACACAGAATATCTGCTGGCGGCTACAAACAGCATAGTGGATCTGCAAGCGCCTATTATTGGCAGGTGTACAGTATGTCCCACAAAAACCAGAACCGAGTGTTTGTAATACCTAAAACCGAGTAATACCTATCAAAAAAAAACATTTTTAAAACAGATTAGAACAGTCTCTTTGATTACAATACTATAGAAACATTAGTCTACGAGCCCATGAGACGCCAGCTTGCAGGCTAAGTTTAAAACGTAATCGACTACTGTAGTCTTTGAGCATTCTACATAGTCACTGATGCTTTCTTACTTCGGTCATTTACATTCATTTCAAAGCCTTGGATCCAGAGTATAAAAACTTACCTCCCTGGTAGTCATTCAAGCATTCATCTGAAACAGATGGTTTTTAACAGAAAAAATGTTCGTTCCAGTTCATCACGTGTTAACCTTTTCGAGTTTGTTGGGACAAATGTGTCCCCTCAAAAACCCGAAAGCTAACTCGAAATTTTAAAATACGATGAAACACGGGAAGAACAGGAACAATTTCGAAAGGTTGAGATGTTGGAATTTTAAAAATTCTTCACGAATGCAAGATGATCAGGAACGACGTTTGAAAATTCCTACATGTTCAGATCTACAGCTTCAGCTGCCGATAGTTGCTAGTGATGCAAAACAGATAGAATAAAAAGTGTGCAATGAATTGAAAAGATAATCGAGTATTTTCTATTTTCACGCGGATATATGTGGGACATTTACATTGAAGAGGGAAAAATGTTCTCCCTTTTCTCTTTAAACTTCGATGGTACTCCACAACATGAACGCACACATTTGTTCTCTGGTAAAGCCTACTTTAGAAGCGTCAAACAAGTCTAAGAAGTTAATTCAAAACCTTTCAGTAAATAAGGGTAATAGACTTTGTTTTCCCCATTTTATAACTGAAAAGCCAAACACGAAATTTTTCCACGAAAGCAAACTTGCACAAAATAGTGACAATGATCATCGCTGAATGCACCAATTACAATGAAAGGTCAATATGTATACCAGTATTAATGCATATTGTTATATATTTTCAAGCACTTACCTCTTATATGCTTGGGATATAAATGTTCATATACTGAATGAATTATAAAAACGAAAATGATTAAAATTATCACTATAATGGTACTATGTCTTTGAATTCTGAACATGATTTATATTTTTGAGCTGGAAAATCAGTCGTATCGGAATTTTGTAACCCTATTTGATTTTCTCTTTTCTACGCAGAAAGAAAAGTTAAAAGAATCCGAATTTCAGCACCTGTTTGCAAAAAAAATTATGTGAATCGTCGTATATAGGCCCTTGTATGCAGTGGTTACATGCAAGGAATTTAACCTGTAAATATACCCGTAAACACCTGTAAATACTTACATAAGACACCTCATTGAATTGCAAAAAGTAGTTATACAATGAACTGAAAACACAAAGCATTTGTAGAATCGATAACCTCTCCACTCAACGAGTTCAGATATACAACTGAGCCACGTTCTGTGCTGCCAGAAGCTGTCACTGATAAGATCTACGTTTGTTTTATAACTTTCTCATTCTTCAGTTTCTTAGTGTATGTATTCAAGCAGAACCATACAATAAAATTTAAGGTAACGCTAATTCTTTTCGGTACCTGAACGCTATCTACAAAGCTCTCGTGTGTTTTTAAACACACACGCCTTCCACTTCATTGCTTCTGCGGCCTGACCAATAGTTTTTACAACTTCTTCCACTGTATTTTTGTGAGACCTCTCTGGGAAATTGATAGATCTCTCCGTCCAATTCACTGTAACCATCGGTTTGTCATCAAATCCAAGTATTTCATACATATCCTGGGAAAAAGTCGTAGGTGCTGATGTCTGATCCCAAAATAAAAACGTTGAAGGTTGCCTGTCCACCTGTAACAACTTTTTCAATCCGTTAACGGTCAAAATTTTTGCAAATCTTCAAGTGACTTCTCAACTGCCTTCGAGTGCACCTTGGCTTTATTGCATTGCTTTTCAGCTTCATCCTCTCTTAGTCATCTTCTCTTCTCCGAAC
The DNA here is from genome assembly GCA_030386875.1 of Morinoia aosen. Taxonomy (NCBI): domain Eukaryota; kingdom Metazoa; phylum Arthropoda; class Malacostraca; order Amphipoda; family Talitridae; genus Morinoia; species Morinoia aosen. The sequence continues at coordinate 51,386,902 of CM059568.1, forward strand.
TTCATTCATCCATATTTATTAAGCTCCATTGTTTCACGACTGTGCCTCCGGAGACATTTGGTTTCGTTAGTCTTTCCAATATCATTATTCCGTAAAACTATTTCATGCTACCTTGCCAACCTAATACCATGGATCTTGCTCATCTTTGCTGTCCTTTTAGCTTCATTTTAAATTATTATCTCCTTAACGAAGAGAAAATATTGTCATGGCTTCAAGCTTTATGGGCTCAAACACGCAGCACTTTGACATTTTTAGCATAGTTGCTCATCTGTAACCTTTTGGCTCCCAAAATATCTAATTTTTTTCGTCGTAAATACTTCAATTTCGAGCGACACCTTAATTTGAGGGTCAATACTTGCAATTTCTTGTTTCACGTTATACAATCACATAGATTTTAATGCTTGAAGTCAAGAGCATAGATCACTATCATAAAAGGAGCCGCGTCCGTCCGTCCGTCCGTCTGTGTGTCACACCCACCAGCCGAAAGTGTGAGATGAGCGTATCTGTGATACAAGCTTCATCAAACCCACAATTATTTTCGGTATATTAACCCAGCAGTCAAATAAACCCTACCCGTCGCTCGACCCTCTCGCAGCGCCAGCAGAGTAACATCGCCTCCTCCCCCCCTCCTTTAAAAAAAACAGGAGTGTACTAGTAATTATTAGTCAATAGCATACATGAAAAGCTTTACTATTTTCAGTAAATTCAACATGGTAGAATAGTTTTCTAAAACTAAGTTTGTTTGGTGATTACTTTTGAATGCTGAATCAATTTACTCAAACATTCACACCCATAGAACTGAATCTCGTCATGTCGAATATACTCAAGAAAGTGGAACATTCGAAAACTATTCATATATTCGAATTTGGTTATGAGGGTCTAAAAAGCTTTGTAAAAAACTTTATATCCTCAGGGTATAAACGTCCATACACGGAATTAATAATAAAAATAAGAACGATTAAAGTTATCACTGTGATGGTAGTATGTCTTTAGATTCTAAAAATGATTTAAATTTTTGAGCAAAAAATCAATCATATCAGACTGATCTTCACGAACGCAAGATGATCAGGTTACACTTCTGCATACACTTGCATGAAGTACTGCATAGTTTATTTTCATAACATAAAGTAACTGACAAACCTCCTGTGCCATCACATGCATATCAGCGAAGGACTTGAAACGTTCCACATAAACTTGTTCATAAAATAATGGATATCCGTCGAGATGTGAACATCAGTAAAAACATGCTTAGAGAACCCGTATAAAAAGCCAAAAATTTCATGTTTTACATCAATCAAATGTGTAAATACGCGGCATTGAATACATGAAGTAGTCACAAGCAAAAGCCGGAGGTAATTTTTTTTGTTAAAATAGAGCCCCCTCAGGGGGGAAACAACTATATTGTATCCATGAGAATTAGCGCTCCCTGTGGGAAAATGTGAAGTCATGAGCTGAGAGTTAGGTAGGCCTTCTTTTTGTTGTAATAAAAAGTTTTTTGTTTTGTTAAGACCATTTTTTTCGGTTCACTGCTATCCTGTTTTCAGCACCTCTGAATTTCTTCTTCAACTTTTATCTTGTTTCATAACCTTCCTTCTTATCTTACTGTTTCTATGCGCACGGGATCTCTTACGGGAACACCCTTTGTGCATAGATTTCACGTTTCCTGACCTCCATATCCTAAATGGTGCCCCCTCAGGGGGATACAACTGTTGTATCTATGGGAATTGGCGCTCCCAGGGGAACCATGTGAGGGCCCGAGCTAAAGGTAGGTAGGCTTCTTTTTTGTTGTAATAAAATAGGTTTTTGTTTTGTTACGGACTACCTTTTTTCGGTTCACTGCTGTCCTGTTTTTCAGCACCTACTACTTTCTTCTTCAACTTTTTTCTTGTTTCATGAAATTCTTTCCTAACTTACTGTTTTTGTGCACCTTGTGCATAGATTCCGCGTTCCCTCAACTCCATACTAAATGGTGCCTTCCTCTTTCCTCTCTTGGAACATCTTTGTCGTGGTTAAGGGATGCTAAAACTTTCTTATATAATAATAATAATAATAATAATAATAATAATCCTAAATGGTGCCTTTATCCTTCCTCTCATCTAACATCTTCGTTGTGGTAAAGGGAGGCTAAAACTGATATATAATCATTCGTTGAAACAGAGAATGTTTTTTGTTTTGTTTTGGAACATATTTTATCAGTTCACTGTTCTGTTTTTCAGCACCTATAACTTTCAACTTTTTAGCTTTAACTTTCACCATGTTTCATAAACTTCCTTCCTAACACATCATTCCAATACGTTAGGGATCTTGTGTAGAAGCACGCCTTGTGCACATACTGCCCATTCCTTTGACTCCACTCCAAATAGTTTCTTCACCCTTCCACTCTATGTGAAACGTCTTTTTTCAGATTAGGGAGACTGATACTAACTTATATTCTACTCCAAAATAAGAAATATGAATTAGGTATATGAGAAGTATGACACGTTTGACAAAAATGCAATATTATACAAATTTCACGAACACTTTCAAAAGTTTCCGTATTTTTTTCGAATCATTCTTTCCAACCTGCTATGGCTTGCTTTTGCGTCTTCGGGTCACATGTTTCGAGGCCTCGTCAATTTTGTTAGGGGCCGTGCATCTAGCTGGTGCTTAGGTACGAAGAGACGTACTGTATTACAGAACACAATCAGATTTTAATAAGTTATTTTACAGTTTATAATTGCAGGTAACATTTCAAGGTACAACAGAAAGATCTACCTTCAATAAATATTTTTTGAATTAGCTAAGAAAGGCGCTTTCTTAAAAAAATACGAAAATTGCTGCTTATTAAATTCAACACACCACGTCTAAGCGACATGAAGGAGCATTTCGAAATGGGTGTTTTCTTTGAAGTCTGAGCCTGTACAATGAACTGAAAACACAAAGCATTAGTGGAATCGATAACCTCTCCACTCAACGAGATCAGATACACAACTGAGCCACGTTCTGTGCTGCCAGAAACTGTCACTGATAAGATTTACGTTTGTTTTATAACTTTCTCATTCTTCAGTTTCTTAGTAACTGGTTACGCATAATTTTGAGTTTTTTTGGGAGATATGAGAACAAGAATTAGTTTCGGGCGCTTTGTAATTGTATCCACAAGTCTAAGGAACGTCCTGATATTAGTTTAAGTTTTCCATCAAGGGGCAATGGTGATAGAGTTCTTTGTGCAAAATCACCACGATCCCATTTTCTTTCCACAAGATGTGAATTTTAAAATAACTCAAAAGAACATAACGTAATTTTACCCAATGTTTTTCTACATCCAAAAGAGCCGTTCCTAATGTTTTACCTACTATTGCGAAAAAAACCTGTGCAGTGAATTTTATTAATGCTCCCAAATCTTCGTAGCACGAAAACAAAAGCTATAATTCATTCGTGGCTGTAAACTGAACGTCATTAGCGTTAATTCCCTGAGTTTCGTGTTCAAGAGAAGGTCACTTCACCACCTGCGTTCCGAAGAGTCCCGGCATCAAGACAGTTCTTATCACGGTTCTAGATAACGAGACACTGTTTCTATACACTTGCCAGCCACCTCGTGGAGTACTTCACCTGTTTTCTTTAGATGCATTCGTTAGAGAATTGGTGCAATTTGTTCGTAGCAATCCCGTGCTGGGCATCATTACTGAATCTCGTCAACACCCTCCCTGGTATTCTGAGTGATTGCTCTCACATGACTTCAGCCTAACGGTTAACGTAATGTTATTGTACAGTGTACCCTTTCTCGTAATTTTATAATTGTGTAATATTATAGTACAGTGTACACCCTCTCGTTATTTTATAATATAATGTATATAATGTGTAATATTATAGTCCCCTCAGGGGGATACAACTACTGTATTTATGGAAATTAGCACTCCCAGGGGGACAATGTGAGGGCCCGAGGTAGAAGTTAGGTAGGCTTCCTTTTTGTTAAAATAACACAAGTTTTGGTTTTGTTATGGACCATCTTTTTTCGGTTCACTGCAGTCCTGTTTTTTCAGCACCTACCACTTTCTTCTTCAACTTTGATCTTGTTTCATGACCTTTCTCATCTTACTGTTTCTGTGCCCTTTCTGCATAGATTCCATGTTCCCTTAACTCCATACTAAATAGTGCCTTCTTCTTTCCTCTCTTTGGATCTTATTTGTTGAGGATAGGGAGGCTTAAACTAACTAATAATCTAATAATCTGTAATCTATAATTGTATAATATTAGTGTACAGTGTACACTAGGGTGTCCCAAGAAACCGAAGCGAATCGGACACACTCCAGCACTTGTTGCCCTTGTTCTCTGCGTGACAAATATAAACACGAAAATTTTCAGCTTCATAAACCTCGTGTTTTACTGGTCGCGCATTTCATTCAGTTTTGTGCTGGGCGTCAGGTTGTGTAGCGGTCACTGGCATAGCGTGCAGCAGCATTAAGTGAGCTCTATTTTACAATAACAAATATTTTCCTAGTTCAATGAACTTCTTTCTTAGCATACTGTTTCTATGCACCTTTTGAAATGTGCATAGATCCCGCGTTCCCTCAACTCCACACTAAATGGTGCCGTCATCCTTCCTCTCTTTGAAAATCTTTGTCGTGGTAAAAGGAGGCTAAAACTTTCTTATATAATAACAATACATAAAAAATAATAATAATATTAATATTCAAATCCGTTATCCGAAAACCTTGTAATACATTCCATGGAAACGAAATGAACTTGGGTTCCTGAGCCGTGGTTCCTGAGCCGTGGTTCCTGAGCCGTGGTTCCTGAGCCGTGGTTCCTGAGCCGTGGTTCCTGAGCCGTGGTTCCTGAGCCGTGGTTCCTGAGCCGTGGTTCCTGAGCCGTGGTTCCTGAGCCGTGGTTCCTGAGCCGTGGTTCCTGAGCCGTGGTTCCTGAGCCGTGGTTCCTGAGCCGTGGTTCCTGAGCCGTGGTTCCTGAGCCGTGGTTCCTGAGCCGTGGTTCCTGAGCCGTGGTTCCTGAGCCGTGGTTCCTGAGCCGTGGTTCCTGAGCCGTGGTTCCTGAGCCGTGGTTCCTGAGCCGTGGTTCCTGAGCCGTGGTTCCTGAGCCGTGGTTCCTGAGCCGTGGCTCTCTGAGTCGAGGTTCAGGACGCGACGGAAGGAAAATAATGATCAATTTTCTTAATGGCTTTTCTGCGTGGACCACTCAGAAGGATAAAACTATGCTAGGTATAGGAATGAGCGATCATAGTGGGAAAATGTGAGGTCCCAAGCTGAGAGGTAGGTGGGTTTTCTACTGGTTGAAATAAAATATTTTTTATAAGGACGCTCTTGTTTCGATTCACTGCTGTCATGTTTTTCAGAAGCCCCAAACTTTCTTTTTCAGCCTTCATCTTGTTTCATAGCATTCATTCTTGACCGTTTCTACGCGCAGAGGCCCTTGTATGGGCACACACTTTGTGCCCATGCCTCCTTACCAAAAGTTCCTTTGCTTTTCCTTTCTTTGGAACGCCTTTTTTGCTGTAAGGTTGGCTTGATCGGCTGACATTTGACTTGACGTCTTCTCGCTAGGCGGCTCTGCTTTATATCAATCGACTCAACTTTTGATTTGCGATCCCCATGACCTTCAACGTCCGCCAAGGTTAAATAAAAAAGTTGCTGAAAAAGGCATTTTCAGATAAATGGCGTGTGTTTCGATGACAGACATCGTAGGTTTAGGTTTTGAGCCGGTTTTCAATGAAATTAGACGTTTTTCAGCAACTTTTTTATTTGACCTTGGCGGACCTTGAAGGTCATACCAATCGACTCCAAATCGAAAGTTGAGTCGATTGATACATAGCAGAGCCGCCTAGCGGGAAGACGTCAAGACAAATTTTAACCGCTTGATCTAATATCCATTCAAATATTTTTAATCGTAGTGCCCATCTGGTCCATTTCTCCACGTATTAATTCATTTGCATCAACCTTAAGATACCTTGGCGTCTAACTAACATCTCTGCGCAGATTACGGAGCACACTTCAAGTTTCCGCTGCTCTTCTCAGATTTTCCCCTCATTGTGTTCAGGTAAATTTATCAGGTAATTTTTAACCTAATTTACCTCGGATATAACTCGCAATAAATTGTGTTCTGAGTTTCTATTTTAAGCACAATTTTTAAGCGCATGGGATATTTCACGAGACATTTTACATATATTCGAAGTTAGCTAGCATTGAAGTTAACGAGTTGAACTTGTCAGGTCCCCTCAGGGGGGCTACAACTATTGTATCTATGGGAATTTGCGCTCCCAGGGGGAAATGTGTGAGGGCCCGAGCTGAGAGTTAGGTAGGCCTTCTTTTGTTGAAATAAAATATTTTTCGCTATGTTAAGAATCACCTATTTCGGTTCACTGCTGTCCTGTTTTTCAGCACCTACTAGTTTCTTCTTCAACTTTTATCTTGTTTCATGAACTTCTTCCTCAACTTACTCTTGCTTTCTATGCCCCTTCTGCATAGATTCCGCATTCCCTAACATCCATACTAAATGGTTCCTTCCTCTCTTCGATACGCTCTTTTTCTGTAGAGGTTAGAGAGGCAGAAACTATATTATAATCTTGAAATCTTGAAATCTTGAAATCTTATCTGCCCTTGTCAGGTCACCCGAGATTGTCTTTAGCCATGTTAACGTTACTTCGTTTTCGTGAATGCCCGAACATTCTAGGGGCACTAGTATACATTGCAGACGCCAGGATATATTTAGGGTAATGTTAATTATTCAGGTTAATAGTAGATTTTCAATTTCGGCAGCGCCTGAATATTGTCAAGGCGGTGGTTAACATTGCTCATAACTTAGCGGACACCAAGGTGGCCCTCGCAAATTGAATTAAGCCCCGCTCGTTTGAGGTCTAAAAATCGTTTTTAGATTTTTGTAAATTACCGCAAAATTTCGATAAACTCTCGCTTCCTAAACGAAGTGTCCCCCCGCATAAGACCCGATGCCTACCAAAGTATTCGCGTCTAAGTGGGCGACTTTAAGTTATGTTTTGCCTTGGAGCTCGAATGCGGCGAACTGCGTTCTTTAAAGTTTTAGAAAAAGTATATTTATTCTCTTCTAGGCTTACAAAAGCTATTATGTTAGCTATTATGTTAGCGGGATGTGGGTGTAGGGGAATAAGCAAAGCCCTGAGCTGAACATTTAGATAAGCATTTCGTTTGAAAAAATCGAAATGGCAATACATTTTAGTTACCAACCGGTCTATTTAAGTCTCACTGCTGTCATTTTCTTTTTCCTACATATGTTTTTAAAATCAGCCATCCTATAACAATAACATCTTTGAACTTCATTCGGTGCATGTGGAGTGGTAACTCCTAGTTCATAGTCCCCGTTTCCTCCTTCCTCTCTTGGAACATCTGTGTTTCTAGAGAACCTAGAACACGTCCTATTGTGTGAGTCCGTCTTATTGGAAGCATTGATGAGCCGGCAGCCGGCGGTACTGGTCGAATAAATATCTAACCTCTCAGGTTACGTCAACGGTACAATTATGCGGTAATGTGCCACCTTTAGCGTTAAATTCATTAAAAAAAATATGATAGTTGAAATGTGTTTGCACATACCGGAAAGCATAGGAGGAATTTATCATGTGGTATACATGTGAACCAACACGCAGTGAACGTGGTAAGTAACGTGCCTCGTGGCTAACCACCTCAATTGTCAGATAGCCTCAATCTCAAGCGGTTATCACGTGGGGAGCGTAGGGCATGCTCAGCACAGAGTTGGTTAGAATTGGTGTTGGGTGGGTGTGGGGCGATTAGTCATGGTGTTTAATAGGGCGGCGCCACAGTTGGTCACTGGTATGCCAAACCGTAGCAAGACTGATCACAACATCTGAAATATTTACCTCTATTGCCTGTCGTAGGCCCCGAGTTGGTTTGTAGGCCGTGCAGTAAGGTAGGGCAGTCCCGACGGACCTTTTTCCGCAACGGGGGAATCTGTTTCCAATAAAAACTCGCGTCCAATTTAGCATGGTTGTCGTAGGTTGAATGAGAACGGAAATGTCGCCAATGACGTACAATTTAGTGACAGTTTTAATAACATTATTACTATTGTACTTCATCTGACAACATCTAGGATGTTTACAGTTGCAGGTGATGACGGCGATGGTGCAGAAAGGCAACTGCAGCAGGTGAAAGGTGAGTGCCCCTCCGTGGAGGGACGGCGCCCCACCCAAGGCCAAGAGAAAGGCTCGGTTGAGGTCCCAGGGTGCGTTGAATTCCCAGGGGCCGTCGACTGGACCTGGTAACCTTCTTCTTGGGTGGTGTGCTGCTGGGCCTGGGCCTCCACGTGGGGTGAGCCCCTCGGGTCCCCGCGTGGGATGAGCCCCTCGGGTCCCCACATGGGGTGAGCCCCTCGGGCCCCCACATGGGGTGAGCCCCTTGGGCCCCCACGTGGGATGAGCCCCTCGAGCCCCCACGTGGGGTGAGCCCCTCGAGCCCCCCACGTGGGGTGAGCCCCCAGGCCCCCGCACGGGTGGTCCGGCAATGGCGACGTGGGACCCGCACGAAATTTTTTCAACACGGAACAAGCTGTCTGGTTTCCCCGTACGAGGGAGGGAGGGTCCTCGTGGAGACCTGCCCCACGCAGCGTTCGCGTGGAGTAGGTCCCCAAGAGGCCCCCCCCTCCCGGGAAGGGCCCCCATGAGGGCCTCCTCACGCCCCCGCGTGAGGTCAGCCTTCACAGGGAGGCACCCCCTCTGGGAGCTCCCCAGTGAGGGCCCCCCCACGCAGGCATCTGTGGACTACCCCACAGGCTTCCACGTGTGGTTATCCCCCCACCAGGGCACCCCCCTCCCGCCCCCTACCCATAACCTCCCCCCGTCCCCTTCCCCCCTTCGTCACACGTACCTGGTGTGTGCAGCCCAGTTGCGGTGAAGGAAGGCAACGCGATGAGGAGAAGAACAAGACGTATGTTAGATGTTATTGTAGGACGGAGGTGTTACAAAGAGAGGAGAGATGAGCACCATTACCTATAGAATTAAAGGGACGGAGAATTTATGCACAAGGTGGATATAAACAGCAAGTTGGTGTACTCATGAACAAAAATACTTTGAGATGATGATAGGTGATTTTAAAACTAGGAAAAAGATGGTCCGTTACAAAAAAAAATATTCTATATCAACAAAAGGAACACCCATTTGCCTTTCAGCTCAGGACCTCTCATATTCTTCCTAGGAGCGCTAATTCCGATAGATACGATAGTTTTCTTTCCCTGAAGGGGAAAGGAGAGAAAGAGCTCCACTTTCTATCCCTATTCAGATCCGTGAAAAGAGTTTTTGCGAAGTTTTCAAAACAAATTCCTGATCCCTCTTTCAATTGGGGCATTAATTATATAAGTAAATCAAGGCATATCTTTTGTGCTACAAGATACATTTTGATCGATTAATTTGCCACAATTAGCAACAAAGATCTTAGGTGTCCTAGGTATCAAGTACTTCCTAGAAGATACCGTTTCTCATCTGGCCCATATAAACTATTACCATAAACTAAGCGTCGAACCTTGAGTGGGCCCAATTCATTGATCAGTCTACTGCGCAACTAGGTTAAGTGAATTAGGTTGAAAATAACAGTACTTCTTGAAATTAGGTTGATGATAGGTTGCCCTAGAAGTCGCTGAACTTATTTGGGCCCACAAGTAGCTATACGTAAATGTATCCATTGTGCTATATATAAGAAACGATCAACTACTGTCTCGCTTTTGGTAAATAAGTTGTTTAAACTGTTCAAATGGTTTTTCTTACCTCGTTGCGGTGAGGGGACGGCGAGGTGCGCAGATGTGGAACGAAGAGACAGTCTGTATGGAGGGAAACAAGATTAAAAAAAATCAATGAAAAGGAGAATGACTAGCTGAGCCTTCCTTACGCTGTAGATGTTGAATAAGAGCACAGTAGTAGGCCGAGAAACAGGCAGAGAAAAAGTTGTTCTCAACAAAACACGAACCGATTTTATTTCAACAGAAGGAAGGTCTACCTACTCATACGCTCGAGTCTGGTCTCTCTGTGGCACAGCGGTTAAGGGATCGGACTTGCATGCTGGAAGTCGCGGGTTCGTATCCCGGCGCTGGCGCAGAGATTTTCCCCGTTGGGTATAAGGGAAAGCTCCTGCACAATACCCCACTCAACCCAGGTGTCGGAAATGGGTACTGGCTTTACGGGGGAACCGTCATGGTGTCCTATATATAGGGTTAGTTGTAAGACATTTGAAAAACCAATGCTAAGATCATATGTATCAGGCTTGATTGGAAATAAAGCATCCCAAAGATGCCGATGTTAACCTTTAACTTAACCTTTAACCTTCTGGCAGCGGCATTGCGTGCAGTTATTACATCCCCTCAGGGGTGACTGCTGCAGTAATGAATCCATTGCTTCAATACTGTCAGGTCTGCTACAACAGCAAGAGCATTGCTAGAGTACTGAATGTATTGCGACTAAAATGAAGCATTGCTCGATTAGATTAGTAGTTAGTTTAAGCCTCCCAATCCGCAAAAAATGCGATCCAAAGAGGAAGAAGTAAGGCATCATTTAGCATGGAGTTGAGGGAACGCGCAATCTATGCAGAAAGGACATAGGAAGAGTAAGTCGAGAAAGGAGTTCATAAAACAAGATCAAAGTTGAAGCAGAAAGTAGTAGTTGCTGAAAAACAGGACAGCAGTGAACCGAAAAACTATGGTCCTTAACATAACAAAAAAAATTATTTCAACAAAAAGAAGGCCTACCTAACACTCAGCTCGGGCCCCCACACTCTCCCCTTGCGAGTGCTAATTCCTATAGATACAATAGTTGTATCCCCCTGAGGGGGAAGCATTTCTAAAGAAACAGAAGCATTTCAACAATACAACGACTGATGCAGTAACTTGGGATGGCTACAGGCGCTGTACACAGGGCGCCACCAGCGCAGACGCTACGCTGGTGTGCAACATTGCGCCTCCTCCACGAGGGCTCAAATGATTTAATGGAGCAATGCTTCAGTGCCTCTAACAGCGCAGCCCGCTACGGTAAAATAATGGAAATATGAAATGGAGCTACGCGTGCAAGAGGTCGGTTGTGCATCGGCCTCCTCCATGTGCACGAGAGTGTGAAGAAAAAAATCACGCCTGCCTAATTACCAAACCAAATCCACAACAGATTCCCACAGCACGCGTTGCTCAACTTGTGAAGGGTGGCCAGTGTGGCATGTGAGAGGCGCTTCGTCTCTACGGACGAGGACAGACAGTGAACATGGCTCTTTCAATGTAGCTCAGGAATCGTACATAACCATGATGAGTGAGGCAGATCTTAGGTCTGATCTCAGTCTTTCCTAGAAAAAACTGTTCACATCAAGCCCATTTAAATTACCATCGTAATGTCGTGATTCATCTGGGACAGACTTTCGCCGTGTTCATATAAACGTCAAGGAAGGGTTGTTTTGGCCAAGCAACTATCTTCTAAAAGACCCGACATGGAATAAAATGCTCTCGACAATAAAGCACAGCATCTCTGAGCTCTTCAACCTACGCTTCGAGCAAAGCTTCACTAACCGCCGAGCATCATTTGAAACAACCAGCGAACCTCACCCCCTCTCTACGAACCACCATTGGACTTCGGACACACTGCCACGTAGACAACGCCTGTACCAAGGATCATTTCCAAACGCTTCCATTCTTCGCGTATATTTCAACTCCTTCCTTGTTGACCTAAAATGTTGTTCATTCTACATAAATTACTTGCTTATTAATTATAAAGCTTAATCCATTTGAATCATCTCCCAACACTTGATATTTTCTGTAATATCTTGATGTAACAACTTCAAGATAAGTAACGCGTTTATTCCAACTCGAAACAGCGTCACTCAGCCTCCCTCTGGGCAGTGTGCGCAAGCGGCAGAAGGTCCTAGGCCGCCAACAGAGCAAGTCGTGTGAACCTCCGCTTTCACCCTCGCGGGTGGAGCGGAAGGGAAGTGTTAGCTCAAAGTCGTGTTTGACTTGCCAACCACTATTCGGAATACCCCAGCTGAGTATCCCTGATCATCCATGTACTCATTTATGTTCTCATCAAGCCTCTCGTAACTTCATGTAGTAGGCGTAGATTAACTTTGTTCGATAACTTCTAGACGATCTTTGTTCTCTGTTAATTACTCAATGCCGAGACTTAATCTCACAACTAAGATGTGCTTCTTATAATTATCAATATGTTTTTCTACTAAATGATACAACATCGAGGCCTCACCTCGTGTAGGATGTCCCTGTCAGACTTCGCAATATATTAATAATCTATGTTCTCATCTATTGTTTCACGTTAAAGGCTTCACCAGTTTATCTCAACGTCATAATTTATCCCATTTATGTCATCTTATGGATAGGAATCGACTTGATCACCGAGATCTAATAGCATTGTAATCATTTAGAACCTAATATGCTATGTGTATCGTGAATCGCTTCTTATTTCCACATGTGTCATTCCCCTTGCTGATTGAGTTTGAAGACGTCAATATAACAAATGTGCGTTGCACTCATCTCATTATTCACCTTCTGCTTAACTTGTTATGATATCATGATTATTTACAACGACTAATGACATTGAAAAGTCACTGCATATTTCGATCTTTAATGATATAACGAAAATATAATAAATGAGGCCTTCTGTCTCGATCACCAGCCTTGAGATTCCTGAAACCGAAAAGAAAATGAGGATAATTAATACGATAAAAGAATTGCCTCCAGAAATTGGCCAGCGAATGATACGTACGCCGATAAAGAAAAATAGGTCTATAACATATTGGTGCCAAGCGGTGGCGGATCTTTATATCTTTATCTTCAATCGTCTCCGAAAGAGACCGCTCGAAATAATTGTCTAATTGTCACGCTACCAAAAAAATTGCCGAAATTTATCAAAAATAACAAAATAACAAAACCATTCAAATTAAATCAGAGATGCCTCAAATACTTCATAAAAATTGCATTTGATCTGCCAGACGCAAACTCAACTAGTGATGGATGACTGTTCATAACACTCAATATTGTATCAAGGTGTTTAGTAATCTATGTCGTTGTATCCCGCTTACATTTAAATTGTTTCTATTTCGTGTGCCCATTTACCCATTTACTAATATTCTGCCGTTTTATATCAATTGCAAACCTATTCGCTTTTCATTTCATTGTGTTTGTTTACTCTAAAATTATTAGGATGTCTAATCATGCTTTCTACTTTTGATTTATTACTTTTGTGAATCTATTTACCTTTCATTATCGTGTTTGTTTACTGTGAAATTATTCATATGTCTAATAATCATGTTTTCTGTTTCATTTACTGATTTCTCTCAATAATCATGCTTTAGGTTAACCATTTCTAATCATGTTTTATCCCAATTAATGAATCTATTCTGAATTTCTTATTTCATTGCGTCGTTTTGTGTTGATTGTTCGTGTATTGAAATACCCAATATATGAAGCAGTTGATTCCAAATGATTTAAAATTTAAAAATCAAGCGTAATTCGATTGATTATTACACAGTTTTTCTATGAGAATAATTAATTTGAGTTAGACGCTGTGGAAATTCATCTAGCCACTGTGAACCTTTCGGCGCCATTTTGTCTTCAACGAGGGAAGGCGTTGGCACTCGCACCACTCTTGATGACGCCAGCCTGAGTTCAAATTTCCGTTACGTGGAATGTTCAGACTCTATCATCTTAGCTTCCCATTTGGAATCTTAAAGTTCAAGAACTAAACCTCTAAAATTAACATCATTGAAATTTAATTGAAGAATCTCTGAGACATTTAAAAATTTTATAAAAAAACTTTCAATTAAAGTGCTTATTAAAAATTTATTCGTACTCTCAAATATCAGCGGAGGTTTATTTAAAATGAGTATTCCATTCAATTATAAATCTTTTCTACGGAATAACAATATCACATGCATTATGTACGCTCAAAAATTGATTTTACATATAAAATTTACGAATGGAGAAATCCTAATCTACGGATAATTTACTCTCGTGTCCATTTCTAAATTTCAATATTGTATTCCATCGTGTGAATCAACCATTTGAGGAGATTGTTGTGCGTGGATGTGCCTTGTGAGGTGTGATGATGTGGGAGCAGAGATGTGAGGCTGCGATGTGTGGTAGGAAGCTGCCTCGCTTGCGCTTTGTTTACGATATCGCCGACATTCCTAAGCCCAAGCCACACAGCCCCACTCTCTCTAACAACATGCCAACGCGGCTGACTGACTCTATTCAAACTTTGTAACGGCATGGCAGCATTTGAAGTCAAGTATGATGCTCGATGTTTAGGATGTTTTAGTGTGATGTTTGAATGTATTTTACGAAATAGCGTGGTAGTGAAATTTATTTTATTCCTGCTTACTTATGTTTCATTATCGACAAATTACTAATTTAAATTACGACCACCGATTAAATGTTGAGATAATTCTTTCATGTCTAGATTATTTTCTTTGTGAAGTAAATGTCGCGTGAATTGTAAAGTAGTTAATGATCTCTCAGTGCGAGTAAATTGATATTTCCTAACGAGGAATTTAATGATAATTATATATGTAAATGAATTCGATTCAAATCTGGATAGCGTGCATTCCATTAAGTGAAAATTCAAATTTAATGCGTTATTAGGAAACATTGTATTCTCTCCTTCCGAGAATCATTATTATCATTGCTTCATAGTATCGAATAAAAACGGAATAAAATTAAATGTAGGTTAGAAGAATGTCCTTTCTGTAAACATGAAGTTACTAAAGAGTGAGATGAGTGTGGACTGATGTTGCGAGCGCCTGCGTGGGAAAGGGAATGAGAGCTCTGGAACTTATAAAGCCAGTGAATAACCGTCGTGGAACTTTCAGTCTTTTGCTGTGCTGTGGACGTGAGAGGCGACCTCAGTCTCCCCGAGAGCCGCACTGCGCAGAGAACCCCTGCCTGCTGAGCGACTTCGTGGGCGCAGACTTCGCATACATCTGTGTGCGTGACTGGACGTACACTGCGGCCCGAGAAGCGGCAGCGAGCATCACACATTCACACGGAGGCAGCGACAGCAGCGAGCGTCTCACTGAGGCGTCGGCGCATACGTACACCTGTGTGCGTGAACGACTAGAACTACATCGCAAACCAGCAGCAGCAGCAGCGGCGGCAGCAGCGGACGTCTCAGCCAGGCAGCGAAAAGCACAATGCGGGCACGATGTAGGGGTACGAGAGCGAGCGTCACAGCCGGAACACTCGCATACAACAACGCGTAACTCAGAGGCTTGTCCTGTCTCCATGACAACTCGAGGTAATCGAACACGCTTGCGTCTGCACACACACACACACTTGGCGCGCGAGGCACAGCTGGTTGGCGCATGACGTGATGCAATCCCGGCGAGTATCAAGGACAGAGGATACGACGATGAGGAAAACAGAGCGACGATGTGCTGCGTTAATGGAGAGACAACCAATGATACGGCAACGTTTACATCATTATTTATGGTGAAGAAAAGATGACAGTTCCAGCCATTAAAGGAACACGTCCACTTCTATCTTAGATCCCGTGGAGTTCTATAACTCGGAGTTTCTTCCTGCAAGAGAGATGAAGAACAGGAGCACCCTCGGTCTCTACGCGACTGTAGGGCAAAAAAAGGATTTTCCATGAAGTTTTTCAACTTCACGACTGCTGCATGTGGCAGTCATGACGGCGTGGGAGATCACCGACATCGATTGTTAGGAGAATGTCCTGCCAAAGGACGACTGCAATGGTGTCATCTCAAGGTATCTCGATTCAGCGCTTCCTAGTGAATGCAAACCACTCCCGTCCAGCTCCGTATTTGTCTTCTCGGAACTACTTTTCTTCTGATCAGTAGTCGCACACGCTCAGATCAAGAAGAAGGATAACATCGAGCGGGAGCTCGACATAAAAATGAAGGCGGCGAGGATTTGTCGTGATTCATCTGGGACAGACTTTCGCCGTGTTCATATAAACGTCAAGGAAGGGTTGTTTTGGCCAAGCAACTATCTTCTAAAAGACCCGACATGGAATAAAATGCTCTCGACAATAAAGCACAGCATCTCTGAGCTCTTCAACCTACGCTTCGAGCAAAGCTTCACTAACCGCCGAGCATCATTTGAAACAACCAGCGAACCTCACCCCCTCTCTACGAACCACCATTGGACTTCGGACACACTGCCACGTAGACAACGCCTGTACCAAGGATCATTTCCAAACGCTTCCATTCTTCGCGTATATTTCAACTCCTTCCTTGTTGACCTAAAATGTTGTTCATTCTACATAAATTACTTGCTTATTAATTATAAAGCTTAATCCATTTGAATCATCTCCCAACACTTGATATTTTCTGTAATATCTTGATGTAACAACTTCAAGATAAGTAACGCGTTTATTCCAACTCGAAACAGCGTCACTCAGCCTCCCTCTGGGCAGTGTGCGCAAGCGGCAGAAGGTCCTAGGCCGCCAACAGAGCAAGTCGTGTGAACCTCCGCTTTCACCCTCGCGGGTGGAGCGGAAGGGAAGTGTTAGCTCAAAGTCGTGTTTGACTTGCCAACCACTATTCGGAATACCCCAGCTGAGTATCCCTGATCATCCATGTACTCATTTATGTTCTCATCAAGCCTCTCGTAACTTCATGTAGTAGGCGTAGATTAACTTTGTTCGATAACTTCTAGACGATCTTTGTTCTCTGTTAATTACTCAATGCCGAGACTTAATCTCACAACTAAGATGTGCTTCTTATAATTATCAATATGTTTTTCTACTAAATGATACAACATCGAGGCCTCACCTCGTGTAGGATGTCCCTGTCAGACTTCGCAATATATTAATAATCTATGTTCTCATCTATTGTTTCACGTTAAAGGCTTCACCAGTTTATCTCAACGTCATAATTTATCCCATTTATGTCATCTTATGGATAGGAATCGACTTGATCACCGAGATCTAATAGCATTGTAATCATTTAGAACCTAATATGCTATGTGTATCGTGAATCGCTTCTTATTTCCACATGTGTCATTCCCCTTGCTGATTGAGTTTGAAGACGTCAATATAACAAATGTGCGTTGCACTCATCTCATTATTCACCTTCTGCTTAACTTGTTATGATATCATGATTATTTACAACGACTAATGACATTGAAAAGTCACTGCATATTTCGATCTTTAATGATATAACGAAAATATAATAAATGAGGCCTTCTGTCTCGATCACCAGCCTTGAGATTCCTGAAACCGAAAAGAAAATGAGGATAATTAATACGATAAAAGAATTGCCTCCAGAAATTGGCCAGCGAATGATACGTACGCCGATAAAGAAAAATAGGTCTATAACAGTAAAATTAAGCATCGAATCTTGAGTGAACGAACTCATTGATCAGTCTAGTGCGCGACTAGGTTGAGTGAATTAAGTTAAACATAATTGTATATGTTAGAATAGCGTTGAAGATAGGGTGCCCTCGAAGTCGCTGCATTCGAAGCGTCCACCTGGCGAGGTTCACTGATGAATAATTGCCTCCAGCACACCGCCTGACAGATGTGACGGCCATTAATGCATTGCTGCAGGTATGGGAGGCTTGCAGTGATAACTGGGAATTGTCTCATCGTTAATAAAATTGCTACAACCCCAATTAATACTTTCCATAAGTTATTTTCAAGACTACTCAGACTTACTAGATGTGCTTTCACGAGATGACTTCTCTCCCTTCTACCGTGTCTTGCCCTTTTCTTAAGAAAGAACTGCCCCTATATCTTTCAAGAGCAATAGCAGCTCGTTTAGTATGAACTGCAAAATACGGAAATTTTAGAAGGAAGCGTGTTCCTACTCAGGATACTCCACACACATTCTAAACAGTATGTTAGGAATGAAAGAAAAGGTAACACCAACAGATTACGCAAATGCCATGAAACTGAAAGGTGCAAAGTGAGCCCTGAAAGCCTCTCTATAACAGCCGAGGTAACCTAAAAGTCTTTTCTTAGAAGTCCACAAACTAACTAACTTAAGCCTTTTGAATATCCCAGCTCCTTCAACATTGTATGATTTTTAAGGAGCAGTGTTTAATCTGAAATGAATAGGTAACTACGGGAATATTCAGGGAGTGAATGAAAATTTTATATTAATGAAGAGGAATAGATCAATCGCTTCTATAGAATTGCTACGGACCGGATAGACCTGGCACACCTCGAGACACCTGGCACACCTCGACACACCTGGCACACCTCGACACACCTGGCACACCTCGACACACCTGGCACACCTCGACACACCTGGCACACCTCGACACACCTGGCACACCTCGACACACCTGGCACACCTCGACACACCTGGCACACCTTGGCACACCTGGCACACCTGGCACACCTGGCACACCTGGCACACCTGGCACACCTGGCACACCTGGCACACCTGGCACACCTGGCACACCCCGAAATACCTAGCACACCTTGAGACCAATAGAGTACATTAGTAAGTTATTACTCTACTAGTTATCATTATACTAGCATAATAACTAGTTATTACCCAGTTATTATTATACTATACTTCACAACTCAGCATCCTCTTCATTGGTGCCAAGAGTTGGAATGCGATCCCTGCTGAGATCCGTGGAAAAAGTTCTTACAAAGTTTTCAAAACGAATCTTGAATCCCTGTTCTTATCGAAATATCAATCAGATAAGGTGATCAAGTTAGTTTTTTCTGCTCTATGACTTACCTTGATAAGGTTATCTGCGATGATTAATGACACAGACCTTGAGTATCCAACCAGCCATTTTCTAGAATATATTGTTTCCATCTAGCCCATGTTAACTATTTTTGTGAAAATTAGACATGGAATTACGAGAGCACCAATTTATAAATCAGTCAACTATGCCACTAGGTTGAATAAATTAGGTTGGACATAACATAACTAGGATGCCCTAGAAGTCGCCGATCTTATTCGGGCCCACAGGTAGCTATACTCGAATGTGTCCATTGTACTGGACTTGAGATACAATCTACTTCTGAATCGCTTGTGATAAAAAACTTGTTTAAACTTTTGAATTGCCCAAATAGCTAGCGTCACAACTAAGCGGCAAACCCCAAACTAAATGAGTTAGTTCAAGTCTCCCGATCCCCAACAAAGACGATCCAAAGAGAAGAAAGAGGAAGGCACCATTTAGTATGGAGTAGAGGGATCGGGGAATCTACACAGAAAGGGCATAGAAACAGTAAGCTGAGAAAGAAGTTCATGCAACAAGATAAGAGGTGAAGAAAAAATTAGTAGGTGCTTAAAAATAGGATAGCAGTGAACAAAAAAAAAAGATGGTCCTTGAAATGATTAAAACATTTTATTGCAACAGAAAGAAGGCCTAATTAACTCTCAGCTCGGGTCCTCGCATCTTCCCCCTGGGAGCGCTAACTCCCATAGATACAATAGTTGTGTCATATAATAAAAACATTCTATCAGGTCATCCCGCATATTCTGTCCGAATTTTGAATAAATAAAACAAGTGACCAAATTTTACATCCAACAGAAGATTCAATCATCAATGTAATTTCCTTTATATCTATGACTTCCCATCATCTATTAACCCTCTAACGCCCCGCAGGAGAATTCGGTCCTCTTTCATAAATAGCCTCAATATATTGTATTTCTTGCTAAATTTGTCCACTGTCGAGTGGCTGTTCCTTCCTCGTCCTGATCTCGGTGGCTACCGGGTGCCTGTACCAGTTTAGTGATGATGGTCGTGATGACGGTTATATGGGTACAAAAATACCGACGTAAATAAGCTTATCCAAACAATTATTGAAAAATTCTTTTGGTTTAGATTCGATGAACTGACCTACCGTCAGTTTCAACCTCTTCTGGCGTTGCAGAAAGCGGTTTTCTTCCAAATGTTTTTGTTAGCTTAGATAGAGTACAAACATGAAATGTTGATACCTCGTTTTTGTAAAATACCTTAACATTAACATCCTTATCTGAAAATAACACATTGGTATCGTAATACCCATGTGAAATATTGGAACAAAAATGATTGACAGAAAAGCACAACAAAAATGAGTTCCCTTCGTTGCGTTATCTTATTTTGACAGTGCATATCAATATAAGTAAATAAGAGAACACAATCCTCGTAACGCTTAGTTGAAAAATGCATAAGTTTGAGCGCACTTAAATTGAAATAAAAGCGAAAATCGCCTTCAAATACATTAACTTTGAACAAAAAGACCTAGCCTTTAGCTCGGGACCTCACATATCCCCCTCTCGGGCGACGCCAATTCCCATAGATAATAGACAACGCAACGTCAAACCATAAATTATACCCAGAACGTCGTTCTCATATGAAGTAGAGCGGCGTACTGCACACCACACACTGTATGTGGCCTCACACAACTGCACACCACACACTGTATGTGGCCTCACACAACTGCACACCACACACTGTATGTGGCCTCACACAACTGCACAGCGAGTCAAAGCTAACCTTAAGCCGCCCGCCCACTGATGAGATTCGATTGGTGCAACGCTTTGCGAAATCGCACGGTTCATTTGTAGCACCGTAGGAATAGCATTGTGTTGGCTAGCTCACCGCCGATTGAGAATTGCATCCCACCGAATCGCATCAGTTGGCCGGGTGGCTTAATTATGGATTTACAACTCACCTCACTCAGACGTGAACTTCACCAGTCTTGTATTGCAACAGAAGCCGCGCCACGTCCTGCAGAGCGGCGCCTGGCAGCCTTCCGACATTTTCATAAATCGCCAGGACCCGTCCGTCTGGAATGTTTGTTTTGCGACTTTAGTTTTTCATTATTAAATTAGATGTGTTAGTTTAGGTCCCTCGAACTAATAAAAGGGTTTTTCGAAAAAAGGAGGAAGTCTGCATTTTGTGCGCAGTTGGGGAACTGAGAATATATGCACAAGAATCTGTGGTCGCCGCACCCTGAGCACAGAAACAGCAAGTTAGGAAAGAAGTTTATGAAATAAGATAAAAGTTGAGGAAAGATTGAATAGAAAGTTGAAAAGAACGAAAAGCTGAAGATGAAGATAAAATTTGACGACAATGATTGTTGAACAAAATGTATATACTATATATGTATATACTTCGACGCAAACTCAACGAATCAAACAAATGAACTCTCACCAAATCTCCCTCATGGTCAACAATTTACTCAAGTCCTTCATACACAGAAAAAAACTTGTAATCGAGTGCGACCAACGAAAATGTCTTCCAGACAACCCTCCCATGTCAAATGATGAAGAGAACTCGTAATGATTGTGGGTTCGAGAACATTTAGACATCGATTATAGATTATATATTAGCTTTAGCCTCCGTTTACCACAACAAAGATGTTCAAAGAGAGGAAGGATGAAGGCACCATTTACAATGGAGTTAAGGGAACGTAGAATCTATGCACAAAGGGTGTTCCTGCAAAGAATCCCGTGCGCATAGAAACAATAAGATAAGAAGGAAGGTAATGAAACAGGATAAAAGTTGAAGAAGAAAGTAGTAGGTGCTGAAAAACCGGAAAGCAGTGAAACGAAAAAGAGATGGTCCATCACTAATTATTATTATTATAATATAAGAAAGTTTTAGCCTCCCTTAACCACGACAAAGATGTTCTAAGAGAGGAAAGAGGAAGGCACCATTTAGTTTGGAGTTGAGGGAACGCGGAATCAAGGCACAATTTAAGGTGCACTGAAACAGTAAGCTAGGAAAGAAGTTCATGAAACAAGAAAAAGTTGAATAAGGAAGTAGTAGGTGCTGAAAAACAGGACAGCAGTGAACCGAAAAAAGATGGTCCGTAACAAAATAAAAACCAATTTTATCACAACAAAAAGGAAGCCTACCTAACCTTTAGCTTGGGCCCTCACATGGTTCCCCTGGGAGCGCTAATTCCCATAGATACAATAGTTGCATCCCCCTGAGGCGGGTCAATCACAAAGATTAGACTATAAGTTAGTTTAAGCCTCCCTAACTGCTGCAAAAATAGAGCGTATCGAAGAGAGGAAGGAGGAAGGCACCATTTAGTATTGAGATAAGAAAATGAGGAATCTATGTAGAAAGGGCATAGAAACAGTAAAATGGGAAAGAAGTTCATGAAATAAGATAAAAGTTGAAGAAAGTCAGAGGTGCTGAAAAACAGGACAGTAGTGAACCGAAAAAAGGTGGTCCTTAACATAACAAAAAACATTTTATTGCAACAAAAAGAACGCCTACCTAACTCTCAGCTCGGGCCCTCACATTTTTCCCCTGGGAGCGCTAATTCCCATAGATACAATAGTTGTATCCCCCTGAGGGGAGGGTCCATCACAAAACAAAAAACCTATTCTATTTCAATAAAAAGAAGGCCGACCTAAATTTTAGCTCGGTGTCTCTCATAAACCTCTTGGGAGTGCTAATTCCCACATATATAATAGTTGTAGCCCCTGAGGGGAGAATTTCTGAGGTTCAGCGGAACTGTCTTGCTTGAAATGCACGCTTTGTGCTTCCAGCCTGCATTGAACGAGTTATTTACGCTAGTTCCAGCCTGCACTGAACAAGTTATTTACGCTGGCTCCAGCCTGCATTGAACAAGTTATTTACGCATCAAGAAATTCCTACAAGAAAGATATTTTATTGAGTAGTGTATTCAATCGTGAGAATTGCAAGGAATATAATTTAGGTCATGCAGAACAGCGATATTCTTGACTTCGGTAGCGAGCTTGGAGACAAATGGGAGAGGGCTTGACGGTGCTTGAATATGTTCCTTTATTGATTATGAACTTTCTCTCCCAATGGAACGCAATTCGAAATATTTATTGCATGTTTTTAACGTCTTTACTACCGTTGAGTATCCTTGTTATGTGCATCTGCAGTAATTGAAATTCTACGCCATCCGATCGCATCAACGATGCAAATTTTTCATAAAATCATCTCATAGTTTTAGGAAAATATTCCGATAATGCTCCGAATACATGAGGAATGCTGAGCTCTTCTTTTCCTGGATCAATGAGAAAAACTAATGCGACACACATAAGACATTTCTTCCGAGACAAATTGAAACTAATTTGAAGTTTTTGTAAGAAATAGTTTGAAAATCAGAACTGTGTCTGAAGGAATGATTTCCGAAAAAATTTAAAGATCGTATACTGACAAAGCTCCCTGGCCTCCTCTTGATGAAAAAAGAAGTAGTAAGCTATGTGTAAATTAGATTAATGGTTGGCTTTAAATTGAATTGTAACCCATTTGAAATTATCTGACACCATAGCTCAGAAACGAGAGCAGTGCCAGAGTAACCTTTCTACCGAAAATCAACACACCAGCTCGGGGATGAGAGAAGATCGAGTGCTGATGTCGCCCTGAAATTGAAGTTTCCTCTCTTCGGAACGGTTGTTTTAGCGGTTAGGGAAGCTTACACTAACAACCAACCTAATCTCTGGAGTTGTTGAAACTTACGAGGGTTCAGAGTGGGAGCGGAGCAAGGAGTTTCTACCGAGCAGTGATGCTGAAATGATCCTTCCAAAAATCCCTACTACTGTTTACAAAAACCAATAACTGAGCAGAAGGGACCTCATATGTGAGTTTAGGTGACTAAGGAACCTTGACGATGCAGAACGGCCCAGTTTGACTGGAGCACAACAGCTCACAGCACAAACAAACGAGCGAACTAAACCATGTCGTCGTTAATGTCACGACGACTGATATAGTCATATACGACGTTCCTATAACTTCAAAGTTGAATAATTCAAAAATTACGCATCGGGGAGCAGAATGTCATTCAAGTAAAGTAAAGAATGTAAATTGACATTCAAGCAGAATGTCATTCAAGATTCAGAATGTCATTTTCAAGTTCTTCTAGTGAAAATTATAAATAAAGGTTTCTAGTGACGTCCGTTTACATTGACTCCAAGATGGCTGCCGCCATCTTGGGTACCGGGTGGCGCCATGGCGGCAGCCACCTTGGAGTCGATGTAAACGGACGTCACTAGAAAACTTTATTTATAATTTTCACTAGATGAACTGTGGCTACCCCTCACGACCCAACCTCTTTACGTTTGTAATAGGGAGTTAGCTTCCGTTATTAATTAAATTACGCTAGGCGCGCACGCTTCCTTGGAGCGCACAAGCCAACTTCAAAGTTGAATAATTCGAAAATAAAGCATTAACGAGCAGAATGTCATTCATGTAAAACATTCTTAAATGTGTTCCTTTATTGATTCTTCGCAACGAAATTGTGAAAATCGTTGACAACATTAAAGTAAAATTTGACCGAAAAAAGTATGTGATATTCTAAAATAAAAATAAAATAGTCATATTCTCCTCAAAAAAATTTGTATTTGTGAAGGAGGGGACAATCATCGATTTTCTAATCTTCGCTGCCTAAAAATAGTTCATTAGATCGAAATAAACAATTTTTCTTCTATGCACTTTCGGGGAAAATGAGTATTTAACGAGTTATAGCGGTAGGTATAGTTTGGGTAGAGTACGTTTGGGTACTTTGTAATTTACTATTTGCCGGCCCCGCTGTGCCTGAACCCACTTCTAGGATCTTTTAGTTAATAACAAAATAAAGGTTATCACCCGAAAATAACGAGTTATAGCGGTATGTTAACTTTCGTCTTAGATGGCGGGAACGCGCTCGAGCATTCGAGCGCGTCGAAAGGGAGCGTTCATTGCAGTGTTGCCATACGATGCGCTCGATGAATTACTTCCTGCTTCAAACACTAGAGTTGCGGTAAGTCATTTACTGCTATAACTCGTCAAATACTCATTTAAGACGGAAAGTGGATAGATAGAAGAAAACTTGTTTATTTCGATCTAATTGACTACGTTGAGGCACCGGAAAGTGAAAAATCGATTACTGAGGAATGCTACATATTTACCTCCAATCCTCCCAAAAAGTCAAATCCTATAAAAAGTCCAATCCTATAAAAATTCTAACCGTATAAAAAGGCCAATCCTATATAAAAGTCCAATCTAAGAAAAATCGGTCAATGTGAAGAAGATGCAACTAATTGAATTTCGAAATTTTGTTGCCTGTATCATGGTAATTATATCGAAATAAGCAATTTTTTATCTATGCTTTTTTGGGGCAAATGAGTATTTCACAAGCTATAGCGGTAAATTACTGACCGCAACTCCAGTGTTTGAAGCGGGAAGTAATTCAAGCAGCACGACGGACGGCATCACTGCAATGCCGTCTCGCTTCCAGCCCGATCGTCATCAAAGACGAAACCAAACCTACCGCTATACCTCGTTAAATACTCATTTGAGGAAAAAAGTGCATAGAAGAAAAATTGTTTATTTCGATGTTATTACCATGATTCAAGCAACAAAATCGTTGAGTAGCTGTTTATTCGAGCGCATTTGTCATCAAAAATGAAAATTAACATACCGATATAACTCGGTAAATACTCATTTGCCCCAAAAAGTCCATGGAAGAAAAGTTGTTTATTTCGATGTAATTGATATGTTTTACGCAAAAAATTTTGAAATTCGATTAGTTGCATCTCTTTCACATTAACCGAAAAATCCTATCTAGATAAGTTTAGTTTAATAAAAAAGTAAAAGAGGAATTCAAGTCCTTAAACACCTTGACACTGAAAGAACCAATTCGTACAGACCCAATTCATTCGATTAATGACTAAGAATTGAACTCGAGTTTCCACTCAAATCAAGAAATCATCACAAAAAAAGGCGGTGAAGCCGATGGTTGAAGTGGCACGAAGGGCGCAAAACTTTGGTGGCGCGTCAGGGCCAGGGAGCCACAAACTCAAGCACATGATGCCTTCAACATCTTGACTGGACGTCCAGGAGACACCAGAACGTGGAATTACAGGACGGAGATACTCTTGTTAATAATAATACATTAATTCCGCCCACTGTACATCGGACTTTCACTGGAGACAAAGACAAGCAAACATAAACTTTAAAAAGCCTAACTCAAAACAGAGTCTTGCGACAAAGGTTAAGTACATAACCGTTAAATGAGGAGGTTGCCCTTTAATACAGTGAAGGGTGCATGTCATACACCTATGAACACACGTAATAGTTCAATAAACACTAATTTGAAACACCAGCAAGCAAAATTTGTCACAAAACTTACGGTCAGCACGTACTTTCTCGGCTTGGCACGTAACTTGCGCAATACCGAAGGCTAACTGTAGAAGTCTTCTCGTCATGGGAACAACACCGCGAGTATTTATATATATACACCAGGCCGTTTCTTGCACAACGTATGTGTATGTGACACGAGCTTCAACAGCAACACCGATGTCTGAAATGCCGTAAGAAATTATCCCGCCACTCGCCATCGGCATCACACGCGACGGAGCTGAGGTGCCCTGGCAGTCACTGAACTTATTCGGACCCATGGGTAGCTATACTCAAGTGTCCGTTGTACTAGACTTGAGAAACAATCTACTTATGTATCATGTTTGTGGTAAATAAATTGTTTAAAGAGGTACTAAGTGACGAGCGCAGGGCCAGCGGCTATGCCGGCAGCCGGCGTCTTTTTCTCTGCATGAACTGTGCTGACAGAAGCACAGGACGCGCCCACAGGAGCTCTGGGGCCATGTGAAGGGCTCTTGAAACCATGTGAAGGGCACATGGGGCCATGTTCAGGGCTCATGAGGCGCTGTGAAGGGCTCATGAGGCGATGTGGAGGGCTCATGAGGCCATGTGAAGAGCTCATGAGGCGATGTGAAGGGCTATGAGGCCATGTGAAGGGCCATGAGGCCATGTGAAGGGCTCATGAGTCAACTTTGAGGGGTAACTAAGATAGGGCACTACACATTTCACTGCATGAACGTTGCACGCCAACCACCACGATTGTCAAATTATTCTAGCCAAATCCAATGAGAAATTAGCAACACAATATAGGTTTGCAGCGATTATTCAATGTAAGAATAAAATATATGAATGTAAAAAATGACGTACTACGAATGATATCATTGATAAAGATTAAAAATATGAGAGGCCCATGAACAGACCCTTGTGGAACTCCATGGCTAATTGTATTCAATGGAAAAATTTAAAAAACGCAACCTTGAGTAGTTAAGCGTTATTATCGTTCCATACACAATATTTTAAACAATTAAAAACAATTGTAACAATTTATTTACTATAAGCGATACAGATGTAGATAGTTTCTCAAGTCTAGTACAACGGACAAATTTAAGTACAGCAAATGTGGGCCCGAATAAGCTCAGCGACTTCTAGGGCATCGTACCACCAACTCTATTCTGAGGTGTACAATTATATTTAACCTAATTCACTTAACCTAGTTACGCACTAGACTGATCAATGAATTACTTCACTCGAGATTCGGTGCTTAATTTCACAAAGTAGTTTATGTGGGCTATATGTTAACATTATATGCTAGAAGCGACTTGAGAACAGACTGTAGATCATTGACATTAACCATGGATAATTACATTATCAGGATGAGTCATTAGGAGAAACAATTTCACTTGGTTACCTTACATGCATAATATTTCGAAAGGAAAAGGGTGTCAAGATTTATTTTGAAAACTTTGTAAGAATTTCTTTCACGGATCTCCGCAGCGATTGAGTTCCAAGTCTTAGTTCCAACGAAGAGGATACTGTGTTGTGACCGTGCTTTGAAAAATTAGAAACATGAAGTTACTTCTATTTCGGGTTAAATGGCCGTAATGACCAGTTTGTGCAGTTATTAATTGTTTTAGTTCTTTGTCGCCATCAATAGTCAATGTTTTATTCATGAAATTACATATGGAGAGCTTGTAGAGATCCAGAAGTTCAAGTATTTATAAACTTTTGAATGAACCACCTGTGTGAGCATAATATTCGAGTTTCTTTACCAATCTAATTGCTCTTTTTTGTAGTGTGAAGAGTACGTTGGTTTTATCTTCATCAGTTCCGAGCCATGGTTCTATTCCGCATTATAAATATGGTGAAATGAGCGTTCAGTAAAGTATTTGCAAAGCCTCATCATGTAATACATTATTCACTTTATGGAGGATTCCAATGGATTTTCATAACTCAGTACTAATAAGAGCAATGTGCTCTTTGAAGGTCAAATGTTTATCTATTATAATTCCCAAAAACTTACATGAGTTGGTTTCTTCTTTTTGACCTTCACCAATTTTAATGCATGGAAGAGACATATTTTTCTT
The DNA here is from genome assembly GCA_030386875.1 of Morinoia aosen. Classification (NCBI taxonomy): domain Eukaryota; kingdom Metazoa; phylum Arthropoda; class Malacostraca; order Amphipoda; family Talitridae; genus Morinoia; species Morinoia aosen. The sequence goes on from CM059568.1 coordinate 51,414,975, forward strand.
GTATGAGAATAAAATACATTTTGTCTTATCGATATTAAAACCTATTTTATTACCTTCAAGCGACGTTGTAACTTTATAGGGTTCGTTATTATTACTCTCCCCAATTAGAGAGGGATTTTGATTAGGAAGGATCGTAGACAGGGTGCTGTCATCGGGCAAAAAGTATGAATTAAAAAATGATGCAGATTTAATGATATCATTGATAAAGATTAAAAACTGGAGAGGCCCAAGGACAGACCCTTGTGGAAATCCATAGCTAATTACCTATAGATCCGATTGTGCATCGTCAATGACAACGTATTGCTTCCGATTTGTTAGATACGATTTGTCGAACCAGTCATGAGCAACTCCTCTAATGCCATAACAGTGGAGTTTCGAAAGTAATATATTATTGTCCACACAATCGATTGCTTTTCGAAAGTCAAGAAATACACAGAAGACAGGCTTTCCATCATGTATATTAGAATAAAGGTACTGTAAATACGGCCTGTGTTGTTGCTTTTGAGGAGCGAAAAACAAATTGTTTATTATAGAGAAATATATTAATTCAAAATAGGAATATCCCTGTTTGTATACAATTTTGCCGAATATTTTGCCAATTATTGGTAGTGCAGAGTTTTTTGCTATAATTGTTTGCGCAGATTATTTTCACCACTTTTAAAAATAAGGGTTACTCTTGCAACTTTGAGGGAGTTCGGGAAAATGCCTGGGATGAGCAGCTGGTCAATAATGCTCGAAATGAGAACTCGAACTCTTCTGTAGATATGCTTCTTGAGATTCTATAGGGGCAAATTCTGCACTCATATTGTGCGTCTGTGGTGTGAGGGTGTGTTGTAGTGAAATTCACTCTATTTGTATTAGAAATTGATAAAATTCGTATTTTTGCGGTAAAATATCATTGAAAAATGACATGAGGGGGGGACCCTTACGATTTTTTACGGAAAACAAACTTCGGGATATAGTCAAAAAACCCTGTCAAACCTAATCTAACGAACTCATTTTGCTTATTGAGTGCAAGAAATTTACTCCATTTGTATTAGACATTGATAAAATTCATATTTTTGCTGCAAAATATCCTTGAAAAATATCATAAGAGATGAAACGTAAAACCTTATATTTTTCAGGGATAATTTGCAGCAAAAAATTGAGTTTTATCACTTCATATTTCAATTCAAAACTAATACGTGAGCCTTTCAAAAAGTTCTCATATTCTTCCTCTTGGTAATCCCTCTTATTCCGGACATCCCACGAATACCAAACACTTGCATTTGGTTTTGAATAACCAAATATTGTAGGAATATTCAAATCAGTATATGGTCACTAAATGTTAATTGCACATTTGATTGTCCTTATGCAAGTCCAGGAAGCTAAATCACTATGATGACGCAAATTTTGGGAATTCATGGGATATCCGGAATATGAGGGATTACCTTATTGAGTTCTTTCTCATTTTTTATGAACATGCAGAGCACAACAACGGTATTTATTATATATTTACTATTTGAATTTGTTTCGGGAATTGATACAAATTTTACAGTTCCATTTTCACTTCAACACTTTTGTACGGATAGGGAGGCCTATGTGTAGAACAGAACGAGAAAACTATCACTAGGTGTACAAAAACTATTACACCATGCAATTCTTAAAACATCAAACTCCATCAAATTCAGTTCGGACACCTCTATTGTATTTTATTTATGAACCAAATTTAACAACTGAAAAACAGGTCAGGAAGGTAACCTGGGCATCAGGTACTGAACTCAGTGCACCGGGCAAACCTTGAGATGTTGCTTTAAGCAACTAAGAGTATGTATACGAGAGGTTGCGTCAATGTGCAAAATTTCTGGATCAAGGAACAAATTTGCAGTTTACATTAAAAAATCGAATTACAACATTCGCAATACAGCATATATGCTATGATATCATGCATATGCGTAAAGCACTTTTCATATTACATCTGCATAATTGTATATGTGATTTTACATATCCACTGAATAATTTTTTTGCATTGCATAAAATATTCTGCACATCTCTTGGCGTGCATAAATTCAAGTTATGCAATATCACAGCTCTACTTATAAAATTCTCTTGAAATCAATACAATGATTTATTGCCAAGGCTACTAACCGCAAGTTAAGTTTGGGTTTTATTCCAGGGTGAATTTATCTGAGACTGATCTCAAAACTTCGTTTTCAAATTCTCAAGCTAATACTAGAGGGAAAATAGATAACTTCTAATGTTTTAGTAGGTAATATTATATTATTATTTCTCGGTTTTCACGCCATTTTCGACACTCTGACGAAATCACAGCGTAATTTGATAGTGTTGTAACATTTACGTCTTATAATGGGATTTTTTTTTGGGGGGGGGGGGGGGGGGGGGCGAGGATCATCCCAACCCCGCTCTAGTGCCGTGGTGTGTCAGCTTTGGTCGGACGGAGGAGCGACGATGTTTCTAGTCGCGGGCATACGCGCTGGCGATGGTTTGAGCCTCATATATGAGGCAGAGGAGATTTTCTCTCTAGAGGTCACTCATTTTCAGTTGGAGAGCCAGATTTCATGAAGCAGACGAACTTCAAGTAAGAAAAGAGCCAGTCAGAAGTTCAGAGAGGTTTGGCTCAGCGCCGAGGCGAGCTCGGCGCACTTGTCCGTAGTCGGGACATTCGAGAAGGGTGTGGCGGATCGTTAACGGCACAATACAGTTTTCGCAGTACGGTTGCGGTCAGCCCTCCAGCAAGTGGCGGTGGGTGAGGCGTGTATGGCCTATTCGGAGACTAGCGAGAAACACTTCCCAGAGTCGATCCCTCTGCTGGGATAGGGGAGAAGACGGACATCTGGTTTTATCGCCTTTAACCTGTTGTTGGCAAGTGCCGACCACTCAGCCTGCCAGTGATCTCGTTTACTCTTTTTATAAGTATGCCATTGTACTAGACTTAAGAAACATTCTACCCCTGTATCACCTGTGGTAAATAAAATGTTCGAAATTGTAATACCACTTGTCTGTTCGAGGAAGGCGAACCGAATTTACGAGTATTTGCAGATGGAGAGCCTCTCGAGCTGAACGATCGGCAGCCTCGTTTCCCGGCACTCCGACGTGGCTGGGGACCCAGCAGAAAGGAAATTGTTTACTGCTCGAAATGAGGCGACACTCTATGAGTTGAACAACGTGGTGAGGCGAGTTGTATCTCAGGAGTGCTTGAATAGCACTCCGGGAGTCGGTAATTATAGTCGTTACTAGGAGAGGAAGAGTTTCAGCGTGGTTAAGAGCATCATATGGCAAATAATTCTGCCGTATACGAGGTAGCATGCGACTGAATACGACGTTGATACGTCGTGGAGCCTTGGATATAAGCATATGCTGCTCCTTCTGGAGCTTTAGTTCCATCCGTTTAAATACAGGAGAGAAATTGGTGGGTACGGACATGATCAAGGCAAGGTGCTCGAACATGGGATGGAGCGGTTGTGGACTTGGAATACTTATAAAGTTCACGACAGATGCTAATAGCAGGCAACCGCCACGGCGGAAGTGGAGAAATCTGTTCTAGAAGAACCTGGTCTCGATGGGGAGCATGGCGATCGCTAAGGACCGAAACACGTTGGAAGAAGTTTCTCAAGTCTTAGTGTGAAGCCTCTCTCCTGATACCGCGCCGGTCAGAGGGAGGCGCATTTGCTTCGGTGCTCAATTCGCGTAACGGGTTGGAGACGCTTGCCGCAACCCTTGCCGCTAATTGAGACTTTTTATAATAGGTAATATATATGGACAATACCTTACGATATTTTTTCGCATTTTCACTTTTTCACTGTGTTTCTAGAAGCGATAAAACTTTTTTATAACATAGTTCGTTGTGCATCATGAAAAACTAATCACTTGGCCAGAAATTTGAACAAAATTCTCATAAAATTTCTAAAAAGCTTCTTTGAAAAGGTTAATAATCGCAAGTTGAATTTCGGGTTTTTCTGGGGCGAAGTTTTCTGGAATTAATTTCAAAAATCGTTCTCCAATTCTCAAGTCATTTTACTAATGAGAAATTCTGACAATTTCTAAATTTTTTAGTTAGGCTAAACTTTTTACTTCTTCACTCAATGTTTGCAAAAGCGACGAGACACTTTGACAACTTCAATAGTCGGTTGTACATTTAACTAGATTAGTCGTTAGTTTTAGCCTCCCTACACGCAGCAACAAATGCGATCCAAACAGAGGAAGGAGGAAGGCACCATTTAGTATGGAGTTAAGGAAACACGGAATTTACGCAGAAAGGTCACAGAAACAGCAAGTTGGAAAAGAAGATTCTGAAACAAGATCAAAGTTGAAAAAGGAAGTCGTAGGTGCTGAAAAAAAGATAGCAGCGAACCAAAAAAACCTGGTCCGATACAAAACAAAAACATATCCTATTTTAACAAAAAGAAAGCCTACCTAACCTTTAGCTCGGGCCCTCACATAGTCCCCCTGGGAGGTCGGTTGTACATTATTATTATTATTATTGAAACAGATCCACAGCCAAGTTGTTAAGGCTGGTGTAGGGTTGTCTTCAGGTTGTTCCAGTCAGAAGTGGTGTAACGAGTGTTTTACGCTCCTCTTCCTTTCTTCCTTCCTTCGCAGCCTTCGGTCCCTTTAGGCGTAGCGTTCCGGGGTGCGTCCCGCACCCTGAGGATCACCGCCTTCTTCTCTTCTCCATATTCGAACACAGTTCGTCTGAGTGGGTTCGGCTTCAGCTCAGTGTCCGGTGTTATCCGAGCACCTTGCGAAGAATGTGGGCAGATCCCAGGAGAACTGACTTTTGCAGCAGTCCAGGGTGGATTTTATCACAGCCGATGCTACCCAGATGCCTTTCAAGATTGGTGGTTGAGGCCCCAAGTGTCCCAATCACGATGGGAACCACCTCGGCGCGGCAACCGTGGGTCGAGGCGAGCTCGACCCGGAGGTCTTGATACTTGAGGATTTTCTCAGCCTCCTTTTCGACGATTCTTGAGTCGTACGGAACTGCCACGTCGATGATCTTGATCTGTTTCTGGGTCTTGTTAATGACGACGATGTCCGGTCGTCTGGCTGTGATGGCCCTGTCAGTTTGGTGGAGGACGTCGTAGAGAAGTTTGATGTCGTCGTTTTCCATCACAGTCTTGGGCTCGTGCTGGTACCAGCGGTCAGCGCAGGGGAAGTTGTGAGTCTTGCACAGGTTCCAATGTAGAGTTTTTGCTACCTTGTCGTGCCTCCTCTTGTATTCCCTCTGCGCCAGCGCCGAGCACTCGCTGATCAGGTGGTTGACGGTTTCGTCTTTGGTTTTGCACATCCGGCATTTTGGGTCGTTGTTTGTGTGCGTGATTCTAGCTGCTCTGTTTTTGGTGTTGAGGGCTTGTTCTTGCGCGGCAAGGATCATGCCCTCAGTTTCTTTCTTGAGTTCCCCTCGATTCAGCCAGTTCCAAGTGAGTTCGGGTTTTGCTTCTCGAGTTTGTCGGGGGTATTGGCCGGCGAGTGCCATTCCCTCCCACTTTTGGAGTCGCTCTCCCCTTCTCCTCTCCTTGAAACTGTCTGAGGTCTCTTCCTCTTTCAGGGTCTTCGATGTCCACACCAGTTTCATCCAAGGATCCTGGTGCTCTCTCGTGTACTGGCCGAGTGTTCTGATCTCACTTTGGATGCACTCTTCCACTTCAAGCAGACCTCTTCCTCCTTCCTTTCTCTTAATGTATAGCCTGTCAGTGCATGATCGGGGGTGGAGTGCCCTGAAGATGGTCATCAGCTTTCTGGTCTTCGTATCTAGCTGCTTTTGTTCGAGCTTAGTCCATTTAACTATTCCGGCGGTGTACCTGATGACCGGTACGGCCCATGTGTTAATGGCTTTGATGATGTTGCCGCCGTTGAGATTAGATTTCAAAATTAACCTTACTCTGCTGATGTATTCTTTCCTGATCTTTTCCTTCATCTCGGTGTGCAGAACGTTGTCGTGTTCAAGCACTCCTAGGTATTTGTACCCTTCTTCTTCGATCTGTTCGATTGTTTCGTTCTCTAAATGGATACCTTCAGTTGCTGAGACTTTGCCTTTCTCGATGTTGATGAGGCCGCACTTGCTTATTCCGAATTCCATTCCGATGTCGTGGGAGAATTCGTGCACAACTTTCACAAGTCTTTCGATCTCACTAGCGGATCTTGCGAACAGCTTGAGATCGTCCATGTAGAGTAGGTGGTTGAGGCTGTTATTGCGGTCGTACTTGAATCCCAGGCCCGTGTTGTTGAGGACCTGAGTCATTGGGACCAGTGCCAGTACGAACAAGAGTGGAGATAGGGAGTCGCCTTGAAAGATTCCTCGACGGATGTTCACCTCTCCCAGCTCAGCGTTTGCACACGTGAGCTGGACCTTCCAGTTAGGCATGGTAGTTGCGATCAGCCGCCGGACGTTTCCTGCGACTCCGTATGTCTCCAGACATTCGAGGATCCATGAGTGCGGGACCATGTCGAAGGCCTTTTTGTAATCAATCCACGCCATGCTAAGGTTCTTGTGTTTAGCTTTGGCGTGGGTCATGATCAGCTTTTCGAGCAGAAGGTGGTCTTTCGTCCCTCTCGTTCCCCGTCTACATCCCTTCTGCTCGTTAGGGAAGTAGTCGCGGCTCACTAGGTGCTCATACATGCTCTCGTAGATCATGCCGGTGAGGATCTTCCACATGACCGGGAGGCATGTGATGGGTCTGTAATTGCTCACCGCTGATCCTTTTTCCTTATCCTTCTGTATCAGCACCGTCCTTCCAGTTGTCATCCAATCTGGCACAGTGCCTGATGTTAAGCATCTGTCCAGGTTTTCTACCAGCCTGGGATGGAGGGATGTGAAGGTCTTGATCCAGTAGCCTTGGACTTTGTCTGGACCGGGGGCCTTCCAGCTCTGCGTTTTTCTTATTTGCTTTTGTAATCGCGCCGCCGTTATCCGGAGGTCTTCGTCCGGATTGACGTCTTTGGCGATGCCTTGGAGCCATTCAGCCTCGGCGTTATGCTGGACCTCTTGGCTCCAAATGCCGCTCCAGAAGCGCCGCGTACCTTCGGCTTCCGGAACGTCCATTTCGACATTTCTGTGGCGCAGTTGTTTGTAGAATCGTGACTGGTTGGTCGCGAACATTTTGTTCTGTTGAAAGCCAGCGATTCTGTTCTCATATCTAAGGATTTTGCTTCGTTTTGCCGATAGTCTTTGTTTGAGGGTTTCTTCTACCAGTTGTAGTCCTGCCTCCCTGCAGTGGTAGGTACCCTCGAGTTCCGCCATTTTGTTTCTGCAGGTCAGTCTGCCACGTCTCCATTCCGAGATCCAGCTTAGATGTTTCCGGAGCTCATCTATGCTTTTTTGGATTCGGTGTTTCCACGGGGGGTCTTTCTTTCCTCTCGGCCGGTTGGTTGCCGGCGGAGGAGCAAGCTCTTTGGAGACTAGGAACGCTCCGGCCAGAATTAGGGTGTTAGTTTCTGTGATGTTTCTGGTCTTTATTCTGCCGATGAGATGATTAATCTTGGCAGTAGCTGCTAGGATCTTCCCCGATGGGACGTGTCTGAGGTTCGGTAGTTGTTCTTTTGGAGTTTCGTGAAGGAGCGTTAAGTAGGTATTGTGGAGCTCGTTGAGCAGAGTCTCTTCATCTCCCGGAAGGTCTCGGCGGTCCACCACAGGTTCTTCCCCTACGATGGGTTCCGCCTCGTCCGTTTCCGGTTCGGTGTCGCCGGCTTGGTGGTACCGGTTTGGCACTTCAGCTTGTTGCGGAGGTGCTGCTATTAAATCGACGTCTGAAGCATCGTCAGGTTCTGAGTCGCTGATCTGGTGGTACCTCAGCTGGTTTGGTACCTCAGCTCCAGCTCCCCACGTTTCTGCTTCATCGTCGGTGGTGTAATTGCTCGAGCAAGAGTCGTCTTCTGGTCTTTGGTCGGTGTCATTTTCGGTGGTCACGATTGGTGTCTCAGTTTCAGGTGGTATCGGAGGCGCTCTTGCTTCGGCCTGGTGATTATTTTCGTCAACCCCTTCTTCCGTGTTTAGTTCACTGGCTATGAGCTCTTTTTCCTCGTTGGTAAGGAGGTTTTTGAGGTTGATCTCTCTTATTTGGCTCGCCAGCATTTGCTCGGAGTGGTTGGGAAGACCTAGGTCTACCCAGATTTGCCTCATACGTTTGCGAAAGCCTCGGGTTTGGGGGTCGCTTCGTAGGTAGCACATCCAAAGGGTTTTCCAGGCTTCCTTCGTCCACTTTTTCCGGGGTTGACGTCTGTTAGTGGGAGGCGGCGAGGTAGGAGGGGTCACTGTCTCCAGCATGACCGGTCTGCCGCTCTCCCTGGGTTGCTTGGAATAGTCGCCGTCGAGTGAGCCGTGTCCCGCACGGCTTCACAAGCAACTGGAGCCTGCTCCTGTACTGCAGTTGGGTTCGTAGTGAGTTGACGACCGGGTTCGCCCGAACCATCCGGTCCACTAGTAGCGTGTGGTTCACTACTAGTTCCCGGGGAGCTTACCCTGCCGGACGCGGCACCCGCAGTTGGAGACTGTCGGGTCCCGTTCACGTCGTTTGGGGGGTTGTTTCTTTATGCGCGCTTCCATGCGGTTAGTGATTACCCTCAGCCAGCGGGGACAGTTTGGTCGGCGTCTGCTTATTCAGTATTCGCAGATAACCTATTTGCATAGGCCGTCCCCCCCATCCGCCAGCGGGAGGACGCCCCCCCTGAGCGGATGTCAGCCGCTCGAGGTTATTATTATTATTATTATTATTATTATTATATAGGACGTTTCACCACCGAAGACGCTACAAAGACGTTTCATCGGTGAATCTATATGCCCTAGTTCGTCATTTCTGTACATAAAGCAAATAACATTCCTATCATCGCCGTGTGGCGGCATAGTTGTAGTTTTAAGGTATGTTACGTTTTATTTTAGTACTGGCATGGTGTGTCGTGCAGCTCTGTTGTCTGTTACTGTTTGTCCGAGAGCTGAAGCACATGTCGCTCGGCCAGCAGGGCGCCGAGAGCTGCAGCACATGTCGCTCGGCCATCCAGCTATATATTATTAAGAGCGCCGATAGAATGTAAACAGAAGTATAAGGGTCCTCTGTATTCCGACGGTTTCCCAACCAAACAATCGGACGGAGAGAGGTTGCCGGAGTTAGGGCCAAAGAAACGTATACGCTCCTCCATGTATGAAGGGCATTCAATAAGCAAGTGTTTCACGGTCAGGGGCACTATACAGTCCTCGCAATAAGGCGGTGCGCTGTTGTCCATCAGGTATCCATGAGTCACCTGAGTGTGACCTATTCGTAGGCGGGGTCTGTTGTACATCAGAAAAAACTAATAATATCGGAAAGTTCTTATAAAATATATATAAAAAGCTTAAGGTCAATGAAAACCCGAGTAGTAATAAGATTTATGGATTGATTCACGTTACCGTAAGAAATGGATAAAACTGCAGACTTGGCAAAGGGCAGCAAAACTTAAGACTATTGTATGGAAATGACAACTCTGTACCAGGACCAAGAAGGGAGCTATACAATAACTGTTATAGGCCAAGTCCTAAATACTTATTTACAGGATAATGGAATGCAACTCGATTAATAGATTTAAGAAAAAGTTGACATATATTTGAACGCACTAGAGAATACCACACTGTCGAGCCCATTCACGCGATGACATATCAAACACACACGATCTAGACACCCAAACCGACACACCGCTCGTCTTCACAATGACACCTCGTAACTACTGCTTTCATTTCAAAAAAACGTTTTAATGAAAATAGGTCATCGCAGGTATATGTTAAAAATTATGTTTCTCAAACTCATCGCTCACAGAAGTGTTTACCCTGATATAATGAAGAGGAACGTTATAGTCAACGAGTGTCACAATAAATAATTTTTTTTTAAGCAGAGTTACAAAACATAAATCGTGATATAAAATGTTTTTTTTACCATTTCTTGAAGGTACTAAAGCTTTGGCATAATCTTATTCAAATCTACAAGTGCGTCAATAATATCGAAATGTGTTGAAAATATAAGTGCAGCCAATTTATCTCCAAGTTATTTTAAGTCCGCGCGTTTGTTCATTAGAGAATGCACTCGTTTTCGAAGAGTGGAATAGTCCGACCTAAGATGTCTCCAGAATACTACAGCGTCAAGCAGTTGTTACAATTTGGAATTTATCGTTGCCTGCGCCGGGTGTTTAGAGCTTCGAGCGTGTCACTCCGAGCAGAAATAACCGAATCGAAATTCATCATTCGAAAAAAGATATTTTACTTCAATGGTTACTAATGGAAACTGCAGGGTAGAATCCCACGTATAAACTGAAGATAAGATGTTAGAATGTTTTGAGATGTTCCTAGTATCGATACGCCGAACTCTGATTACGTTAATAACTTTAGTTACAGTAAAATGGATTTTGGTACCAAAACATGAAAAAGCTCAAATTATGTTTTTACTCTATTGCTATAACAACTAATTATTTTTTCCAAAAAGAAACTGAATAGCTGCTGAATAATACAAACTGTTTCAGGGTTCCTATGAGCATCCTTTTGGAGAAAATAGTTGAGCCGTTATAACGAACGAGTACTCTTACACATTTTGTAATCTTAACACTTTTTGAAAAAAAACAATTATTTCTTTCACAAATCCCAAATACGATGAAAGTTTGATCAATAATTGTGGTTTACGACAGGTACGACAGCCTTTATAACCAATACGCGACTCGAGTTTCTTAATAAACTGATATTCTGAGATGAAATAAGATTAGCGAGTATAAAATTTAGGGATAAATATAAAATTTTTCATTCTTTCATTTCTAAACACTTCCATACTCACATTCATTCGCTGAAGAATACAATTAAAATAATGAAATAAAATTGGTAGCGCGGTCTGCCTATTATAACGACGGCCTACTTCCACTTGACAAATGCAAACTGTTGCAAGTGATCTTTTTTGAAGTGAAAATGATTTCCATGGGCAGACATCCGAGAAAAATGAACTCGGCTCTCTAGAATGCTCAAAAACGTCGGCTTTAGGTAGGTATTAAGAGATGAAGACGAGGACCTCCAAAAAATGAGGCATTTATACGTTCTCTTAAACTACCTATGCTAAATATGTTATCAAAAACAAATAACAGTAAAAGTTTAAAAGCTTCAAATATATACACTCGGGTTGCTATATAAAAATTACTCCTAAGAACCATTCAAAATTCCATCATCGACTAAAGATGAGAATCGTACAAAGTGAACGACAATAAGAATAAAACAACATCCTATAAAAATTGTGAATAAAACATATGATTAAAAATGGAATAAGTAGCTACAGCAATACGTTAAGGATGAGAAGTGCGATACGAAGATGAAAAGTAATGTGTATCCGAGGCTTGCTTTAATACGGGCGAGACCCTGAACAGAGCGCGTTAGGGACCCAGAAATGAATAATTATACCAATATTATTATTATTATTAATGATACAGAAGGGCGATGGCACAAACATGCTTCAAATGAAGATCCCATACTTGGGATAAATCGTTTCTACCAGCGAAAGTAGGAGAGTCAATTTCAACACAAAACGAAGCCAACAAGTTTTGAAGGTGAACGTCAAACAGTGGACATCTAAAGAACGTATAAAAATTAAACAGGGAAATTAAAAGTCAGAACAAACAGCAGGAGACATCTCATTTGTGAGTTGGGTGTGCATCAGAAAAGTACAGCACGAAACGGCAATGTTTTCTGTTTCCAGCCGCCATTTTAAGTCTAATGTACAGGAAATTTGACTTACGTAATAGACGTAAGTCATAACAAACAAGTCATCTAAAACATGAAATAAAATTTATGAGTTTGAAATTTGCAATGAAGCTCCAGCGAAATGATTAGGCAATGAATTACTAGAATTCACACCAAGAAGCAAAACTTGTACAGGAAGTATGGACTGTAGTCTAACAACACAATGGTACTAGAAACCAGAAGGAAAGTTTGGTGCGAAGCTCAAAAAAGAATACCGACAGGAATGAGATCAGAGAGAGGCATAAATTTTATCAACTATCCTAATATACGAGTTTGTATAGTAGCAGTGAAACTTTTAAATTTTGATTCAGTGTTCTATGCACGGCACTCGAAACTAAGTCAAAAGGAGAAATTTAGAAATAAACACAAACTTTGGGATCGTCCTAAAATTACTGCAAGAAATGAAATATCGCTCTTAGGCATCCACAAAACCACAAGCAAACAACTGAATTCTGAGATTATTTCACAGCACGAGTATTCCGAGCGACAAACTGTTGAAACCCAACAAAATTATTTTTCATAAAATTATTTATACATCTACAATCAATTTGTAAATTCAAAGTTCAGTACCATTTTTGCATACTCAACCAATTTTCAGTCCGAAACTTGCCATTTGCACGCACCCATTCTTTCTTCATGGTTCTTAAACCAAATTTTTAGAGCTGAACCCACTGCCTTTTGAAAAGTTCACTAGTGTTGGGAGCCAACGTTCACTTTGACAACGACGGAAGATACTTTTCTGGATGCCGGTCGTCCAAATCCGGATTCCTTTCACTTGAACACAAACTGGAAGAATCACTTATTACAGCACCGATATCAAAATAACAATCATGATTACGTTAAATTACCGTAGAATTATTGAGAGAGAGATTCGCAAATAAAACGCAGAACCGAATGCTGGTACAAATGTAGATAAGTTAGGTGCATTAGAAAATGTGGATTGGGATTAAAAATCAGCGAGTTTGTGAGCACCCCTGGGTTAGAAAAACATGGTGCAGATCTATAATTGAAGATGTCCCGCAAAATATATCTTCTGAGAGTCAGCACCAGCCGACAATGAGAAGATGCAGCTCAATATGATAAAGAAGTTGATGGGGAGAAAAAAAGAGGAGAAGCGTTTCAGCAACAGCGGTAGCGTTTCTCAAAATGAGGAATTTGAAGATAAAATAATATAATTATAATGCATTTAGCACCCTGTAGTAGACCGTCATTGAACATCTGATGAAAATGCATTAGAAAGACAAGGAACTGTAGGGTTCATGATGCTCAAGGTCGATGGTTGAACTACTTCAAAATGGTAAACGTAACTTCATGATTGTCAAACATGACTACTGGATTTTTGCCTTGCTAACAAAATCAGAATATGACGTACAAGTCAAACAAATGACAGCACAAAGGAACAAAGTGCAGCAATTACAAGAGCGAATAGAGTGCGATAAAACGACTCGCAACGTTCTGGTCAATCCCCAGGCATTTTATTTTCAGCAGTGTGAAAGTGAAATATTTTTTACCCCATCTTCACATGAAGAAGAGAAGACAAGAAATTTTAACCAGTTATTATTTGTGGACAATTCTATGAATTTCAAGAGCTCAAAGTTTGGCTATAGAACAACAGTATACATGGGGGCGAAATCTCCACGCATGTCATTTTTGAGTAGTCGCCCTGACACGTCAAGAAAATGAAGATTAGGACCTAGTTAACCAAACACATAAAATCCAATTTTTGCAGCAGAGAAGGAAATTTCATTTCCATTTTTTCAGGATAGGTCTACAATGAATTTGAGAGAACATTCAATAGAAACAAACAACCACACAACATTTACCGCAACGAAAAGAAAAGAAACACTTTGAGCATTTTTAGTAACGAGTAACAAAGCCGAGTAAAATGAAGGGTGATCCGGACAAAGTTCCTACCTGCACTATATTCCTACGGCAGTGTATTTGCTAGCGTTGCAGCCGTACTTCGCTCCAATTACACGATGCTTGCCATGCTCACCACTACGCTACCCAGTCTAACTTTTTCTTCGCCACCTGCATACATGTTTTTCGCCGCCCGAGTAATAAAATCGCTTGAGCGGCGAAAAACATGCATGCTCCGGCGGAAAAGTTAGACTGGGTTGCCAAGTTCACCTCTCACAAACCAACTTTCAAGGCTGACCCGCTTTCTAACGCAACTAAGTGAGTCCCGATCAGAGCCTCTGCCATGCAGTGAGGTTACAGCTAAAATACTTGCAAGATAAATATGCGTATAAATAGTTTGAGATATTTGTGTTGATGTCGAGAGTGTTATAGCGCGAGAGTTTTTAGGTTTCTACTCGACAATTCATCACCAAACGGGAAACTATTAGCTAACGGAGAAATGATTCATTATGTTATGTCGGAAAGGTTATAGTGCGAAAATTTTCCAATTTTTGCGTGTCAATTTTTTGCCAAATGAGAAACTACCAACTAAAAGAGAAATGATCCACCCAACAGTGCACCGGAGAAGATCAGTGAGGTGTAATACAGACAGTTAATAGCAGTTACTTTGTCGAAGTACATCAGCACTCGATACATTGCTGGTTCACGTAACTGAAGAAACAACTAACGATTCTAAATGATGGCTTCAACGAGAACCATGCCGTGACTATATGTTCTCAACGACGGAAACGAGCACCACGGACACACTGTACAGTAAATCTTCACTCTTGTTAAGGGGAATAGAAAAATCTATCGCGCCATAATCTCCCGACATCAAAGCACAGTAGGGCTAATTGCATAATAGGAAGTGATGGGTAGCGAACGTTCGAAGCTTCGACGCCGGGCAGCAGTACGGTCTCCAGTCTTCTTCGTCTGCAAAGTTTCGTTCGCAGTATAGATGGACTACCAAGGAAATAAACGACTCCAAAATGATAACATATCGTATAGTGGCTGGGTTAGCTTACTTACAAATGCACGACTTTAATGAATGCATTCACGATGCAGCACATAAACGTAATGCAAAATGAATAGTATGAGTAAACGAAGTTTTTTTCATTATTTCTGAAAAAAAGTACACAGCGCTGCATTATTTTATTAGAATTAACTTCACTGTGCAAAAACGAACTCATGCTACGAAAAAACTGTTTCTAGTCCGCTTGAGATAGAACAGATTTCACAACACTGGATACAAAAATTTGGAGCCACAAGACAAGATCGATTGTTGTGAGTTTGATATTTGGCAAAACGAGGCTAAGGTTTTCATGCCATAGAACCAAGGGAAATCAAAGCCGTAAACAACACCTAAGCTAACGCTGCTATCAACAAAACGCATGCAGCTGCAAACGAAACGCAACCTTGGCGAAGGCAGCGAACTGCGAGTGAAGATTCATCTTTCCCTGCACCGGAACTCAAGCAAAGCGAACACATGGGAAGCGCCAGACGCACACTACGACGCAAAGTAGAGCCTGCGGTTGACCCCCGCGTCCGAGCCGCCACCAGGACACGCGGCTCAACAACAAAAAGCGGACACCAGATACACGACAGAGTCACTAATTCATTAGTACACATGCAGTATGAATTAACGTATACTACCAGAAATAGACTAAGTATACCCTGTAGCGTTCGATCAACGCTTAATTAGAAAACAGATGAAAAGTTCGAGTTTTCGTTCGAAGTTCTAAAGTATTTATACCTTCATTAAATTATGTTATAATTATTACATAAAATAGGTTGTAATAATTATTCCTTTGGAGAGGGTGGGAAGCAAATTTTTCGACTTCTAAACACGTAGGAATGAAAAACAATACATTTTAATTTTAATCTTGAGGAGCTTACCTTATAAAAAACATTTCTTTGACAATGACGGGGAGAAAATATTATTTCTTAGGCGTAACGGAACAGCACATATTTTCCATCAATAAAAAACGATGAGACAACATTGAAAGGTGATACAGCAATAGATCAGGTTGATCATCGCACATAACGAAGAATATTCGCAATGCATGAGCGAACTTGCTTAAGAAAATAAAATGGTCGTTCTGCAACAGAAAATACAACTACCAGACATCAACTGAACAGAGCAACTGTTCCCGTATGACGGGTCACTAAATGCTTAACTGCAATAACGTGTTAAAATTAACACAGCAAAACGTGCATAAGGAAGGATCGCATGAATTCACGAAGTGTGATTTATCCGATCTTGCATAGGCTAAAAATAAATCAATTCATTGATAGGTACGTACATAACAATTCTCGGAGCACAAATATCCGTAAATGATCAATTTTCTCACTGTAACCCATGACCAGCTTGGTAGAGGACGTGGATTTTCACAACAAATTGAGCGTGTTACATTACCAAAGTTGCAAGCATTAGTCATCAGAAAAAAACAATCATAATTATTATTAATATTATATAAGAAATTTTTAGTCTCCCTCAACCACGACAAAGATGTTCTAAGAGAGGAAAGAGGAAGGCACCATTTAGTATGGAGTTGAGGGAACGCGGAATCTATGCACAAGGTGCACAGAAACAGTAAGCTAAGAAAGAAGTTTATGAAACAAGAAAAAGTTAAAGAAGAAAGTAGTAGGTGCTGAAAAACAGGACAGCAGTGAACCGAAAAAAGATGGTCCGTAACAGAACTAAAAACCTATTCTATTTTAACAAAAGAAAGCCTACCTAACCTTTAGCTCGGGCCCTCACAGAGTCCCTCTGGGAGCGCTAATTCCCATAGATACAACAGTTGTATCCCCCTGAGGGGAAAACAATCATAAATATCCAGTAATATGAAAAACCATTGATAAATTCCCTGTACCATTAAAATTCAACAAATTCCCAGTATCATTACAGTACTCCAGCAATCAAGAGTAAGAAAAGTTTGTCAAGAATAATCTTGTAAAATAAAGGAAAAGCTTCTAAAGCAACGCAACCTCAACTTGCTTATGCGCGAGCTGTGCCATGAGTGCGACTGCCTTCTTGTCGACTGCACCCAATACTTTCAGACAAACCTAAAACTTGCACACTGAACGCTTTCCTTAAGATCTGCCCAAACACAGAGGAACTTATCTTAACCATAATCGTCGCTTTCTTTTTCTCATGAAATGAGCTTGAGCGACAATTGCATAAACAAACTAATGATCCAACATACAAAAAAGGAAGACGAATTTGTTAACATCAATGTGAATTTACATGAAATTAAAATATCGACCCTCGTACACGTAAATGAATTATTGTGATAATGCTTGACTGCAGGTAAAACTTCAAAATTTAACCGCTTTATCTATCCATGAACTTTAAAACAATTGAAACTTGAATTTTTAATCCTTAAAAAAGAGTAGTTTTAGTCTGAAATTACGCGCTCACGTGCAGAGTGATAGCTCATAGGCCGTTTAGCTATAATTGGAGTCAAGTTCACACTAGGAACAATAGCCCATTTCACAACGGGGCGGAGGAAGTAACATAAGGTTTTGCAAGACCAGAACTGGACTTTATCATAGCATAAAATATCCTAGGAAAATAACACAGGTGGTTGGTAATAAAACTTTACAATATTCATGACAAAATCCAAGGAGAATAAGTATTTTCCCTACCCATACGCATGTTGAACTGCATTGGCGCCTAAAATTGGAAAAAATATTCGGTTTTCGAACAAAGCAAGGAAACATGTTCGTAAAGTGATGGTTTCTATCAAGCTGATTTAATGAAGGAATGAAAAATGAAGAACGATTGGGAAAAGAAAGACAAGATATGAATCGCAGAGAAGAATGATACATCAAGAACCACCGATTAATTAAAACCTTAACGGTCAATAATAGAACAACTTCTATAACAAATTTGAGCTATATGTACGCGAATAAAAAGGATGCTAGCATTTGAAAACATTGAAAATGAGCGTCCAGAGAAACACCAAAAATAGCTTGGAAGCACCCACTTAAGACTGTGTTTTAACTGGATGCTAATGCTAAATCTTAAGTTGGAAGAAATCCATGTGTTATACCGTAGACAGCAGACCGCTGTCCAGGCTTCAGTTCTAAGACTACGATTGATACAAAGCGCTTATCGACATGACGCTCACTAGACCATTTCTACAGACACACTCCTAGTGTTTTTCGTAAAAAATTCAGCCTTATTATTCAAAATTTATCAGAAATTTAATCATTCATTAGAAATTCAGCGTAATTTATGGGAATCAACTGATAATTTTTATCTATCACTGAAAATTCAGCCTGATTTAACGAAAATTATTTGATCAGGAATTTCCTCTTACGCAGGATAAAAAGTTGTAAACGTACGAATTTCAGGAACATTGAATAAGCATACAAGAAGCATTACTGCTTTCACAAAAGTTCTATTTCAACTGAATCTATCCATGAAACAAACAAACCTGAGCTTAAACGGAATCAACCAAGTAATAATGGTAACTATTCGTTTACTTTTATACCATTTCATCTAGGACTCCAAGCCTGCTCATCAGGAAGTATATTGGCTAACATCACATGACGTGCTACTAATCACAAGCTACCTGTCTGTAAAAATGATGCAGTGAGCTTCGGAAGAAGATTACAGAAGAAGAATTAAAGCTAATGCTTCGAACTAATTGCTAAACTAGCATCCTATCTGAGGTATCACAGGGCCTCGCTAGGGCGGTGCGTCGCGCAGGAAGACTCGAGCCCGCAGGGTGCTGGGTGTCGGGCTACGGCTCTACCTTATTCACTCAAACATCTTTACATTCAGAGATGAACGCATCCTCAGTCAAATATTTTTATTTTCAGGGAAGATGGAATATATGTTCATTCAAATATTTTTATATTCAGGAACACACCCTCATTAAGCTAGGAACTCTTCCTGCATTGCTTGAAACCCTTTGATGAGTAACGTACATAACTCAGAGGCGTTTGAGCATATTATTTGCAAGACACCCACACTCAAGAGCCTTGCAGAGCATTACGTATAATACTCATGGACGCGTTAACACAGACATCATTTACACTTTTGACAGAGTCAACCAAAGAGGCAGCTCTCGACGCCGATGCATAGAGTATCGCATCAAAAGACTCACGCCGTACGGACACGGCAGAGCGATCGACAAGATAAAATCAAGTCCGCGGCCTGCACCTAGCACCTTGCGGCTTCTCATCTCCACACCACCTAGGGCACAGCATGTCCTGATCTGAATAAAACCTTTTGCAACTGCCTTAAATCTCATTTAAAATTGCAGAATCGAAAAATCATTACCCTAGAAAGAAAGGACTAGAATGGCTAGAAAACCCTAATAGTAAACTCGATCACCGACGGTGGCAGCAAACCACTGGCCAAATGACGGAGTAAGTCATCAAAGTGACACTTGACCAACAAACTAACATATCACGAAACGATTCGATGTTTTTCAATGCATCTCTATAGATTAAATCCGATGCTAGGTTCTGACAGTTTCAACTCTTGACAGCTAAGCAACTAGTTAACAAATTCACTTCCTTGCTAAGTACTCTACGAGAGCATGGAGAATGCGAAATAGTTTCAAGCCCCAATTCGAAACTGGAATCAAATTTCACATTCTTCAGTAGAGTTATTTTGGGCAATCTTGTGATGTCCGCACACATCCACTAGAAACTGTCTTCATTATCTACTTAGAGCCTTACGATCATTACTCCTGACACTAAAGGACAATTATTGAATCACAGGCTCAACTGTAGCGAAAATAACTCACTGATTCCTTAGATCCTCCTATTAGGAAAGATGACTAGGTCTACACAGATATCAAAGAAAATTAGCTACGAATACTACTCAAAGTTATAAAGGAGCAATGAATGGCATAAAATATTATTGCATGAGAGGTGTTGCCAGAATGAGCAGCAGCCAAATGAGAGATCAATATCTAGTTCTAAGATAAAGGAGGTTTGTCCCACCCGCCAACGATCGGGGTGAGTGAGGCGAGCACCAGCGTACTGTATTCGACCTACTGGCAGTTCCTTATTCCAAATACGATAGAGGAAGCAATATAATGCCGTTTACTGGCTCCTTTTGATTGTGCCTACCATTTTCAAACGCACAAACAACGCAGGTCGACGACCACTGTTCAGGAATGATTCACATCACTAGCGCTCCACACGAGAATAGCAATGAATAGCTGCATTCAAGTTTCTTTTACTTGCAACATAGACTGATTCTCACGATATAACAAGTAAACACAAACAATAAGGCTCCAATGGTCGAGTGTTTCAGTTACGAGTGATTAATGCTGACGGTGACATGAACACAGTCACTATGTAGGTGGGAGCTCCATCTCCGAACTTACACTTCACTCGAGGAGTCCCTGGGGATTGAACAAGCGATTTCGGGCTTCAAGATGGATCTTGTACATACAAGGACACATTGGGATAAAATATATTATTACGGAGCAAAGAACGCGGCGAACTGTCCCAGACTGTAGTTCATGACAGCAAGAACAACGATAACGCCCACGGATAAGGAGCACGACTTGAAAAATACGTTTGGTTGAAGGATGAGAAATAACAGTCCAGGATTCACCAACGGAAATAGCTTTCACGAGGAACTTGAGAAGCGAGACGAGCCGGGAAATTTTCAATTAGTTCATCTCAAGGATATTGAAAATAGCAGCTATCACGAAGGGAGAACTGAAAGAGAAGCAACTGAGGGAGTTAGAGTGTGTGATCCCTCGCCCCGCGCCCAGCCTCCCATGCCTCCCTAGAGCCAAAGGAGGCAATGCTGGCCGCTGCTGGGGGAGGGGGCGGCCTGCTAGAGCTCTGTCACGGGCACGGGCTTGTGGGCCGCCATGATGTACTCCGGGTAGTCGTGAGGATACGCCCGCAAGTCGCGGGAACACGTACTGCCTGCGCACCGACCGTTCCACTCACTGCGGCCGTTCCACTCCGGCCTCTTGAACATCTCTCTGAACAAGGGACGGCGGTGGCGGAACAGCAACACTAAGATTACCGCGATGAAGATGGCAAGTAACACCACCACAACTATCCCTATCACAAGGCCTTGAGTGGCCGGTCCGATGCCACACGACACGTCGGCTACCTCGGTGGTAGCCAGCGCTCTGCCACTCAGTCGTGGCGGAGTCGAGCACAACACGGCAGGCTTGCTGCTGTTGATGTCCAGTTGCTCTCGTAGCCACGCTACGGAGCAGTTGCATTCGAGAGGGTTATCGTGCAGCAGCCATATGGGAATGTCGTTCCACACCGCAACTTCACGCTGTAAAGTTCGCAGGTTATTCGCATGCAAGTCCAGGTACGTCATCTGAGTGAGGAAGCGAAACGTTCCAGCAGGGATAATCCACAGCTTTGGATTTCGAGCGATGATTACCCTGCGGAGATCCAAGTTTGACTTGAAAATATCGCTCGAAATTCGCTGAAGCTCTGGACACCCCATGACTTCAATTATCTGCAAGCGACGATTATTATCAAGTATTTGAGGTCCTAATTCGACGAACTCATTTCTATTCAGGTACAGATTTTCTAGTCTTTCTAGGACACCGAGGGCCTCAGTGGGCACAGTTTTGAGACCGCAATCATCAAGCCTAAGCAGTCGGAGGTCTTTGAGAGCAGAAAACGAGTGTGCGTGGAGACCATCTTGCAGAGGAGCGCCGGAGAGGTCAAGAGACGTGAGGAAGGAGAGTGGAGCGAGGTCTTCTGCCCTCAGCGCTGAGAAACTATTGGTGCCGAGGCTTAGCTCTGCGAGGTTGGGTACATGCGACAGTGCTGCAGCTGGCACACCCTGTAACATGTTGTTGCTCAGCTGCAGCACCCGCAGCACGCTGAGCGGCTGTAGCGCCAGGTCGCCGATGCTGTGCAGTCTGTTGTGGGACAAGTCGAGCATCTCCAGGCGCCGCAGGTGCTCGAATGTTCTGTCCGGGATCTCGTCCAGCAAATTGCCTTGTAACGACAGTACCTGGAATTCGGGCGATTTAATTAGTGCGATTTTCACGATAACAACGTTAGTAAGTAGTAAATCAAGCGAAGTTATGCAATAGAAGCTACTCGAAAGAAGTGAAATCCTTGACATTGACTTTGAATTGTAGTAGAAAAATTTCTAAACAATGTAGTCCGATATATTAATCAAGAAGATTTGAAGAATGAACCTCATTTTGCAACAGAGAAGCCCATCATCTCAATCTAACTCGATTATTCATAAAATGCTCTGTTGTTAACTACTTAGGATGATATTATAAAAAAATCGTAACCCCTTAACTGACAACAAAAAGACATTTTAGCATTAAATTTACGGAGTAACAAATATGAGCGAAGTGAAAAATTTCAATAGCTGCCGGTACAAAAAAACTAAAAAATTAGCTATTAGTTGTAACATGTCTCAAGGGTTTTGAAATCTTTACACTTGACTGCACAGAGGAAAAAGACATCAGAAGAACTCTGAAAAAATTCTACACGTTAAAAAAGTACGTCAGGAAAAAATATATGTCCCAATCAGTAGAAGAGGCTGAATAGCACCGAAATTAACTAAATGAAGAGATGCACCCCAGACTTACTTCTTACACACTGACGCGTCTGTAAGCCCTGCGTATTGCAGTGGCCACATAGGTAAAATAAAATAAAATAATTTGCTCTAACAAACTCACGATATAAAATTATTTAAACTATTGATTTCTTGAATACTCAATGAAAGTTTCTGATATATATTCGTTAAATACTCTTTAAAAATCCAAAATTATTCCACAGATGGATTCTTTTTTTCTCCTACATTAGAGATTTGTTTCCGAACTACGATCCCAAGCGTTAATCCAACACGGATGAGCAAAAAACTGGATTTTTTTTTATTATAAGCACAACACGTCCAGAGACCAAAAACAAACTCTGTTTGGACGGCCAGTCTTACTCCAAGTCTTACTTTACGACGCAGTAAGACTTGGCGGCCAGTCGCACTCACTTAAACGATAGAGAACAATTTTGTTCGCTGCAGTCAAAGCATCTTAAGAAGGGCAATTACATTGATAATTCCTCAAGACTGCTTCTAATGTCGGCTGCGTTAACGTCACGGCAAACCAATTTCCTAATATTGTTTCCACTGCGGGATTGTTAACGTCGCGATCAAACAAAAATGCTATGATGAACCTAGAATGCCACGTCAAACCAGTCATGTCACGTAAAACCAGTCATATCACATCAAACCAATCATGCCACGTCAAACCAATCATGCCACGTCAAACCAATCATGCCACGTCAAACCAATCATGCCACGTCAAACCAGTCATGTCACGTAAAACCAGTCATGTCACGTAAAACCAGTAAAGCCACGTCAAACCAGTAAAGCCACGTAAAACCAGCAATGCCACATCAAACCATGTGGCTCCCTCTGTACTTTCGTGAGCCAAGACGCGTAAAAGCGCTCGTCGTGTCTGAGCAATCGCATTTTGACTGAGCATTTCCCGCCGGTAGAACCTGACCAGCGAACTCCGATTACCAGTAAACTGATAGAAGCCTTCCAGCGTTTCTTTCCCCTACCTGACGACAACGGTAACCCCAGCCTCGGGGCTTACAACCAGTAAAGCTACGTAAAACCAGCAATGCCACATCAAACCAGCAATGCCACATCAAACCAGCAATGCCACGTCAAAACATTAACACCACGTCATAACACCAATGCAAAGACAACCTAATCACGCCACGACACACACCACTCCCCGCGACCCATCCCATCGCGCTCAGATTTGGCCCTGCGACCGACCGTGAGGTTGTGCAGCCCCAGGAAGGTGTCAGGGTCGAGGCTGGTCAGCTTGTTGTGGGCGAGGTGGAGCTCCTCCAAATTCGGCTGACACTCGAAGCTCTTCGCTTCGATGTAATTTATTTCGTTGTCACTGAAAGGCAAAAAATCCATTACTTCGTTCCAACATTGTCGAATACGTTTACTCGAACCAAAATGCAGTTAACCTCATTCGAATATAAAAATAAGAATATTAGTTAGGTTATGCCTCACTTTCCGCCATGAAGGCGATCCCAATGACAGGAAGGAGGAATGCATCATTTAATATGAAGTTAAGGGAACGCGGAATCTCTGCAGAAATAGCATAGACACAGTAAGTTGAGAAAGTAGGTTATGAAACAAGATCAAAGTTGAAGAAGAAAGTAGTAGGCGCTGAAAAACAGGACAACAGTGAACCGAAAAAGATGGTCCTTAGATACAAAAATATTTTATTTCATCAAAAAGAAGGCCTACCAAATTCACAGCTCGGGTCCTCACATTTTCTCCCTGGGAGCGCTAATTCTCATAGATATTACAGTTGTATCCCTCTAAGGGGAGAAAATAAAGCAAAAAGTAACGAAGCTTTAAAACTTTGACTGCAATTTGTTAAACCGAAGTTCAACACGCAACTCAAATTCAAAGTCAATTGTAGCAAGTAATTTTGAAAATAGTAAACATCAACTAGATCATACCTTCGTTTAGCTTTAATTATTTATGAAAATTCAGTTTGTGACTACAGGTTGATCAGCAGTATAATGAAAATCCCTTCTCTGGCCACCAGTGGCGCACGATGCGGTCAAAGTATGAAACATACGAGCTTACCTCAAATTGACGCGTCTGAGGTCCGTGTAGAACCTGTCGCGGGTTAGCTTCTAATCTGTGCAATTAGTCAATAATTTCGAAACGAAGAGATCTAGTGTCGATCACACCCAAAGCTTGAACCATCTGAGACGAAGGTAATAGAATTCACGGGAAGAAAATGAAGCAAAAAGTAGCGATGCACTGAACATCCGAGCTTACCTCAAATTGACGTGTCTGAGGTCCGTGTAGAACCTGAGGGAGACGAGGTAGAGGGCGTGGATCTTGGTGGAATGGAGTGAGAGTTGCAGCAGCGCCGGACTCAGGCACATAGGCACCAAGTCTATTGCGGCATCCACGCATTTCACCACGCGCTTCTGCAATGCAAGAGCCTCGTATAAGACAAAAGAAAGGATGTTTTATTCCAATCAAGCCTGATACATATTTTGTACAATGGTATTTTAAATGCCTTATAACTAGCACCAGAACGCAGTGACGGTTACCCTCGGTCAAGCCGGTACCTATTTCCGACACCTAGGTAGAGTGGGGAGTAGTGGCCGAGTTCTCCTTTTCCCCAACGAAAAGAATCACTGGGCGACACTGCCGGGATTCAAACTGCCCACACCTTCTCGTGAAGAGCGCTCTTAACCACTTGGCCACGGTGACCATTAAACGCCAGTTAACCAGACCGCTGCACAGATTTGTCGGTATTTCCGAATCTGCCGTCATACCGGTGGTTAATTTTCGGCACTTTGTCTATTCCGTGAAAAAATGCGCCGCTAACTAAAAATAATAAAAAATACTGATTACACCTAACACTCAGCCATTGCAAATGTCTCCCCCAATGTGTTTGAATTGACTGTGTGGTTTAACGTTTAACATTAGGTTGAGGGCCTCAGACACGGTGGGGTTAAAGCGATGATATTAACACGTGGTTCAGGACGTCACAACCTTGGTGGCGTTTTTAGACCGCCGGTAGGGTTTTCTTAGGCCATAAGAAAGAAATAGAGATCCTGTACACTGGATTAGTCATTAGTTTTAGCCTCCATACCCAGCAAAAAATGCGATCCAAAGGCCTACTTCCTTTGGTTGTAGTTTCCCGCACTAGGGCCGTACCCTAAATTTAAAGCCGTGACTTAAACGTAAATTCTAATGTCTGTAAAAAACATACCAGATTAAGTGCATTGCCATATCTGTTAACTCAGAATCTTTTCTCGACAGCTCTCTATCTTACCACCGTCAAATTATTTACGTCTTGTCCTATTTTATCTCAACAGATCACGGTTATTGGCAAAATTGATGTGGGAGGCCGTCGGATGCACCAACTTCCGACTTCTTTATACTTACCAAGAAGTCACCGACGAGCCTGGAGTTGAAGACTACCTTTGCTGTTATTTATTATCATTATTAATTCGCATTTGCATCACTAAATTAACAACCAGCATTGTGTCGTCCTTTTCCCCACTCTGTTCTTTCAATAAAAATAAATACAAATGACCGAAATCGAACTTTCTTACCTCTTCACCAGTTTCGCACTTGAATCTGTCAATGCAGATGGACGCTTCGCCGAGGTCAGGGAAAAGCATGAGCAGCAACGGAGACAAGAAGAGTAGCAAGACTTGTGTTGACGACGCACATCGCGGCACCCAAACTCTGGTTGATGCTCTCATGGAATCTCCCTTCCGGGTCCCGTTAATTTTGAACGAAGACTCCCTTCGTCTGCGGTCATCATCCGACTTTCTGTGGTTTTCAAAAGCTTGCTCCTCGGTAGGTATGGAACTGAAATCTGTATTTAGGGGTGAAAACCTCTGTCTGTGTTGACTAGAAGAGCCATTTTGGCTTGACGGTGCGGAATTGGAAGATGCTAGACGGGATGTTTCACTGAAAATCATTTTCGTGTGAACAAAATCTGTGTAAGGGGTTGACTGTATTAAGAAGGCGTGTTCGTATGGATGAGTTTCGAGGCCATTTGAAACGCTACTCCATTCAGATTTGCAGATCTTTTCTTTGGTTTTGCTTGAGAAGCTTTGTTCCTCTCTTCGATTGGCGCTCCTGACAACAGGAGACCGAGAACTAAATCTACAGCGATTTGAACAATTACTTTGGAACGAAGTATTGTAAAGCGGCAATGCCTCACACATGGCTAAAGGCACACTTATTACACTAGATTTTATTTAAAACGGGGTTGTTGAACACGTGCTCTTTTCGCTCGCCAAATAATTTTTGTTCCAAAAATTATTTGGAACAGAGGAGGTGCGGAGTTGCCGGACCCCGGAGGCCAAGAGTCCGAAGGTCCCGATGATGTGCGTGCCGCTCAAGCCCACTCAACACGTACCTGAAAAATACAGATTAGATTATTATTAGTTAATTCAAGCCTCCCTATGCGCTACAAATGCGATCCTAAGAGAGGAAGGAAGAAAGCACCATTTAGTATGGAGTTAAGGGAACGCGGAATCTATGCAGAAAGGGCATGGAAACAGTAAGATGAGAAAGAAGTTCATGAAACAAGATCAAAATTGAAGAAGAAAGTAGTAGGTGCTGAAAAAACAAGACAGAAGTGAACCGAAAAAGATGGTCGGTAACAAAACAAAAACCTATGTTATTTTAACAAAAGGAAAGCCTACCTAACCTTTAGCTCGGGCCCTCACATTGTCCCTCTGGGAGCGCTAATTCCCATAAATACAATAGCTGTATCCCCCTGAGGGGCCTGAAAATTACAACAAATTACTAATCGAATATCTATAAGTTAGAAAAAATAACCTCGCTAATAATAAAGCAGAAAGGAAAAATGATAATTTTGAAAGGTTAGATTTGATGTTAGTTTAAGCCTCTTTATCCGCAAGAAAGAAGAGGAAGGAGGAAAGTGCCATTTAGTATAGAGTTAAGGGAATGCGGAGTCCATACGCAAGATGCGTTCCCACACAATATCCCCTGCGCATAGAAACAGTAAGTTTGAAATTAAAAATGCGAAACAACTAAAAATAAAAAAGTGGGCGCTCAAAGCAGGACAGCAGTAAACTAAAAAAAAATTTCTTTAGTAAACCAAAAAACTTTTTCTAAATAAACAAAAAAGAAAAGGCCTGACTAACTCTCAGCTCAGGACTTAATTTTTTCCCCCTGGGAGTGCTACTTCCCACAGGTCCAACAGTTGTATCCCCTGAGGGTATAAGGTCCTCGATACCAGCGAGTCCGCAGAGCTAAAGGAAACCCACGCAACTCACTGGGCTCTTCACACGCCGCTCAATTGCGAGGCCTGCAGGAATGTCGCCGCGTAATTTGAACGAATTTTCAATGGGCAAGTGACTGCAGCCGAGGGAAGTATCTCGTAAATTCTAACGTGAGCGCTCACCGAGATAGAGCGGACGCCTCAATGGGGGTGCAGTGCCTCATAAAATCGGCCCCGATGCAGCTAATGATATCGAAAACTTTCAATCGGATCGCCCGATCGCCTGGCTTCATTGTCAGTTAGGTAGGGGGAACAGGAGACGTGAAGAAAACTAGCATGCCTGCCCAAAAATTCCCCCAAAACATTGAGGTCACTCCACTAAGAAGTGAATATGCTGCACCAGGAATAGTGGAATTTGAATCAGTGGTATCATAAGTAATAGCTTGCGTAAGTGAGGTCACCAAGTTAGAAATTTATAATACAACTCCCTCTTGTTATGGTACAATTAGGTAACGAACCGAACTGTGAAATAACGAAGAGATAGATCAGAAGTGATAACAGTTCCAGGTAGTAATATTTAAACCAATAAAAGAAAGATTGATTCCACATGTCAAAGAGAAACATTCATAGAATAACATTTTGCTCGAATTGAAAACGCGAGGCCCGAATTCCTGCGTTTGTGAGGATGATTTCGGTTTAGTCTCACATTCACTGGGTACTGACAGATTAATTTTCAAGTTGATCACAAAAATAATTAAATAGACTGACATCTGAAGAACTCAACACATTCATTTTTAATTATAAATTTTATTCGACGATTCCGCAGAGCATTGAACTACGTTCAATTTTAACTAAAATCCTCAACTCGACAGCACGTCATAGAAAGCAATTCATGAAGCAGGGTGGAACACATTCTAGCGGTGACAAATTTGCCCCTGAAACATTTACAAAGCGAAGGAAATAATCATGGACAGGCCAAACATATCACGCCAAAAATTTCTGACTGTCAACAAAAATAGGATGCTCTGAGGCAGATTTCAACACCGGAATTCAATAGAGGAAAACATGTATTCTTCATCAACCAGATATTGCACGTGAATCTTCATCAACCAGATATTGCACGTGAATCTTCATCAACCAGATATTGCACGTGAATCTTCATCAACCAGATATTGCACGTAAATCTTCATCAACCAGATATTGCACGTAAATCTTCATCAACCAGATATTGCACGTAAATCTTCATCAACCAGATATTGCACGTAAATCTTCATCAACCAGATATTGCACGTAAATCTTCATCAACCAGATATTGCACGTAAATCTTCATCAACCAGATATTGCACGTAAATCTTCATCAACCAGATATTGCACGTAAATCTTCATCAACCAGATATTGCACGTAAATCTTCATCAACCAGATATTGCACGTAAATCTTCATCAACCAGATTTTGCACGTAAATCTTCATCAACCAGATATTGCACGTAAATCTTCATCAACCAGATATTGCACGTAAATCTTCATCAACCAGATATTGCACGTAAATCTTCATCAACCAGATATTGCACGTAAATCTTCATCAACCAGATGTTGCCCACAAATCTTCATCAACCAGATGTTGCCCACAAATCTTCATCAACCAGATGTTGCCCACAAATCTTCATCAACCAGATGTTGCACGCAAATCTTCATCAACCAGATGTTGCCCACAAATCTTCATCAACCAGATGTTGCCCACAAATCTTCATCAACCAGATGTTGCCCAAAAATCCTCATCAACCAGATGTTGCACACAAATCTTCATCAACCAGATGTTGCACACAAATCTTCATCAACCAGATGTTGCACAAATCTTCATCAACCAGATGTTGCACAAATCTTCATCAACCAGATGTTGCACAAATCTTCATCAACCAGATGTTTCACAAATCTTCATCATCCAGATGTTGCACAAATCTTCATCAACCAGATATTGCACAAATCTTCATCATCCAGATGTAGCCCACAAATCTTCATCAACCAGATGTAGCCCACAAATCTTCATCAACCAGATGTAGCCCACAAATCTTCATCAACCAGATGTTGTACAAATCTTCATCGACCAGATGTTGCCCACAAATCTTCATCAACCAGATGTTGCCCACAAATCTTCATCAACCAGATGTTGCCCACAAATCTTCATCAACCAGATGTTGCCCACAAATCTTCATCAACCAGATGTTGCCCACAAATCTTCATCAACCAGATGTTGCCCACAAATCTTCCTCAACCAGATGTTGCACACAAATCTTCATCAACCAGATGTTGCACACAAATCTTCATCAACCAGATGTTGCCCACAAATCTTCATCAACCAGATGTTGCCCACAAATCTTCATCAACCAGATGTTGCCCACAAATCTTCATCAACCAGATGTTGCCCACAAATCTTCATCAACCAGATGTTGCCCACAAATCTTCATCAGCCAGATGTTGCCCACAAATCTTCATCAGCCAGATGTTGCCCACAAATCTTCATCAACCAGATGTTGCCCACAAATCTTCATCAACCAGATGTTGCCCACAAATCTTCATCAACCAGATGTTGCCCACAAATCTTCATCAACCAGATGTTGCCCACAAATCTTCATCAACCAGATGTTGCCCACAAATCTTCATCAACCAGATGTTGCCCACAAATCTTCATCAACCAGATGTTGCCCACAAATCTTCATCAACCAGATGTTGCCCACAAATCTTCATCAACCAGATGTTGCCCACAAATCTTCATCAACCAGATGTTGCACACATATCTTCATCAACCAGATGTTGCCCACAAATTTTTATCAACTCGATAATTCTTTTTCAACCCGATGTTGACACCAGAGAACAACAGTGGCTAACGCAATCGATAGCTGTTTTGAAATGCAAGTCAGTTGCAAGAAATATGAAGCAGTGTTCGCGTACAGAGTCCAACATAGTTGGACCTCATACGCGCTGAAGCTGATAACACAACGAAAAACCGCACACACAATAAGACTATTTCAACGTGGCTCTAACGGCAACACGTACGAAGACATCAGAATTCCGACAACAGCAGTACTCTAAAAAAGCAAGAAGCCACAATCCCTAGAAAAATGTGGGCAGTAATAAGACACGGTGCGATGCGGGCAGAATTGATGGGACCAGGCGTCCCTCATCAGGCAATGGAGAAAGTCCCCTATTGCCGCGACTTGACTGGGCGCCGCTGCCTCAATGGGGAGGGAGGAACAAGAGCAAAAGGCAATGCTGGGAGCCGCGCATTGCGTGACTCGCAGCAATTACGTAGCGCAGAACACGGGTCTGAGCAATGCTATTCCTGTGTAGAATGTCAAGTGTCCGCAATGGGGAGGAGAAGTTCTGTCTTTAGGGGCGAGATTAGCGCTCGAGATACGCGAGCTCGGCGTGCGGCTGCAGCCAAACCCAGTGGATGTTTCGCCGTACATATTGAAGTAGTTTCCCAGAATAATTTCAGGTATGGAAGTTCCGTAGAATTAACTTGAGGCAATTTAATTGCAATTAAACAAAATGGAATTTCTTCTCTGGATTGGAGATTATCACACGAAAAGATGAAATATGTATGAACACAACTGTTTTTTGAAAAGAAGTCTAGCGAAGACACTGTTCACCCGCAGGAAAAAGAAATTGCATGAGAAAACAAACAAACAAACAATGATCAAACGCTCTACAGAATGACCCCCAACATATTCTGCACTCTGCGAATATCAGGAATTCTGTATACCATACAAAAGAGTACTGCCACTCTCTAACTTGGTTGAAATAGAGCTGAGTTGATTTAAATTAATTTAGTAATTCGTTGGAAGGGAGCTGAGTTGAATTGAATTAAATAAGCAATTAAATTAATAATGCCTTGAAACACAACACAGTTGAATTGGTTGAAATGTGTAATTAAATTAGTAATTCGTTTAAAGAGCTGAGAACTAAACGTGAATCTGGAGCAATTGAATCAGATTAAATCTAAACCATAGTGAAAGAAGTGATAATTTATTCCATAATCATATAGTTACATGTATAGGAACATGCCGGGTGTCCAACGAAAAACGTAACCCGAAATGAATAAGTAATTTGAAAACTACTAACTGCATTCTAATTCTGTTTCGACTATATTCTTCGTTAAATGCTTCGATTTACTAGGCGACAGCCGCCCAGGGAAAAGTAATTTGAACAAATCTTTTATTTTTTAATACCTTCTTTGCTATGTTATTATTATTATTATTATTATTATTATTATTATTATTATTATTATTATTATTATTATTATTATTATTATTATTATATAAGAAAGTTTTAGCCTCCCTTAACCACGACAAAGATGTTCCAAGAGAGGAAA
The DNA here is from genome assembly GCA_030386875.1 of Morinoia aosen. Lineage (NCBI taxonomy): Eukaryota > Metazoa > Arthropoda > Malacostraca > Amphipoda > Talitridae > Morinoia > Morinoia aosen. The sequence goes on from CM059568.1 coordinate 51,446,721, forward strand.
GAGGAAGGCACCATTCAGTATGGAGTTGAGGGAACGCGGAATCTATGCACAAGGTGCACAGAAACAGTAAGCTAGGAAAGAAGTTCATGAAACAAGAAAAAAAGTTGAAGAAGAAAGTAGTAGGTGCTGAAAAACAGGACAGCAGTGAACCGAAAAAAGATGGTCCGTAACAAAACAAAAACCTATTTTATTACAACAAAAAGGAAGCCTACCAAACCTTTAGCTCGGGCCCTCACATGGTGCCCCTGGGAGCGCTAATTCCCATAGATACAATAGTTGTATCCCCCTGAGGGGTTCTTTGCTATGTACTTCGTGACCAAGAATACTAGTGCGTTTGTTAATTGCATCATTTCTAGTAGGTAGGTTGAAACAGTTTATCGAGATAAACAACACAGAGGGAATTACATATTTAGCAAGTCTTTACGTTAGATATTAGTATCACAGATACATACCGTGAACAGATGAAATTGCTAATTTTGCCACAACTTGAACTAAAGCTAAATTGTGGCGTGTCCATTTTATTGCATGAATATTCTACGCAAACATATTTCTGAGAGCTTCAGGAGAGTAATTACAGTTGAATATTTTTGAAGATAGTTGATCAAAACGTACATATAGCATGTGTTGAAAAGCGTTCAACGAAGAATGCAGTCGAAACAGTATAAAAATACAGCACATAGTTTTTGAATTATATTGTAACTTTGGGTCTCGCTTTTCGTAGGACACCCTGTGTATCTAATACAGTGCACTACTTTTAACCACAATACGAACACAACAGACGCCTTAACAAATGCACCGTACATGAAAGTTCAAACAGGAGATAACCGAGGCCACTAATGTATTATAGACAAAAAAAATTTCACGCAATTTCACGCAGATTTCAGATGGGCTTCCATCAAAAGAAAATAGAGGCAGCCAGTGAAAACAGGTACTACAACCCACTAGCTCCAGTGTTCTTCAACACACTACGCTTCGGTGAGCTGTTTGAGCTAGCCCACGATAAATTTCCTCACAACTGCTTCTCAATGTCCCATTTTGCATTTTCATCCTTAACTTTGACGCTGCACAATAAGCTTTATACGGGTCAGAATGGGTCGCACCCAACTTCCACTCCAAAAATAAATACGTCCACACCATCTTGCAGTTGCGTATGCCAGCGATAAGGCACAGACCGGCAGGTAATAAAGATGGTCATCTGCAACTTGAGATCATAATCCCACTCAGTGACGTGTGACACTCACGACACACAGAAGAACCAGTGAAAAGCCCTCAGACGGAGTGATGGTGAGGGGATGTGCTGAGTGGAAACAAAGGTAAGTTGAACTTTATTTCTTCGTTAAGTAGCAAAAGTAGCAACAAAGTTAGAAATGAAGGGATAGAAAAAGTAAAGCGTAACTAGAAAAATAATAATGCAACCTTCAGCGACGAGTGTGGCTGTGATTGTGGTTAGTAGCTTCAACTACTCTGAAGAGAAATGTTTTCCCATGGTACGGGAAAGATCATATACAATAAAATCCCGTCCCCAGCAAACCACCTAGGATTTCAGAGTCTTCCAAGATATGTTGAAAGACGTCCTTCTGCCACAATGCATTATCATAAGAGTTATTCAGGCGACGGTGTGTCACGGCTTAACGACAAACGAGAATCTAGCTAGTCACATTGATAAACAGGGCCCCAAAAGAATACATAATAGCAAACGTTCATAAGCATCCTATATGAAATGCATCTTTTACAACGAATATTACATGAATCCGTTCATGTTTAAAGTGAGCAACGGATGAACCAAGCGCTGTTCAGATCGGAACTAAAAAAAAAAAAATAAGCATTCACAATCGCGGTACTGAAAGCCGAAATCAAACATACCAAAACTAAGAGAACTTTCACGCTCTTTTTTGAATGGCTAACGAAAACCTCAGAAGTTGTTGAGAAAAAATTTTTAGCTATCTGAATTGAGGCTCATTTCCCCAAGGAAATGAGATGGAAACATACGAGCAGCGACGGCGCAGACGCCCAAGCTCTGTGCCGTGGCATATGTTTTGCCAAGGATTTCCATTGAGAAGAAGAGCAATGTCATAAGCCATGGAATTTGGATCCTCGAATTCTGGGCAAAAAACTGCAACGCAATGGCCAGCGAATGTTCAAGAATTCAGAGAAACATTCCAAGAGGCGGCTAAGTTTCGAACGGGCAGTCCCACGCAGAATAAATCTGACTTTTCAGAGAGCCATCGCAAAGAAAATGAGAGCAATCTTTAGAGACATGGCTGGAAAGTAAAGCCCCATTGACACAAAACTGTCTCGAGCAGGAAAAAGGTAAAGATTCGCGGCCCGAAATTCAACAGTATGCTGTCAGACCACGGACACTCATTCCCTTCATAGCGAGTATTATTGCTCATGGAGAAAATCTCAAAATCATGGCAATGTTACTCAGTTCGAAATGTCTTGAAATTCGCATCATACACGAGAACACCTGAGTCTGGTTGCAGCGAATGCTCACGGCAAAGAATTCTTTTAGAGGCTTACCAACATTTTCATGCCAGCATTTGCAAGATTGCTGGATGTTATTTGGGAATTTACTAAACATAAAATGTTTTGAACCGAATAGAAGTTCAACCAACAATATTTCATAATTCTGGACACGATACTCACTTGGGCGTCTTTTACTCGACATTTTGGCTAAGAAAACACCCCATCAGCAAAGTATGTACCAGAAATGTGAAATAAAAGAAACTTTGTTCTCCGCGCAAAGAGAAGCATTGAAAACATCTAAAACTTCGAAGTGTGCCTGATTGGAGTGAGATTAAGTGATGCAATTTTCGTTTGCTATGCAGAATCGTGAAAGCAATACTGTGAAGATTTCTCCAGCAGAGAGCATCCAGATTAGCGATTTATTGGTCAAAATAATTAAATTTGGCTCTGTTTCAATTGAATTTTTCTATTCAGACCACTCAACATCTGACAGAGGGCACTGTGCACTTTTTACAGTCAAATTTCATCTCAAAAATTCGAAATATGACAATTTGGTGGAGAAAATAGAAAAATCCGCCTTCAGGGACTAGTAAACGTACTGACCGACAGATTGAAGGCTAATTATGCATGATGGCACAACTTGAAGGCTCAATGTAGTAAAATAATTAAATTACAAGAACACTAATTTAAGATTATGTATCACGAGACGCAATAGTACCCACTGTAAGACAGAAATTTATTTTCCGGTATTCTGAGAACAGCATCAAAACAAAGGACAGTATCGTATTCTAGATACCACCAAGCAAAGCTTGAATTTATATCTGAACCAAAAATATAATTATCGTTCTTACTTCGATGAAGAAACTCGGTTTCTGCGAAGGTGGACAAAAGTGGCTTATGCGCTTCAATGCCGAGCACTGATAAGAATACGACGAATCGTCGCGAGTATACTGTATTCCTTGGACAAATAAAATGACATTATGTACCACTGGAATAAAATGACATTAGGCACCACTGGAACAAAACGAAATAAGGTACCACCAGAACAAAATGAGCGCACTTTCAACGCGATTGTCTACAAGACGGACTTTCTTTAAAGTTTAGCGCAAGCACGGCCCGTCGCTGAGGGTGGAATTAAGGTCCCCGTCGTGGGCGTAGCATGCCGAAGGAATATAATATGTTTAGAGCGAGCAACGGATACACCAAGCGCTGTTTTGATCGGAACTGAAAGAAATAAACATTCCCAATCGCTGCACCAAAAGCCGAAATCAAAAATACAAAACTAAGAGAACTTTCACTCCTTTTTAAATGGCTACCCTACCAGCATTTTTTTCTTTATTCTTAATTTCTAACACCGTCTTGAGCGTGCCGAGGCCGGCAAGGCTGGAACGCAGGACGTATTTCAGAGGAAAGAGCGCTAACTCGACGCTAACGCTCGCCAACCTGGCACAACTATTTCCCTAGAGCCTCGGCCGCAATACAGACTTGAAGTAGCATCACCGGCCGTAGTATTGGGCTTTGCATGCGGGCAAAAGCGAAGAAACTGAACAATCTTCGCTCGAAGAATATCGACGGAAATAAAATAACAAGCAAGACGGGAGTGTAAATGAAATTAGCTCGCAAAATATCGACGGAGCAGGACAGAAGTACAAAAAAAATTGATGAGCTTTCACTTACTCAAGAAACTTGGGATGTTTGAATATTATGAAGAGTTACAAAAAACGCAACAAAGTCTACGGACAGTGAGTCTCATTATTAACTAACAAACACAGTGCATTTTAATTTTGAACCAAGCACGTTACCACCAAAAGCCATGTAAAATGCTTCCGTGTATTCTTAGAACGAAAAATGCAAATAGGATTTGATAGCAAAGATAAAAAAATAAATATTACAGTCATCACTAGGATCCTCTAAGAAAGCGTGTAATTCAACTCATAACTGATGTGTCAGTTTTACGTAATCCAACAGTTAATTCACTTCTGAATAGATTGAAAGAGTTCTCCCTTAACTTTTGGATGATTAGATTTCAAGAACAGTGCTATTTTCCAAAGGGGATCAGCACCTCGAGCGAAGGACCAGCCAGGAACACAACCAAGCAAGCAATGACGATCACCGGTACAGCACACACATCTCGAAGTTTGTTCTCGAGTTTACTTGCAGTTAATGAAATCCTCCATCGAGTAGGATGTCCCTTTTAGATGTCGAAGAAAAACGTTCTTTAGGTGAATAATTCTGCATAGCGTACTGTCACCCACACTCATGTTAGCTGAATAACGCTTCACAACATACTGCTACCCACACTCATGTTAGCTGCATAATGCTGCACAGCATACTGTCACCCACACTCATGTTAGCTGAATAATGCAACACAACACACTGCTACCCACACTCATGTTAGCAGAATAATGCAGCACACCACACTGCTACCCACACTCACGTTAGCTGAATAATGCAACACAACACACTGCTACCCACACTCATGTATGCTGCAACAGACACTGGGTATGACCACTGAGGTCAGTCGAGACTATCAGGATAAGTTAGCGATTAATGTGCGCACTCAGTCGCACGCATGAGAACATCCTTAATGAACAATAACTCAAAGCTCATCTGCTAGAAGCACAGTGATTAAATGCACCAGTTTTATTGCCACGCGACATGTGAGTGATGTCATGCGGAGACTCACGGAGCTGAGGAACATTTTTAGTCCAATAGACACAAATGAGCTATGTGGGGCGGGGAGAAAATCGACGCGATTTTGATGAACCAAAAGTCGGGACGAATTTAGGCAATAAACGCATTAGAAAATAAAATTTGAATACCGGGATCCACATTAATGTCTTTAAATCTGGGTTGAAATTAAGTTAGAAATAACCTTGAACGTACAACTCATACGTAAGTTACAATTTGGTGCGTTCTTCACGTCCAAAAATCCGACTGATGAAAGCCAAAGTTTCTCCATCAAGTTAAGTGGGATCGTCTTCTGCCATCGTCCTAATCAGTCGAAGGAGAAATCCATTCGACGATTTTTATTTTCGATTATAAGTTTTCTCGGCACAATTTCATACCTAATAGAAGCCAGCGGTTGCTCTTGACGTAAGTTTTCCGACTTCACCTCATAAATCATTGATCCTCGTGTATCGACTTGAAAGACGACCGGAGGGATAGTTCAACACAACCCACCACAGGGGGAGTTGCATTATAGTTGAAGAATTTTTAGCAGGAATATATCAGTAAAGCTCAAAAAAAAGCAACGTAACCGAGTAATACCAGAACTATCCGCACTATAGTATACTGCAGTAAATCGCAGAATATATGAACCCACACTCTTTTTTTCGACATTCAGAGGATACAGTATTCCGTATAATTTACGCACGAAAGGAAAAAATATCACCGTTCAAGCTACTGACAACCTTGCACAAACCGAAACTGACACTTGATTTCTTGTAATTTATTGCTAGCTTTGATTCCTTTTAATTTTCTCACCGATGAGGTTCCCTCAAGCTGATACGCAAGTAGGAGCGAAATTAAAAACTATACATTTGTAATACCATTTGCACGACCGAAGTTTTTGTCTAACAGTACGCTACACTGTACCTTGAAAATCGCAATAAAATCTACAAGAGAAAGAAAGTATTAGAATTTGAAACGGTTGGTGCGGTACAGACATAGTGCAAGACAAGGAGTATAATATAATAATCGAGACTGTAATTACATGGTGTAGGTTAATTTTATCGAAGCACGAAGCAAAACAAGAAAACAAATGAATTACCGGCGCAGGAATAACAAGCGAACAAAATAAAATAAATCCAAGTTGAAATTGTGAAACACCTGATAGCCAAACTGAAAACCGCACCAGAAAAGCCAGAGGTCCTAAACAAATATCCCGAACACACTAACTAAAATTTTCAGTTCATGTGATCAGATTCGAGCACTAAAATCGGAACAAAACTTTCGTCGTTCAGTGATCGCAGTCTTACAAACTCAGATACACGTTTGCCTGGCTGGAAGACCCATTTTAAGGCAAAACTAGTACATCTGACGAAAATGGATCAATTTTAGTTGAAAAATATCAAATTATAATTGAGTAACATTATAGTTTTTGAAGAAATTAAAATGAAAACATACACTGAATCAGATAAAATATTTACTTATATTATAAAGTTATGTAGAAGGTATATTGTTCAGTTCAAGCCAGTCATCACATGCAACTCCTTTTCAAAACGAAGTACACAAAGACGATTTTCTCTACCATACGTATTTTGTGTACTGTTCAGCAAGCCAACAAATTGCAGTGGATGGCTTGGAGTGAACAGGGCATTAATTTTCTGCAGAGAAGGACACAGTACAGAAAAGGGGGGAAGAACTCCGAAATAAAGACAGTCGTATTTTCTAACGACCGCAAAAAAGATTCCAGCAGAAGTTAAGTTTCTTGGAGCGGAAAAAATCGTGGCCGCAGAACACATCTTCCTCCTGCCGTGGCTCTGGCTCCATTCTCTTGAAAAAATGAAGACGGCGAAGTTATTGTTTTCTTTTGTCGGACACGGAGAAGTGTATGGAAGCTGCTGGATTGTTAACGAAGACGGTTAGACAATTTTGATATTGCTCTTTTGGGAAGCCGCGTCTGCCAGCGAAAGTTGGGGCTTTTGTACAGTCATTCTAACTGGTAAATTTGAATAGCACGCCTGAGAAATGCTCCGCTATTTTCGTCATCAAATAGTAGCAAGAAAAGTCATGAAATCATGGTGTAGAAGCCATTAAGTAAGAGCTACTCAAAATAATTGCATTGGTTTTTTTGTTCAATTTGGTATTAAATTTACAAGATACGACAATTCGATGTATTAATCTAACCAGAGCGCTTTTACTTATATTTTTCGCTCTGTTTCATTAGTTCAATATTATATCATCTCGAAGGATAATTAATGATCTGAACCGTATGAGGAAATTGCATCATGAGGCAGCCTCTCCATGAAAAAAAAGAATGAGGATATGCATGCATCACATTTCCAAGATAGCAACACACGCTGGCATGCTTTTATTGGCAACGAACGCATAAAATTGCCAGTACTTTCACTGCAGTATGAAGAATTCCAATATGAGTAGTTAATTATCCATAGAAAAACTACTTGAAGAATCTCCGCCAGTCAAAATTGAAGCGTTGCTTATCCAGCTGCCCGTATTGAAGTAAAAATTCAAGTGTGATGCTCCTGCATTATAAACGTTCCTGCAAACCAAATGCTCGTTCTTTGTCCGAGCTCCACAGCGTGAGAGGAATTTGATAGATTAAGTCGCAAAGTTTATCAAAGAACCCGTTCACAACAACGAAACAGCCACTGACCTATTTTCCTATAAGAAATAAGATTAGATTAGATTATTAGTTGGTTTAAGCCTCCCTATCCTCAACAAATGAGATCAAAAGAGAGGAAGGAAGAAGGCACCATTTAGTATGGAGTTAAGGGAACGTGGAATCTATGCAGAAAAGGCATAGAAACAGTAAGACGAGAAAGAAGTTCATGAAACAAGATCAAAGTTGAAGAAGAATGTAGTAGGTGCTGAAAAAACAGGACAGCAGTGAACCGAAAAAAAAGGTCCGTAACAAAACAAAAACCTATTCTATTTCAACAAAAAGAAAGCCTACCTAACCTTTAGCTCGGGCCCTCACATTGCCCCCCTGCATGGGAGCGCTAATTTCCATAGATACAATAGTTGTATCCCCCTGAGGGGCCTATAAGAAATAATTAAAAAGGGAAAATCTTCATCACGTATTACCCTCTACTCCAGAACAACTGTGCCAGCGTCGACATGATCTCACAAAGCCAGAGCAGTCTAATGAAGACAATAGCACACTAAACTGATTGATTTTGAAAAGCCTGGTTCACAAAAGAAGCTGGTCGAGAATTTATACAATTATATTTAAAGTTTGTTCAAGTGTTCCAAACCGCAACCAAGGTTTGCAGCCAGAGTGCCAAACCGCAACCAAGTGTTCCAAACCGCAACCAGAGAGGGGAAGGCACTACTTGGCATGGAATTAAGGGAACTGAAATCTATGAACAAAGTGCGTCACCACATCCTGCGCATAGAGACAGCAAGATTGGAAGAGTTTCATGAGTAAGGTAAAAGTTGCCTAAAAATTAATAGATTCTGAAAAAGATGGTCCGCATAAAAAAAGAAAACTTATTCTATTTCAACAAAAGGAAAACCTATTTAGCCTTTAGCTTAGGACCTCACATTTCCCCTCTTTGTTGAACAAATGTGAAATTTGCCACAAATAATTAAAATATTCTTTATTACATTGCACCTCGATTATATCCCAGCAGCTAAAAGAAAAAACACTCGTTTTTCCACTGGACCGAAATCCCAAAATTGTGAATGATTTTATACTGATACGTATACGCCTTCCTAACCATAAAAAAACGGGTGTTTCAAAGAGAGGAAGGAGGGAGCAACCATTAGTATGTAGTTCAGGGAATATGGAAGCTATGTACATATTGTTCCCACACAAGACCCTCTATGCCTAGAAACATTAAGTTAAACAAGTTTATGAAACAAGATGAAAGTTGAAGAAGAAAGTAGTTACGGTTGAAAAACAGAACAGCAGTGAACCGGAAAAATATGTCCGTTACAAAACAAAAAAATCTATTGTATTTCATCAAAAGGAAAGCTTTTAGCTTGAAATCTCCAACGTTTACACCCGAGAGAGCTAAATCTCACAGATACAATAATTCTATCCCCCCGAGAGGTATCACTGATATTAATACCAGCATCAGGTTCTTCAACAGGTCATCTTCGATAAACGTCAATGCCGTTTGCCACGATGTACGCTGCCTGGAGGCTTGCTTGTGAATCAGGGGAATTTCGATACCCCTATCTTGAAATCATTCGGAATGAACTCTCTCCGTAGAACCTAACCGTTCACTTGATGAGAAAAATAAAAAATTGCGTTTCTCACTTTCCCTAATAAGCATCACGGCTAAATGGGATTTGAAATTTTTTCGATTTTTTTTTTCAATTGTGTAGACCTAATTTTTTTACTAAACTCGGTAAGCCAGAGAAAAATAAGTTTTACATCGCCAGTGCCTCTATTCACTACAATAAAGGAGAAAAATTCAAGGTAGAAAAGTATTTTTAAAAAATGCTTCAACTTGCATAGGCATAACACAGGAGTTCGGGGAGGGTTGGTACGAGTAAAAACTTTCAACATTAATAAGGGCATATACTGAAAGCCGTACAGATAGTCTCGCAGCACTCAGAGACATCACGGAAACAACTATTTCAGTACAAAATAGTAAGACGAAAATAACCGAAATAGCAGTTATAAACTTGAGCGATAACGTTTATGAAAAACATACCTAATTGAGTCGCCATTCACTCGACGCAAAACAAGAGACATTTTCAGAGGCCACTAAAAGGACGCACGTCTGAGCGAACAAAAGATGAAACGCTCGGTGTTAGAATTATGACCGGAGTAAAAGACATCAGGACACGCTCTAACGGTACCAAAGGAGACACACTCTTCTATATACAGCGCAAAGACGTCACACACCCTTCCGAGTGACAAAGATACACGAGTTGTCTACCATACTCGGAGAATTGAAGCATAATGTAGAAATATAACGTCACAACCTCCAAGGAAACACAGGCGGGCCGGGACGTCTTAATTGTGAATTTTTCATCCTTTAAAATGAGACGAACAAAAAGAAAGGAGGGACTCCAGAAAGACAATAGAGACGGAGAGACATAGAGAGCTCGCCTTGCGGACAAAATGCGACTGATAAGAGCTCAATGGTAGCGCATTAGGACCCCATTGTTGAGCTTTCACGGCAGTCTACATCAAAAATCTGCTCATTTTTCATGAGGTCTAACACAGGAGCGTATAAAAAAAGAATGAAGGTAAAAACCTCCGTCAAAAAAAGGAAGATGCGCTGGCTTTATCTCTATCAGGATTATTTCGAAGGCTATAAAAGCTCGTGAAATTTTGTAGACTAACTTTCCATAAGTGAAGGTATAAAAAATTTTAGTTATGCAAGCATTAAATGTGTCTCAAGTCTATTCAAAGATGTTAGCGGATGCAGTAGTGAAAGCAAAATCTTCCCGGTGTCAGCAACGGCACAGATAGGATACCAGTGCAACCTGAAACCAGTAACATTTTGAAGCTTCATATTCCGGGGAGATTTTACTGTGATCGAAAGCAATTTCAGGACTCCTCACGCGGTAGAGCCAACAAAACAATGTAGACATGAGAGCTGGCAAAGAGTTACGGTGTTTTGAGCGATAAGCCTGGCATCTCCGAGCTCGTTCCATCAAACCCAAAGTGCTATTCTTCAAGCTCTGCGATAAAATTTCCAAGATATTCAACTGAATCCAAGCCATAAGTTGGCGGCGAATCATCTGGAAGAGCGATGAGGCTGGTGAAAAACGGCGGATGGCTCGGCTTTGCAGCCAGTCGAGCAAACAATGTGTAGGTAGTCGTAAGAAAATAACGTTAAATGGAACTGAACGTTCCACGGTTTGAAAATGCCCCTAGTGCGAGCACTCAAACCTTTATTGCCAGAATTGTATACTGATATTACAGTTGTTACAATAACTATCATTTAACTGGGACTGGCATAGTAGTCACCGATATCAGGATGAAGAAAGAACTGCCACTCGGCAATGAACGTCGCAGAGCACATTAGGGCACAAATTTCACAAGGAATAAAATAAATGAGGGCTATGTATGAAATAGGATTTTGAAATCTACTTTCACGGTAAAGGGTTAAAGTGTGTCTCAGCCTTCTGTCGCATTTCCTTATTACACCAGCGTTAACTCGCAATTCCACGAAAATAACGAAAATATTATTTCGAAAGTCTGAGATCCTCTTCTATTCAACCCGTGAACGTAATGTTTCTCCTGTGTATAAGCTCAACCCTCGAATTGCAAACACGTAAAGCTCACATTAGAATCAGGAAATTACTTCGTCAGAAATAGTTTTTTCGCGAACTCCCGTCTATATAACCAAATAGCAGAAGTTAACTCCGAAGGTTTTGAACAGTTTATGCTAACTGAATAGAATGTTCATTTTTGATCTTTCATTGGATCAAAGCCGGAAGCCGCCAACAAAAATTCAGCAAGAATGTCAAACACTGGAATGATCACATGTCCTTGTGTTGATTTCTATTTTTAACGATAATTTCAATGAAATTTTAAACTTTTCAAATCGATTTAAAACATGGGGATGGTCACTTGGCCTCGTGAAACCATTACTTTTCCAATGCAAATATGAATCATTGTGGCAAGGGCGAACTCAAATTAGCGAACACGTGGGGGGATTAAGATCACTTTTGAAAAAAATCCAGTCGCTCATGAGCAAAATTCAAAGGCAACAGTGAAAGAGCATGCTAGAATGGCGCAATAGCAATGGTAAACATCCCAGGCTCAACACTTGGAGAGCATGATGATTGCAGCAGGTGTTGGCCACGACAGACGGAAGGCAACTTTTCCTCCTTACTCGAGCACAAAGTGTCAATGCCGACATATTTCTCTACATTTTACGCACCAAGAGAACGAAATGAACTCCTGGCCTGGCGACTGTATCGAGAGTTCGAATGGACGATTTCGCACAATTCGGAGTCATACCAAGCGGCGCAGGCCCCCTTTCGTTGAATGAAAGAATAAAACTATGAATTTTTAAATCAACGTCTAATGGCCTCCATCCAATCCAGATATCGACGTCTAAAGCTAACATGGTCGGTCGCATTTGCTAGTTAATGTTAACAAAAGGACTTGAGTATAGCGGGAGTGCAGTACAAGGGAATCGAGAATATTTTATTACCCTTGACTGATAAGCATGTAATATTAACTGAAAAGACTCGAGGGCGAGAAGCACAGGACGCGAATATTTTCCACTACGCACGAAACAAGAATTCACAAGCTTTTAATATTATTCCAAGCTTTACTTTGTTCAGTAATCACCCAACCACACATAAGCTCATGCTTTCTGAGCGACGACGTCAAGCGATGAAATCGCCATGCATTCTATAAAAAAGGTATTAACTGCTGAAACACATGTAATACTTGGAGTATTTAAATAGATCGTAATACAGGATTAATTTGCGAGATGGGTTGGGTATTTTAACAAGGCGATAGTAATTAACTGATGATATTGTAAGCTAAGTTCTAATTTTTACTGCAGTACCTACATGATGGGCAAATTCGACAAACAACCACGTTGATGAACATGAAAATAATTTTTAACAAATAACAAGCAGGAAAACTTGATGGGATTTAACGAGTCACCAAAAAATGAACAAAAAATAATTGAAATCTGTACGGAGCAGCTAGAATTTTCAAGAGAAGATTTAGTAAAATGAAAAAAGAAACAAAAATTAATCAAAATCTATCCAGAATAGTTGGAATTTGGAGAATAAAATTCAGTAGAATCGCAAAAGAGGACCAAAAATTAATCAAAATCTATCCAGAATAGTTAGAATTTGGAGACTAAAATTCAGTAGAATCGCAAAAGAGGACCAATAATTAATCGTGAGCTGAACGATGTGGCCAGGATTTCGAGAACAAGAAAAGGATTTTCGGGAAGCCAAAACGCTCGACAAAAATGATTCGGGATCTGAGGAAGGATGATAATGGATTTTTCTCGGCAATACGAGGGCGCAGCGATGGATGGCCCCCGGGGGGCCGGCCCGCCATACTCGATCACGGCCACTCGCGCCACAGCCGCCCCAGTCCCGACTTCCGTGCTGGGGACACGGCAGAAAACCTGCTTCTTCTCTCCTGAAACTTTTTAGAATATCTTTTAAAAAAATATCTTTTTGATATATCTTTTTTGAAAATATCTTTTCAAAATATATTTTTTTAAATACCTTTTCAGAATTTCTTTTTTGAAAATACCTTTTCAAAATACATTTTTGAAATAAATAACTTCTCAAAATATCGATGTTGATGAAATTGTATTTCTGTCATATCGATGCTGAGTAAAAATAATTTTCGTTACATCGGTGTGCAATCCACAGGGAACGCTTTTTTATAAAATCACGCAACTTTAAAAAACAGTGCAAGTGAAAATACTTAAGTAAACGTTGAAATTATTTGTGTCTGTGTTGTAAAATTGAATACTATGCGCCTGTGTATAAAAATGAGAATTTAGTTACTAATGAAAATATAACGTGAGAAGTAGTGTTACGGTGATAAGATCGTTTGGTGCAGTTCTATGAGTTCAGCGAAACTTTTCATTTCTTTCGTATCTATGTCATGAAAAAAGGGTAATATCACAAGCTATGAGACCAAACCTTAAAATTTTAAGAGCAGCACAAGAATATTAACTGTCCAGTAGTAAAATAAAGCTTGTACGACTAGGGTGCACCAAACCGTGAATTATTTAAGAATAGTCTAATCTTTAAGTAAAATACTCAAATGCTCAAAGAAAACTGAAATCTTATGAAATGGAAGAAGTAAACCAGCATCGAGCTGAAAAACAATACATGAGAAAATATGTACGTAAACGAAAAAGTTATTTCGTTCTTTGTTAGAAAATTTTGCATCAGTACCTAGAGAAAAGAGACGGCCGGGAGACGTAGATGTCAGTGAGCGAGTAATTGTCGGTAATTTGACTAGTGAATCTGGTTCTCATTCGGTTGGTTCCTCCTTGATGGTGGAAGAATTAGGCCTTGGTATGTAGACTTGAAAAAATGAGTGCATGGATTTGAATTAACACTTGAGTGTATACACAACAAAAAGGAGCAATTTATAAGATGCCAGATTGATTTGTTTTGTGTTACTATAACATGATTCTATTAGGCGAGTGTGTTTCAAATTGTGCAACAAAGTTTGAAATAAGACCCGACGAAAAATTATCGGATGTATAAATGTAAGAAATAGTAAAGCAACGATTAAAGTAAAATCCATAACGACACTGGCAATAATAACCGTCGTGTATTATTATACGAATATTTAAAATAAATACATGCATATACAACATATGTAGACATTTTACAAGTTATGAAATAGTTTCTGAAGGTTAATGAAAAATTTAGAGAAATCGGATGGAGTCGCCGTGTTTTACCACAATCCCCACAACGTCACTATAATTTAAAGATGAAAACCATACTCAACAAAAGGCTAAAACGGAAAACTAATATACAAATTTGATTTCTAAATTGAGTAAGCTTGGATTATCAACACGTTTAACATAATGACGTTGAAGAACTCCGCTTGATGAGTAGAACATCCAATTAAAGATAAGAAGACCTTATCTAATTAAAGATACAAAGATCTAACCTAATTAAAGGTAAAAAAATCTTATCCAATTGAAGATAAGAAGATCTAATCCAATTAAAGATAAGAAGATCTAATCCAATTAAAGATAAGAAGATCTAATCCAATTAAAGATAAGAAGATCTAATCCAATTAAAGATAAGAAGATCTAATCCAATTAAAGATAAGAAGATCTAATCAAATTAAAGATAAGAAGATCTAATCAAATTAAAGATAAGAAGATCTAATCCAATTAAAGATAAGAAAATCTAATCCAATTAAAGATAAGAAGATATAATCCAATTAAAGATAAGAAGACCTTATCTAATTAAAGATAAGATCTAATCCAATTAAAGATAAGAAGATCTAATCCAATTAAAGATACAAAGATCTAACCCAATTAAAGGTAAGAAGATCTAATCCAATTAGAGATAAGAAGATCTAATCCAATTAAAGATAAGAAGATCTAATCTAATTAAAGATACAAAGATCTAACCTAATTAAAGGTAAAAAGATCTTATCCAATTAAAGATAAGAAGATCTAATCCAATTAAAGATAAGAAGATCTAATCCAATTAAAGATAAGAAGATCTAATCCAATTAAAGGTAAAAAGATCTTATCCAATTAAAGATAAGAAGATCTAATCCAATTAAAGATAAGAAGATCTTATCCAATTAAAGATAAGAAGATCTAGTCCAATTAAAAATAAGAAGATCTAATCCAATTAAAGATAAGAAGATCTAATCCAATTAAAGATAAGAAGATCTAATCCAATTAAAGATAAGAAGATCTAATCAAATTAAAGATAAGAAGATCTAATCCAATTAAAGGTAAGATCTAATCCAATTAAAGATAAGAAGATCTAATCCAATTAAAGATAAGAAGATCTAATCCAATTAAAGATAAGAAGATCTAATCCAATTAAAGATAAGAAGATCTAATCCAATTAAAAATAAGAAGATCTAATCCAATTAAAGATAAGAAGATCTAATCCAATTAAAGATAAGAAGATCTAATCCAATTAAAGATAAGAAGATCTAATCAAATTAAAGATAAGAAGATCTAATCCAATTAAAGGTAAGATCTAATCCAATTAAAGATAAGAAGATCTAATCCAATTAAAGATAAGAAGATCTAATCCAATTAAAGATAAGAAGATCTAATCCAATTAAAGATAAGAAGATCTAATCCAATTAAAGATAAGAAGATCTAATACAATTAAAGATAAGAAGATCTAATCCAATTAAAGATAAGAAGATCTAATCAAATTAAAGATTAGAAGATCTAATCCAATTAAAGATAAGAAAATCTAATCCAATTAAAGATAAGAAGATCTAATCCAATTAAAGATAAGAAGATCTAATCCAATTAAAGATACAAAGATCTAACCTAATTAAAGGTAAGAAGATCTAATCCAATTAAAGATAAGAAAATCTAATCCAATTAAAGATAAGAAGATCTAATCCAATTAAAGATAAGAAGATCTAATCCAATTAAAGATAAGAAGATCTTATCCAATTAAAGATAAAAAGATCTTATCCAAATAAAGATAAAAAGATTTTAACCTATTAAAGATGAAAATATTCCACCCAATTAAAGATAAAAAAATCTTATTCAAATAAAGATAAGACCTTATACAATTAAAGAAAAGATCCAATCGCAATAACTTAAAGCCGAGCCACGAACCATGCTCGATGCAAAGACACGCAAATTAGGACCGGTGGCCGCACAAGTCACGGCTGCAGGACAAACTGAAGTACATTAGCGTCCAAATAAAGGATGAGGGGATATGGCGTACGACAGACCGCGATGACGGCGGTAAAACTGCGACGGTGGCCTCAGGCTGAAAAATTACAGCCGGCAGCTGAAGCAACCAGACACGGCTCTCGAATTAAGCTACGACGCAGCCCCGCATCAAAATAAAGAATAAAAGCTCCCTGCAGAAAGTGAGAGGACCGCTGTGACAGCCAGAGTTCGTGAGGAACGAAAGATTAAACACGCTACTCCGTGTAAAATAATCATGAAATTACTCGGAAAATCACGGCTCAGCAAGAACTAAGCCATGCTAACGCGAATAACGAGCAAAATTCTGTGTCTTGATATTTTTTTGCATTGAACTGATCGATGAAATTAGACGAACGCATTCGTCGTCTCATTTATATTGTGACACATTCGTTTAGGGAGAGAAAGCAAAGGCAGGTCAACTTCAAATTAAAATCGCTGAAGCTTCCTCAAATGCGCCGCTTCACTGTCCCACGACAGTACAACCAGTATTAGTCACATCTTCCAGCTTCCGTTACTCTGGCAGTGGTTATGTAACCCAGTAAAGTCACGATGTTTTTAATACTATTTGTTACGATAATAATTGATAATAAGGAAGTTTTAGCCTCCCTTTACCACTAGAAAGATGCTCAAAGAGAGGAAGGATGAAGACACCATTTGGTATGGAGTTAAGGGAACGCGTAATCTACGCATAAGGTGCATAAAAATGGTAAGCTAAGAAGTTCATGTAACAATGTAAAAGTTGAAGAATAAAATAGTAGGTGCTGAAAAATAGGACAGCCGTGAACCGAAAAAGGGTGGTCCGTAATAAAACAAAAAACCCATTCTATTTCAACAAAAAGAAGGCCTATCCAACCGATAACACAATCTCCGTACGAGCGCCAATTCCCATCGATACAGTAGTTGTATGCCCCTGAGGGTGGTATGATGATGATTTGATCGTTGTTTGACGAGACAAATACGGATTCATTTTCTAGTACATCTGTTTCCACTCTGTCCAGTCTTCGCCGTTGGAGAACTAGGCCCTCATGCCAGTCTTTGTTGTATGCCAACATTATCAAGTCACCCATACCAGGCTCTGCCTCGACTGCAACATTTTTTAATTTTAATTGTTAAGCTGCTACACAAGTCCCTCCAGTCCACTTATTTACCAAAGCGCAATGTGCCCTTTTTTCTAGTGGTGCGTGGGAAAAACAGAAGCATGTTGTCGGCAGAAGGAAAGTAAGTCAGAAAAACGGAAGCCTGTTGTCGGCAGGACAAAAGTGCGTCGGAAGAATGAAAGAGCACAGGGTGATAGGACAGCCGATCACTGCCACTGGAGCTACCTTGCGAGGATTTTTATTGATCCTCTTCCATTTCGCCATGACGGGGCGCACGTAACTGCGTCGCAACTACGTGCTTTGTTTCAGTACAGTTTAAAGTAGGAGAGTTACTCAACACAGCTTTTGATTGGAAATTCCCGGCTGTGTTTTTCTCAACAAGGACAAAATCGCCATAGACAACTCTGAGGTGGTCCGTAAAACAATATCAGCTTCTAATTATCTGACTCCATTAACTTGATGACATTCAAAGAAAAGAAATCGAAGCCATCATTGCGTATACCCCTGTGTTTTTATCGTTAATATTAAACCAGGTTTAACAACCACCACAGATCACGCATGCTGTCTTCAATCAATTGTTCCGGTGTTCTCTTTTAGATCCTACGTAGTTATTATATAATTTATTTTCACGTGGTTCATGGTTACGGTGTCCTTTTATAGATACCTAAGTACGTTTATAATTCATTGTTAATTGTTACATTGTTCACTCTCAGATATCTAAATACGTATATAATTCATTTTTAAACATTATAAAAAATTTTTCACCTTTTTACCTTTCATACTCAAGATGTAAATTTCATCAATATGTACGTTTTACTTACGACGCACAAGTGCTCGAAACATCCGCTTTCAAGACTCGCACAACTCTCAAGCCTCTTCCTCAGAAAGATGCTCCAGAGATGTCCACGTCCTCTTCTTTGTCTGGAAATCAACGTCTATAATACAATAAAAACTTTACGTTGTTTCGTAAATTTCAATTAACAAGCATCACATTTACATACAATAAAAAGCTTTACGGAAAAATTGGACAATATTTATTACAAAAGCGAGGTAGCACATCTCGCTTGTACGCTCCTGCAGCTCACGGGACGCTTGACAATCTTATGGTAATCCAACACTACAAACCAACAATCCTACGGTAATCCAACAGTACAGACCAACAATCCTACGGTAATCCAACAGTACAGACCAACAATCCTACGGTAATCCAACAGTACAGACCAACAATCCTACGGTAATCCAACAGTACAGACCAACAATCCTACGGTAATCCAACAGTACAGACCAACAATCCTACGGTAATCCAACAGTACAGACCAACAATCCTACGGTAATCCAACAGTACAGATCTACAATCCAATGACAATCCGACAGTACAGACCAACAATCCGACAGTACAGACCAACAATCCGACAGTACAGACCAACAATCCGACAGTACAGACCAACAATCCGACAGTACAGACCAACAATCCGACAGTACAGACCTTCAATCCCACAGCACAGACCTTCAATCCCACAGCACAGACCTTCAATCCCACAGCACAGACCTTCAATCCCACAGCACAGACCTTCAATCCCGCAATACAGACCTTCGATCCCGCAATACAGACCTTCGATCCCGCAATACAGACCTAAAATCCAACAGCACAGACCTACAATCCAACAGCACAGACCTACAATCCAACAGCACAGACCTACAATCCAACAGCACAGACCTACAATCCAACAGCTCACAGACCTACAATCCAACAGCACAGACCTACAATCCAACAGCACAGACCTACAATCCAACAGCACAGACCTACAATCCAACAGCTCACAGACCTACAATCCAACAGCACAGACCTACAATCCAACAGCACAGACCTACAATCCAACAGCACAGACCTACAATCCAATAGCACAGACCTACAATCCAATAACACAGACCTACAATCCAACAGCACAGACCTACAATCCCACAGCACAGACCTTCAATCCCACAGCACAGACCTTCAATCCCACAGTACAGACCTTCAATCCCACAGTACAGACCTTCAATCCCACAGTACAGACCTTCAATCCCACAGTACAGACCTTCAATCCCACAGTACAGACCTTCAATCCCACAGTACAGACCTTCAATCCCACAGTACAGACCTTCAATCCCACAGTACAGACCTTCAATCCCACAGCACAGACCTTCAATCCCACAGCACAGACCTTCAATCCCACAGCACAGACCTCCAATCCCACAGCACAGACCTTCAATCCCACTGTACAGACCTTCAATCCCACAGTACAGACCTTCAATCCCACAGTACAGACCTTCAATCCCACATTACAGACCTTCAATCCCACAGTACAGACCTTCAATCCCACAGTACAGACCTTCAATCCCACAGTACAGACCTTCAATCCCACAGCACAGACCTTCAATCCCACAGCACAGACCTTCAATCCCACAGCACAGACCTTCAATCCCACAGTACAGACCTTCAATCCCACAGTACAGACCTTCAATCCCACAGTACAGACCTTCAATCCCACAGTACAGACCTTCAATCCCACAGTACAGACCTTCAATCCCACAGCACAGACCTTCAATCCCACAGCACAGACCTTCAATCCCACAGCACAGACCTTCAATCCCACAGTACAGACCTTCAATCCCACAGTACAGACCTTCAATCCCACAGTATAGACCTTCAATCCCACATTACAGACCTTCAATCCCACAGTACAGACCTTCAATCCCACAGTACAGACCTTCAATCCCACAGTACAGACCTTCAATCCCACAGTACAGACCTTCAATCCCACAGTACAGACCTTCAATCCCACAGTACAGACCTTCAATCCCACAGTACAGACCTTCAATCCCACAGTACTGACCTTCAATCCCACAGTACTGACCTTCAATCCCACAGTACAGACCTTCAATCCCACAGTACAGACTTTCAATCCCACAGTACAGACCTTCAATCCCACAGTACAGACCTTCAATCCCACAGTACAGACCTTCAATCCCACAGTACAGACCTTCAATCCCACAGTAAAGACCTTCAATCCCACAGTAAAGACCTTCAATCCCACAGTACAGACCTTCAACCCCACAGTACAGACCTTCAACCCCACAGTACAGACCTTCAATCCCACAGTACAGACCTTCAATCCCACAGTACAGACCTTCAATCCCACAGTACAGACCTTCAATCCCACAGCACAGACCTTCAATCCCACAGCACAGACCTTCAATCCCACAGTACAGACCTTCAATCCCACAGTACAGACCTTCAATCCCACAGTACAGACCTTCAATCCCACAGTACAGACCTTCAATCCCACAGTACAGACCTTCAATCCCACAGTACAGACCTTAAATCCCACAGTACAGACCTTCAATCCCACAGTACAGACCTTCAATCCCATAGCACAGACTGACAACCTACAGTACAGACTAACAACCTACAATACAGGCAACAATCCTACAGTGCAGACAACAATCCTACAGTACAGACCAACAATCCTACAGTAACTTGACTCCAAATAAGCAGCCTCCAGAGAGGGAGGCTGGGAGAACTTTTGCTTGAAGTGATCAAATCGATCCTCGATACAAATCGATATTCAGGCGGAGTCAAATTACATCCGTTCACATTTATTTGTTCTTAAAATTATGTATACTTTTGCGAGTTGAAGTGAAAATAAATGTTGTACCTTTAAAAGCTTTCTGGAGGTTCAGCAACATGTAGAATTAAAATCTATGTTTGAAGCTCAACCTACATTTTCTTTTGTAAGAAATAAGAAATGATATAACAATTAAGTGGGTGAACTAATAGCGCTCACGTTCAGTCACCCTCTAATTGTACGAGTTTACGACTGTCTAACGCATTTATTGAAATCATTCCAGTTGAACCCGTAAAAGAAATGAAGATCTCATACAAAAAGCACGGCGTTCTCTACAAGCCGAACCGAGATCAGAAGCGAGATGAAAGACTTTTCGAAGGCCCTGTTTCGTGTAGTGATGCTCAAATTGTTTGAAGCACGGAATCAAAAATTCATTCGAACATCAACACAGGAGCCGCCAATTCTGAGGTTCCCATATTCGTCAATTCCAATTATTTGCATCGATTTGCGGAGCCCGCCAAAAAATGTCCTTTCATGGATTTTTTCAGGGGCGAATGCAGAGAGCTTTCCAAACAAAAGGAAAATCCTGGGTCCTCCATATGCATGAGGCAGCGATGATGCCAGCCAAAGCTCGGGCCGAACCGCTATTGAATCACAGCTCCTGCTTAAAAACAACTTTGCCTTTCTCTTATAAATGGTAAATGGCTCGCAATGAGTGGCGGGACTTCCAAAGGTCGCATTCCGGAACACAATGAAATTGTTGCAACTTTCCTGTGATGTAAAAGACAATTTATCGGGAATGAAATGTTGCTTTCTTTAGTTATAAGCACAAAAATGAGTGGGACTTTGAAATTAAGAGTTATTTTGTAGAATTTTTTGCTTTTTCGTAAGATTTTAACGAGAAATGATAAGCGTTAATAAATTGTGATAATTTCAAATAAGCCACACACTTATCGTTAAACGACACAATATTAGTGAACAATAAGCAATTCATGTACAGAAGATCATGATTTTGCACCAAGTTTAGTTTATTAGTTTATTAGTTAGTTTAAGCCTCCCTATCCTCAACAATGAGATGTAAAGAGAGGAAGGAAGAAGGCACCATTTAGTATGGAGTTAAGGGAACGTGGAATCTATGCAAAAAGGGCACAGAAACAGAAAGCTAAGAAAGAAGTTCATGAAACAAGAAAAAGTTGAAGAAGAAAGTAGTAGGCGGTGAAAAACAGGACTGCAGTGAACCGAAAAAAGATGGTCCGTAACACAACAAAAACCTATTCTATTTTAACAAAAAGAAAGCCTACCTAACCTTTAGCTCGGGCCCTCACATTGTCCCCCTGGGAGCGCTAGTTCCCATAGATACAATAATTGTATCCCCCTGAGGGGGATTTTGCACCAAATTCAGCATCACAAATAAAACCATAATCCGATTTCCATTACAATTAAACGATTTTCCCAGTCTCAAAAGGTGACATAAATGCATGAAAAGAAAATACACAGGAAATAGAGAGATCACAGATTTTTCTCGGAGACAAAATTGGAAAGTGTCGATAAATGAAAGGAATCGCCACAAAGAAAGCTGGATTATTGGAACTGCGCTCAGACAAATTCGAGACACCAACCATTTAAGCTGCATAAAAACAGGAGTCAAGCAAGAGAACCGATATAATGAATACTTAATAAATAAAGCACTGTATGAAGTGCGTGGGGACGCAGGAAAATCGCACCAAAAATCGTACAGAATTCGGTGTCTTTCCCCCAGAAACGAAGCGCGCGTGAGCTTCAAATGCGTTGGGTTGAAGAGCCCTGAAAGATGTTGAACTTTTCGAAATGTCAGCGACGGGTTCATTAGAAGCATAGAAAGATGGTGCGAGGATAAATAAGTTCACAGGACACAATGATATTAAGAACTTACTCGTATTGAAAAGAAGTAAGAATCGTGAACTTGCGACGCACCTGAGGGAAAAAACACAAAAACACTCGACAAAGTTAGTGGAGGAGAGGGGGCGAGAAAGAGGGATGTTCATTAATGAACTCAAGAGAGCACGAACCTCTCAAATCCGAATCAAGAAGATTACAGTCATTTCAAAATAGGCGAGAATGAGTTGCGAGATTTTGACGAAGATTAATGCGCGCGGAAGAAAAGGGAAAACTGGCAGCGACAATGAATCAACTTCGCAAGAGAGATTAGAGAGTACCAAGACCTGGGGAATGCCTAGAAGGACGAGTGAGCTTTAGGAGATAGAGAGGGAATTAGTGCATTGCAGAGAGGGCATTAGCGCATTAGAGAGAGGGAATTAGAGTATAAGAGAGAGAGGGCATTAGTGCATTAGAAAGAGGGCATTAGTGCATTAGAGAGAGAGGGAATTGATGCATTACAGAGAATGCATTGAGTTTCGGAATTGGTGCATGACAAAAAAGGAATTAATGCATTTCAGAGAGGGAATTGGTGCACTTTCACCACCCAGCACAAGATGGCGGACACGGGCCGAAAACACCAGTTCAACAAATGTTCAAATTCGCACAAAAACACGTTTGTTGAGAGGTGTTCAGTGATGCGAAGTTATGAGAGGGTGAGCATGTTTCTTGTTTTAAATATTTATACACATTATTATCATTTCATCATTATTTATTTGGACTACTTTCCATCTAATCCAGGCTTTTAGCGAACATCGTCTCCGCTCAAACGGGCGATCAGTACATTGAAGCTATGGGCAGAATTTAATCGAAGTAGCACCTTGAAGCACCAAAATTACGTACAACTCGACATTCATTAAAACAAAAGAATATAACAGAACGAAAAAAGGAAAATAGTTGAAAGTCATCAATCCCTCAGTATTATGAAGTACGAGGGTTAAAAAAATATCATGGGGATTTGAAGAGAAAACCATAGGCAAAATTAATTACTAGAAAATGTCAGAATATACATGCAATTCCATTCGTAACGCCTCACCCGATGGTAGCGTCAACTTGGCTGGAATAAATCTTGCAACGGCTATGGTATTTCTAATGAGGCTAATGAGTAGTCTAATTACGGGACAATACTTTATGCAGCGGCTGCTCACTGAATAATTGAGTGCATATGAATGTATCTGAATGTACGGACGCACAAGCACCAGAACTCGACTGTTCATATGAATTTACAGACGCACAAGCACCAATACATTCATAAGCCTTCAATACTTCAGTACATATGAATGAACGGACGGACCAGCACCAGTACATTCACAAACACTCAATTGTTTACGAGAATTTACTGGTTGCTTGTGCGCCCCAACTGTAGCAGTGATTCTTCGGTGCCGGCGCCTGACTACTGGTGTCTGACATCACAGCACCTGGGAAAGAACCCGAGAGTGAGCCACCTGGCTCGCTTCTGTAGCCTAATTTTATTCTACTGTATTCGTCTTCCGTCTAAAATGCACAGAATTTAATGAATAGTCTGAGGAGCACCGATTCCATGACGCGCTAACAAAAATCCCTAGGTTTTACCCCTCTGAAGGAAGTCCTATCAATATAGGAGAACCAATTTCAGTACACGCAAACAAAAATCCCTATTTTTTACTCCTCTGAAGGAAGTCCTACCAAAATAAGAGGAGAACCAATTTCAGTACACGCAAACAAAAATCCCTCTATTTTACCCCCGGGAGGAATTTTCTGCAGGAATTTCCAGCATACTGTCCACGACCCGAACATCATCGATGGTTAACTGAATTGTTGAAGCAAGCAGAGGCAATTCAACGAAGGGTATCCTCGTACGGTATAGACGTGTGCCAGCATTTCTGGAGAACCTCTTAAGATAAACGATACACGTAACCCATCTGCTACCAACTTTTGCTGTTTTTGGATAATTCTTGCCATTTGGTTGGTTGAAAGACTCGTACCATTCGTTGGGAAATTTTTTTTTTCCAATTTGCTGGACGATTCTTGCCATTTTCTGAAAGATTCTTGGCATTAGCTGGATGGCTGTTGCCATTCGCCGGATGCCTTTGCTATTTGCTGGACGATTATTGCCATTTAGTGTACGATTCTTGCCATTTGTCGCATGACTTTCGTCAGTTTTCGGACGATTAATTGATTTTCATGGCGTGTTTGTTAATGAAAGCCAGCACGATAACGAAGCATGGATGAATGCCGCGTCAGACGTGGTCAGCTGTTGTCCTCATGCCGTGAAGACGTGACCGCCGAGGCATTTGTCTGGCCGTGCATCCGTTCACTCTCTCGAGGTAAGGCAGACCTGAAGAATTCCACGATCACATATTTTTGAGCATCATGGACGCAAGGATTTTCCATGAAAACCGAAGGACGTTTATTGAAAACATACTAAAATATGCAGAGCAGGTTTATAACAAATCAGATCAGCAATGAAAACACGGTTCCATTGGGGGACGAAGCACGGAGAATTATTTCAGAGAATGCTCGGCAAAAACTGATAAAACAGAAAAGCGCAGAAGAGGGTCAGACGGATGCAACAAAACGCCGCTCCTTACGCAGCACGGACGGAGACACCGAAAAGTAGCGAGAGAAGCGGAGGAACGAAACAGAGGAGGAACAGAAGGAACAGCATGGACGGCGGCACAGAAGAGTAGCGAGAGGAGCGGAAGAACAGAACAGAACAGAAGAGGACCAGCACACACAGCGGCACTGAAGAGTATAGCGAGAGGAGCAGAGGAACAGAAGGAACAGAACAGAAGAGGACCAGCACACACGGCGGCACACAAGAGTAGCGAGAGGAGCAGCAACATCGACCCGCTGCCGAGCACCGCGGCGTCAGAGGCACCCGGGAAAGCGCCGCCAATTCCTTAAGAGGCGGCAAATTTAGCCCCAGACTCCCAGAAATGAGTACGACGGCCTCCGGCTACGACAAGCGAAAGCCTTTGTTATTAGCATCAGGTCCACGTGCAGAGGTAAGAAAAACTCAGCGGAGGCCTCCGAATATCAAGGATAAATGAAAGCTTTGTAGGCAGGTGAGTGGATACTTTATTTGCTTCTTTCCGACCGCGTTTTGAAGTTTTCAAGTCCGCTTCCTACCTGAATGGAAAAAGCGAATTGCTCGTCAACTTCAAAAAAAAAAGATGAATGAGGATAAACCATCTGAGGACTACGAGTTTCCTACCTACAACTGAGTGTGTGATTAAGAGGTAAAATTCACACTTTCGAGCTCGCCAACATTTCAAAGTCCATTAGTGCATCTTAAAAACAATCGCGTAAATTTCAATTACGGAAGGTAGTGTTTTGATCTTGCACAGGGCATAGAACAACAATAAATTGCATCATTTGGGCATAAAATGAACCGTAAATCACAATGTAAAGTTCGTTTTAGCTTCCCGTGGAATTAGCATCGTTTAAAATATTTTCCGATTTTCAACGTAAAATAAATCGTAACTACCCTTTCACCCTCCAGGTTATTCATAATATTGCAATTACTAAGAAAATCATCACGAAAATAAGACTCATTAACTTTCTGCTAAACTCAATTATATTCGCAAGCGTATTTATCAGCGAGTTTTTTGCGAATATGCTGCCATCCTACAAAAAGTTTCACGGACTTAATTTGAAGTTTGAACCTGGATATAAAAACATTCTAGCCATTAAATTCATTGGATGGCTCTTGCAGAAGTTCAAGGTAAAGAAGCCTCATGCATCAATTCCTTTACAGCTTAAGAGAATTACTTCGGGCGTTCATAAATATAAACAAAACAGGCGCTAAATAATGTACTAAATTTCCCAACCTTTGAATAAGAAACTGTCTTGTATTATAAAATTTATTTATCTACCGACCGAACAAGGATCTCTTCGGTAGAAGATCCATAAAAAATATTAATTCACAGTAATACAGGTCGGAAATTACAAAGCCAACTTTTTGCGATATTGTGATATGTAGTTTTTTGGTCATATCTAAGAGTTTTCAATATTAATATGTCTTGATCTGATACTAGGTAACACGCGAAAACACATAACGTATGTACAAACGGTCAACTTCCATCTTCGGCAAGTGTATCATACACAATTGTTCCTCACTAAACCGGTAAAAACGCCGAACACACGCATGATTTAAAACACCAGACGAATAATTTTCACGAATAAATATACTTCAAAACTAAATTTGACATCCCAAAGAATTTAAATATTCTACAAACACTTTATTCATCAAATACTACAATTTTCCACAACTTGTCATCCATTTACCACCGCGGAACGCCGACACAAACTATAGAGGGCTATAGTTTGAAAGTTGAGCCATGCTCGAAGCTAGCCAACGTGGGCAAAAAATAGAGTGGGCTAGTTTGAAAGTTGAGCCATGCTCGAAGCTAGCAAACGTGGGCAAAAAGTAGAGTGGGCTAGTTTGAAAGTTGAGCCATGCTCGAAGCTAGCCAACGTGGGCAAAAAGTAGAGTGGGCTAGTTTAAAAGTTGAGCCATGCTCGAAGCTAGCCAACGTTGGCAAAAAGTAGAGTGGGCTAGTTTAAAAGTTGAGCCATGCTCGAACCTAGCTGCAAAATGTAAGAACTTCACTCAAGGTCAGAAAGAGTAAAAAGCACTCGGGAATCACAAGCAGTGGTCATTCCCACCAGCGACCTCCATCAGAGGTTTCCGCTGGCGGGCGGAACTGAAAGGGCCTCACAAAGACATCTTTCAAGATTGTTCTCTGGGAAAGACACGTTAAGCGATGCATTCAAGAAGGACAATAAGCAGCAAGGAAAGAAAAAAGGAAGATTTCGACTCGCTTGAACGAACCCGATGAAGAATATTTTGTCATAGGAAGATTAGAGAATTTTCTTTGATTTCACGAATAATCAGCGGAGACTACAGGTTATTTAACATTTCCGTGTTATTGATGTCTTTAATTCTTAAAATAAAACTTGGTCATTATTTTACTAATCCTCTTCAAACACAGGTCGCTTGGACGCGAAGATAAGAGAGCCGTGCCAAATGGTAACCAGAATGCGGCCCCCAAAACCGAAGGTAAGAACCCTCTGAAGGAAAGGGGGAAAATATTCCTACGAACTCATAACAGAGCCTTACAATCGACAGACTACGGCTGGTCTCCAGGGACTTTCTCGAGGAACGTGAAGACCACAACGAGCACAATCAGCATACCTCCTGGGGATCTCTGAAGGGTCCCGAATGAAAACTGAAAGACTTGCCAACTGAAGTTTACCGAAATATTCTGGTTACGTTATTCCTTATGAGAGTTAGAAGAGTTGCATCAACAACAAAAGTTCACCGAAATATTCTGATTACGTTATTTCTAAAGGGTTCCTTATGAGTGCAAGAGGACTAACACCAACAACTGAAGTTTACGGAAATATTCTGGTTACGTTATTTCTGAATGGTTCCAAATGAGTGCCAGAGGACATACATCAACTACTGAAGTTTGCGAACATATCCTGATTGTTATTTCTGACGAGTCATTTCCAGAGCTTGAGGACTTGCACTATTACCTGACATATACGAGAATACTCCACTTTCAAGAGGGTTCACAGAGCTACGAAATTGGTAACAGGTAATACATACGTAATCCTAAGTCACAACTTCAACCTTCTGCACTCATTTTATTTGCTCGGTCCAACAGCATCGAAGCGAGGAAAGCCCAGAGGGTCGTAAGTTATTTCGCTGCGGTACATCTCAATCACGCCTTTAGAAGATAAGTCTTTGCCAGAGGCTGAGAAAAAACTACGCTGGAGGCAGGATATGGAAGAGACCGCCACGCAACATCAAAGAAAGGATGGATCCATGGCGCGGCGTATTGCGCGTGCGGCCGTCCAACTGCCCGTGTCCTACAACATGATAGCGCGATTGAAGAAAAAAATATACACGTACAGTTTAAAGGAAAAATATTCGAAAAACAGTACAGGAAAAATGTAGGTTAAATTTCTGACTGATCCGCACCGAGTGAAGACATGAATTAAAGTAACCAAAAGAGACCAACTTCCGATGTCCAACGACATGATGGGAATGATTAAAGAAAAAATATACTCGTACAGTTTAAAATAAAATGTTCAGGTAACAGAACAAAAAGAATGGAAATTAAATTTTGTCTAATACACGTAGAATGAAGACATGAAGTAAAGGTAAACAGAAGAGAAGAACTTCCGACGTCCTATCCTACATGATGGGATCGATTGAAGAAAAAGCAGACGTTCAATTTAGCCCTATAACGACCAGATTTTTTGGCTCTTGAGCGAAATATAACAGTAATTTCTCTTAAATTATAATACATGAAGCCCAGTAAATGTGAATATTTCATAGAAACATTTCGTATAAAAGAAAAACGTGAGTGATATTCTAATTTCTTACAGAAATGACGTTGGTCGATAAAGGGTTGGAGAGAAAATATTCAGATAACAGAAGGGAAGAATGTAAATTAAATTCTCGCCTAATCCTCACTAACTGAAGACATGAAGTAGAGGTAACCAAACGAGAGAATGCGAGTTTGGCCCAGCAGGCCACTGCTTTGGAATGTAACTCGGTTACATATTGTGTTGTTACTGCTACCCTAAATTAACTGAGTTGTAACTGATTTACGCTTCAGTTAGACACACTTAGAAATTAAAATGTTTTCTGCGGAGGGAGCCACCGGTGGTCACTGAGGGGATTTTCATAATGCTGCTAACCGACCTGCAGTCACTAACTCAATTTTTATAAATACTCAAAAGACTAAATGAAAGCAGTGCAATTATTTTACAATTGACAATTGACTTCAAATTGAATATAGAACGTCAGTTTAACCCATCGCAGGAAACGTTCTAAAACTATAAATATCTATTTTTTTACGGTTCCACAATAATTTAGGAAAACGAAACACAGTTTAGTCTCACTCCTATAGTTCCCTAAAAGCATCTTCGTGAAAAGAAAGAACCGTTGCACAACTCTTGTGATCCCAGATCATACAAAATGTTTCCCGTTTACATTCTCGCTGAGAGCTTTGCATTTGAGAGTGTTCGTTTAAACACATGATTTCACTCGTGCTAAAGATTAAGCCACGAAGTAATTAAAGCCTTGTCAACCGAAACAAAGGTTCAAGAGAGGCAGGCAGCATATAGCTTGGAGTTAAGTAAACAAGGAATCTATGTACAAGATGTGGCCCCACACCCTCAGCATAGAAACAGCAAGATTAAAAGTAGTTTGTGAAGCAGCTTAAAGATTAGATTATAAGTTAGTTTAAGCCTCCCTAACCGCTGCAAAATAGAGCGTATCGAAGAGAGGAAGGAGGAAGGCACCATTTAGTATGGAGATAAGAAAATGAGGAATCTATGCAGAAAGGGCATAGAAACAGTAAGGAAAGAAGTTCATGAAATAAAATAAAAGTTGAAGAAGAAAGTCAGAGGTGCTGAAAAACAGGACAGTAGTGAACCGAAAAAAGGTGGTCCTTAAAACATAAAAAAAAATTTATTTCAACAAAAAGAAGGCCTACCTAACTCTCAGCTCGGGCCCTCACATTTTTCCCCTGGGAGCGCTAATTCCCATAGGTACAATAGTTGTATCCCCCTGAGGGGGAGCAGCTTGAAAGTTGACAAAAAATAACGGGTGGTAGATATAAAGACAACAGTGAACCGAAAAAAGATGGTGGGCAAAGAAACAAAATATTTGAACAAAACCTTCAGCCAGACCTTCAGCCAAGGACCTAACTTTTTTTTTGGGGGGGGGGGGGGAGCGCTAGTTCCCATAGAGTCATTAGTTGTCTCCCCTCGAGCATTTGAGGGAGCTGAACGCATTTGTTCGAAGAAAAATAGGTCATAACCATCTTAAAGGGAGTACATAGCGGAAATATGGTTATTATCTTTGAAGCTGAAGCATATTACCGCAGCAAAATGGCACACAGCAGCACCGCCGATCTTCTATTTATACGAAGTGATCTACTGCGAACCTCGACCTATACTGATAAAAATTACTCGCAATTACCCAACTAATACTGTGCTTCATTTTAGTTTTGAATAACGCACCGATTTTCACCGGTGTGAGTTGAAGTCCGCATACGGCGGCGCCAAACAGCGCGAGGATCCACCGACTTTGCATGCGTCGAACTCCGAACAATTGCAGGACTTTAGCTGCAGGGGAGATATGACGCTAACTAATGCAGTGCGTCAAAAGAAACACGTTCACCCGAGCGCCCAGAGCACCAGCGCACGATGAGAGCCAGCCCGAAAGCTCTCCCAATTAACAGCAGAACAAAAAATAGCTGAGCAGTCGCAGTTCATATGCTAAGTGTAACGCAAATCCAAAAATTCACGAGAAAAATCTTGACGCTCAGAGCAAAGCGCACGTTCTGGAAATTACTACATAATCATGGTAGAATGAACAGAGACCGGGGGCTCCCATGAAATGTGATAGGCAGAGAATGGGTGCAGTGGAGAAAGTCTGGACGCAAACTTCGCTCGACTTCACACACAAAAGCGGCGGAAGGAAGGGGGTGGAGGCGGTGCGCTCATTTGTTAATAGGGAGCTAGCGAAGCAAAAGTTGACTTTTATCTTAGGAGCGTAGGAAGGCTGCTGCTGTTCTCTCTCTTCCTGCAGCTTTTTTCTGTTCTTTTTTCCGGGCTCATTTGAGGGAGAAGTGAAGTAGAGGGGAAAGTAAACATGTCAAAATAAAGAGAACTGATGAGGTGAAGCAGCTGTTCTTTGGTGAACATTAAAGTTGAAGCAAGAGTGATCGTAAAAAGTTATTAACTTGGGGTAGATCAGCTTAGATGGTGAGTTAGTTTAAGCCTTCCTCACCACAAAATGTGTTCCGAAGCAAGTAGATAGGAAAGAACCATTAAGTGCGGAATTAAGGGTAAGAGGAATCTAATTAAGGTGTGTTCCAACACAAAATCTCACCTGCACAGAAATAAAATATAAACGAAGTTCACGAAACAAGATAAAAGTTGAAAAAAATAACTGCTGAAAACAGGACAGTGAACCGAAAAAGGCCGTTAACAAAGCAAAAAATATGTTTTATTTTAATCAAATGGAAGGCCTACCTAACTTTTAGCTGGGAACCTACGCGGTTCTTATAGCACACATCAAAAATGCCCCTCATGGTGTCCCTTTGAACATAACTGAAGAGAGGATGAGTGCGGTGTCGACGCTCGAATGGGTGCTCGAAACAGCAGAAGTTTCTTCGCAAAATATCAAATGAGGACGATTCGCGACATCTGCCTAACTCGTATTTAAAAGTTAGATTGTGTGCGGTGATTAGCCAGGCAGAAAAATCCAGGCATGTGAATTGATAGAATTAGATTACGCTCAGCTCGGGCCCTCACACATATACCCTCATGGAGAACGAATTAAAATGAGTACGCGTTGTAAGGTAGACGATTCAATATTTTCATAATCAGAATTAGATACGCACGTATTTCGGAGCTATTTCACAAATGAAAAGAAATTGTTTTTGTATCACTTCTGGGCAAAAATTTTAACTTAAAAAAGATTCACTTGCATTTGAATAAGCAAAAAAATTAAACCCGAATTCCTACTTTGAAGGAATCGAACCAAGCAAATCTCCGCCAAAAACTGAAATTGAAACAATTAAAAAATTTAAAATAAACGATACAAGTTAAGACCTTTCCAGCACCGCCCGAAATATACAATGGCACGCTTTCATGCACATCTCAACTCAAACTACCGTCAATTTTTTCCTAAGGACAAGGGCACCGTGATTTCTCCGAGTGTATAAGTATTCATTTATATTATTTATAGAGGAGATTAGTTTTTATTCATTCATTTGACACCAGTAAGTAACTTTAACCAAACACACAACAGAGTCTCCATAGCAGATAATACAAAGGAACACTAGCAACACACTTCATGAAAAGGATAAGCCAAGACAGGAAGATATCCTGTGAAATTTACGACCGGGCTGCTAATTCGACAGCAGTAAACTCTCGGAAGAATGTTCCCTCTAGCACCGACCAACCAGAACGCGTTACCTCGACCCTACTTTCTCTATTTTTTTCGATCACAGCAAAAAAAATCCAGGTTTTTACCGCTCATTAACACTGATTTTTAACTGTAAATGCAGCGACTTCATTTACCGGTGCCCCAAAATGTAATTAATCCCCGAGCTTAAAGAAAGACTCGACGTTAATTGTCGAATTTTTCAAATTTGATATTTAAAATCATTGAATATCCTTTAAAAATAGTATACATTAGATTATAAGATAGATTCAGGATCCCTGACCAAAATAAAGCTGTTAAAAAAGATAAAGGATGACGGCACCATTTAGTTTGGAGTTAATGAAACGTGGGATTTATACAAAAGGTGTCTTCCCACGCAAGATTTCCCTCGGATAGAAACGGTAAATTGAGGAGGAAGGTCATACAACAAAATAAAAATTGAAGATGAATATTCAGAGATGCCGGTAAGCAGGACAGCAGTGAAAAGTAAATAGATAGTCCTTAACAAAACAAAAACCATTTCTATTTCAACAAAATGGAGGTCCATCTAGTCCTAAGTACGGGATCGTTCATTTTCCTTTGGGAGTGCTAATTGCCATAGATGCAGTAATTGTATCCTCAGAGAGATGAAAAATAGTGCTACCATTATGTACAACCTTTGAATAGAACAACTATTATATGGTGGCACCACGGACTACATATTTCTACACTACAGTCGAGGGACTCCTCTTTAAAGAGACGGAAATAAATGAAGTTTTATTTGCGAACAATAAAACGAACAAGGACGACGCACGAGGTCGGTTACAAGGTCCTCGAGCCTCCCCTTCGAGGCAGAAAAGAATGAAAGGTAGTACAAGACGGGAAGACTAAATACACGGCAGCGATGACAACAATGAAAGGTAGTACAGGACGGGAAGACTAAATACACGGCAGTGATTATAAAAATGAAAGGTAATACCAGACGGGAACACTAAATACACGGCAGCGATGACAAAAATAAAAGGTAGTACCAGACGGGAAGACTAAATACACGGCAGCGATACCGTTTATGCCGCTTGATGGAAACACCATCGAGGGAGGGGAAATTTTCACTAGTATATGTCGACGAAGCTTCACCATGCAGAGCGTGTTGCTATTACTCACCAAAAGCCTTTCCAACAGCTTAGTTTGAGATAAACTGTCTTATGTGCATGCTAAGAGGATATTAATTTTATTTGCAAGAACATTTGAACATGTGTGTTTGTATGAGCAACTATGAAACAAAATCCTTTTGAATTAATAGAAAATTTCACGGGACTGCATGACATGATGGGATGCGTCTTCTGAGGTTAACCAAGGTGAGGATTCCATACTTGATTTTACTATTGCTATGTTGATCATTTAGTTTCTTCTGACATTAATTCACAGATTTTCTGATGAAAATCGGTAGAATACTTCGTACATATTCAGAGTGGCCCAGCTGTGACTGATGCTTTTGTTACAAAAGAAACCAAAACTATGAATGCTAGGATGTTGAAGCTGGTTTTATTCAAAAGAAAAACCTTCAACTGTGGTCATCACTTCATTGAAATGAAGCAATTCAAAACTTAGTGTCAATAATCCTAAAAATATTTTTTCTTTTATTTTTCATTCTTGCGTTCATGTGTTTTTTTTTACTTGCACATCAAAAGAGTTAGTGACTTCTGGGCCACTCTAAGTCACTATGCATTTAAAAGACGAAGCTCTTATGATAAATTCAATGGCCATAAATTATCGCAGTTAAAATAATAAGGGAAAAACACACAAATGTAGAAAAAAAACCCAGGACCATCCAAAGCTGCAAGGAATTTGCCGCATGCGTCCAACAAATTCCAATTTATTGTGCCAGAACAGAGAAATCCAGAAGAAAATATTTGAGAAGAGCGAAATTCTTGAGCGTAAAATGCAGCGATTATCTGCGCACAACCGACAGTTTTTGCGTGCAGTAAAAATTGGAAACTTCACTAGCAAAAACCACGAAAGAAAAATAATCCAGAACGTTTCACGTATACGAAAAGTGCAAAATGTGCTCATGCCTCTTTTGAATTTCCGTTTATTCTGGGACTTGTGCGGGGCACAAGTCCGATATTAGAGCACTCTATATCACTCACGGGAAATTTCTTTTAGAACTTGCACGTATCTAGGCTACATGAGAGCTTCTATTCTACATCACTTACGAGATATTTTTTTTAGGACCTGCACGTATCTAGGCTACATGAGAACATTACTTATGCATTCTCTAAATAATTTCTCTGTTCGCTACGAGCTGCTTTCATCAAATCGCGACTCTTCAATAAGTTATATTTTCCCCCACCTAATCTCTCATCACACGCTTTACCATCTCTCAGCAAACCTTTATTTTACGCTACTACTCCTTCGTGTGACGGTGCAGAGCGGAATAACTGCTTCAACTGGGCTTGGTCATCACTTTTTTTGAAAATGGTGACAACTTGAGCAAAACGACGGCGTTAAAAGCCACAACTTCAGCTACGTAGTAACGCGTACAAGATACCAAAAGTTCACCACCACGCACATTCATTTTTCCTCCGAGTTGCGAGGTACAGTTAAATCTCCCTTGACCGCTCCGAGGGGTTTATTAAAGGGAGATACGAACATAACAATCGCTATAACTCCTCCATTTGTACTTCTAGCCCCTTTCATTATGCACCTTCAACACTCCAAACAAAACATCAATTCAACATTATTCGACTTACCACTCACAAATCCAAACAACTCCAGCCCACACTCCTCAGACCCCGTCATCAATTTGACACTCTAAATAGCATTTCACTAAAGAGGACGTCCACAAAAATTATATCCACTGACCGATGTAAGTATATGTGATACCGGAACCGTATGACAGTTTCAGTATAAGGAACCAAGTAACAGTTCCGTCTCATATGTGCATACTTCGGTCAGGGGATACATTTTTAGTGAACACCCTGTACAGTGCTTCTTTGTTTGCGATCTCAATATCACAAAAATACTTTGATCTACAACTCTATGCGATCGAAGTCATCAGGCGACACAGCGCACCGCACTCCGTGCACACTCGTCATCAATCATCCGGTCCTTGCCTGCTTCATCACACAGCGCGCAGCCCTCACCAAATATTCCTGTCATTTCCACAGTCAAATCCGCTATTGGGACGTTTTTTCATCAGTCAAATATCAGCCATTCCCCATTTGTCGTCTGCTGAGATTTCAATTCCCCAGAGGCGCAGCGCTACCGAAGCCCCGTGGGAACGCGGCCCACCTGCCGACAGCATTGTGCAACTCGCCGCCGCGCACTGCCCAGGCTGAAAGAGACCTTCTATTTGAGCGCCCTATATCAATTAAAGGGAATTTCTTTTAGGACTCACGAGAATCTAGGCTACATGAGAGCTTCTATTTGAGCGCTCTATATCAAAGTGAATTTCTTTTAGGACTCACGAGTATCTAGGCTACATGAGAGCTTCTACTTGAGCGCTCTATATCAATTAAAGGGAATTTCTTTTAGGACTCACGAGTATCTAGGCTACATGAGAGCTTCTACTTGAGCGCTCTATATCAATTAAAGGGAATTTCTTTTAGGACTCACGAGTATCTAGGCTACATGAGAGCTTCTACTTGAGCGCTCTATATCAATTAAAGGGAATTTCTTTTAGGACTCACGAGTATCTAGGCTACATGAGAGCTTCTACTTGAGCGCTCTATATCAATTAAAGGGAATTTCTTTTAGGACTCACGAGTATCTAGGCTACATGAGAGCTTCTACTTGAGCGCTCTATATCAATTAAAGGGAATTTCTTTTAGGACTCACGAGTATCTAGGCTACATGAGAGCTTCTACTTGAGCGCCCTATATCAATTAAAGGGAATTTCTTTTAGGACTCACGAGTATCTAGGCTACATGAGAGCTTCTACTTGAGCGCTCTATATCAATTAAAGGGAATTTCTTTTAGGACTCACGAGTATCTAGGCTACATGAGAGCTTCTACTTGAGCGCTCTATATCAATTAAAGGGAATATCTTTTAGGACTCACGAGTATCTAGGCTACATGAGAGCTTCTACTTGAGCGCTCTATATCAATTAAAGGGAATTTCTTTTAGGACTCATGAGTATCTAGGCTACATGAGAGCTTCTACTTGAGCGCTCTATATCAATAAAAGGGAATTTCTTTTAGGATTCGCGAGTATCTAGGCTACATGAGAGCTTCTGTCTAACTTAAAGGAATTGCCAATATCAGCGAGGAGAACACAAGTAGCTCAAATCTTGATTCTTTTATGTTAAAGACGCAGGTATGGCGGTAAAGTACTTACTGGCAACGTAGGCGACTAGCAACGTAGGCGACTAGCAACGTAGGCGACTAGCAACGTAGGCGACTAGCAACGTAGGCGACTAGCAACGTAGGCGACTAGCAACGTAGGCGACTAGCAACGTAGGCGACTAGCAACGTAGGCGACTAGCAACGTAGGCGACTAGCAACGTAGGCGACTAGCAACGTAGGCGACTAGCAACGTAGGCGACTAGCAACGTACGCGACTAGCAACGTACGCGACTAGCAACGTACGCGACTAGCAACGTACGCGACTAGCAACGTACGCGACTAGCAACGTACGCGACTAGCAACGTACGCGACTAGCAACGTACGCGACTAGCAACGTACGCGACTAGCAACGTACGCGACTAGCAACGTACGCGACTAGCAACGTACGCGACTAGCAACGTACGCGACTAGCAACGTACGCGACTAGCAACGTACGCGACTAGCAACGTACGCGACTAGCAACGTACGCGACTAGCAACGTACGCGACTAGCAACGTACGCGACTAGTTACGTACGCGACTAGTTACGTACGCGACTAGTTACGTACGCGACTAGTTACGTACGCGACTAGTTACGTACGCGACTAGTTACGTACGCGACTAGTTACGTACGCGACTTATAAAGTTTACGACTAGCAACGTATGCGACTCGTAAAGTTTACAACCAGTAACGTATGCGGCGGCTTGTAATGTCAGCAATAACGTGGGCGGGGCGTGTATCACACACCTGCTCCTCCAGCCAATCGAAGCAACAAGGAAGCTTGCCATTGTACACGGGTGAACAAATAATTTCTGTTTAAAATTCGATGGGACATACAACGAACAGAAGTTGCGTCCGATATTTCCGTACAAAACCAGATTCATGCGAGAAAATTTTGAAGTTATTACAATCCATACTTCGCACTGGGTGGCGCTTCTTCAAAACACACATACATTAAAAAGTAAAACACACAGTAAAGTACGCCGAGATACGGCGAGTTTTGAACGCCCCCAACTAAAAAAGCTCCAAAGTGCTTGATAGAATTCAGCAAAGAGCTAGGCCCACTTTGAAAGCTGACCTGTGCGAACCGAACGTCAGAGCTACGTTCAAATGAATTCGGAAAGATTCAGCACACAAGCCGATCAAAGGATGAGAGAGTGGGGCACTACGAGCAGGAGCTTCACATGCAAAGGTGCCGTTGGCTCGGCCCGAAGTTCCTATTTGAGTGCAAACGCCAGCACGCCGTGCTGTGGGTGGTCGCTGGAGGCTGGTGCTTTTTGCGCAAAGCAGGACGCTACAACACCTACAAAAGTCACGGTGTGCGCTGGTAAGCTCTTACATTATACTGCAGAACCTGCGTGAATTAAGTATCAAATGCAAGCAGGGAATATCTGTTTCTTTACACTTCGAGAGCTGCGTACATGAACTGAACTACCGTTTATTAACACTTTGACTGCAGCGTGACCCACCGGTGGTACACGGAGGTAATTTTCACAACGCTGCAGACCGACCAGTAGTCACAAACACAATTTCCATAAATACTTAATCAAAGCTAAATGAAGGCACGATTCAGTTCATGTTTGCTATTTTCAACATCGCGCGCTGCAGTTGACTTTTAATTTGAGTTTGGTGTTGAACTTAATATTTAGTAGTTGCGGTTAAAGTGTTAAGTATCATGAGCAAGCAGGAAAACATTTTACGCGTTGAGAACTTGTAAACGAACTGAACTTGCGTATATTAAAGTATCAGGAGCATGCAAGGAATTTGTTTCTTTACACTTCAGGAACTTAGTAATTGACCTGAACTTGCATTTATTAATTCGAATGTACAAAGGAAAATCGATTTTGCGAAGCAAATTCACAATGAAAGAAATAGAGAAGAAGTACTTTAAAAACAATTACTCTGAACGTTTCGAGCCTAAGCTCATTCTCAACAAAAAGTCAGTAAAACGTGGTAAAGGGAACAGTGAAAATGTTCCCTTCACTGACTGTTCCCTTTACCACGTTATACTGACTTTTTGTTGTGAATGAGATTAGGCTCGAAACGTTCAGAGTAATTGTTTTTAAAGTACTTCTTCTCTATTTCTTTCATTGCATATATTAAGTTTCAGGAGTACGGAGAGAAACACTTAATAGCTTGAAAACAGAGTAAATGAACTGAACTTGTAAAAATGAACCAACACAAAACCTGCAGAAGTGCACCAAACTCAGGGAATCGCGCAAATGAACTCAGGTTGTTTAAATCTTCTCTTCGTAGAATAATTGTAAAAGACTAAAAGCTTTTTGAAAGAATAATATAAATACCTAAGTAAAAGCCCCTACAGCAGCGAGAGGTAGTCACAAAACACAATCATAATAGACGATATGTAAGTTTAAGCCTCCTTCACCACAAGGAAAGTGCTCCCAAGAGAGGAAGGAGGAAAATAACATTAAAATGGAAATAAGGGAACGGAGGGCCTAAGCCTAACGAATGTCCCTACACACTGCGCATAAAAACGACAAGGTTGACAGGGATTTATGAAACAAGCTATGAGTTGTGTAAGAAAGTAATAGCCACCGAAAAAATGGCATCAGTGAACCGAAAAAAAAGTTCGTCTATAAAAACACAAGGAGCATATTCTGCTCTACCAAATGGAAGACCTACTGTCTTTATCACGGGACCTTTCATCTATCCCTAGACAGCGTTAATTCCATTAATGCAACAGTTGTCTCTCTTTAAGAGTGCAAAAGCCAGCATTTCATGATTTGGGTAACCTCAAATGAACCAAAATAATGCTATACTTCATATTAAATAATTACCTCTTAAAGATTTTTAAAACTTTATTGATCCTTCTTTGAGTTTGTCATCATCAATTGATTCACACGTATGATAGTTATGAAAGTTAACAAGACAACAAAAACACAAACTTTGAATAGCTTGGTGCTGTGTACAATATAAATTCAGAGAAGCTCAGCACTCAAACTATAATCAAGTTAAAATGAAATGGAATTATTCGTTGATTTATTCGTTGATCGCAAATTTGCCTTTGCTCAATATAAAGGCATCATCAAAAATTGCTGAAGGGGAAAATGGGATGTTGCCACCAGCTTCAAAATAAAATAATACTTCAATATGAAAGCATATAGAATAAAAGAAATCTTTCAAAGGTTTGGCAATGAATAGGAAGTAAAAGAAGAAGGCTTATACAAAATAACCATGGGTCACTATCGCATGCGGTCACTACCGCACTGCACGAATGCGGCATGCTTATGGCATTAAGAATGACATCATATAATATTTTAAATAATAACATTTATTTAAATGATCAACATTCCTCTGCCTCAACCGAGAATAGAGATCAACTAATTCTGGCCCATATTAATTTTCGGTACATGTTACAAAAAACGAAGACATACACAATGAAAGGGTTTCATTATGTACGTCATTGTTGCACGTCACCAACAACGTCGATGAATTCAATCCACTTAACTAAATAAGAGTTCTAGTACGCTATTCAATACACCAAACTACTCGAGAGTAGAAGCCCGTAGTTCAATCCACTAAAATGAATATATATGAGTTCTAGTACGCTATTCAATACACAAAACTACTCGAGAGTAGAAGCACGTAGTTCAATCCACTAAAATGAATAAGAGTTCTAGTACGCTATTCAATACACCGAACTACTCAAGAGTAGAAGCACGTAGTTCAATCCACTAAAATGAATAAGAGTTCTAGTACGCTATTCAATACACCAAACTACTCGAGAGTAGAAGCACGTAGTTCAATCCACTAAAATGAATAAGAGTTCTAGTACGCTATTCAATACACCGAACTACTCAAGAGTAGAAGCACGTAGTTCAATCCACTAAAATGAATAAGAGTTCTAGTACGCTATTCAATACACCAAACTACTCGAGAGTAGAAGCACGTAGTTCAATCCACTAAAATGAATAAGAGTTCTAGTACGCTATTCAATACACCGAACTACTCAAGAGTAGAAGCACGTAGTTCAATCCACTAAAATGAATAAGAGTTCTAGTACGCTGTTCAATACACCAAACTACTCAAGAGTAGAAGCGCGTAGTTCAATCCACTAAAATGAATAAGAGTTCTAGTACGCTATTCAATACACCAAACTACTCAAGAGTAGAAGCGCGTAGTTCAATCCACTAAAATGAATAAGAGTTCTAGTACGCTATTCAATACACCAAACTACTCAAGAGTAGAAGCACGTAGTTCAATCCACTAAAATGAATAAGAGTTCTAGTACGGTATTCAATACACCAAACTACTCAAGAGTAGAAGCGCGTAGTTCAATCTACTAAAATAAATAAGAGTTCTAGTACGCTATTCAATACACCGAACTAATCAAGAGTAGAAGCACGTAGTTCAATCCACTAAAATAAATAAGAGTTCTAGTTCGCTATTCAATTCACCAAACTACTCAAGAGTAGAAGCACGTAATCCAATCCACCAAACTTCAACAATAGATGCTTCGCAGCAATTTAACACGCACGCGCGACTATAAGAAAGATACGCCCTGAATGCATAACGCGAGTGAAGGCCAAAAGAATTTATTGGAAACAAATAATGGCCAGAAAAACATAGAAGTTAGCACTTAAGGCAGCATGAGCCCGGACGCAAGGCGCGGTACGGAGGCCATGAGACGGTCGTTTACAAGGAGAAGTTGGGTCGTAGAGGCGACGCAGCAGCGGCCGAGCGCGCGCCCACAACGCTTCTTATGGTCCAACTGCTCGCATTTGCCCTGATTTTCTACTCGCTTCAATTTGGTCAATGAGCAAAGTAGCGGCAAATTAATACAAAGCCTGCCTAATATCAGGTCTCTTCCTAACAACTGAAATGATTTCGTGGCTGTAATGTTTGCCTTCTGCTACTGCGTCGTCACCATCACCTGCTTGTAAGATGGATTCTTGGGGGAGTTTTGGAAGTGCAGTGATGGTATGTATCGTACAAGACAGCTGCTTCGAAGTCAAATCATAAAATCCCACACGGGAATTTAATA
Source organism: Morinoia aosen (assembly GCA_030386875.1). Lineage (NCBI taxonomy): Eukaryota > Metazoa > Arthropoda > Malacostraca > Amphipoda > Talitridae > Morinoia > Morinoia aosen. The sequence goes on from CM059568.1 coordinate 51,489,107, forward strand.
AATCGGGAACTCGATTGAATTTTACATTCGCATAGGAAAAATTTCAAAATTCTGCGACAAAAATTGAAGTTTATATTTACAATGTAAGTTTCGTCAGCGCCGCATTCAACAATGAATAATGACAAATTCTGATGATTATGCAGAGGCACGCGCAAATTCTGGCACAATAATCCAGAGGCACGCGCAAATTCTGGCACAATAATCCAGAGGCACGCGCAAATTCTGGCACAATCATCCAGAGGCACGCGCAAATTCTGGCACAATCATCCAGAGGCACGCGCAAATTCTGGCACAATCATCCAGAGGCTTGCGCAAATTCTGGCACAATCATCCAGAGGCACGCGCAAATTCTGGCACAATCATCCAGAGGCACGCGCAAATTCTGGCACAATCATCCAGAGGCACGCGCAAATTGTGGCACAGTCATCCAGAGGCACGCGCAAATTTTGGCACAACCATCCAGAGGCACGCGCAAAATGTGGCACAACCATCCAGAGGCACGCGCAAAATGTGGCACAACCATCCAGAGGCACGCGCAAATTCTGGCACAATCATCCAGACGCACGCGCAAATTGTGGCACAATCATCCAGAGGCACGCGCAAATTGTGGCACAATCATCCAGAGGCACGCGCAAATTGTGGCACAATCATCCAGAGGCACGCGCAAATTGTGGCACAATCATCCAGAGGCACGCGCAAATTGTGGCACAATCATCCAGAGGCACGCGCAAATTGTGGCACAATCATGCAGAGGCACGCGCAAATTGTGGCACAATCATCCAGAGGCACGCGCAAATTGTGGCACAATCATCCAGAGGCACGCGCAAATTGTGGCACAATCATCCAGAGGCACGCGCAAATTGTGGCACAATCATCCAGAGGCACGCGCAAATTGTGGCACAATCATCCAGAGGCACGCGCAAATTGTGGCACAATCATCCAGAGGCACGCGCAAATTGTGGCACAATCATCCAGAGGCACGCGCAAATTCTGGCACAATCACTCAGAGGCACGCTAAGTTTTAAAGATTTACGGTTTTTATAGTAAGAGTATATTTTAGTCCTTAGAGGAGAACCCTTGTACGTTTCCTTCTATCCCACAGGTCAATGGAGAAAGTATTGATGCGCAAAGCACAATTTTTATCACGGAAATATGACGCACAACTCAACGATGATATGGAATGCGTTATTGTCGTTGCTTCCTTCCCCCTAACACGAACTATTAAAAAAATTTACACTTTTAAAGTTATAAATAGAACTATTACTGTGAGTAATATACGACCTCTAATTTTGTAATAATATTCACGTCATTGTCAATATCTAGCATGTAAAACAAACTGGTTCAGGCATTGAGTAACCTCGAGGAAAATCCCTCACGCCAGCAGTTAGTGAGACCGAATAACAGAAATCACCCTCACAACTTGCGAACGTTACCTGCAGCAAGATCCATATAACATCACAGCTGAAAAAAAATCCGCCAGTAAAAATAACTAACATTTAAACAATTTAAACAATTTATTTACCACAGGTGATACACAGATAGAATGTTTCATAAGTCTAGTACAATGGTCAAATTTGAGTATAGCTACCTGTGGGCCCGAATAAGTTCAGTGACTTCTAGGGCATCCTACCATCAAGGTTAGTCTTAGGAGTACAATAATGTTTAACCTAATTCACTTAAACTAGCGACGCATTAGACTGATCAATGAGATAATTAACTCGAAATTAGATACTTCATTTCACAATATAGTTCATATGGACTAGATTTAACAGTATATTCGACAAACGATTCAAGAACAGACTGAAGATCGGCGAAATTAACCAAGGCAAATTACATTATTAGGACCAGTTATGTAGGGGACAAGGTTTGACTCAGTGATCTTACACGACTAGTAATCTGATAGGAAGTGAGACTCAAGATTTTTTTTGAATACCTTATAAGAATTACTTTCACGGATCTCCGCAGGTATCGAGTTCCAAGTTTTAGTTCCAACGAAGAGGATACTGTGTTGTGACCGAGCCTTTGAGTAATAAGGAAGCATGAATTTACTTCTATTTCGGGTTAAGTCGTGATGACCAGTTTGCGCAGTTAATAGTTGTTTTAGGCTATTGCCGCCATCATTTGTTAATGTTTTGTAAATGAAATTGCAAATGGAGATTTTGTAGAGATCCGAGAGCTTAAGTATTCGTATATTTTTGAATGAGTCATTTGTGTGAGCATTATATTCTATATTATTTACCGCTCTTATGGCTCTTTTTTGCAGGGTAAAAATTTTTTAGGTTTTATTTTTATCAGTTCCGTGCCATGCTTCTATTCCGTATTGCAAGTATGGTGAAATGAGCGTTCGGTAGAGCATTTGTAAGGCTGTTTCAGGCAGGAAATTTTTAACTTTATTTAGGATTCCGATAGATTTTGATAATTTAGAACTAATATGAGCGATGTGCTCTTCAAAGGTTAGATGTTTGTCTATTATGATGCCCAGGAATTTACTTGAGTTGGTTTCTTCGATTTCACCTTCGCCAATTTGAATGCGTGGGAGAGATATATTTTTCTTGTATGAGAATGTAATATATTTTGTTTTATCGATATTGAGGCTTATTTTATTAGCTTTAAGCCACAATGAAACCTTATGAAGTTCATTATTTATATGCTCCGCCATCCTAGCGGGATTTTGGTTTGGAAGGACCGCAGAAAGGGTACTGTCATCGGCAAAAAGTATGAATTTGAAGAATGATGTAGATTTAATATCATTGATAAAAATTAGAAATAGGAGAGGCCCAAGGACAGATCCTTGTGGAACTCCATGGCTAATTGTCTGTGGGTCTGATTTTGCGTCGTCAATGACAACGTATTGTTTCCGATTTGCTAAGTATGATCTGAACCAATCATGGGCAGCCCCTCGAATGCCATAACAATGTAGTTTCGAGAGTAATAGGTTATGGTCCACACAATCGAATGCTTTTCGAAAGTCAAGAAATACGGAGAAAACAAGCTTTCCTTCATCTATATTAGAATAAAGGTATTGCAAATGATTTAATACAGCTTGTGTCGTAGATTTCTTAGAACGAAAACCGTATTGTTTGTCGTTGAGGAAAGATTTTTGTTCAAAATACGAATACACTTTTTTATACACAATTTTCTCGAATATTTTGCTAATAATTGGTAATACAGAGATAGGTCTATAATTGTTAATGCAGTTTTTATCACCGTTTTTAAAATAGGAGTGACTCTCGCAATTTTGAAAGAGTTGGGGAAGATACCTTGAGAAAGGGATTGGTTGATAATATAAGATATGCACGGTGCTATTATATCAGCTATAGCCTTAAGAACTTTAGTCGAAAAATTTTTCAATCCACTTGATTTATTTTTCAAGTTGTTTATGCACGTAATTACATCGGAGGGATTATTTGGCGTGAAAAAGAAAGAGTTAGGTTCACGGACATGGTCCATGTATTGCAAGTGGTCTCTGGGTTCACTGAAGACACTATCGGCTATATTTTTTCCTATGTTTACAAAAAAGTTGTTAAACACAGTTGCAATATCTTTTTCTCGTGGTATTTTACACTTTCGTGAACGACGGACTCAATTGTTTTCGGAATGTTATTATTCAGTTTATAGCATGAATTAAGCAGGCGCCAAGTTTTTTTAAAATCAGTTTTGTATTCAGTAAATTTGCGCGTGAAGTAGTCTCGTTTTGAGGTTCGTATTTGATTTGTCACATGATTCCTGAATCTGTTATACGTTACTTTAGATATTCGCCCTTCGTATAGTAAGGCTAGGTACGCTTGACGTTTTTCTATATTGATCACGATATCTTCAGTAATCCAGGGCTTTTGTCTATTTTTTCGGCGTAATTGTGCGGGTGATTATTGGACAACACTGGTTATATGCGGTCGTTATAATTTCAGTTAAATTTAGTATTGCTTCATCAATGTTAATCGCATTATTGTCCTGTTCATAGATGTCTAATGATGGCATTAATTCTTCTAGAACAGTTCGCATTGTTCCCAAGTTGTATTCGTTTACACAACGAAATGAATAAGTATCAGCCTGTGGGCTGGTACAAGGACTATAGACATTTTTATTGACGAGAAACATCGGGAAATAGTCAGATAAGTCAGAAATTATTATTCCGGTAAGAAAATCAGTGGGATCTAACATAAAAATATTATCGAGTAACGTAGCCGATTCAGAAGCAACACGTGTAGGTTTCGTGATGATTGGAAGGAAGGAGCTGGACTGAAAAACATTTATGAAGTTTGAGATTTGCTCACAGCTATCATGTTGTAGAAGATCGTAGTTGAAATCCCCGCAGATTATTATGTCATTATATAGAGACTTGTTGAACTGAGATATTATGCTTTGAAGCTCGTTCAGGAAAGAGACGTTACAAGCTGTTGGGGGCCTATATACTGTCCCAAGCATAATCCGTTTATCATTTTTCGTTAGTTCTATAAATAAAGTCTCAATATGTTCACGATTAATAGTTGCACTTAAAATGACTTTCGAAGATATGTTTAGATATGTACGTACTGATGCCACCACCACGTTTGTTACTACGGAGTGAATGATGGCTCTAATAGTTATGAAGATTAGATTATAGATTATTAGTTAGTTTAAGCCTCCCTATCCTCAACAAATGAGATCCAAAGAGAGGAAGGAAGAAGGCACCATTTAGTATGGAGTTAAGGGAACGTGGAATCTATGCAGAAAAGGCATAGAAACAGTAAGATGAGAAAGAAGTTCATGAAACAAGGTCAAAGTTGAAGAAGAGAGTAGTAGGTGCTGAAAAAACAGGACAGCAGTGAACCGAAAAAAGATGGTCCGTAACAAAACAAAATCCTATTCTATTTTAACAAAAAAGAAAGCCTACCTAACCTTTAGCTCGGGCCCACACATTATCCCCCTGGGAGCGCCAATTCCCATAGATACATTAATTGTATCCCCCTGAGGGGACTAATAGTTATGAATTTGAAACAGGTCTTTAGATGAGTCGTCTAACCAACTTTCGGTGAAACTAAGATGCAACTTTAGTAAACGGAATAAAGAGCAAAAATAGGAAAATAAGCCTTGAGAGAGATGGATTTTCTTTAGTTTCCAAATATTTTGAGAGTAACTACATTCATTGTCTATTATAGTCATAAAATTGTTACTTCTCTAATCGTCGAAAAGAGGGATCCAGTCCATGGCCTCCCTTACTCTACGAGGATGCTAAGGCGCTTGTAGCGTCCATTTACAGTGATGGTTACGATGAGAATATAATCGACTGTGTAACGATGAGAATATAATCGGCTGTGTAACGATGAGAAAATAATCGGCTGTGTAACGATGAGAAAATAATCGACTGTGTAACGATGAGAAAATAATCGACTGTGTAACGATGAGAATATAATCGACTGTGTAACGATGAGAATATAATCGACTGTGTAACGATGAGAATATAATCGACTGTGTAACGATGAGAATATAATCGGCTGTGTAACGATGAGAATATACTCGACTGTGTAACGATGAGAAAATAATCGACTGTGTAACGATGAGAAAATAATCGACTGTGTAACGATGAGAAAATAATCGACTGTGTAACGATGAGAATATAATCGACTGTGTAACGATGAGAATATAATCGACTGTGTAACGATGAGAATATAATCGACTGTGTAACGATGAGAATATAATCGACTGTGTAACGATGAGAATATAATCGACTGTGTAACGATGAGAATATAATCGACTGTGTAACGATGAGAATATAATCGACTGTGTAACGATGAGAATATAATCGACTGTGTAACGATGAGAATATAATCGACTGTGTAACGATGAGAATATAATCGACTGTGTAACGATGAGAATATAATCGACTGTGTAACGATGAGAATATAATCGACTGTGTAACGATGAGAATATAATCGACTGTGTAACGATGAGAATATAATCGACTGTGTAACGATGAGAATATAATCGACTGTGTAACGATGAGAATATAATCGACTGTGTAACGATGAGAATATAATCGACTGTGTAACGATGAGAATATAATCGACTGTGTAACGATGAGAATATAATCGACTGTGTAACGATGAGAATATAATCGACTGTGTAACGATGAGAATATAATCGACTGTGTAACGATGAGAATATAATCGACTGTGTAACGATGAGAATATAATCGACTGTGTAACGATGAGAATATAATCGACTGTGTAACGATGAGAATATAATCCGACTGTGTAACGATGAGAATATAATCGGCTGTGTAACGATGAGAATATAATCGACTGTGTAACGATGAGAAGAATATAATCGACTGTGTAACGATAAGAATATAATCGACTGTGTAACGATGAGAAGAATATAATCGACTGTGTAACGATGAGAAGAATATAATCGACTGTGTAACGATGAGAATATAATCCGACTGTGTAACGATGAGAATATAATCGACTGTGTAACGATGAGAATATAATCGAATGTGTAACGATGAGAATATAATCGACTGTGTAACGATGAGAATATAATCGACTGTAACGATGAGAATTTAATCGACTGTGTAACGATGAGAATATAATCGACTGTGAAACGATGAGAATATAATCGACTGTGTGACGATGAGAATATAATCGACTGTGTAACGATGAAAATATAATCGACTGTGTAACGATGAGAATATAATCGACTGTGTAACGATGAGAATATAATCGACTGTGTAACGATGAGAATATTATCGACTGTGTAACGATGAGAATATAATCGACTGTGTAACGATGAGAATATAATCGACTGTGTAACGATGAGAGTATAATCGACTGTGTAACGATGAGAATATAATCGACTGTGTAACGATGAGAATATAATCGACTGTAACGATGAGAATATAATCGACTGTGTAACGATGAAAATATAATCGACTGTGTAACGATGAGAATATAATCGACTGTGTAACGATGAGAATATAATCGGCTGTGTAACGATGAGAATATAATCGACTGTGTAACGATGAGAATATAATCGACTGTGTAACGATGAGAATATAATCGACTGTGTAACGATGAGAATATAATCGGCTGTGTAACGATGAGAATATAATCGACTGTGTAACGATGAGAATATAATCGACTGTGTAACGATGAGAATATAATCGACTGTGTAACGATGAGAATATAATCGACTGTGTAACGATGAGAATATTATCGACTGTGTAACGATGAGAATATAATCGACTGTGTAACGATGAGAATATAATCGACTGTGTAACGATGAGAGTATAATCGACTGTGTAACGATGAGAATATAATCGACTGTGTAACGATGAGAATATAATCGATTGTGGTAAAAAGTTCCACACCTCGGAGTTCTTGAATCACTAAAAACGCAAATTTTCAAGATAATTGATGAAAATTAGAGAAAATCTATAATTGAAAATTGATGAGTAGAGATGAAAAATTCGATCATTTACAAAAAAAAAATAAGTGCGCGTCGGCCCAAAATCAGTATTCCCGTTTCAGCGCTCAATCTTTCTTAAATACCAAATGGTAATGATGTTATCACATCTACTTGAAAACAAACATCAAAAAACTTGCTGCGGAACTTCAAGATCAATCAAATGTAGTTAGCAAATAACCAGAAATTGTTTTCTGAGCAAAAATTGCCACAAATATGTAACTCTTAAAAGTATTTAATTCTTTTCAAAATCAAGCCCTCGACCAAATTCTAAATTAAGCATTGAACGTACAGTATACAGTTGATAGTATAGCACTGCAAAAGTTAAACTTTCTTTATTTCCAAGAATATTGAAATCAGAATTAATTTCGATCAAAGTGCAGAGGATGTACAAACTCATTTCTTTAGAGTTATTCGGGTTGTAACGAGACACAGGACATCGATAGTTTTCTTAATAAAATTTTAAAATCACACAAAAATTAAAGTCCACTCATACACCGTAGCTTTTTGTCAACAAGCGACTGAATACCATCTACGGGTCATCAAATTAGACATTCTAATACACATTCAAAATACTCCCAGCACATGAAGTCACCATATTTAACCCTCCCCTTCAGTGCCAAAGTTCGTCTATCTAGTTCAAGCATAATTTCTGCCACGAACCTCCAAAGATTCTAATCGGCAGGCGCAGGCGAGGCCGCAGATCGACGCCAGTCGCATGGGCCCAGCGCATGAATAGCAAATGGGACGCGCTCCCTGGGGGGACCTTACGCGCGTTAGCCTAGGGCGCGCCTGTCCTCTTACCAGCGTCATTTCAAAACACAATGTCCTTAGGACAAACAAAATATGCATCGAAATACACTCGGTCAAAGAGTGGCCGAAAACGTATACAGCTTTGTAAACCACTTGTAGAACTACACACTTTTTACTTAATAAACCACTTGAACTAAACTCTTTTTACTTAGCAAGCCACTTGAACTAAACTCTTTTTACTTAGCAAGCCACTTGAACTTAACTCTTTTTACTTAGCAAGCCACTTGAACTTAACTCTTTTTACTTAGCAAGCCACTTGAACTTAACTCTTTTTACTTAGCAAGCCACTTGAACTAAACTCTTTTTACTTAGCAAGCCACTTGAACTAAACTCTTTTTACTTAGCAAGCCACTTGAACTTAACTCTTTTTACTTAGCAAGCCACTTGAACTTAACTCTTTTTACTTAGCAAGCCACTCGAAGAACTCTACACTTTATGCTTCCGCTACTTGGAGATAGATTTGAAAGCAATTATATAACCACCAGACCATGCATGCGTAGCAATGCAATGTAATTTGGAAGCAATTAGATGGTCGTATTGCAATCATGAAAGAATGAAGAGAAAGGAATTTAATTTAAGAAAATAAATTCGATATACATTGACCATCATTTTGGAATTTGTAACAAGAAACATAGTTGAGTCCACAGTTATCGCAGGTAAAAAGAGAAGCTGTAGATACATTTACGCTCACGTTTTTGTTCAGCCTCTACTAATCAATACCAACGTTATTTGTCTTATTAATTCACATTTAAATTAATACCACCGCGCTTAGACAAATTGAAGCTTCCATGTTTCCCATTAATTGTGGATCGAAAAAACTGGAGGTGGCTAAAAATAAGCTAAATCTTGACACCGAGATTGAAGACGCACCTCTAATGAGGAACTGAGTGTGGGTGTGTGTGTGTGTGTGTAGTGTCGAGCGCGCACTGCAGAGCTTCTCTGAAATACAGGAGTAAAATTTGCAGAGTTTAAAGAACATTATGAATTTTGAGCGGCAAAACCGCAATAACATTTTTAAGAATTTTAGTTACTTATTATTCTGCATCGTTTGGTCCATTTTTAAGCCCATCGACAATTCGACGAATGCCATTAATGCAACTACACAAACATGCCCACATGTCAACCAAGTATCGATCAAGTACCAAGTACCAAGTTAGAAAACTGCGAAAAATTAGCCTTTTCTTTCATTTGCAAAAAATTAGCACAAAAATCGTGTGTAATTGAAAAATCGTGCGTGGCTTCTGTTCAATAAATAATGAAAATTAACCAAAACATGTTATTTAAGATGTACAAATTTATCGCTTATCATTTTGCGAAGTTATTGTAGTTCAACGATAACCGACCGAGAAAACATTAAAGCTGATACCCACGAAGCAATGTGATCATTTCATTTAATATTTAGATATCATAACTCCATGAAGCTCAGCAGGGACGAATTTTGTTCCATTTCCAAAGAAAATATTAATCACCAAAGAACCGAGTCAACATCAGTCTTAGCGTCCAAATGAGAAATTCAAATCGCATCATCACCTCAAGGTTCCATAATGACTCTTCTTCCTCCTCGGAGGGCGTTTGTTTAATTTAGAAGAATGTCTCATAAATTTCGCAGGGTTTCATTACAGCTGGCAGCTGCTCCCACGTCAGGCACGAGGGCAAATTTCTCTGGCACCATTTCCTTCGGATTCCGGGGGAATTCTGCGTCGCGATTTTTTATTTACTCTAATAACATCAGCTGAAATAGACAGAATTTAATTTAATATAAGCCCGTTCATTCGAACGAAAATGTAACGGCTTTTCCATGCATCCAGCGAGGGCCGTGTGGCATAATACCCGAAAGAACAGTAAACCCGAGGAGAAAAGCGGAGCACTCGTTGTGATACGAGAGAATTTCGCAGGGGTGAAAAACCCCCTTACCTCAGAATCAAAACTTCCCCTATAAAAAAGTACGCGACTTACGAACGGTTTTAAACATCTAAGTATAATACGAGCACGGAAGTTCTGTCAAGGTAGAGGCCGTATCAATTCTACCTTCATACAAATCACCTCCACGGTGTGGTTTCATGGCTCAATAATGGATACATGAACCCAACTTGCTCACTTGTCTGGCGATACGGATCAGAGAAGCGAGCAGTTCAGAGGATCATCTGAAATTTAACTTCCATAAAATGTGGCTTTACAACTTCGCCTCGCGGGAAACCATTCCAACATTTGGCTAGAAAAAAACGATAAAAACTTTCCTCCCCTCCGTAATCAAGTTAACGACGAGCCATAATTCTAATTTTTTGGGGGGTTTCCTCAGAGCACCACTAGGACTGGCAGCGGAATGAGGCGTCGAGTCCCTCTGGAGTTCTCCCACTCGACAGAGCGCACACAGCTTGTTATCGCAGCCATTACGATAACAAGCGCATAAATTCGCGGCGCATCAACATTCGCCGCGAGACCGCAAAAGATGTTGCGGTCGTCTCTCAGATTGCATCTCCACAGAACAGAATATTAACGCGTTTCCTGCAAAGGGACCCACCGGTGGTCACTGAGGGTATTTTCATAATGCTCCTGACTGACCTGCAATCACTAACCCAATATTTAACTTTTGACCTTTTGATCTTTTTGACCTTTTTGTATGTTTTTCAGCACTGAAGATGGAATTGAAACATTCCGAAACGTTTGCCATTAAAAGAAATAAATAAATATGTATATATGTACGTTGGTTCTCCTTTTTATCTTAACTTAATGAAAGCTACATGAAAGCACGATCCGGTTACTGTTGGCTATTTTCAAAATTGTTTACTACAAATGACTTCAAATTTAAATTAAGTATTGAATTTCAAGTTGCGAACGCATATGGGTCAACAAGTTGCTAGCGGTACGACCCATCGATGGGTGGTTTGAAAAAGTTGCAACTACCTTTTTGTTATTAAAGGTACTTAATGGACCCAGATGACGTTTGGTATTTATGAAATTGCCAACAACTTCTATCATAAAATTTGAATTGATAATTAAAGTTTAATTTTATCCATCGCAGTTAATGCGTCGAGCAAGACAACTCAACATGAGGCGCTGGAATTATCGACATAGGGAATTAACCTTGACTGGAATTAATTCCATGATTAGGGTATCACGTTGGCTGTGGTGTGGCTCACCGGTGGTCACTGAGGGGATTTTCGTAATGGGGCGAGACCAACCTATTTTTCTTGTATGCCTAATCATAGTCAAAGGAGAGGGAGACATATTTAGTCTCGTATTCAGAATTGAATAATACAAATGTCTTTTTTACCTGAATGTTCAGGCTGTACTCTCGTGTACTCAACGGCCGCGTACTCTCGTGTACTCGACAGCCGCGTACTCTCGTGTACTCGACAGCCGCGTACTCTCGTGTACTCGACAGCCGCTTACTCTCGTGTACTCGACAGCCGCGTACTCTCGTGTACTCGACAGCCGCGTACTCTCGTGTACTCGACAGCCGCGTACTCTCGTGTACTCGACAGCCGCGTACTCTCGTGTACTCGACAGCCGCGTACTCTCGTGTACTCGACAGCCGCGTACTCTCGTGTTATATAATTATTATTATTATTATTATTATATAAGAAAGTTTTAGCCTCCCTTAACCACGACAAAGATGTTCCAAGAGAGGAAAGAGGAAGGCACCATTTAGTATGGAGTTGAGGGAACGCGGAATCTATGCACAAGGTGCACAGAAACAGTAAGCTAGGAAAGAAGTTCATGAAACAAGAAAAAAGTTGAAGAAGAAAGTAGTAGGTGCTGAAAAACAGGACAGCAGTGAACCGAAAAAAGATGGTTCGTAACAAAACAAAAACCTATTGTATTAAAACAAAAAGGAAGCCTACCTAACCTTTAGCTCGGGCCTTTACATGGTTCCCCTGGGAGCGCTAATTCCCATAAATACTATAGTTGCATCCCCCTGAGGGGCGCGTACTCTCGTGTACTCGACAGCCGCGTACTCTCGTGTACTCGACAGCCGCGTACTCTCGTGTACTCGACAGCCGCGTACTCTCGTGTACTCGACAGCCGCGTACTCCCGTGTACTCGACAGCCGCGTACTCTCGTGTACTCGACAGCCGCGTACTCTCGTGTACTCGACAGCCGCGTACTCTCGTGTACTCGACAGCCGCGTACTCTCGTGTACTCGACAGCCGCGTACTCTCGTGTACTCGACAGCCGCGTACTCTCGTGAACTCGACAGCCGCGTAATCTCGTGTACTCGACAGCCGTGTGCTCTCGTGTACTCGACAGCCGTGTGCTCTCGTGTACTCGACGGTTAGTGTTATTCATCAACATTAATGCTCGCCACATGCGTTCGTATATTTTGTGTGTTCATCAAAGTTTGTTGGTAGTAAGTAGTGAGGTGCTTCCAATAAGCAGTTTTTGTTCTAAGTGCGTTCCAACAAATAAGCACGTTTCAATAAGTAGCATTTTCAGTGAAGCCCATAGTGCGAACATGAACGCGTTTCCAGTCTGCATAATCAAGTTCAAAAAAGAAGCCTCAATAAACACATACACAATACAAGTCTATATCTCTTACAATAAAACTCGAAATGAATTCTATCGGTCCACAAAGCCGACTTTCTTCGAACTATAACTGCACTTCCGCCATAAAGATAAGCTACGCGCGCCTCTTGCTGGCTACCGGCCTCTTCACAGCGCTAGCCTCCCCCATAGCAGAAGTGGGAGTGGTGAGAGGCCGAAGAGGGAGTAGTGGGAGACCCGGGTAGTGAAAAGTGAGCAGTGGGAGATCAAACAGAGGAAGTGGAAACAGTGTGAGATCAAACAGAGGAAGTGGAAACAGTGTGAGACCAAACAGAGGAAGTGGAAACAGTGTGAGACCAAACAGAGGAAGTGAAAACAGTGTGAGACCAAACAGAGGAAGTGAAAACAGTGGGAGACCAAACAGAGGAAGTGAAAACAGTGGGAGACCAAACAGAGGAAGTGAAAACAGTGGGAGACCCCCCAAACAGAGGAAGTGGAAACAGTGGGAGACCCCCCAAACAGAGGAAGTGAAAACAGTGTGAGACCAAACAGAGGAAGTGGAAACAGTGTGAGACCAAACAGAGGAAGTGAAAACAGTGGGAGACCAAACAGAGGAAGTGAAAACAGTGGGAGACCAAACAGAGGAAGTGGAAACAGTGGGAGACCCCCCAAACAGAGGAAGTGGAAACAGTGGGAGACCCCCCAAACAGAGGAAGTGGAAACAGTGGGAGACCCCCCAAACAGAGGAAGTGGAAACAGTGGGAGACCAAACAGAGGCAGTGGAAACAGTGGGAGACCAAACAGAGGCAGTGGAAACAGTGGGAGACCAAACAGAGGAAGTGGAAACAGTGGAAGACCAAACAGAGGAAGTGGAAACAGTGGAAGACCAAACAGAGGAAGTGGAAACAGTGGAAGACCAAACAGAGGAAGTGGAAACAGTGGAAGACCAAACAGAAGAAGTGGAAACAGTGGAAGACCAAACAGAAGAAGTGGAAACAGTGGAAGACCGAACAGAGGAAGTGGAAACAGTGGAAGACCAAACAGAGGAAGTGGAAACAGTGGGAGACCCAACAGAGTAAGTGGGAACAGTGGAAGACCCAACAGAGTAAGTGGGAACAGTGGAAGACCAAACAGACGAAGTGGAAACAGTGGAAGACCAAACAGAGGAAGTGGAAACAGTGGAAGACCGAACAGAGGAAGTGGAAACAGTGGAAGACCAAACAGAGGAAGTGGAAACAGTGGAAGACCGAACAGAGGAAGTGGAAACAGTGGGAGACCAAACAGAGGAAGTGGAAACAGTGGGAGACCCAACAGAGTAAGTGGAAACAGTGGGAGACCCAACAGAGTAAGTGGAAACAGTGGGAGACCCAACAGAGCAAGTGGAAACAGTGGGAGACCCAACAGAGTAAGTGGAAACAGTGGGAGACCCAACAGAGTAAGTGGAAACAGAGGAAGTGGAAACAGAGTAAGTGGAAACAGAGTAAGTGGAAACAGAGTAAGTGGAAACAGAGGAAGTGGAAACAGAGTAAGTGGAAACAGAGTAAGTGGAAACAGAGTAAGTGGAAACAGAGTAAGTGGAAACAGAGTAAGTGGAAACAGAGTAAGTGGAAACAGAGGAAGTGGAAACAGAGTAAGTGGAAACAGAGTAAGTGGAAACAGAGTAAGTGGAAACAGAGTAAGTGGAAACAGAGGAAGTGGAAACAGAGGAAGTGGAAACAGAGGAAGTGGAAACAGAGGAAGTGGAAACAGAGGAAGTGGAAACAGAGGAAGTGGAAACAGAGGAAGTGGAAACAGAGGAAGTGGAAACAGAGGAAGTGGAAACAGAGGAAGTGGAAACAGAGGAAGTGGAAACAGAGGAAGTGGAAACAGAGGAAGTGGAAACAGAGGAAGTGGAAACAGAGGAAGTGGAAACAGAGGAAGTGGAAACAGAGGAAGTGGAAACAGAGGAAGTGGAAACAGAGGAAGTGGAAACAGAGGAAGTGGAAACAGAGGAAGTGGAAACAGAGGAAGTGGAAACAGAGGAAGTGGAAACAGAGGAAGTGGAAACAGAGGAAGTGGAAACAGAGGAAGTGGAAACAGAGGAAGTGGAAACAGAGGAAGTGGAAACAGAGGAAGTGGAAACAGAGGAAGTGGAAACAGAGGAAGTGGAAACAGAGGAAGTGGAAACAGAGGAAGTGGAAACAGAGGAAGTGGAAACAGAGGAAGTGGAAACAGAGGAAGTGGAAACAGAGGAAGTGGAAACAGAGGAAGTGGAAACAGAGGAAGTGGAAACAGAGGAAGTGGAAACAGAGGAAGTGGAAACAGAGGAAGTGGAAACAGAGGAAGTGGAAACAGAGGAAGTGGAAACAGAGGAAGTGGAAACAGAGGAAGTGGAAACAGAGGAAGTGGAAACAGAGGAAGTGGAAACAGAGGAAGTGGAAACAGAGGAAGTGGAAACAGAGGAAGTGGAAACAGGGGAAGTGGAAACAGGGGAAGTGGAAACAGGGGAAGTGGAAACAGGGGAAGTGGAAACAGAGGAAGTGGAAACAGAGGAAGTGGAAACAGGGGAAGTGGAAACAGAGGAAGTGGAAACAGGGGAAGTGGAAACAGAGGAAGTGGAAACAGAGGAAGTGGAAACAGAGGAAGTGGAAACAGAGGAAGTGGAAACAGAGGAAGTGGAAACAGAGGAAGTGGAAACAGAGGAAGTGGAAACAGAGGAAGTGGAAACAGAGGAAGTGGAAACAGAGGAAGTGGAAACAGAGGAAGTGGAAACAGAGGAAGTGGAAACAGAGGAAGTGGAAACAGAGGAAGTGGAAACAGAGGAAGTGGAAACAGAGGAAGTGGAAACAGAGGAAGTGGAAACAGAGGAAGTGGAAACAGAGGAAGTGGAAACAGAGGAAGTGGAAACAGAGGAAGTGGAAACAGAGGAAGTGGAAACAGAGGAAGTGGAAACAGAGGAAGTGGAAACAGAGGAAGTGGAAACAGAGGAAGACCAAACAGAGGAAGACCAAACAGAGGAAGTGGAAACAGTGGGAGACCAAACAGAGGAAGTGGGAACAGAGTGAGACCAAACAGAGGAAGTGGGAACAGAGTGAGACCAAACAGAGGAAGTGGGAACAGAGTGAGACCAAACAGAGGAAGTGGGAACAGAGTGAGACCAAACAGAGGAAGTGGGAACAGAGTGAGACCAAACAGAGGAAGTGGGAACAGAGTGAGACCAAACAGAGGAAGTGGGAACAGAGTGAGACCAAACAGAGGAAGTGGGAACAGAGTGAGACCAAACAGAGGAAGTGGGAACAGAGGGAGACCAAACAGAGGAAGTGGGAACAGAGGGAGACCAAACAGAGGAAGTGGGAACAGAGGGAGACCAAACAGAGGAAGTGGGAACAGAGGGAGACCAAACAGAGGAAGTGGGAACAGAGGGAGACCAAACAGAGGAAGTGGGAACAGAGGGAGACCAAACAGAGGAAGTGGGATCAGAGGGAGACCAAACAGAGGAAGTGGGAACAGAGGGAGACCAAACAGAGGAAGTGGGAACAGAGGGAGACCAAACAGAGGAAGTGGGAACAGAGGGAGACCAAACAGAGGAAGTGGGAACAGAGGGAGACCAAACAGAGGAAGTGGGAACAGAGGGAGACCAAACAGAGGAAGTGGGAACAGAGGGAGACCAAACAGAGGAAGTGGGAACAGCGGGAGACCAAACAGAGGAAGTGGGAACAGCGGGAGACCAAACAGAGGAAGTGGGAACAGCGGGAGACCAAACAGAGGAAGTGGGAACAGCGGGAGACCAAACAGAGGAAGTGGGAACAGCGGGAGACCAAACAGAGGAAGTGGGAACAGCGGGAGACCAAACAGAGGATGTGGGAACAGCGGGAGACCAAACAGAGGATGTGGGAACAGCGGGAGACCAAACAGAGGATGTGGGAACAGCGGGAGACCAAACAGAGGATGTGGGAACAGCGGGAGACCAAACAGAGGAAGTGGGAACAGAGGGAGACCAAACAGAGGAAGTGGGAACAGAGGGAGACCAAACAGAGGAAGTGGGAACAGAGGGAGACCAAACAGAGGAAGTGGGAACAGCGGGAGACCAAACAGAGGAAGTGGGAACAGCGGGAGACCAAACAGAGGAAGTGGGAACAGCGGGAGACCAAACAGAGGAAGTGGGAACAGAGGGAGACCAAACAGAGGAAGTGGGAACAGAGGGAGACCAAACAGAGGAAGTGGGAACAGCGGGAGACCAAACAGAGGAAGTGGGAACAGCGGGAGACCAAACAGAGGAAGTGGGAACAGCGGGAGACCAAACAGAGGAAGTGGGAACAGAGGGAGACCAAACAGAGGAAGTGGGAACAGCGGGAGACCAAACAGAGGAAGTGGGAACAGAGGGAGACCAAACAGAGGAAGTGGGAACAGAGGGAGACCAAACAGAGGAAGTGGGAACAGCGGGAGACCAAACAGAGGAAGTGGGAACAGAGGGAGACCAAACAGAGGAAGTGGGAACAGAGGGAGACCAAACAGAGGAAGTGGGAACAGCGGGAGACCAAACAGAGGAAGTGGGAACAGAGGGAGACCAAACAGAGGAAGTGGGAACAGCGGGAGACCAAACAGAGGAAGTGGGAACAGAGGGAGACCAAACAGAGGAAGTGGGAACAGAGGGAGACCAAACAGAGGAAGTGGGAACAGCGGGAGACCAAACAGAGGAAGTGGGAACAGCGGGAGACCAAACAGAGGAAGTGGGAACAGCGGGAGACCAAACAGAGGAAGTGGGAACAGCGGGAGACCAAACAGAGGAAGTGGGAACAGCGGGAGACCAAACAGAGGCAGTGGGAACAGCGGGAGACCAAACAGAGGAAGTGGGAACAGCGGGAGACCAAACAGAGGCAGTGGGAACAGCGGGAGACCAAACAGAGGCAGTGGGAACAGAGGGAGACCAAACAGAGGCAGTGGGAACAGAGGGAGACCAAACAGAGGAAGTGGGAACAGAGGAAGACCAAACAGAGGAAGTGGGAACAGAGGGAGACCAAACAGAGGAAGTGGGAACAGAGGGAGACCAAACAGAAAGTGGGAACAGAGAGAGACCAAACAGAGGAAGTGGGAACAGAGAGAGACCAAACAGAGGAAGTGGGAACAGAGGGAGACCAAACAGAGGAAGTGGGAACAGAGGGAGACCAAACAGAGTAAGTGGGAACAGAGGGAGACCAAACAGAGGAAGTGGGAACAGAGGGAGACCAAACAGAGGAAGTGGGAACAGAGGGAGACCAAACAGAGGAAGTGGGAACAGAGGGAGACCAAACAGAGGAAGTGGGAACAGAGGGAGACCAAACAGAGGAAGTGGGAACAGAGGGAGACCAAACAGAGGAAGTGGGAACAGAGGGAGACCAAACAGAGGAAGTGGGAACAGAGGGAGACCAAACAGAGGAAGTGGGAACAGAGGGAGACCAAACAGAGGAAGTGGGAACAGAGGGAGACCAAACAGAGGAAGTGGGAACAGAAGGAGACCAAACAGAGGAAGTGGGAACAGAGGGAGACCAAACAGAGGAAGTGGGAACAGAGGGAGACCAAACAGAGGAAGTGGGAACAGAGGGAGACCAAACAGAGGAAGTGGGAACAGAGGGAGACCAAACAGAGGAAGTGGGAACAGAGGGAGACCAAACAGAGGAAGTGGGAACAGCGGGAGACCAAACAGAGGAAGTGGGAACAGCGGGAGACCAAACAGAGGAAGTGGGAACAGCGGGAGACCAAACAGAGGAAGTGGGAACAGCGGGAGACCAAGCAGAGGATGTGGAAACAGCGGGAGACCAAACAGAGGATGTGGGAACAGCGGGAGACCAAACAGAGGAAGTGGGAACAGAGGGAGACCAAACAGAAGAAGTGAAAACAGAGGGAGACCAAACAGAGGAAGTGGGAACAGCGGGAGACCAAACAGAGGAAGTGGGAACAGAGGGAGACCAAACAGAGGAAGTGGGAACAGAGGGAGACCAAACAGAAGAAGTGGGAACAGCGGGAGACCAAACAGAGGAAGTGGGAACAGCGGGAGACCAAACAGAGGAAGTGGGAACAGCGGGAGACCAAACAGAGGAAGTGGGAACAGAGGGAGAACAAACAGAGGAAGTGGGAACAGAGTGAGACCAAACAGAGGAAGTGGGAACAGAGTGAGACCAAACAGAGGAAGTGGGAACAGAGTGAGACCAAACAGAGGAAGTGGGAACAGAGTGAGACCAAACAGAGGAAGTGGGAACAGAGGGAGACCAAACAGAGGAAGTGGGAACAGAGGGAGACCAAACAGAGGAAGTGGGAACAGAGTGAGACCAAACAGAGGAAGTGGGAACAGAGTGAGACCAAACAGAGGAAGTGGGAACAGAGTGAGACCAAACAGAGGAAGTGGGAACAGCGGGAGACCAAACAGAGGAAGTGGGAACAGAGTGAGACCAAACAGAGGAAGTGGGAACAGAGTGAGACCAAACAGAGGAAGTGGGAACAGAGGGAGACCAAACAGAGGAAGTGGGAACAGAGGGAGACCAAACAGAGGAAGTGGGAACAGAGGGAGACCGAACAGAGGAAGTGGGAACAGAGGGAGACCAAACAGAGGAAGTGGGAACAGAGGGAGACAAAACAGAGGAAGTGGGAACAGAGGGAGATCAAACAGAGGAAGTGGGAACAGAGGGAGATCAAACAGAGGAAGGGGGAACAGAGGGAGACGACACACAAAAATGGATGCAGGAGCAGGGGAGCCAGAGTTGGTGGCCAGGCAAGACTGGGAGTCCGAGCTGCTCGTTATACTCAGGAACATCAACAGCAGCCCGGGATGCGGTCAATTTCTGGCATTTTTACGACTTTTTCCGGTGTTTTACGGGAAGTTTACGATCCAGCACGGACAGCTCGGCTGCGTGACCGCAGCGCGCGGGGGCTCACGCACTTAGCAAATACATGAGGGTGGCGTACGCTAGAATGTCCTATGTGTGGTTAAAATACAATTCTGGTTATTTCAGTGTGTTTCTCACTCTATTTTCAACATAGGTATCAAAGTGCACGCTGGAATACCATTCTATGTGATATTAAAATATAATTCTGACTATTTCATGGTTTTCCGCACGCTCTTATACCATGGGTGTCCATGTTTCATAAAAAATTATAGTGGTTAAAATCATGTGAGGTAATAGGTTGAACATTCAATTCGATGTGGTGTTCCCTTATTTGGCCTAACTTGACACTTTAACTGCGATGGGTTACACTGAAGTTCAATGTTCAACTCAAATTTAAAGTCAAAAGTTGTTAGCAATTTTATAAACACCAAACATAAAGCGGGTCCAAAAAATACTATTAATTATAACAGATTGTTCATATCTTCAAACGACCCCCGATGGGTCGTATCGCAAGCAACGTGTTTGTTAGGAATGTTATTTCTTTATTTTGCGTAACTTAAGAATAAATTGATCGATTGAATATAGGTTAGTTTTAGCCTCCCTTACCACAACAAAGATGTTTAAAAAGAGGAAGGAAGAAGACACCATCGTGCGAAATGGGGTGTAATGAACTAATGCAGTTAGCGATACATCTGACAGAACAACGCTGAGCATTTGGATTCTATGCTAACATCGAGCCCAAACAAACCTAGATTAAAAAAGTGGCAAAGTTGAAATCAAGGAAGGCGAGTTGAAATTAGACCGACGTACGGGAAGATAAAATTAGATGAACGCATTGAAAACACGTTGTAATCTGCGTCGTTTACCGAGAACAAAACTATAGTAGCCAGAAAAGTACCTCATTGGAAGCTGCAGCATTGCTTGAATTGTTGAGCTCGATTTAAAGGGCACTCATTCCCTATTATGTACAGAATATTACAGTGAACACGTAACGGTAGAAAGTTAGCATAACTATCACCTCAGTAGTTATACAGAGCAGCCATACCTGAGCATGACTTTCTAGTTCCAGGCTTCTAAGAGACATATCCCAAAAGCAAGCGTCGGACAAGGACGCGAAAGGTGTTAACCACCTACAGCTACCAGACTCAAAAATTGATTCGTTTAGATATCAGTTTAAGCATCACTAACCGCAAAAAAATGCGTTCCGAAGAGAAGAAGAATGTGTGCAGTCCGGGGTATGGACTTGCCCCATTATGTATTGGACCAAAGGGAACGCGGAAATGAATGCCGAACATGCTGATCCAACCAATAATGTTTTCTAGAGCATGCAGTGTTTCAGAGAGAGAATAGATAGCCAATAGCCACCATAACACTGGGACGACATTGACGAGGTATCTAATATACAGCAAAACTTGTTAGCGAGAATGTCCAGTGACGTTGTAGTGTATTTTGAAAATTAAAAGCAACAAATTTGTGAAAAGTAATTGAGTAGGTTCTATTTTCAATTTGATCTATGACCCAGCAAGACTAGACGTGCTTGGATTAGAGTTCTTTGGCATTATTACACTGGCGGAGGATCGTCTTTCAGGCCCACAACAAGGCGTTCGATACCTAAGGCGGATTTTCAAGAAATTAACGTGGTCGTAGCGATAGGACAGGCAGCGTAAGTACTTGCCAATTGACATGGCTACGCTACCTGCTGCATGTAGCACCTCACGTAACCAAGTTGACTTAGAAGAACTCACGTTATCACCTCTGCAGCAACGGAAGCCACCTACTAATTGATGGTCTCTGAACATTCGGAATAACAGTGATCTGGATGCCCTTTCGTTCAGTAGTTTGTGTACCTGCACATTGATAAATTTCATTCTTAACAGTCAGAATGTGTTACTCTTATTACCTTTATTACAACCACCATCATTAGACTGGCACTGGCATCAGGTTGTCACCGACACCACAGTCATTAGACTGGCACTGACATCAGGTTGTCACCGACACCACAGTCATTAGACTGGCACTAGCATCAGGTTGTCGCCGACACCACAGTCATTTTGACTGGCACTGGCATCAGGTTGTCACCGACACCACAGTCATTAGACTGGCACTAGCATCAGGTTGTCGCCGACACCACAGTCATTTTGACTGGCACTAGCATCAGGTTGTCGCCGACACCACAGTCATTTTGACTGGCACTGGCATCAGGTTGTCACCGACACCACAGTCATTAGACTGGCACTAGCATCAGGTTGTCGCCGACACCACAGTCATTTTGACTGGCACTGGCATCAGGTTGTCGCCGACACCACAGTCATTAGACTGGCACTGGCATCAGGTTGTCGCCGACACCACAGTCATTTTGACTGGCACTGGCATCAGGTTGTCGCCGACACCACAGTCATTAGACTGGCACTGGCATCAGGTTGTCGCCGACACCACAGTCATTAGACTGGCACTAGCATCAGGTTGTCGCCGACACCACAGTCATTTTGACTGGCACTGGCATCAGGTTGTCACCGACACCACAGTCATTAGACTGGCACTAGCATCAGGTTGTCGCCGACACCACAGTCATTTTGACTGGCACTGGCATCAGGTTGTCACCGACACCACAGTCATTAGACTGGCACTAGCATCAGGTTGTCGCCGACACCACAGTCATTTTGACTGGCACTAGCATCAGGTTGTCGCCGACACCACAGTCATTTTGACTGGCACTGGCATCAGGTTGTCACCGACACCACAGTCATTAGACTGGCACTAGCATCAGGTTGTCGCCGACACCACAGTCATTTTGACTGGCACTAGCATCAGGTTGTCGCCGACACCACAGTCATTTTGACTGGCACTGGCATCAGGTTGTCACCGACACCACAGTCATTAGACTGGCACTAGCATCAGGTTGTCACCGACACCACAGTCATTAGACTGGCACTGGCATCAGGTTGTCACCGACACCACAATCATTAGACTGGCACAGGGATCAGGTTGTCACCGACACCACAGTCATTAGAATGGCACTGGCATCAGGTTGTCACCGACACCAGTCATTAGACTGGCACTGGCATCAGGTTGTCACCGATACCACCATCATCAGACTGGCACTGGCATCAGGTTGTCACCGACACCACAGTCATTAGACTGGCACTGGCATCAGGTTGTCACCGACACCACAGTCATTAGACTGGCACTGGCATCAGGTTGTCACCGATACCACCATCATCAGACTGGCACTGGCATCAGGTTGTCACCGACACCACAGTCATTAGACTGGCACTGGCATCAGGTTGTCACCGACACCAGTCATTAGACTGGCACTGGCATCAGGTTGTCACCGATACCACCATCATCAGACTGGCACTGGCATCAGGTTATCTTCGATAACAGAATAGGGACGGAACTGTCACGTGGGAATGAACTTCAAAAAACGCACTAGAGCACCAATTCGGCAAGAATTATGTACATTTCCATTGAGAGATTGGGAGTGCAATACATGTCACAAAGGACAGTTGAGGTTTTATAATATCAAAAATATTTCTACGTTATTTCCATACTAAATTAACTTTTTGCTTCACTTGATGCCTGGACGTACTTAGCTGCTTACTTTTACAAAGAATCCAAAGAAAAGCTTTCGTAAACGAATATCAAAAGAACCTCATTATATAATCAAGAGTTTCCTTCCATGAATTCATTAAATTATCACGAGTTTCTTTCTATGAATTCATCAAATTATAACGTGTTTCCTTCCATGAATGCATTAAATAATCAGGAGTTTCCTTCGATGAATTCATTAAATTACCAGCAGCTTCCTTCCAGAAATTTACCACGCAAAAGTAGCAATAAAACATTCGAATTAATGATGCGACCCGTTACCGAAAAAATAATTTCGACGTCCAGCCTTGATAAAGCGGCAAGGATCTGATTTCCGAGGGAATGTTCAGGCCCGCCGGCAGCAAGTTGCCTAATGTGAACACTGTGCCAATAGCGCCCTGGGCTCTGCCGCGCTCAGTCAACGCTAATTTTCCGCTCAAGCTGCACCGCCTCACGTCGGACATCGCAGCCAGAAGTGTCGAGAGCCTGGCCCAGGAATTAGGTTTTCCTAAATAAATATTCCGAAAATTGGATGTCCTCTGGGAGTCCGGGAAAGTAATAGTGTAAAAATCTCCTGGAATAATGATACTATCTATACATCTCCGGGAATAATGACACTATAAATAAATCTCCGGGAATAATGACACTATAAATAAATCTCCGGGAATAATGACACTATAAATAAATCTCCGGGAATAATGACACTATATATAAATCTCCGGGAATAATGACACTATCTATACATCTCAAGGAAAAAATACTTCATGCAAGACTGGAAAAATTCTACTGCACAAAAGTCACCGGGAAAAATACTGCCATATAAAATGATGTTGGTGAAATAGGCAACAATGATTCCAACTCAACTTCAACTCATTCCACGACTGGCGTAACCAAAAAACACTCAACTCCATCAAAAAAGTGTTGCAGCAAAAAGCAGAGGAAGCCATCTTAGCTGTTCATCAATTTATTACCATATCTTGACGGCGGCCGATCACTATTCGGTTAAACTTTCCTATACCTAGCACTTGATTGATATTCAATATTAAATTCTACTTGACTACGACGAATTTTAGAAAATATCACGCATATGATTGTGGATAATTATAAGTTACTTCAAACCTCCCCAACTACAACAAAGGTTTTGCCAAAAGAGGAAGGAATACGGCACTATTTAGGATAGAATTAAGGCAACGGTAAATTTCCCGTTGGTGGATTATTATAATTATTATTATTATTATATAAGAAAGTTTTAGCCTTCCTTAACCACGACATAGATGTTCCAAGAGAGGAAAAAGGAAGGCACCATTTAGTATGGAGTTGAGGGAACGTGGAATCTATGCACAAGGTGCAAAGAAACATTAAGCTAAGAAAGAAGTTCATGAAACAAGAAAAAGTTGAAGAAGAAAGTAGTAGGTGCTGAAAAACAGGACAGCAGTGAACCGAAAAAAGATGGTCCGTAACAAAACAAAAACCTATTTAATTACAACAAAAAGGAAGCCTACCTAACCTTTAGCTCGGGCCCTCACATGGTGCCCCTGGGAGAGCTAATTCCCATAGATACAATAGTTGTATCCCCCTGAGGGGCCGTTGGTGGATACTAGGGAATTTATGCACAAGGCGTGCCACCCACCCTGCGCAGAGCAACATTTAGATCGAAAAAGGTTATTAAACAAAATAAAAGTTGATGGAGAACGTAATAGATTCTGAAAAAAGTGACAGTACCGAGACAAACAAGGATCGAGACAAAAAATAACACTGTTCTATTTCAAAGAAAGGAACGCCTGCTGAACCTCCAATTTGAGACCTCACATCCTCTCCCCAGGAGCGCTAATTCTCATAGATATAAATAGTTGAATCTCTGTGAGGGACATTTGGCAGATTAATGTTCACGTAAAACTTAATATGACGGAGAATCGGAATGTTATCCGAGACTTACCTGTAAGGGAAGTTGAAGGATGACAGAGATTATCCGATGGGTATCCCTCTTTCTTCGTGTTAGCCTGTGATTGGTCTAAGGAGGAGATGACGTCATCCATTGTAGTGTGTGCCGCGTCTATTAGCGTCAGTTTTCAAAGCCAGAGATCATACCTTTTGCCGTTCAAACAGAAGACCCAATCCCGGGCGGGCTAACCCGGGTGGGATCTAAACGCAGAAAGAGGGATACCCATCGGATAATCTCTGTCATCCTTCAACTTCCCTTACAGGTAAGTCTCGGATAACATTCCGATTATCCTTACGGGTATCCCTCTTTCTTCGTGTTAGCCTGTGATTGGTCTAAGGAGATTTCAAAGCAACGGCAATGGGGATGATCAAAACCAGCTATAGAACACAATATGTATTCATTAACCAGTAACCGGAACAACAATTGTATAACGCTTCAACAGTATAAAGTTATATTATCAAACATCAGACAAAACAATCTTATCATAGAATTTCTCAAAAGTTTTGCAGTTAGACCAGCCAGCAGATGTTAATATCTCATCTAAAGGTACATTGTTCAGTTTTGCCGCAGAAACTGCAGCAGCACGAGTACTATGAGATTTGAACAATGCCGTGTCAATACCTGCCTCAAACAATACTTTGTGTACCCAACGTGCTAGCGTATCCTTTGAAACAGGTTTATGCGGCTTATTGAAGCTTATAAATAATTGCTTATTGGAGCCTCTAATTAATTGAGTCCTTTGCAAATAATGTTTCAAAGTAGTTAAAACGCAAATAGCAGGTTCATCAAAAGTTTTCAAAAGCAGAGAATGATTATATAGACGGGGGCTGGAATGTTTCAACAAGGTTTTAATAAGAATTACTGCCGAATTGTTGCCAAAAGAAATATTTTCTATAGATATTGCATGCAAGGTTTGTAACCTTTGCTTTGTAGTTAGCGCTAAAAGCATTATCAATTTAAATGACAAGATACTCATAGGGAGATCAGCATTGGGGTAAAAATTAGTTAAGTAATTTAGTACTACGTTTACGTCCCAAATAAATTTATAGCGAGCTGTAGGCGGTCTTAGTTCAAACACTCCTTTAACAAAACGCTTTATCAATGCTGAGTTACCCACACTAACGCCAAACTGACTGATCAAACAAGTAGACAGGGCACTTCGGGCTGTATTTATGGCGCTATATCCTTTCCCTTGCCTAAATAACATAGTTAAGAAGTCAATCACGAGAGCTTCATTATATTGCAAGGGATCAGCCGATCGAAGCATACAGAAAGTATTCCACTGTTTAAAACAGCTTTCGTACTGTTTGATCGTAGATGCTCTCCAGGACTTGGACAAAATAAGGAGAGAGTCCTCCGATAAGCCTTTGCCTCTGTAGAGACTCCTGATACTAGACAGGCAAGTAGTTGGAGATCTCTGTGAAGTTTGTGAAGTGGAGCATTTGGAAAGGGAAGATGAAGCACATTTTTGGGGATCATTAAGGGTGTTGCAATTAGGAGCTCCATCAGTTTGGGAAACCAAGGTTGGGTTTGCCAAAGCGGGACCACCAGCACCCCCTGAGCTTTCTCCGTTGATATTTTGTTTGTACATTTCAGAACCAAGCTGAAAGGGGGAAAGGCATAAAAACAGTTAAAACCTGACCACTCTCTACTAAAAGCATCAACGAACAAAGCTAAGGGGTCAGGCTTCCACGAGGCATAAACGGATTCTTTGTGGTTCAAACGAGAAGCAAAAAGGTCAATATCAAAAGGGCCAAAAGCTTCGACAATATTAGAATAAATTGTTGAATCGAGAGTCCATTCAGTTTTATGGTCGAAAATTCTGCTTGCCTTATCCGCAAGTACATTTTCAGAACCAGGTAGATGTTCTGCAGAGAGGTGCACATGACGTTCAATAGCCCAGAGCCAAATTTCTTTTGTCAATTCGTGACAAGGAAGGGATTTTACTCCTCCTAAATTCTCGATATAAGCCACCGTGGTTATATTGTCCGATCTTATCCTTACATGGATGTTAGAAAGGTCCGAGAAAAAACTTTGTAATCCAAAGAGAACAGCTTTTAGTTCTAGCTGATTTATATGCATCAAAGATTCACTGGGTAACCAGTGCCCTCCGGTACTTTCACCACCAAGAACCGCACCCCAGCCTAAATGGCTGGCATCACAAGCAAGAACGTGAGAGACTGAAGGTCTACTGATCGGTTTAACGTTAGTAAATATATTAGATAACCACCACATAAGTTCACCTCTAGCATTCTCACTAATTTTCATCGAGCTATCATAATTACCTGCTGAGGATTTCAATGCCTGGATTTTATCATGTTCGAGGTATCTGTAAAAAAGGGCACCGTACTTCACCCCCGGCAGGCTAGCAACTAATGTACCTATAACTTTAGATACAAAGCGTATACTAAAGAGGCTGCCCTTTAAAAGCGATTGGCAATATTGAAAAATTTTTTCCCTCTTGTCTATGGGAAGACTGATAGTCATATTGACAGAATCAAGGTTGAAGCCTAAGAAGCTGATGGCTTGCGATGGTTCAAATACGGACTTGTCGACATTAATAAGGAAACCAGCCTTTTCCAATATACTAACTGTAGCTGCAACATTGTCATTACACTTAGATTTAGACGTCCCCATGAGCCAGATATCATCAAGATAATACACTGATATGAAACCTTGGCTACGCAAAGAGGAAAACACTGGTTTCATGAGCTTAGTGAACAATCGTGGGGCAGAAGATAAGCCGTTAGGCAGAGAAGTAAATTGATATAACTGCCCATTCCATAAAAATCGCAGAAATTTCCTATAACACGTATGAATATTAATAGAGAAATATGCATCCTTTAAATCAATTGAAGACATGAAAGAATCTCTCTCAATTAAATCCAATACATTATTTAAATTCTCCATTTTAAAATGTTGATAGGTAACATCCGCATTGAGAGGTTTCAAGTTAAGGATTATGCGTATACCCCCCGTTTTCTTTGGGGTAGGAAAAATTTGGCTAACAAATTCCCCGTAAGAATGGGAGGTTTTTTCCACGATACCGAGTCTCAGAAATTTCTCTATCTCAACATCAATTTTGAGCTTATCGTCTAAGGAACACTTTATTGGATAACAAGGTGCCGTTTGCTCTATTTGACAATTAAAATCTATTTTTGCACCACGCACGACTTGTAAAATAGTTTCATCAGACGTTAACGTTTTCCAAAAGGTGAGAAAAAATTTTAATCTGCCACCAACCTGAGTAACGTTTGCCTCAGTATCAACAGCACAAGTAAGCCCCTCTATTTTCTGAAGGGGCTCTGGTGGTTTAACGGCCTTTCTGGTTTATTGGTGGGATACGGAGAGAACCGTTTATTGTAGGTACCTCTAGTAGTGCCATTTTTCCGGAAAAAACCACCTCTACGATTATTAAAGCCTCTTCTGAAGGCCGAACCTCTTGATGGTACACCTTTCCGCTTGATAGTGGTGGAAAGTTTGTTGAATTCTGACACTTCTTTAATAGTGCTGTTAAGATCATCACCAAAGAGAAATTCACTGGAGAAGTCCACCGAGTCTCTACATAAACCATGCATATGTCTCGGGAGATCACGGCGTATATTTTCTCGACGCGCTTTTATCATTCCGACATTAGCAGAACCTAAAAAAATAGGGAATCTTTGAGAGCGTCAATGATAGATTTTGCATCTAAGCATGACAAATCCTCCTTTGATTCGTTGATGGCTTCCATTACCTTGAGGATAGGTACAGCACTATTTAGCACATTCTTTTGAAGACCTTGAAAGGCAAATTCTTTAGCACGGGTAGAAGGCGACAAATTTTCCCAAATAGGTTTATTGACTTGAGGCGTTTTCAAGTAATTCACATTTTTTGGTCTCGCGTGTGAACTCAGCTTCTCTTTCAGCAAACTATCGCTAATTTTGAAATGCAAAAGCTTGTTAGCCAACCCAGCTAGGCTAGGAATTACCTCAGGACCCACTGCATCATCAGTCCGAATATCCTCGTCTAAATTCTCAAATAAATCTGGGTCTTCATCATTCCCACTGTAGGTAGAGGAACAATCATCGCAACCATCAGGGGCTGCTACAGTGGCCATTTTTGAGGTGGTCGCAGCCATCAAATCTTTCAAATCCCGAAAACCATTAGCCATGATTTCAGCTAAACGTTCAAAGGAATCCGAGTTGTCCTTCTTGGAGGAGTCCTTTCTGGTAGGTTTACCAGGGTCTTTGTAACTCGACTTCGAACTTTCCTTAGCAGAGCAGGAATTCAAGGCATTGGTCTTAGTTCTCTCAGCTGCACTTTTATCTGACGTACTAGTACGAGGAGGATCAACTTTAGGTTCTTTGGTAAGGCAAGATGCCGTAGAAGCATTATGCGAGTCCAGATCCTCCATAAGAGCCGAAAAAACATCTGACATAATAGTCTTAATCAAGGTCTGAAAGATAAATCAAACGGCAAGGAGTTCTTACTATTAGTATAGTTAGCTAGTCATCAACCCAGGAGTCGAAGGTCTGTATCGCCATTCATATAAACAGGGTGCCAAAGCTCTGTATTGCATTCATATAAACAGGGTGCCAAAGCTCTGTATTGCATTCATATAAACAGGGTGCCGAAGCTCTGTTTGCATTCATATAAACAGGGTGCCGAAGCTCTGTTTGCATTCATATAAACAGGGTGCCGAAGCTCTGTATTGCATTCATATAAACAGGGTGCCGAAGCTCTGTATTGCATTCATATAAACAGGGTGCCGAAGCTCTGTATTGCATTCATATAAACAGGGTGCCGAAGCTCTGTATTGCATTCATATAAACAGGGTGCCGAAGCTCTGTATTGCCATACATACAAACAGGGTGCCGAAGCTCTGTATTGCATTCACATAAACAGGGTGCCGAAGTTCTGCATCGTCATTAATATAAACAGTTAGCTAATCACTTATAATTAATTAAATAGCAAACATTCTTAACTTCGTAGAAGCACCTAGACAACCAAACGCCCGACTTCGCGAGCGCACACTTAGGTACACACACTACTGGATCACATCGTAAACTGACGCTAATAGACGCGGCACACACTACAATGGATGACGTCATCTCCTCCTTAGACCAATCACAGGCTAACACGAAGAAAGAGGGATACCCGTAAGGATAATTACCACAATTCCCATCTCACATTACACATCAAGACTAATTAGCAGACTGCACTCTTAAAACGTACGAACTATTTTGTTTTAGTTATACGCGCACTACTGTACTCAATAACACCTAATCCGTTGTTTTGCTGTTCTAATTAAAGTTCTTCTGCCTAGAGCGAAGCATGTGACCCATTCCACAATTTATTAAAAACATTCTTCTATTAAACCCAGCTTCACAACTCCAAACTTTTTCGCCTCGGTCTCACAGCAACCTGAGCCAAAAAAATTATTTAGCAGCAACTTCGCAACAATAACTTGCCGGGAATATTTACGTAAAATATGAATTGAACCGAACCCCTTAAAGCGCATTTCCTTTGGAAAACAACAGCAGGAGGCATGAAGTTTCGCAACAATACCGACTCGCCAAGTTCGCAACGCGCGCAAGTGAAAACTGAAGGCAAAGTTTGTTAAGTGTTACGCTAGGCAGGGAAGTTTGGAAGAGCCTTTAATGAGAGCGGCCGATGCCACCAAAAGAGAAGAGGCTCTCGAGCCGAACGGAGCCTATTCTATCTAATGCAATGTTAGGAGAGCGCCGTAATCTGCTTTAAATAAGGAGATTCCCGCCCGTAATGTCGCCAGCCTGCGAAAGGCAAGGGAAAAATCTCGATCGGCGACACAGCGTTCTAGTTCGACCCCTCAAAAGAGTTGAAAGAGCTGAAGCCGAGGAGACACGATCAGCAGAAGATGGGTTATTCGACATTCTACTTGAGCTCACGAACAAAAGGAGGCCAAAAATGAGGTACCTTTCGAGCAAATTGTCAGCCTGCCACGGCACGTCGTCTGTGACGGCCTGCAAATCCTACTCTCAAGATACTCTTATGATTTTGTCTTTGAAGGCGAGAAGAGGTAAGAAGCAAGAAGAATAAGCCACAAATGATGAGGCAAGAATTTTAAAAAAGGCTCAACGATGAGGCAAGAATATACGACAGAACAAACGATTTGGGAAAACTTTTAGAAAAAGCACAAACGATGAGGTAAGGAGAATGAGGCAGAGTCGTTGAGGCAAAGACAATGAGACAAAAACCCTTAGGTAATGAGAAAAAGGAACGAGCGATGTGGCAAAAAGAATGAGGAACGAATGACGAGGTAAAGAGAATCAGGCACTAAAAAGTGAGAAGAATGAGACACAAACAATGAAATAAGAACGAGACAAAAGAAAGAAACAAATCAATAATATTCGTCATATATATCAGTTGAAAAGTTTCACTTTCGTTCTTAATAAATGAGACATTAAAGAAAATGCTCTACACTTTGACTGCGACGTGACCACCGGTGGTCAGTGAAAGGATTTTCATAATGCTGCTGACCGACCAACAGACACGAACTCAATTTTCATAATTATTTAATGAAAACTAAATGAAGGCACGATCTATTTTAGTGTTCATTTTCACAATAGATCTTAAAAATAAATTTCAATTTGAGTTGAATATTGAACTTCAGTTTAACCCGCCGCAGTTAACGTGTCAAGTTGACATGAAATAAATAATCTAACAAACACGAGCTAATTTCGAGGGTAGCAGTCGTCATTAAGCAAGGATAATTCCCAACGCCATCCTGGTGAGGGAACCTAATTCCCGCATACTTCCCCATCTCACAGGATTAAATCTCACGATCCCCACCTACTCCCCGAAGGAGGCAAAATCTCCAGCATAATCTGAAGGAAAATCCCACACAGCTGATAAGCTTAGCGCATGGTCAATAGCGTCCTGAATTAGCGCCTCGTATCATTTGCTTATTTCGAACGGCATGCACATTGTAGCGACAAAACAAGAAACTAGCGCTCATGAACGTTACACGCCACTGCAACATGAAAAGACAATATTGCACTGCAGTTTCGAAGTATAATTGTTTCCGTAAAATTTCTTTCAACCCTGCATTAAAAATAAGGAGGTACAGGATCTCTTGATAGACAAATAAATCTAGCTTTGTTCCTTGTCGCCAAGCATGTTCTACGCAGTCAACTTCACAACCGACGTATGAGATTGAATCCGCACGTCAACTGTGGCGGACTGAAGTTCAATACTCAAGTCGAAATAAAGTCAATTTTAGTATTCAATTCTTAATATGGTGGTCGCGACGTATTCAACGGTGGCCGTCGGCGCACACGGAGGGAATTTTTCATGATGCTGCAGCGGACCAGTAGTCGCCAACTCAATTTTTATGAACACTTAATCAAAGCCAAACGAAGGCCCGACCTAGTTAATGTTTGACCTTTTGATTGACCTTTTATTGCAGATTGACCTTTTATCAATTCAAAATATTAAAGTTAGCTCATTTTTACACGTTTAACACGTTTGCACGGTTGCTACGGTTATTGAGGTTATTTGTAATTAGCAGGGTTGAAATAACTTACTACAATGTACTTTAAATTTGAGTTGAATACTGAACTTTAGTTTAACCCATCGCAGTAAACGTGTTAGAATGACAAACATTGAGAATGACGTGCCTGGTTTCGATTAATTAATATTGAAAATTGAGGCTGTGACGATCAATGGGTCAACAGCATTCCAAATGTACAAAAACAAAGTATAAGGGAAATCAAGAGTTAATCAAAGTCAAAAAACAGATGCTCAATGCTCAACATTCCGTGCCATCGGCAGCAGTAAATAGAGGGGTTATCAGATGTACCGCGTGAAGAATAAGTTCAAACATTCAGGCAACTTCTTCAAAAATTTCATCGATTGATTTTAACCAATGCAATGATGCGGGCTTTCGTTCAAACAACTAAATCATGCTAGAAAAAAACATAATTGCAGGACTTTTAAGCCCGCGATGCTAGTTGAAGTTAGCGCGAAGGGAAAGAAATTCACATGGGGTAACTCGGGGCAAATTTCGACGCACTTGAGAGCCGAATTTTTTGCGGTCATGAACGCAGGAGCGCATCCCAGCAACTCATCGTGAGCGCTGCAGCAAGAAGCGCAGCAAAAGAGAGCGGGTAGAGGCCCTGAGCACAGACACGGTGGGCAGATTGACCTTTTATCAATTCAAAATATTAAAGTTAGCTCATTTTTACACGTTTAATACGTTTGCACGGTTGCTACGGTTATTGAGGTTATTTGTAATTAGCAGAGTTGAGAAACCGACTCCATTACCAGAATACGTTTTTACCTTCTTAAGAAGGTGTGAACAAAGTAATTTAGCACGATGATGCTTTACCTCGTATACGCCGAAATGCATTCTAAAGAAAAGGTTGTGTAATTAACGAAACATTTTTTATTTACTTCGGTACGCAAATAAAAAATTTACCCAATAGTACCAATATGTCCTAAAGCGTAGTCGACGTGTTAAAAGCACATTTAACCACGAAAATTTTTCAGTATCAAGGAATCCTGAAGCTAACAGAAATAGTATCAATCGTTAAAATTTCATCCGTGTACAGAGTGTTTGATTTTTTGGCTAAATTTTACCGCTGGGCTGCAAGATGAAAAGAGCTCCTAAGATCAAATTTTGTCCGTAAGGAGCCCTAACTTTAAATTTTGCTCAGAAAAATTGAAATTGGCAGCCCAGGCGGACTCGTATTAACTGCAGCAGAGACGCAAGCGCAATCAAATAATTAGGGTGCGCTCGCAGTTTTGGGACTGCGCTGCATGCCTATAGCCCCTGCCTCCAGGCCCCTGCCTCCAGGCCCCTGCCTCCAGGCCCCTGCCTCCAGGCCCCTGCCTCCAGGCCCCGCTCCGAGTCCCCGCTCCGAGTCCCCGCTCCGAGTCCCCGCTCCGAGTCCCCGCTCCGAGTCCCCGCTCCGAGTCCCTGCTCCGAGTCCCTGCTCCGAGTCCCTGCTCCGAGTCCCTGCTCCGAGTCCCTGCTCCGAGTCCCTGCTCCGAGTCCCCGCTCCGAGTCCCTGCTCCGAGTCCCTGCTCCGAGTCCCCGCTCCGAGTCCCTGCTCCGAGTCCCCGCTCCGAGTCCCTGCTCCGAGTCCCTGCTCCGAGTCCCTGCTCCGAGTCCCCGCTCCGAGTCCCTGCTCCGAGTCACTGCTCCGAGTCCCCGCTCCGAGTCCCTGCTCCGAGTCCCTGCTCCGAGTCCCTGCTCCGAGTCCCTGCTCCGAGTCCCCGCTCCGAGTCCCTGCTCCGAGTCCCTGCTCCGAGTCCCTGCTCCGAGTCCCTGCTCCGAGTCCCTGCTCCGAGTCCCCGCTCCGAGTCCCCGCTCCGAGTCCCTGCTCCGAGTCCCTGCTCCGAGTCCCTGCTCCGAGTCCCTGCTCCGAGTCCCTGCTCCGAGTCCCCGCTCCGAGTCCCTGCTCCGAGTCCCTGCTCCGAGTCCCTGCTCCGAGTCCCTGCTCCGAGTCCCTGCTCCGAGTCCCCGCTCCGAGTCCCTGCTCCGAGTCACTGCTCCGAGTCCCCGCTCCGAGTCCCCGCTCCGAGTCCCTGCTCCGAGTCCCTGCTCCGAGTCCCCGCTCCGAGTCCCCGCTCCGAGTCCCCGCTCCGAGTCCCTGCTCCGAGTCCCCGCTCCGAGTCCCTGCTCCGAGTCCCTGCTCCGAGTCCCTGCTCCGAGTCCCTGCTCCGAGTCCCCGCTCCGAGTCCCCGCTCCGAGTCCCTGCTCCGAGTCCCTGCTCCGAGTCCCTGCTCCGAGTCCCTGCTCCGAGTCCCCGCTCCGAGTCCCCGCTCCGAGTCCCCGCTCCGAGTCCCTGCTCCGAGTCCCTGCTCCGAGTCCCTGCTCCGAGTCCCTGCTCCGAGTCCCCGCTCCGAGTCCCTGCTCCGAGTCCCTGCTCCGAGTCCCCGCTCCGAGTCCCCGCTCCGAGTCCCTGCTCCGAGTCCCTGCTCCGAGTCCCCGCTCCGAGTCCCCGCTCCGAGTCCCCGCTCCGAGTCCCTGCTCCGAGTCCCCGCTCCGAGTCCCTGCTCCGAGTCCCTGCTCCGAGTCCCCGCTCCGAGTCCCTGCTCCGAGTCCCCGCTCCGAGTCCCTGCTCCGAGTCCCCGCTCCGAGTCCCCGCTCCGAGTCCCTGCTCCGAGTCCCTGCTCCGAGTCCCCGCTCCGAGTCCCTGCTCCGAGTCCCTGCTCCGAGTCCCTGCTCCGAGTCCCTGCTCCGAGTCCCTGCTCCGAGTCCCTGCTCCGAGTCCCTGCTCCGAGTCCCTGCTCCGAGTCCCTGCTCCGAGTCCCTGCTCCGAGTCCCTGCTCCGAGTCCCTGCTCCGAGTCCCTGCTCCGAGTCCCTGCTCCGAGTCCCTGCTCCGAGTCCCTGCTCCGAGTCCCTGCTCCGAGTCCCTGCTCCGAGTCCCTGCTCCGAGTCCCTGCTCCGAGTCCCTGCTCCGAGTCCCTGCTCCGAGTCCCTGCTCCGAGTCCCTGCTCCGAGTCCCTGCTCCGAGTCCCTGCTCCGAGTCCCTGCTCCGAGTCCCTGCTCCGAGTCCCTGCTCCGAGTCCCTGCTCCGAGTCCCTGCTCCGAGTCCCTGCTCCGAGTCCCTGCTCCGAGTCCCTGCTCCGAGTTCCCGCTCCGAGTTCCTGCTCCGAGTCCCTGCTCCGAGTCCCTGCTCCGAGTCCCTGCTCCGAGTCCCTGCTCCGAGTCCCTGCTCCGAGTCCCTGCTCCGAGTCCCTGCTCCGAGTCCCTGCTCCGAGTCACTGCACCGAGTCACTGCCTTCAGTCACTGCCCCGAGCCACTGCCTGACAAGCCCTGCAGTGCTACGCTAGAATCGAACCAATAAGTACTGAAGAGCGGCGTTCATTGCCTTCAACGTTTTAGTGGCCGTGTAATTCAGGCCAAATATCTTTTCCAACCAGTCAAGGTTAATAATAAACAATGGGAAAGGCCGCTCCTTGCGTCAAGAGCTGGTTTCAATATGAGTTGATTATTACGTTGGGACAGGTGTTTGTTAAATTTGAACGTCGGACAAAGTTGGTTTCAGAATTTGGATGAAAAGATATGAATGAGGGTATTTTTTTCGATCACCGTATACGGTTGTAGCTGAAAAATAGGTAACAGGAAAACAAACAGCGCATGGGAACAGCAAGTTGAGACAAAAATTGATGACACCAAATAAAAGTTCAAGAAGGAAGTCGCAGGGGCTGGGGAAAAGGCCAACTGTGAGTCGAAAAAAAAATGCTTCTTAACAAAACAAAAAACTATTTTATTTCAACAAAAGGCTCACCCAACCATAAGCTGGGGCCTCACATTCTCCCTAAGGAAGCGCGGATTCCCATAAACACAATACTTGCATCCCTCCGAGGGGAGCTAAAACAAAAAATGAGCGGAGTCATACAAACGCGACGTACTTCGAACACCATAAATTTATGCGAAGGCTGGCATCTTCGAGTGGAGACGCACGAGCGGCCCAGCTCAAGCGACGGGTTGAACGAGCGCAGAAGAATTTTGAGACACTGAGGAACGAGAAGCATGAGCACCGGTGACCCGTGCACGTGAGAGGAGGTGCCACGTCGTCAACTGTACCAGGGAGCGCATCGAAACGAATATGAACACTTAGCCGTCAAATTTTTCTACTTATATTACCGGTATTATAACCCACCGTTATTAGACTGGCTCTAGCATCATGTTGCCTCCAACATCAGATTAGAGACGGGACTGCCACTTGGCAGAGAACTTCAAAAAATACATAAGAGCATCGACTAGAGAGACTAAAACATACGAGCATTATTATTGAGTGTACGTATCATGGAGCAAACTCTGCTCAGGATGTGAACCGTGCGGATCGTCTTCAACGAAAACGACTGAACTAGTAAATATAACCTCAAACAAATATAAGTATCATCGACACAACCATTGTCGGTCAAAATAATGTCAAGCAACAGCGCAGGCAAACTCGCACTCAAGCAATGAAGGTTGAATACGACATGTCTCTGACAAGCGATTTTTGCATTCTACACACATTCATGTACAAGTTTTGCCGAGGAGCTCATTAATAATACCGTTATAGAAAAAGTAAGCATCACTTATTTTTTTGGTGGTGATGGGCGTTAACACATGAATGCTACATTTTAATGGAAACAATGAGAATATGAAATCAGGTCATCTTTGAAGATTCGCAATCGTTTCCAAATCCTGACATGCTTTCGTTTCCAAGAAATGTAAGAATTTATGGGAAAAACTAGCTAACAGCTTAGGTTGTGCTACGTACAGTTTAGCATTTTGGGGTCAAAGACTTGGAAGAGAATTGATTGAAACATGAAGCATATCTACGGAAATGTGCATTCCTTGTGGATTCAAGGTGAAAAAAACAGCCAAAAATTAGGCATTTGTGATTGACAGATTCTTATTGCAGCATTTTTTCTGTAAATTCATTGCTGATTAGAACTTGAAAAATAAGAGTCAGTCCTCGAAAATTCCACAATTCTGTGAGTAGAACTATTCGCCGTCAGAATATTTGCCTGGTTTTGAATCGAGGTCAGGCGCGGAGGAAATTTAGCACGTAATAATAAATGTCAACAAGGAACGAATGCGCTAGATTACCCTCGAAATTAATTCAAGCAAGCAACTCAGAGCGAGATGCATTTTCCCGCGCCAGTTGTAACTCTTCATGCACAAGTGACGTGAATTTATTTCTTGGCTCGACTTAACTTTTGTTTTTAAATTTGAGAGCAGCGTCCACGCAGAATTGGTTGGGTTGGAGTCCAATTACCTGATCATATTCAAGCGCTTTTTTCTTAAGTATATTGAAAAATGTTCACCATCGACAGCTTCCTGCCCAATTCTTTTAATTGTAGTGAAATAGCGTGAAATATATTTCGCGAGCTATGTTGCACTGTTAACAGGCAAAGAAAATTTTGGGGGAACTTTTTCCTACAGATGGCTGAGGACACGTGCGTATATTCGTAAGTCGGGACGTTACGTCAAAAACCACACGTGTACTAAAACGATTCGTAAAGTGGCCGATTACATATATTATCGCTTTGCATTCAAATTACAATTCATGTACTTTAATAAGTGCACAATACACTGCAATTCTTGCACTACGAGTGAAGCATATTTGTTAGAGGTTATTGGTCAGCTCGCACCTGACGTCGCGTCGCGCAGGACAGAGCTTCAGCGCAAAATCCTATTCAAGGGCCGAATCCCGAGCTCACGGCAGCTGACCAAACTATTTGGAAAAATTTTCAGGGGTTTAATTAAAGAAACCTTTTTTATTTACCACCTAATTTTATGACTCAATTTCTCACATTTACTAGTTGGATCAGTCCTCAGCCTAAGGAGGAGGGAGTGAAATGTGAAGGCATTGAGTAGCAGGATTTCAAGCTGCTTCTACCAACTTCTTCGCTTTCTACCTCATCTGAGGAGCTACTTGCTCCCATTAACACACTGTACAGGTTCGTGTCCCATCAGACACCTCACACAGTGTAATGTTGATGTTTTAATGTAATCGTGAGTAATGGAGAAAATCGTCTTTTGCTCAGAAGTATCATTTGTGCCGCGTTTGCCGACCGAGAAAAATGAAAAAAACAGATTAAATTAAACGAGTTAGTTTGAGCCTCCTCAACCGCATCAAAAGTTTGCGTTCCAAAGGAAGAGAGGTGGAAGGCACCATTTAGTTCGGACTTAAGAGAACTTGGAACCTGCGCGCTAGGTGCAGTAGAAATAGTATGTTGAAAAAGAAGTTCATGAAACAAGATAAAAGTTGAAAAGGAAAGCTGTAGGTGCTGAAAACAGGACTGCAACAAAAACAATTATATATCAACAAAAAAGGCCTACCCACAACTTCGCTCGAGACCTACATACTGAAAAGGAAAGAGTTTAAACGTGCTTGTTGAACATCAGAGGATATTTAGCTCGGGAAGGTGTTTATTAAGTAATTTCCCCCAGATATTTGCAAGTTTCAATTAGGTTCTCGGTCTCAGTCCATCAAGCAACCAACCCCAATCTTATTCAGTTTTTGATCGGCAACTTTTCCCTCGCATTGAATTAGTAAAAAGTTTAGAAGACGAGGACTGCGGCTCGCAAATCACTTGATGTCCGACTTTGACTGCAAGCAGGAGCAAAAACGGCCAACTCCGTTACTTCGCTTCCTGCAACTTTTAGGGCTGTGCAACGCCAGTCTCGCTCTCTGTCTCATTTGTGGGAATATTTTGAATCGTTTCACGCGGCAATAACACCATATATCATTGCCGCGTGGCATACAAGAAAATTAGATTAAGTGAGTTTGTTTCAGCCTCCCTAACCACAAGAAAAAAGTTGTTCATAAAGAGGAAGGATGAAGGTTTGTACATTTAGAATGGAGTTAAGGGA
Organism: Morinoia aosen; assembly: GCA_030386875.1. Taxonomy (NCBI): domain Eukaryota; kingdom Metazoa; phylum Arthropoda; class Malacostraca; order Amphipoda; family Talitridae; genus Morinoia; species Morinoia aosen. The sequence continues at coordinate 51,528,566 of CM059568.1, forward strand.
CCGCGGAATCCATGCTCCACGTGGGTTTCCACACAAGATCTTTTGTGCATAGTGACGTTGAGGGGAAAATTTGAGAAGCAATATAAAAGATGAAGAACAAAGTCAGAGGAGTTGAAGGAACAAGCAATTGAGATCAACTGCCATTTTGTTTTAATATTCACCAAGACTTGCTTTCGATTTTTTAGGCAAATCTTGAACCACGAATATTCTGTAAAGGAACATTTTATTAATCGTTGCCAATATTCTTGATGGAAACTCGTTTTTTGTTTAAGCGAAGAACGAATTCAATATTCAAACAAAATTCAATATTTCTTCAGATTCGTGGCGTCATTTCTTGATTTCGAATTCATTTTGTTAGATTGGGAGACAATTTACGGGAGCGTCAAGAAAAGAAGCGTGACACAAAACTGGACAAAGGAGCCTCTGACATGCCAGAGATTTTGTATCGCAGATACGTAACAAAGAAAGAATTCTTAGGGCAGCACCCAGTACGGCTGATTTTCCTCATCTTCTGTCAACATCTTATTAAGTTGTGATAGGATTGCCAGTAATTTTTCGTAAAGAAGAGAAAAAGATATGTAATGCGTCATAACCGATTAAAAATGTCAATAAAAACATTCATTAATCAACCAGCAAGATTCGACATGAACATCAATCAAACTCAAACGATCGTCATATGCTTTGACAACACTTCTCACGAGTCAAGCTTTAGGTATTATTAATTCCATTAGGAAAGAATTTGAAACCTGTTATGACTACTGGAAAACAGAGGAATCAATACTAAATGACATCGAAACAGAATAAGCTACTAGTAATCCTCTACGAATTAATAACGTTTGACTGAAGTGCACGATTTTGGAAAAAGGTGATTTTGGAAAAGGTTGTACCTTCAAATGGAAACAACAATGAAAAACATCAATTACTTCTTCGGAAAAAGCACGACTACGTAGTATTTATTCTGGTAAGATCATAACATAGCTTATGGGGAAGATAATTAATAACTCTAGTAGCAAACACTGAGGAACAAGAGCCATCGAAAAACAAGCACATACTTTGTTCACACTACAAACACATATTCCAAACCACCAATAAAAGTGAAGACAAATATCATTGCCGCGTGGCATACAACATTAAGAAATTAGAAAGAAAATAATGGCACGAGTTTAGATGAGCCGTAGCAGAATATTTTCATTTCCGGGACGAGGTAGTTCGCTGCTAGCGGGAATCTCGCTGTCAGGCCGCTTCGGCAACACTGATGCAGCGGCCGCGTTCATCAGGAGACACTCGCGTTCCCTCAGAGGATATTGCCTTCAGCTTCAGCGCCGCTTTATCGCTTCCTTCGTCATGCCCCGCGCCGATACTTCAAACAGGAAGAGGTAACATTTTTGGAAGAAAATCGGCATCCTTATGTTGTGCACTACCAATATATTTATCGAAAACTACCATCGTGTAACCTAGAACAGTCGAACGAACGAAACATAAGCTCTGTATGGTTCCTATATTGTTGTGCACTACCAATACATGATCGAAAACTAACATCAGGTTACGTGAAACAGTCGAGCGAGTGAAAAAATAGCTCTGCAACTTTGCGTGATATCGATATATGGTTGAAAATAGTCGATTAAGTTTTATTTCCTTATCAAAATAAGTTGCTCCATCTCAAATTATTGCGTATTCTCACGTTCTTATTGTCTCATGTGGATGCGCGTTTACACTGCATTCAACCCTCAGAAATATTTCAATTGTAGAGTTAGCATGTAGTCAGATTATATACCCTTTTTTCGGATTGAGGTATAGCATTCACGAAATTCGGCACGCAATAACAAATGTGAATTAGAGATGGATGCGCGAGTCATCAAGCAAAAAATCACAACTTAACCAGCACATCTCGCGAAGAAATAACAAAAACCGTACCATAATTACGAGGCCCTCACATTTAAAAATGTGCACCTGAGTTGAATTCAACCATCCCCAATGTGAAAAAATAATCTCATGCCACAAATGCTAAAAGCCACCACAATACGATATGAACATATCAGCCAAGTAGCAAGAGAATAAATCTCCCATGATGAACATACCATCCACATACGTACACATATTTATTTGGAACACGCACTGACGCCAGGAGCACAACATTACATCCCCAAAAGTACACGTATCCAGCACACACGCGCTGACGCCAGGAGCACAACATTACATCCCCAAAATTACACGTATCCTGCACACACGCGCTGACGCCAGGAGCACAACATTCCATCCCCAAAATTACACGTATCCTGCACACACGCGCTGACGCCAGGAGCACAACATTCCATCCCCAAAATTACACGTATCCTGCACACACGCGCTGACGCCAGGAGCACAACATTCCATCCCCAAAATTACACGTATCCTGCACACACGCACTGACGCCAGGAGCACAACATTCCATTCCCAAAAGTACACGTATCCTGCACACATGCGCTGACGCCAGGAGCACAACATTACATCCCCAAAAGTACACGTATCCAGCACACACGCGCTGACGCCAGGAGCACAACATTACATCCCCAAAATTACACGTATCCTGCACACACGCGCTGACGCCAGGAGCACAACATTCCATTCCCAAAAGTACACGTATCCTGCACACATGCGCTGACGCCAAGAGCACAACATTCCATTCCTAAAAGTATACGTATCCTGCACACGCGCACTGACGCCAGGGGCAAAAGAAACAAAGACACATCAAACTTTGCAGACATGTGATCTCGAGTAAGCCGCGGGAGAGCAAGCGAGAGCCCCACTGAGAGTGAGCTGCAATTTTTACAAGAAAAACAATGAGTTGCTTGATTGCCGCTCCATCCCTTGTGACTTGCGGCTGCAAACTTCACTGTAATCCTCCGGTGAGGCTGGAAAAGTTTGAAGCAGTCAGGGCTCATGAGGACGCCTGCAGGGCGTGTGCAGGCGACGTAATGTGGCCGGCTTGAGGTTGAGCACTGCGTGACAGCGGAACAGAACTTCCACATCACAACTCATGTCGAATTTTTAAGGGGTACGAGTCTAGTGGATATGTTTCACGGTGGTGTCGTGCTGTTCTTGATATTCGACCTTGCATAGAAACAGGGTTGCGGCAAACAACTTCCCGCTCGCAACTGATGTGGAAATTCTAAGGGGTATCAGTCTCGTGGATATGTTTCACGGTGGTGTCGTGCTGTTCTCGATATTCGACCTTACATAGGAACACGTTGCGGCACACAACTTTCTGATCACAACTGACGTCGATTTTTCAACAGAAGTATCATTCTCGTGGAAACTTTTCTTGGTGGTGTCGTGCTATTCTTGACATTCGCTGGACTTTAGAAACGTTAACATATTGACAGCGGTGGGTCAAACTGAAGATCAATATTCAAATTCAAATTTAGAGTCAATTGCAGCAAGCAATATTAAAAATACAAAGTAAACGTTATCTGGGTCATGCCATCTTCTAGTATTGATCAAGTATTTATGAAAATTAAGTTTGTGACGACTGGTCAGTCAGCAGCTTTATGAAAATCCCCTCCGCGACCAACGACCGACGGCTCACCTCACTGTCAAAATGTAAGTAAAATTCTTCCCGTAGCGTCAACAAATAGCATCGGAGTCCACAAAAACCGTAATATATAACAGCTCGGTCTCCTCTCTGAACTGGACAGCGGTGCTGTATCTTCATCTGGTGCTTACCTAGGGCAGTGAGGTTGGGTAACTTTAGTTCATTTGTGTCCACACTCATATGCAGCGTGATATTTGTGACAGCACTAATTTAAAGCGTGATATTTGTGGCAGCACTGGTATAAAGCGTGATATTTGTGACAGCACTGGTATAAAGCGTGGTATTTGTGGCAGCACAAGCATAAAGCGTGATATAATTTGTGATAGAACTGGTATAAAGCGTGATATTTGTGGCAGCACTAGCATAAAGCGTGATATTTGTGGCAGCACTAGCATAAAGCGTGATATTTGTGGCAGCACTAGCATAAAGCGTGATATTTGTGGCAGCACTAGCATAAAGCGTGATATTTGTGGCAGCACTGGTATAAAGCGTGATATTTGTGACAGCACTGGTATAAAGCGTGGTATTTGTGGCAGCACAAGCATAAAGCGTGATATAATTTGTGATAGCACTGGTATAAAGCGTGATATTTGTGGCAGCACTAGCATAAAGCGTGATATTTGTGGCAGCACTAGCATAAAGCGTGATATTTGTGGCAGCACTAGCATAAAGCGTGATATTTGTGGCAGCACTAGCATAAAGCGTGATATTTGTGGCAGCACTAGCATAAAGCGTGATATATGTGACAGCACTGGTATAAAGCGTGTTATTTGTGGCAGCACTGGTATAAAGCGTGATATTTGTGGCAGCACTAGCATAAAGCGTGATATTTGTGGCAGCACTAGCATAAAGCGTGATATTTGTGGCAGCACTAGCATAAAGCGTGATATTTGTGGCAGCACTGGTATAAAGCGTGGTATTTGTGGCAGCACAAGCATAAAGCGTGATATAATTTGTGATAGCACTGGTATAAAGCGTGATATTTGTGGCAGCACTAGCATAAAGCGTGATATTTGTGGCAGCACTAGCATAAAGCGTGATATTTGTGGCAGCACTAGCATAAAGCGTGATATTTGTGGCAGCACTAGCATAAAGCGTGATATAATTTGTGATACCACTGGTATAAAGCGTGATATTTGTGGCAGCACTAGCATAAAGCGTGATATTTGTGGCAGCACTAGCATAAAGCGTGATATTTGTGGCAGCACTAGCATAAAGCGTGATATTTGTGGCAGCACTAGCATAAAGCGTGATATATGTGACAGCACTGGTATAAAGCGTGTTATTTGTGGCAGCACTGGTATAAAGCGTGATATTTGTGGCAGCACTGGTATAAAGCGTGATATTTGTGACAGCACTGGTATAAAGCGTGATATTTGTGACAGCACTGGTATAAAGCGTGATATTTGTGGCAGCACTGGTATAAAGCGTGATATTTGTGACAGCACTGGTATAAAGCGTGATATTTGTGGCAGCACTGGTATAAAGCGTGATATTTGTGACAGCACTGGTATAAAACGTGATATTTGTGACAGCACTGGTATAAAGCGTAATATTTGTGACAGCACTGGTATAAAGCGTAATATTTGTGACAGCACTAGCATAAAGTGCGGTAAGTTACGCACCGTACTCGACACACAAAGTAAGCCATCACAACAGCAGCTCAGAGTCGCGTTTGCAGCGTCTATTATGTGCCTGTTACAACGTGTAATAAGCATTTATTATGTGCCTGTTACAACGTGTTATAAGCATCTATTATGTGCCTGTTAAAGCATGTTATGAGTATCTATTATGTGCCTGTTACAACGTGTTATAAGCATTTATTATGTGCCTGTTACAGCGTGTTATAAGCACCTATTATGTGCCTGTTATAGCATGTTATAAGTATCTATTATGTGCCTGTTATAGCATGTTATAAGCATTTATTATGTGCCTGTTACAACGTGTTATAAGCATTTATTATATGCCTGTTACAGCGTGTTATGAGTATCTATTATGTGCCTGTTAAAACGTGTTATGAGTATCTATTATGTGCCTGTTAAAACGTGTTATAAGCATTTATTATGTGCCTGTTACAGCGTGTTATAAGCATTTATTATGTGCCTGTTACAGCGTGTTATAAGCATTTATTATGTGCCTGTTATAGCATGTTATGAGTATCTATTATTTGCCTGTTACAACGTGTTATAAGCATTTATTATGTGCCTGTTACAGCGTGTTATAAGCATTTATTATGTGCCTGTTACAGCGTGTTATGAGTATCTATTATGTGCCTGTTACAACGTGTTATGAGTATCTATTATGTGCCTGTTACAACGTGTTATAAGCATCTATTATGTGCCTGTTATAGCATGTTATAAGCATCTATTATGTGCCTATTACAGCGTGTTATGAGTATCTATTATGTGCCTGTTAAAACGTGTTATGAGTATCTATTATGTGCCTGTTAAAACGTGTTATAAGCATTTATTATGTGCCTGTTACAGCGCGTTATAAGCATTTATTATGTGCCTGTTACAGCGTGTTATGAGTATCTATTATGTGCCTGTTACAGCGTGTTATGAGTATCTATTATGTGCCTGTTACAGCGTGTTATAAGCATTTATTATGTGCCTGTTACAGCGTGTTATAAGCATTTATTATGTGCCTGTTACAGCGTGTTATGAGTATCTATTATGTGCCTGTTACAACGTTATGAGTATCTATTATGTGCCTATTACAGTGTGTTATAAGCATTTATTATGTGCCTTTTACAGCGTGATGAGTATCTATTATGTGCCTGTTACAGCGTGTTATGAGTATATTATGTGCCTGTTATAGCATGTTATGAGTATCTATTATGTGCCTGTTATAGCATGTTATGAGTATCTATTATGTGCCTGTTACAGCATGTTATGAGTATCTATTATGTGCCTGTTACAGCATGTTATGAGTATCTATTATGTGCCTGTTACAGCATGTTATGAGTATCTATTATGTGCCTGTTACAGCATGTTATGAGTATCTATTATGTGCCTGTTACAGCATGTTATGAGTATCTATTATGTGCCTGTTACAGCATGTTATGAGTATCTATTATGTGCCTGTTACAGCATGTTATGAGTATCTATTATGTGCCTGTTATAGCATGTTATGAGTATCTATTATGTGCCTGTTATAGCATGTTATAAGCATTTATTATGTGCCTGTTACAACGTGTTATAAGCATTTATTAGGTGCCTGTTACAGCTTGTTATGATTATCTATAGCTTAGGGTAAATTTACAATGATAAAATATTTATACAGATCATACTGGATAAAATAAGATAATGTAGATAATTTAAGCTTTCTTTAAATGCAGTTTGGTTTCTTTGGAGTTTGGTTCGCACAGTATTTCACGACAAAATTAATGAACATGGGTTTAAAAAACGAAAAACCCTCAAATTTTTTCAACGAATAAAACAGCACCATTATTAAATCTCAATCCTCTCTAACATATGAAAAAAATCACATCATCCCATCCGCTGCAACTCTGGCGTAGATGGCAATCTCAATTGCAGATTAAAATATTCCCGCTGTTTCTGTTTAGTAATAATTGCAATGCACAGGTTTAGGTATTCATCAATGAATGGTACTTATGTTTCCAATATATCGATACCTATAAAATATCACTCTTAAGATGAAAAGGAGGACCAATGTAGAAATGTACGTTTATGTTATGCGTCATAGCTAACGTTTCGGAATACTACAATTCCATCTTCAGGGCTATGACATGAAAAAATGTTTCAGCAAAAATATAGATGGAATATAAAAATACGTTGAAACATATAAATATGATTCAGCACTGAATTCTAATATTCCGAAATGTTTTCTATGAAAATTAATAAACTATATATTGAAATATTGGTTCTCCTTTTCAGCTGACGCGTGAATTGTACTTCATACTCACGGTTCTGTCAGAAGTTTAAATTTTAACTACAGCGTCAATACAGAGTGTTTTGGTTTAACTTAGTTTCCAGAATAGAAAAATTCCCTAGACGCTGGCAAGAGAAGACTCCGCTGAGAGACAAGAACGGTGAAATTCGTCGGCAGTGAGGCCACTGGTCTCGGCTCTATTTCAAACTATTTGAGAGCAAAATTTCCAAGGATTTACCAGGATTAAAGAGAATGAGTTAATTGGTTCTCCCTTTTTTCGGGACCGACAAAAATAGTACACTGAAAACGCGGCACACGAAGCCTCGACCCCTGTACGGTTTGGGTCCGCGTAAAAAACTTCATCTCAACACGGCAACCATCACCGAACTTTTTCGCGGTGTGATCCAAAGGCAAGCCCAAACAGATCGTCACCGTCAAATGGATCAAGGAAATTCACAGCGCATAATAACGGTGAAAAATGATCTCTCGAACCCCGCCATTAGTTTTGCATCAACGCATTGCTACCTGAATGGGACGGAATCATAACTCGCACAAACTTTCACGGCTTAGAGCACCGTCACATTTCCAAGCGCGCACGCGGAACAGAATATGCAAACAGCATCGCAGCGCACGGCGAGCATATGGCTTTTGATTTATGGTTGCCAGCACACACAAATACCGCCAAACAATGGCGGCAGTCCTGGTGATAGGGAGCTATTTATACCCTCAGAATATTCATAAGTGATTTGTGGGAATTGAGGAGACTTAGCAGGGGCTTTTGCAAGGTCTGAATCAAAAGTAATTCGGCAGCCTCATGCTTTTGTGACGTTCGCCTCTGTAATTGTGAAGTTATTTATGTCAGATTTTTTTACCATTTATTTAAGAGCTGAATTTCTCTCGACATAAGTTTTACAATTCAGTTTTACCCATACAAGAGATTATTATCGTGATTAACATACGCAAATGGAATAGTTGAGAAACGTGTTCTTATCACAATAAGTTCGCCTACACCAGCAATGTTCTCGTGTATTTGTTCCATTATAGGTTCATGGCCAAAACTATTCGTATTTTCTGCGTACGTTCACGTTCCCTGGCTTGAATGGCTTCAGTGGCACATTTTATGCAGAAATAGTAACTGCATCTAAAGCCGCCTGTCTCACATTTGATCATCTGTGAGACAAACCAGCCCAGCGCAGTGCTATTTTCACCCACAAAAACTGGGCAAATTGATACTAAGAAAAGCCTTACGACTCTAATCATTGCCTTTTACATTGTTTTTACTCAACTCGACAGAGTTGATCAATAGACCGAAAAGTGTGCAACGCGTCCTACAAGGGTACTGGTCACTACAGATAAGCTTCCGGAGCTTCAGAAACAGCAGTTTTATTATGTTTTTAAAGATTCCGAGCGCTTACCCCTCGAATAAATGAAGCTGCAGAAACTACTGCTGTCGAGCGTACTTTTCGCATCTTGACTTGTATGCAAAATTTCGTTGCATGGACAAATTTCCAAGTGATCTCTCCTTGGTGATGTGTTGCAAATAGATGAATTTTTCGCCCTGCATTTTTCGGGGAACTTTAACACATGCTCATTGAGACGTATTTCACACATAAAAATCGCCTGAATTATTTACTCTCCTAGTGAGTCTTAATTTAGCTGGAATGTGAAGAGTTTCACACACATCTCTGGCGTGCACTTATAACAATTTGATCAGAAAACAACACCTGCTACGCATATGCCAGTTTAACAATTTACCGACAGGCCGTACTGAACACAATTTCATCGAGAAAAATACCTGCAGCTACGCACATTTCAGCGTAAGAAGTTGAATCGAAGGCGACACTGAACATAATGCTAGCAGAAAATAATACTCACGATTCATGTTTCAGCATTTAGTAAGCCGCCGGAATGTTGTACGCCATCGCAAAAATTGCAGGTTAGTTAACACTTTGACTGCGACGTGAGCTATATTTGGTCACTGAGGGAGTTTTCATTATGCTGCTGACCAGCCAGAAGTCACAAACGCAATTTTAAAAAATACTTCAATCATCAAAAATAAATGAAAACATGAGTCAGTTAATATTTGATATTTTAAAAATTGCTAAGTACAATTATCTTTAATTTGAATTGAAAATTGAACGTCAGTTTTACCTGCCGCAGTAACAGTGTTAACCTGAAGGCTTGCAAACCTGCGCAGACCTTCATGAAGGCCAATACGCCTGAAGGTCCAATGGCAAATGTTTTGAGCGGCGCGGAGAGCGTCAATACAATATTTAACACGTCCCCCGCGTATTGGGCCACATGTGTACCATCAGGTAAGTTGCCCATTTACGTGCCGGTGTAAATGCACGACATTTTATCTTTTTCGTGACAATTTTAAAGAATATTTGTTATCATACGAGGTGAAATGTAATCGTGCAATTGTGTTTCTCATATTCATTAAAAAGAAGTTAAATGTGTTCAAGCTGGAAAGTTATTTTCCCAATTCTGCTACTTACAACCTAACCACACCAACCGCTAACAGCCGCGGAAAGGCGGGGAACGTGTTAAGCTGTCGTAAGAAAACTCGTCGCAATAGACTAAGCAGCACTTACTTGAATGATAATGGCTTTTTATATGAATATTCAAGCCCATTCTTCACATTTTTGCATTTCATGGACAGCATTAAGATATCAAGACTATAATGCCAGGCGGTAACGCACAAAGGTATACACAGAGCCAATATTTTGAGCTTTGCTTTCTTCCTCACCATAGCCACAATGTTTTTCTATCGTGTTGATCAAATGATTTTTGTTAGCATGTTGATTATTATCAAATTAGAAAGTTTATAGGTTGAATACAATCTCTTGTGGGTAATTGAAGCCATGTGAAGTAGAGAAAGAACCCCAAAATATAGCTACAAGTACAAAGACAATGGTAGCATTGAAAATAGGCCATAAAGTTAGATATATTTTTTAGTTGGCGAATATCAGCTTAAGAGTCGAGAAGCTCACCAAAATCCCGACATAACAACAGTGCATCACAACTCTAAGTAGTACTCACCGCCTCACAGAAGAAGCTGCGGCCAGCATCGAACATCTACAAAACACACAAAAAAAATCATTTTAATGGAAACACACAGAATTTTAAACCTACAGGATTTTAAGCCCACAGGATATTAAATCAATAGCATTTTAAACCCACAGCATTTTAAAAGTGTATTGGTGGAAAACCACAGTATTTTTAAGCTCCTTTTTCCGAATGACTCGTTTCAAGTATAATATTGTCTAATGAACGAAGTGATGACTACAGACAACGAAATGAAATTAGATATTAGTTTACGCCTCCTTAACCGCAAAAAAAAAGAACGTTTCAAAGAGAGGAAGGAGGAAGCACCATTAAGTATGGTGATGAGGAAAAGAAGAATCTATGCAGAAGGAGCATAGAAACAGCACGTCGAGACAGAAGTTGATGAAACAAGACAAAAATTGAATAAGAAAGTAGCAGGTAATAAAAATAAGACACCAGTAAAGCGAAAAAAAGCTCCGTAAGAAAACAGAAAACGTGTTCTGTTTCAACAAACGGAAGTCTGACCCGTCCCTCAGCTGGGGTTGTGTTAAGGTAGAAATTCCCAACACTCGTAACTTCAATTATTTCGTATACTGAGATCTCTAGCTTTAGAATATAGGCTTAGGCCTTTAAAATTAGCTTTAGCCATAGTACGTAACTCGGGAGAGAATTCAACTACTTCGCCCTCAAACTAAAACATGTGTTTGAAGGCTTATAAATTTGTCTCTCAACAAGCATAATAATTCAAACGAGCATGCTTCTAAGTCTCAACATCTTGTACGACACAAACTAAACTCAATTTTACGGTATAAGTTTACTGACTTCTGTGTAACCTACAGTTAGATCATGAGCACGCAATCTTCGTAACTACTTCTGAACAGATTTACTTTTCGTTGGATTGATAATTCACCAATTAGAATTCATCGAATTTGCCGACACGCTAAACTCTCACCGAAAATCACCCCATTCTTCAAGGTATTGATGTTCGTGTTATGTACTGCGACACCGAGCCGTTTAGCGAGAATCGAACGTTGGCGTAAACGGGGAAAAAACGTCAACGTTGGCACGCGCGAAAGAACGATCATTCAGAATGATAGAACAAAGCACATAGAGCCGCTTCCAGTTGTCAGAAGCGTGAAATTTGAACCAAGTGATTTCGGAATAGTAGGTCTCACGAGCGCTATCATGACAGATGCATGCTGTGCGCGCTCACAGTGAAAATGACGACCAACTTTACTGGCAAGCGCCTTGCACTTAACGCTGAATATCATGGGCTTAAAAACTACACAAGATGGGATGCGTGCACTTCGTAGCCATGAATAAACATCCCGCCCGCGATCACGGTAGCGTAATGAAAAGCACTGCAGCTGCAATTGCATCGTTAACAGCAGCCTGGTAGATAGCAGAATTGCAGCACGCACTAAAGCAGCTGCACGCGAGCCTCGCTGAATGCATGGCGATCGCAGCAATGAAGTGAAGCGCCTACGCTTTGCTTCTTACGAACGATTTGAGCGGAGGTGAGGGTGCTTCTGAATGAGTTCACAGCAACCTTCTATTCAAAAAAATTTCAAAATGTATTTAGTAACCTTCAATAGAATAACTGCAAGAAAACTCTTTCGCCCATGATTTGTAACAGGAATCTGACAAAAATTACACACCATGCTTTTCAAGCGCATCTGAAACATCAAGCAGCATACCATTAAGTTATTTGCTCAGAAAAGATTAGATTATAGGCTAGTTTAAGTCTTCGTAGCTGCTACAAAAAAAAAAGAGGATCAAAGACAGGAAGGAAGAAGGAACCATTTAGTATGGATATTTGGGAATGCGGAATCGATGCAGAAGGGGCATGGAAACAGTAAGTTGGGAAAGAAGTTCATGAAACAAGATAAAAGTAGAAGAAGAAAGTAGTAGGTGCTGAAAAGCAGGACAGCAGTGAACCGAAAAAGGTGGCCCTTAACATGGCAAAAAAAAACATTTCATTTTAACAAAAAGAAAGCCTACGTAACTCTCAGATCAGAACCTCACACATTTTCCCCCTGGGAGCGCTAATTCCCCTAGATACAACAGTTGTATCCCGGAGGGGTTATTTACTCAAAAATGACACAATCGCGCATGCAATAAACTACCCAGAGCGATAACCCAGCAAATGCAGTTCACGAAAGAAAACGTGTTCTCAAATCACAAGAGCGCGAGCAGCGCTAGGCAATGTGCTCTAATTAAGGCAACATCCACCATATAATTAAGCGACGCGGCACCAAAACTGAGCGCTCTCGTGACAGCGTGCGCAACACACCCGACCGTCCTGCTAATGAGCTCCGCAGCTGCTGGTGAACCTGGTGAATTTCTGCGCCAGCTGCGCTCTTCGTGAGCCCCAGCTGCGCTCTTCGTGAGCCCCAGCTGCGCTCTTCGTGAGCCCCAGCTGCGCTTTTCGTGAGCCCCAGCTGCGCTCTATGTGGGGCACGGGGGCAGACGTGGTGAGCACGAGGGAAGGGCTATGTAATACTTGTGTCTCTTTTCTTAGCTTGGAAGTTCTGAGGAAATCCGGGTCTACCTTGGGTGCCATAGGTGGATACAAGGCGAGTCCTGCACGACTGCCCAGAATATCTTGCTGGATACAAGGTTAGTCCTGAACAACTGCCCAGAATATCTTGCTGGATACAAGGTGAGTCCCGCACGACTGCCCAGAATATCTTGCAGGATACAAGGTGAGCCCTGAGCAACTGTCCAGAATATCTTGCTGGATACAAGGAGAGTCCTGAACAACTGCCCAGAATATCTTGCTGGATACAAAGCGAGTCCAGCGCAACTGTCCAGATTGAATTTGCTGTTCTCATGACAGACTCGGCACAACGGCTTCACAAAACTTAGCGGCAAGGAGTGAGGATAAATCATTCCTGCTGTTTTATCATGAGGATTTAGAACGAAACATCTAAAGAAAGACTGCAAAAAGCTCTAAAATGTAATACCGGTAATGCAAGCCCAGCTTCAATATAACAGGACTGCCCACAAGATATGGAAATTAGAGGTCGAGAAAAAATCCTCCCGATCACCGTGGAAAAGTGTGCACGCCGACTATACTTCGAAAAACTTACGAAGAACATTTATCTACATAGTAAATTCTGCAGGCCACAAAGTGCAAGCTGTAACTAATGGGTTGATGCACACGATTCAAAAAATACCTAGTTTAAATTGAACAAAGAGTCCACATAACACGGAATTAATCTCTACTGAGCTACTCGAGGGAACTACTGGCAAAATGCTGGTAAAAATCTTTCAAAGTAGAAACTTTGAAAAGACGATGGCTGTGGTATTAATTCACGATAGCACTAAGGGAACATTTCAAATAAGACTCAGGAAATTAGGACGAGCATAAAGACGAAGTATTTCTACATTTAAAAAGACGAACCGAAGAACAACATATGGTTTATTTATTTTAAAATATTTATGAAAAGCTTCTCCACGGGCAGAAACACAATAAATACTCAACTCAATCCTCCGCGAACAAAGGGAATTACGTTAAGCTTGTGCAATTATGCTAATAAAGTATGAAAATAAAAGGAGAACTAATCAAACTACAATTGTTCATTTCTCACAGAATAAATAGTTCTGCGATCAAACCGCTCAACAAAACTTGGTATGGATCGGAAATAGCGATCCAACTGATCGATAGGCCGATTCTTAAGCGGCCCATGGACGACCAATTAAATTGTCAACATCATTGACTCAATATATTGACGAAATTTTTTGTTGCCCACTAAGTCAATTAATTGACGGTCGTCTATCAAGCCCACAGACGATCAATTAAATTGTCAATATTCATGATTGTCAATTATATTGACAATAAAATTAATCGTCTAAGGGCCGCTTTACGCAACGTTAAGGAAAGCTAGTCTTACAATTCCTGACCAGCTGCTATCATTACTCACAGAAAAGATTAGATTATTAGTTATTTTAAGCCTCCCTATCCGCAACAAAGGCTATCTAAAGAGAGGAAGGAAGAAGGCACCATTTAGTATGGAGTTAAGGAAACTCGGAATCTATGCAGAAAGGTCACAGAAACGGAAAGCTAAGAAAGAAGATCATTAAACGAGAAAAAGTTGAAGAAGAAAGTAGTAGGTGCTGAAAAACAGGACAGCAGTGAACCGAAAAAAGATGGTCCGTAACAAAACAAAAACCTATTCTATTTTAACAAAAAGAAAGCCTACCTAACCTTTAGCTCAGGCCTTTACATAGTCCCCCTGGGAGCGCTAATTCCCATAGACACAATAGTTGTATCCCCCTGAGGGGATTACTTACGGAAAAAACTTTAATTCATTACTTTGCACGTCCTCAATGATTTGATGATTTGCTTGTCAAGGCCATTAGAACGATATGTAAATTTTGTAGCAGTTGCTAAAGAGGCAAAGGGAAATACTTTTTTATTCATAACAGATCGTATCTACAATCATGCCCTGTGTTTTTATTATATGCAGAGTGCAGACAGTGAAAATGTCTCGATTATTGGAATTTTATTGAGTGACTATATAGTGTCAAACAGAAGCATAAAGGCCACTATAAAAAACAAGCCTTAAACATACTGTTGCCCGACATAACATGCACTTGAAAATAGGGTCGTCTTGTAAGAGGATCGTGAGCAAAGAAGAAGTCTCCGACAAACAAAGTTGTTACGGTCTTCATTCCTTAACGTAACGCTTTCCTCGAAAACCCTTCCATTCTCCAGGTTTGGCACGGGCTTCCCTCCTACAGCAACATTTATTAATCCCTTGCTAAATTGGCCCACGGGCTCAATAAAGAACCTTTTCAGCCAAGGGAAAGTTCGCCAACAATTTTCGGTTTTCCACGAAGACATACTTTCCACGCTCCTGAAATTTAGCAGGAACACGGCTCGCTTTGAAAATTCAACTCAGGAAATGACGGACTCAAACAAGGAAATAAAATTTAAGCTAATACCAATGCTGAAGAAAGGTTTTCTCTGAAGACTTACCTGTCCGATATTGAAAGCGCTCGTAGTTTTTGACGAGAACAAATTCTTTTATTGCATCAAAACTAACGCGGGAAAATAGGAACAGGTTCTCATCTGGAGAAAAATTGCACTAACTTGGGTAAAATTAAGTAACGTGGTTCTCGAATGCTATTTGGAATTACGTATATCGTGGTATAGGTATCTAATCAAGGGCTTCAAACCAAGTTTATGCAATTTGCTCTTGACTCGTCAAAAAACAACTCACAAATATTGGAAAGTCTTCTGTCCACAAAGTTATAGGAAAACAAAAACAATTCAATTTCCAGAGGAAAAAATTTTAAATATGCTATTAAAATACTGATAAAAAAATAATGTTTTGATTTACCAATATTACCAAAGAAAAACGATCTCGAGTGAGAAGAGATGAGGCCATTTGGTATAGACAGTAGAAAACGGGGAACCTACGCACAAGGCTGTGTTCCCACACAGGATAGACACCCTCTGTACATAAACAGCGAGTTGAAAAGGAAGAGGAAGGAAAGTCAAAGAAAAGTTTGCATAGAAAGCACGAATACTGAAAGCAGCAAAGTGGACACGAAAGACTAAAGTTCCGAAAGCCTACCTTTAGCTAATTGTACCCCACCTGGGGACGGGACACCTGTTTCCTTAGCACAGGACAGACAAGACAAACTAACCGATAACCCAGATGGATACAAGGTGTGTTCAGCGCAACTGCCCAGAATATCTTGCTGGATACAAGGTGTGTTCAGCGCAACTGCCCAGAATATCTTGCTGGATACAAGGTGTGTTCAGCGCAACTGCCCAGAATATCTTGCTGGATACAAGGTGTGTTCAGCGCAACTGCCCAGAATATCTTGCTGGATACAAGGTGTGTTCAGCGCAACTGCCCAGAAAAACTTGCTGGATACAAGGCGAGTTCAGCGCAACTGCCCAGAATATCTTGCTGGATACAAGGTGTGTTCAGCGCAACTGCCCAGAATATCTTGCTGGATACAAGGTGAGTTCAGCGCAACTGCACAGAATATCTTGCTAGATACAAAGCGAGTTCAGCGTAACTGTCCAGATTGAATTTGCTGTTTAGAAGACAGACTTAGCACAACTGCTTCACAAAACTTAGCGGCAAGGAGTGAGGATGATGCATTCTTGATATTTTATCCTGAGGATTTTGAACGAAACATCTAAAGAATGACTGCAAAAATCTCTAAAATGTAATATCGGTAATTCAAGCCCAGCTTCACTATAACAAGAATGCCCAAGATTTGGAAATTGAGATGGAGAACAAATCCTCTCGATCACCGCAAACGTTATTGCCCAACCAACATACATCCCCTGAGGCGTTTCGCGAGTCATTTTCAAATTGATAATAAACACTTTATAACGTTACAGTGGAACAAAACACCCAGTGTGTACACGTAACGCAGAAGAAATCGCGCCAAGGGTAATGATATTTTGGCTACAAAATATGGCAATGCATCACTTTTTACAGAAATACTCTGATCTTTGGGAAATTGCATCAAAGCGCTTGTAATAGAGTCTAACGCAGTGGTTCTTAACCTTTTTGGAGCTACTGAACCCCACAAGCTTCATGCATGCATTCATCGAACCCCTCGTAGTTGGCAAAATAAAATGTGCTTGTTTTTCTTCAAATTCAAACCATATAAATACTGTGTACTGTATTATACTATACTTTATACCGAACCCCTGAAACTGACTCACCGAACCCCCGGGGTTCGATCGAACCCAGGTTGAGAACCACTGGTCTAACGCTAGACTGTAACCCTCAACGCTACCTCAAAAACTGATTAACGTGATGCATCTAACAGAGCTCGAGCGTAGCGGGGGACTAGATGATAGTTAAAGTTTCCCTAATCGCAACAAAGGGGATCCAGAGAGAGGAAGTAAACGCACCATTCAGTATGGAGTTAGGGAATGCCCAAGGTCCATAGAAACAATAAATTGAAAAAGAAGTTCATGGAACAAGATAAGGGTTGAAGAAAATAGTTATAGGTGCTGGAAAACAGGACAGCCGAGAACCGAAAAATGGTTTGTAACAAAATAAAAAACCTATTCTATAATAATAAATTTAAGGCCTACCTAATCGTTAGCTCGGAACCTCACATTTTTCCCATGGGAGCGCTAATTTCCACAAATATAAGAATTGTCTCCCCCCGAGGGGAGATAAGTTCGGGATTGCTGACGAGTGTCAATGGCGCAATTTAATATCATCGTTGACTCCAACTTCTCGGTCGTAATTTGCAATGTTAGTAAATTTCCTCGCCCCAATTGGTGAAATGGTATTCACACCTAAATTTTGAATCCTGGAATTACATCCGGTAACTACACGTAATAATTCCACATTCAGTTCTCACTACGAAAATCTCATTCTTTCTCGTCCAATAATTGTGACAATAATTTCCAGAAATTCAGTTTCCATTATAAAAACCAAACATTCAAATATTCGTGATGGTAATTCCCATAAAAAAACTCATTCTCTCCCCGTCATACATTAGACATTTTCAATACAATAAAATTAGCCCATCCCGTGCAGTGGACAATGCAGGACCGCAAGCAGGGCTAGCACAGCGAAGTGCAAGCGCCGCCAAGCCTCACAAATGAAGCCGTCACCGAGCCTGGGTGGTGGGGCGCAAATTGCGGCAGGCGGGCGGCGCTGAGGTAGCGCAAATTGCGACAGGCTGGCGGCGCTGAGGTAGCGCAAATTGCGACAGGCTGGCGGCGCTGAGGTAGCGCAAATTGCGACAGGCTGGCGGCGCTGAGGTAGCGCAAATTGCGGCAGGCGGGCGGCGCTGAGGTAGCGCAAATTGCGACAGGCTGGCGGCGCTGAGGTAGCGCAAATTGCGGCAGGCGGGCGGCGTTGAGGCGGCACAAATTACGGTAGGCAGGCGGCGCTGAGGTAGCGCAAATTGCGGCAGGCGGGCGGCGCTGAGTCAGCGCAAATTGCGGCTGGCGGGCGACGCAAATTGCGGTAGGCGGGCGGCGCTGAGGTTGCGCAAATTGCGGCAGGCGGGCGGCGCTGAGGTTGCGCAAATTGCGGCAGGCGGGCGGCGCTGAGGTTGCGCAAATTGCGGCAGGCGGGCGGCGCTGAGGTTGCGCAAATTGCGGCAGGCGGGCGGCGCTGGGCGGCACAAATTGCGGCAGGCGGGCGGCGCTGAGGCGGCTCAGACCAGCTCGCTGGTCCCTGTCGTAAATTATGACGGCTTTCATCAGCCTCCCTGCGCTGACGTTCACAGTAGTATATCACGACGCTGTGTGTATATGAATATACACTTACATATTTTATTTACGTGGAGATATAGGTTATGATCTAGGTGTTCACGTAAATACTGTCGCAGTATTTGTGTGCATAAGTATAACGTATAGGTATGATATATCTATGTATTTAACTCATTATTCAACTCCTTAATCCATCTCCAATGCAAATTTTAACTAAAAGCATCCATACATACCAATATTTGTAATTTTTTATATGTATGGATTTATTTAATTAAATTTTAAATTGGACATGGGTTAAAAGTAATAAACAATGAGTTAGATACATAAATATATTCATATTTTACACAGGCGGATATGTTGATAACTGTGCAAATGTTTTAGCTACATTGGTAGTTGAGGTAATTTTCGTGTATTTACTGGAACATTTGGAGGTCGCATTACTCTAAAGGCTATCAGTGTATTACTTTTCTTCATGGCTGATTTTACTCCTCGAATTCATCTCGATTTACAGTACATATTCAAGGAAGATTTTGATACGATATTTGAGTTTCAGGAAAATCACCTGATAGACAAGAAAATTATGCACCAATAATCACCTGATAGATAAGAAAATTAAGCACCAATAATCGGAAAATTGGCGCGTACGGCTACGAACCTTACGGTTAGACTGAGCTCAACGAAACATCTAATTGAATATACTTTCATATATTTTATACATAGTATACATTAAAACTTTTCAGCCATAAATTTCATCAGAAAAAGGAATTTTAGGAGGAGTTTCTATTAAAAATATTCAGTATCACCGTGGTTAATGACGACCCCTTATTGAGTTAGAACGTACCGTGGTTTTGAAACCTATCACTCAAAACATACATAGCGACATGTAAATATTAGAAAATATCCCGTATTACACTTTTCTGAGAATTGTAGCACTTTCATTCGAAAATCTAACCCTCACATTTCCGATAGAAGTGCCAACTTGCTACCTTGAAGCAACAACACATTTGATACAAGCTCTAATTCGTTGACTGTAACAAATTACACCATTGATACAAGACTTTAATAATTATTCCTTGACTGTAAGCAATCACACTATTGATACAAGCTTAAATTCGGCGACGGTAACCATTGATAAAAAGCTCCAATTCACACTCACAAAAAACACAATTCCCAAAAACGCGCTCACATCATTGATACAAGCTTTAATTCCTTGACTGTAGGCAGTCACGTCGTTGATACAAGTTTCATCTTGTTGACAGTAAGCAATCACACGTTTGACACAAGTTTCCTTCAGCTCACTGTAAGCACATGCACTATTGATATTGACACCAGGCCCCAACTCGTTGACCGGCTAACTTAACGTGCGAACAAACCTCAAAACACCAGTCTTGGAAGAATATCTATGGGAATGATGTGCATGTTAGCGCTGCCTAACATGGAAGAGGCTCACAAATGGGCGAGCACGCAAAGGAGCGCCGCAATAACAAGGGCTACGCAAAATTTACGATGCGGACATACGTTCTGAGATAAGGCTAGTGTTGCCCGGGCCAGAATTACGGCGCACCCAAGTCCCCATCCTTCCTTCTGCTCCTGCCACTGATGCAGTCAAAATATTAAGCTTTTCCAAACAAAAGTGCCATTGCAGTACACGAAAAAAATACAATAATGTACGGAAAACGACAGTTGCATGCGTAATTGATTTTTATCCTTTCACATATGAAAGAATGTCATCGCGCTCGTGTCCCACGAAGATGCAACGGACTCCAGAATATAATACAGGAATATAGAATCTAAGAGACATTCAGAACGGCGTCAGAACCGTGCCCAGTGTAATCAGAGAAGCGAACTAAAGGGCAAAAAGCAGCACTGCAGTGAGTACAACACTATTTTGCCCCGAAATGAACATCCCTTCTGAACAGGGTTATCACATTAGCCTTTGTTACATACCTCTTGAACAGAGTCGTCACATTAACCCTATTTACATTCCTAATGAGCAGGGTTACCACATTAGCCCTTTTACATTCCTCAGGAGTAGGGTAGCCACATTAGCTCTTTTAGGGGCCAAAATAAATGAACTTCGTTATATTTGAAATTAAATTTGCCTACAATGATCACTAAGCGAGCATCTGGCAACGCTGTAGGGTTGCCAGAAGAGTTACTCTACCCAGGCAGGGTTGCCTGGGTAGAGCGTCTCACAGGAGGCAACACGCACAGTGCGTACGCAGAGCAAAGCACACGAACTCGAGGAATGTAGTCCAGATTGTGCAGAACTGAATGTAGCCCAGTTTGTGCATACCTGAATGTAGCCCAGCTTGTGCATAACTGAATGTAGCCCAGCTTGTGCATAACTGAATGCAGTCCAGTCTGGGCATAACTGAATGTAGCCCAGTTTGTGCATACCTGAATGTAGCCCAGCTTGTGCATAACTGAATGTAGCCCAGCTTGTGCATAACTGAATGTAGCCCAGCTTGTGCATAACTGAATGCAGTCCAGTCTGGGCATAACTGAATGTAGCCCAGTTTGTGCATAACTGAATGTAGCCCAGTTTGTGCATAACTGAATGCAGCCCAGTCTGGGCATAACTGAATGTAGCCCAGCTTGTGCATAACTGAATGTAGCCCAGCCTGTGCATAACTGAATGTAGCCCAGTTTGTGCATAACTGAATGTAGCCCAGTTTGTGCATAACTGAATGCAGTCCAGTCTGAGCATAACTGAATGTAGCCCAGTTTGTGCATAACTGAATGTAGCCCAGTTTGTGCATAACTGAATGCAGTCCAGTCTGAGCATAACTGAATGTAGCCCAGTTTGTGCATAACTGAATGTAGCCCAGTTTGTGCATAACTGAATGTAGCCCAGTTTGTGCATAACTGAATGCAGTCCAGTCTGAGCATAACTGAATGTAGCCCAGCTTGTGCATAACTGAATGTAGCCCAGTTTGTGCATAACTGAATGCAGCCCAGTCTGGGCATAACTGAATGTAGCCCAGTTTGTGCATAACTGAATGCAGTCCAGTCTGGGCATAACTGAATGTAGCCCAGCTTGTGCATAACTGAATGTAGCCCAGCTTGTGCATAACTGAATGTAGCCCAGCTTGTGCATAACTGAATGTAGCCCAGCTTGTGCATAACTGAATGCAGTCCAGTCTGGGCATAACTGAATGTAGCCCAGTTTGTGCATAACTGAATGTAGCCCAGTTTGTGCATAACTGAATGCAGCCCAGTCTGGGCATAACTGAATGTAGCCCAGCTTGTGCATAACTGAATGTAGCCCAGTTTGTGCATAACTGAATGTAGCCCAGTTTATGCATAACTGAATGCAGTCCAGTCTGAGCATAACTGAATGTAGCCCAGCTTGTGCATAACTGAATGTAGCCCAGTTTGTGCATAACTGAATGCAGCCCAGCTTGTGCATAACTGAATGTAGCCCAGTTTGTGCATAACTGAATGCAGCCCAGTCTGGGCATAACTGAATGTAGCCCAGTTTGTGCATAACTGAATGCAGTCCAGTCTGGGCATAACTGAATGTAGCCCAGCTTGTGCATAACTGAATGTAGCCCAGCTTGTGCATAACTGAATGTAGCCCAGCTTGTGCATAACTGAATGTAGCCCAGCTTGTGCATAACTGAATGTAGCCCAGCTTGTGCATAACTGAATGCAGTCCAGTCTGGGCATAACTGAATGTAGCCCAGTTTGTGCATAACTGAATGTAGCCCAGTTTGTGCATAACTGAATGCAGCCCAGTCTGGGCATAACTGAATGTAGCCCAGCTTGTGCATAACTGAATGTAGCCCAGTTTGTGCATAACTGAATGTAGCCCAGTTTATGCATAACTGAATGCAGTCCAGTCTGAGCATAACTGAATGTAGCCCAGCTTGTGCATAACTGAATGTAGCCCAGTTTGTGCATAACTGAATGCAGCCCAGTCTGGGCATAACTGAATGTAGCCCAGTTTGTGCATAACTGAATGCAGTCCAGTCTGGGCATAACTGAATGTAGCCCAGCTTGTGCATAACTGAATGTAGCCCAGTTTGTGCATAACTGAATGTAGCCCAGCTTGTGCATAACTGAATGTAGCCCAGTTTGTGCATAACTGAATGCAGTCCAGTCTGGGCATAACTGAATGTAGCCCAGTTTGCGCATAACTGAATGTAGCCCAGCTTGCGCATAACTGAATGTAGCCCAGTTTGTGCATAACTGAATGTAGCCCAGTTTGTGCATAACTGAATGTAGCCCAGCTTGTGCATAACTGAATGTAGCCCAGTTTGTGCATAACTGAATGTAGCCCAGTTTGTGCATAACTGAATGTAGCCCAGTTTGTGCATAACTGAATGTAGCCCAGCTTGTGCATAACTGAATGTAGCCCAGCTTGTGCATAACTGAATGTATCCCAGTTTGTGCATAACTGAATGTAGCCCAGCTTGTGCATAACTGAATGTAGCCCAGCTTGTGCATAACTGAATGTAGCCCAGCTTGTGCATAACTGAATGTAGCCCAGCTTGTGCATAACTGAATGTAGCCCAGCTTGTGCATAACTGAATGTAGCCCAGCTTGTGCATAACTGAATGCAGTCCAGTCTGGGCATAACTGAATGTAGCCCAGTCTGGGCATAACTGAATGCAGTCCAGTCTGGGCATAACTGAATGTAGCCCAGCTTGTGCATAACTGAATGTAGCCCAGCTTGTGCATAACTGAATGTAGCCCAGCTTGTGCATAACTGAATGCAGTCCAGTCTGGGCATAACTGAATGTAGCCCAGTCTGGGCATAACTGAATGCAGTCCAGTCTGGGCATAACTGAATGCAGTCCAGTCTGGGCATAACTGAATGCAGTCCAGTCTTGGCATAACTGAATGTAGCCCAGTTTGTGCATAACTGAATGTAGCCCAGTTTGTGCATAACTGAATGTAGCCCAGCTTGTGCATAACTGAATGCAGTCCAGTCTGGGCATAACTGAATGCAGTCCAGTCTTGGCATAACTGAATGTAGCCCAGCTTGTGCATAACTGAATGTAGCCCAGCTTGTGCATAACTGAATGTAGCCCAGCTTGTGCATAACTGAATGTAGCCCAGCTTGGGCATAACTGAATGTAGCCCAGTCTGGGCATAACTGAATGCAGTCCAGTCTGGGCATAACTGAATGTAGCCCAGTTTGTGCATAACTGAATGCAGTCCAGTCTGGGCATAGCTGAATGTAGCCCAGTTTGTGCATAACTGAATGCAGTCCAGTCTGGGCATAACTGAATGTAGCCCAGTTTGTGCATAACTGAATGCGGTCCAGTCTGGGCATAACTGAATGTAGCCCAGCTTGTGCATAACTGAATGTAGCCCAGTTTGTGCATAACTGAATGCAGTCCAGTCTGGGCATAACTGAATGTAGCCCAGTTTGTGCATAACTGAATGTAGCCCAGCTTGTGCATAACTGAATGCAGTCCAGTCTGGGCATAACTGAAGGCAGAGTATAAGGCAGGGCCTCCCTGTGTAATTGACGGAGTTATTGCTTGACGGGATCCTTGACAGCTACACAAGAGCATACAATACTGAGCACGCTGCCCTACTGACGTTTTCTGAACAGTTCTAGATTAGATGCTAGTTTAATTAAGCCTCCCTAACTGCAACAAAGACGTCACAAAGAAAGGAAGAAGGAAGGCTCTATTTAGTATGGACTTACGGGAACGCGGAATCTAT
Source organism: Morinoia aosen (assembly GCA_030386875.1). Lineage (NCBI taxonomy): Eukaryota > Metazoa > Arthropoda > Malacostraca > Amphipoda > Talitridae > Morinoia > Morinoia aosen. The sequence continues at coordinate 51,552,976 of CM059568.1, forward strand.
GCACAAAATGCATAGAAACAGCAAGTTGAGGTAGTTAAAGAAACACGATAAAAGTTGGAGAAAGTAGTAGGTGCTGAAAAATAGGATAGCAGTGAACCGAAAAAAAAAAATTTTCCTGAGCACAACGAAAATGACATTTTATTTCAACAAAATGAAAGACCAACCTAACTCTCAGCTCGGGATCGCACATTTTTACCCATGGGATTGCTAAGTCCCATAGATTGAATAGTTGTATCTTCCTGAGGAGAAACAACACAAAGCAAGATGAGGAATACGAAATGAATATCATTGTGTAACGCAGTGAATTCCAGCAGCCGAAGGTATCGTACAAATACCTTCGCTTCTTAAGCTAATTTATTCATAAAGGACGACGTTCCACTAATAGAACAGCACAGAGTTGCTGAAAGATGCACCAAGACGGTCTCGTGAGCAGCTGTCAATCGATGAGACACAAACGGTGACGCAAAATTGTGACGATGCGCCAAACGAAAGGAAGCTGGTGTGTAAGCATGTAAGCTGGCTCTTGTAAGCTGGTGTGTTTCATTTAAGTAGAGTACGATCGCACATAAGACAATTAAACTTTGTGTACTCTTTTTCGGTGTTCTTTCTGTCTGGAAGTGAAGCGGTTGTAACATGTAAAGTGCATTATATCCTGTACAAAAAAATGTTGTATTGTTTAATTGAACCTAGCAAAAATCCATACTAGCGCACCAACCTTTTTTAGCTTATTTCAGTAACCGACCATAAGTCAAAAAAAGTGACACTTCACACTTTTCAGCAAACGAAAATCAAAAACAGTGGCATTTTGTATTTTTCCACAAACAAAAAATATATGCCGTAACACTTTGCCCTTTCCCACAAACGAAAATCAAAAACAACAACTTTTTACTCTTATCCATAATCGAAAATATAGAACAGAGCGAGTCTCCAACAAACGATGTTTCCACTTTTCCATCAAATTCTCAAGCAAACCTTGAAGCGTCAGACGTCAGCTGAACGACTCCATTTAAGAGCGCACGTCAAGCACGAGCAAGACTCGCTAAAATTCCGTCAGCAGCGCGCCTCGTGAACAGCTTCTTCCCTGAGCTTCATCCGACGTAACTTGGCGCCGCATCGCTAACTTCATTAAAAAGTGATGCAGAATAATTCATAAGCCCGTCAACAAGAACAGCAAAAAGAAGAGCCTTTCAGGACGAGCTCCCAGCGGCGCATCAGTGGATAATGATGATCATTTAGAATTCGGAACATCGCGTAGCACCGAGCTCGCAAATGCCTGCTAACACGTCCTGTAATTAAGGATACACGTCATTAAAAAGGCTTCTCGGGCAATGAGATTCAAATATCGTAGCTTTGGCTACAATATTTGTTAAGCTCGCAGAGACAAACGACCTTGATATATCACGTACGTATTTTCCAGCACAGTTTTACTGAATTACTTCAAAAGCTGTTGCATGCAATCTGAAACGTTCAACTAATTCGATATTGGAAGTAGTATGACTTGAATTTGTTCAGCGTAATTGTAATTCGTGTTCATAAAGTACGAACACGACCTACTATTACGTAGAGCCGAGCCAATATTGATCAACGAATTCATCAATCGAAATGTTACCTTTACGAATTTAACAAACGCAACCCAGAAGCATCGTATTTCAACCCATACATTCACACCGTAGAATTTCGATCCAATTTCACTCGTTCAAACAATGACACACGTTCAAGATACAGCTACAACAGTGACACACGTTCGAGATACAGCTACAACAATGACACGCGCTCAAGAAGCCTAGAATCACAACGCAGAACAATAGTTTCATGAATGCGGTTGACGCATAAGCCGCCACAAGAGAGACAGAAACCAACTCCCCTGAGCGTGATTAAAAGACCAGTTAGGAGTACACACTTAGCCGGTGTTAATTTAGGACTCTTTTCATGCAGAGCACGTGCAGGGCAGGAGTCACTGGCACAACGAGCGGCAGGCTTGAAACCAAACGTAAATCTTTATGTGGACGCGCACGTTTTTGGCAGCGCAGATTCACTGCGCCGGCTCGAGCGCTCCTTGGGGCCATTAATATTCCCCGGAACTCCTCAACCCTGAAATGGTCACGAGACTGCCGAGGGAACACCAAAGAAATGGAACCCTTCGCGTGGAAAATGTGCGCGCTCGCACGGAACAGCAAAGAACCCCGTGAAGACGGCGAAGAAAGGAAAACAAGCGTTAGGAATTAATTTAGACAGACAAGAGGGAGACACGATTGATGAAATCATTGTGAGACGCAGCAGCTCTTGGAGTAGTTACGAGAGCAGTCGATAATTCAGTCCTCCCTCCCTCCCTCTCTCGCCAGCGCATTGAGCCACGTTCCGAGTTTACCGCTTCAATTCAATGAGGACGGAAATTGACGAAAATGCGCCGGATAAGGAAAACGGAGTAATCAACCCACTAAATTGCGCCGGATGAGGAAAATGGAGTAACGAACCCACTAAAATGTGCCGGATAAAGAAAACAGAGTAACCAACCCACTCAAATGTGCCGGATAAAGAAAACGTAGTAACCAACCCACTCAAATGTGCCGGATAAGGAAAAAGGAGTAATCAACCCCCTCAAATACGCCTGATAAAACGGAGTAATCAACCCATTTAATAAGCCTAAATTCAAGCAAAGTATAACATTCCTAATGACATCGCACTCCTTTCCAGAAATTCAAGTAATTTATCATTAGTCTCGCAAATTGCGCTTCTTTACTTCAAGAAACTAAATATAGCGTCCTATTTGCTATTTAATGATGCAAGATGCATTGAAATGAGAATACGAACTCGTAACGACTTAATAGTAACTTCAAACGAGCTAGGGTAGGAAACACTAAAGGAGTCCAGCTATATCTCTTGTTTCGCTTCAAAGACAACAGCAGTTGGATATTTTGGTAGATCTTTGATTTTACAAGCTCATGCACATCATCATATGGAGTATGTCACGCGTAAAATTATCTGCTTTTACTTATTTTCGAACGCTGTAAAATATTTTAATCAACGTACACCGCCAACGAAGTAAGGAATCTCCACAGCAACATCACAATAAAAACATGCGTAGTAAATTCAAGATTCAAGCCATAAATCCGAGTAAATTGCGCTTCATTCCATGACAATCACAGCGTCACAGATGCAGGTAGATATGAAGAACACGTGACAAGAAAATTCAAAACCATTACGGATGTGGTGAAAAATTTTCAACTTAAAGGAATCACAAACCAAAGATCGAACATATTTTGAAACCGTTTAGCAGAAACTTCCCACTTGTTAAATTTCTTTTTAGACAAGACAATAACAGAAGTTAGAACAATACCCCTTGCAGAAACTAAGCGCATTGAGCCACGTTCCGAGTTTACCGCTTCAATTCAATGAGGACGGAAATTGACGAAAATGCGCCGGATAAGGAAAACGGAGTAATCAACCCACTAAATTGCGCCGGATGAGGAAAATGGAGTAACGAACCCACTAAAATGTGCCGGATAAAGAAAACAGAGTAACCAACCCACTCAAATGTGCCGGATAAAGAAAACGTAGTAACCAACCCACTCAAATGTGCCGGATAAGGAAAAAGGAGTAATCAACCCCCTCAAATACGCCTGATAAAACGGAGTAATCAACCCATTTAATAAGCCTAAATTCAAGCAAAGTATAACATTCCTAATGACATCGCACTCCTTTCCAGAAATTCAAGTAATTTATCATTAGTCTCGCAAATTGCGCTTCTTTACTTCAAGAAACTAAATATAGCGTCCTATTTGCTATTTAATGATGCAAGATGCATTGAAATGAGAATACGAACTCGTAACGACTTAATAGTAACTTCAAACGAGCTAGGGTAGGAAACGCTAAAGGAGTCCAGCTATATCTCTTGTTTCGCTTCAAAGACAACAGCAGTTGGATATTTTGGTAGATCTTTGATTTTACAAGCTCATGCACATCATCATATGGAGTATGTCACGCGTAAAATTATCTGCTTTTACTTATTTTCGAACGCTGTAAAATATTTTAATCAACGTACACCGCCAACGAAGTAAGGAATCTCCACAGCAACATCACAATAAAAACATGCGTAGTAAATTCAAGATTCAAGCCATAAATCCGAGTAAATTGCGCTTCATTCCATGACAATCACAGCGTCACAGATGCAGGTAGATATGAAGAACACGTGACAAGAAAATTCAAAACCATTACGGATGTGGTGAAAAATTTTCAACTTAAAGGAATCACAAACCAAAGATCGAACATATTTTGAAACCGTTTAGCAGAAACTTCCCACTTGTTAAATTTCTTTTTAGACAAGACAATAACAGAAGTTAGAACAATACCCCTTGCAGAAACTAAGCGCATTGAGCCACGTTCCGAGTTTACCGCTTCAATTCAATGAGGACGGAAATTGACGAAAATGCGCCGGATAAGGAAAACGGAGTAATCAACCCACTAAATTGCGCCGGATGAGGAAAATGGAGTAACGAACCCACTAAAATGTGCCGGATAAAGAAAACAGAGTAACCAACCCACTCAAATGTGCCGGATAAAGAAAACGTAGTAACCAACCCACTCAAATGTGCCGGATAAGGAAAAAGGAGTAATCAACCCCCTCAAATACGCCTGATAAAACGGAGTAATCAACCCATTTAATAAGCCTAAATTCAAGCAAAGTATAACATTCCTAATGACATCGCACTCCTTTCCAGAAATTCAAGTAATTTATCATTAGTCTCGCAAATTGCGCTTCTTTACTTCAAGAAACTAAATATAGCGTCCTATTTGCTATTTAATGATGCAAGATGCATTGAAATGAGAATACGAACTCGTAACGACTTAATAGTAACTTCAAACGAGCTAGGGTAGGAAACACTAAAGGAGTCCAGCTATATCTCTTGTTTCGCTTCAAAGACAACAGCAGTTGGATATTTTGGTAGATCTTTGATTTTACAAGCTCATGCACATCATCATATGGAGTATGTCACGCGTAAAATTATCTGCTTTTACTTATTTTCGAACGCTGTAAAATATTTTAATCAACGTACACCGCCAACGAAGTAAGGAATCTCCACAGCAACATCACAATAAAAACATGCGTAGTAAATTCAAGATTCAAGCCATAAATCCGAGTAAATTGCGCTTCATTCCATGACAATCACAGCGTCACAGATGCAGGTAGATATGAAGAACACGTGACAAGAAAATTCAAAACCATTACGGATGTGGTGAAAAATTTTCAACTTAAAGGAATCACAAACCAAAGATCGAACATATTTTGAAACCGTTTAGCAGAAACTTCCCACTTGTTAAATTTCTTTTTAGACAAGACAATAACAGAAGTTAGAACAATACCCCTTGCAGAAAATTCAAATTTTCCTGCGAATATAACTTTCGGCGTTTACAAGTGGATTACAAGTGAAATGAATTACAAGTGGAGGAAGAACTATTTCAATGCAACTGACCTTCAAACTTACTGTGTGAAATTGTGCTTCAGCTTACATTTTGAGAACCCTAGAATTAGGTTTTGCTCAATTACATTTACAAGTGGATGCCTAATGAGAACGGCCAGAGCTATATAATTTTTTTTCCAATTTAATCTAATAGAAGAAAGTCTCATTCATTCCCAGATATTGACTCTCAAGAAGTGAAAGCCTGAGATCGTGATTCTTCCCTTTCAAAGGCTTAGCTTAGGAGACACCGGTGGTGTAGGAATTAACGATACCATCAAGTACGAGGGACGCCAATTTGTCGATAAATGGACAAGAAGCCCAGGTTCGATATTAACGAGCCTATAGATACCGAAAGGGACGTTCGTTCCTCGTAACTGTTTGCAGCTCTAAAAAAGAAGAGTAAGAGCACACAAGTCCGAATGGAGGTCAAGAAATGGTACCAGTGTTGTTAAGTTCTTCCTATCATACCACAAGAATCTAGGTAACTTGAGCGCTCACGCTGGAGATCGGTAGCTAGTATACTGAAAGTTAATTTAAAGCTGAAACCACGGTAGAGAAAACAAGGAAGGGTCATTTCTATGAGGGAAAATACTCTTCTTCTTGTTCGGCAAGCCAATAGAAAGGCTTTATTTCAAACGAGCTGGGGTAGACTTTGCTGGGACTTTGTGACGTCACCAAAAACGCCTTGTCGTTAGGCCAATAGTGGAGACGGATTTGGGGGTAGCAGTGCTACCAGATGTAATATGAGCGCTGCCATTGGTTCGTTGCCGTAACGTCAGCAAACCCACACAGTCGAGCAAAAAAAGACTGGTTTGACCCTACCTTGTTTCCTCTACCGTGGCTGAAACCTTACCTTGCCATTCCACAAAAATCTAAATGATTTCAGGACTCGAGCCGGCGATCGATAGCTGCGTAGTTTACCGTTTGTTAATTTAAAGCAGAAACCGTGAGTTTTGTCTTACACTCCTGAAGCAAGCTCAGGTGAAATACACGGCATTTTTTTCTGACAAGGCCCACCTGAGGCTTGGGTGAACGTAAGTGAGACGAAAACTCAAATGCAAACACTCATTGAATAAAGAATCTCTGAAAATCGAAAAATGTTAATCGCCTTCGAGACAGGAATAAACAGCAACTGTCAGCCTTAAAAGCTGCTCCAAATAATTAGCAACGAAGCATGACGAAAAGAACGAAAAAGGTAAACCAAATAGTAAACAGGATGTTATAAAATCCGTAAATCAAGTCGCTCCCTTACATTGACACCCCTCAGACTAATACTGAGCATTTGAACATTCATCAACCACCAAAGGTTTGAATTCAGATTTGATTAGATTATTAGTTAGTTTGAGCCTCCCTATCCGCCACAAAGGCGGTCCAAAGAGAGGAAAGAAGAAGGCACCATTTAGTATGGAGATAAGGGAACGTGGAATCTATGCAGAAAGGGCACAGAAACAGTAAGATGAGAAAGAAGTTCAAGAAACGAGATCAAAGTTGAAGAAGAAAGTAGCAGGTGCTGAAAAACAGGACAGCAGTTAACCGAAAGAAGATGGTCCGTTAAAAATAAAAACCTATTCTATTACAACAAAAATAAAGCCTACCTAACCTTTAGCTCAGGCCCTTACATAGTCCCCCTGGGAGCGCTAATTCCCATATATACAATAGTTGTATCCCCCTGAGGGGAGGTTTAAATTCAACAGCCAGGCACAGGTATCACGAATACTCCAGTATAATGAGTATTCGATTATAAGATTAGATTATAAGTTAGTTTAAGCCTCCCTAAACGCTACAAAAAAGAGCATATCGCAGAGAGGAAGGAGGAAGGCGCCATTTGGTATGGAGATAAGAGAATGAGGAATCTATGCAGAAGGGGCATAGAAACACTAAGTTGTGAAAGAAGTTCATGAAATAAGATAAAAGTTGAAGAAGAAAGTCAGAGGTGCTGAAAAACAGGACAGCAGTGAACCGAAAAAAGGTGGTCCTTGACATGGCAAAAAAACGTTTCATTTCAACAAAAAGAAGGCCTACCAAACTCTCAGCTCGGGCCCTCACATTTTCCCCATGGGAGCGCTAATTCCCATAGATACAATAGTTGTCTCTCCCTGAGGAGGTCTAATTAGTATATGAATTCTTCCAAGCTTCAATGGAACAGAAGAGCATGACAATAAGACTACGAAGGACTGCTAAGAAACAAAGTCGGCAAGGAGTATACGAGGCCTGTCGAAAAAGTATCCGACCTTAATTTTTCCCGCGCAAAGTAGTGATTCTAAGGCGGCGCCACTGTGCACGGTGGAAGGAGGAATCTTAATGCGCATGCTTGACTTTTTTCACCGCATTCACTTGGGCCAGTCACTGGCTGGTGGTCGCCAAGTAAGGTGCTGTTCTAAGTGTTTGTCGGATTTAGTTTTCTTGCAAGATGACTGAACGAATTGAGCAAAGACACTGCATCAAATTTTGTCAAAAGCTTGGTGATTCTCAAATTGAAACAATTCGTAAGATTCAGCAGGTGTTTGGGGAAGATGCTATGGGTGTAACACAAATTAAGGAGTGGTTCAACCGATTCAAAGATGGCCGCACATCAGCGGAGAGTGAGCAGCGTTGTGGCAGGCGTTGTGGCAGGCCGCACATTCATCCCATTTGATCCGCAATTTCTTGGCCAAACATGGAATTACGACCGTTCGCCAACCTCCCTACTCTCCAGACCTGGCTCCTTGCGACTTCTGGTTGTTTCCAAAATTGAAGACACCACTGAAAGGATCCCGTTTTGAGAGTAGAGAAGAGATAATGCGGAACGCGACGACAGAGCTGAACACCATTCCAAAAGAAGACTTCCAGAGGTGTTTCCGGCAGTGGAAGGATCGGTGGGCTAAGTGTGTGGAAGCACAAGGAGCCTACTTTGAAGGGGATTAGGGTCCCAACCCCGTCAGGTTGTTGAAGTATTTTTTCTGGCCAAAGGTCGGATACTTTTTCGACAGGCCTCGTATGCCATTAAGTGGCTATGGTCGACAGCTATCTTGCCGGGCCTGTTCGTATTCCGAGCAGCGCATAATGAAGCAGGGTCTTATTTTAAATGTTTGAAAATTATTACATCCTCTTACTGAAAAACCCAACCTTTGCAAAGAAAACGTGCGCAAATTCAGAAACTTAAACTTGGTACCACATTTTCTTTCTGAAACCCCACGCTATTGCGATCAACATGCTCGAAACTGCAGTTACGCAATCTGTACATTAGATAAAACTTTCGATGACGCAGCGTAATGCAACCTGTGTTCTAATTTTCAGCAACCACTACGCATTCGACGAGTAGCTGCATTAATGAAAAACAAGCAAACAAGCAAGCAAGGAACCAAGCAAGTAGGCAAAGAAGTAACCAAGCAAGTAGGCAAAGAAGTAACCAAGCAAGTAGGCAAACGAGTAACCAAGCAAGTAGGCAAAGAAGTAACCAAGCAAGTAGGCAAACGAGTAACCAAGCAAGTAGGCAAAGAAGTAACCAAGCAAGTAGGCAAAGAAGTAACCAAGCAAGTAGGCAAAGAAGTAACCAAGCAAGTAGGCAAAGAAGTAACCAAGCAAGCAGGCAAAGAAGTAACCAAGCAAGTAGGCAAAGAAGTAACCAAGCAAGTAGGCAAAGAAGTAACCAAGCAAGTAGGCAAAGAAGTAACCAAGCAAGTAGGCAAAGAAGTAACCAAGCAAGTAGGCAAAGAAGTAACCAAGCAAGTAGGCAAACGAGTAACCAAGCAAGTAGGCAAAGAAGTAACCAAGCAAGTAGGCAAAGAAGTAACCAAGCAAGTAGGCAAAGAAGTAACCAAGCAAGTAGGCAAAGAAGTAACCAAGCAAGTAGGCAAAGAAGTAACCAAGCAAGTAGGCAAAGAAGTAACCAAGCAAGTAGGCAAAGAAGTAACCAAGCAAGTAGGCAAAGAAGTAACCAAGCAAGTAGGCAAACGAGTAACCAAGCAAGTAGGCAAAGAAGTAACCAAGCAAGTAGGCAAAGAAGTAACCAAGCAAGTAGGCAAAGAAGTAACCAAGCAAGTAGGCAAAGAAGTAACCAAGCAAGTAGGCAAGCGAGTAACCAAGCAAGTAGGCAAAGAAGTAACCAAGCAAGTAGGCAAAGAAGTAACCAAGCAAGTAGGCAAAGAAGTAACCAAGCAAGTAGGCAAAGAAGTAACCAAGCAAGTAGGCAAGCGAGTAACCAAGCAAGTAGGCAAAGAAGTAACCAAGCAAGTAGGCAAAGAAGTAACCAAGCAAGTAGGCAAAGAAGTAACCAAGCAAGTAGGCAAAGAAGTAACCAAGCAAGTAGGCAAAGAAGTAACCAAGCAAGTAGGCAAAGAAGTAACCAAGCAAGTAGGCAAAGAAGTAACCAAGCAAGTAGGCAAAGAAGTAACCAAGCAAGTAGGCAAAGAAGTAACCAAGCAAGTAGGCAAAGAAGTAACCAAGCAAGTAGGCAAAGAAGTAACCAAGCAAGTAGGCAAAGAAGTAACCAAGCAAGTAGGCAAAGAAGTAACCAAGCAAGTAGGCAAAGAAGTAACCAAGCAAGTAGGCAAAGAAGTAACCAAGCAAGTAGGCAAAGAAGTAACCAAGCAAGTAGGCAAACGAGTAACCAAGCAAGTAGGCAAAGAAGTAACCAAGCAAGTAGGCAAAGAAGTAACCAAGCAAGTAGGCAAAGAAGTAACCAAGCAAGTAGGCAAAGAAGTAACCAAGCAAGTAGGCAAAGAAGTAACCAAGCAAGTAGGCAAAGAAGTAACCAAGCAAGTAGGCAAAGAAGTAACCAAGCAAGTAGGCAAAGAAGTAACCAAGCAAGTAGGCAAAGAAGTAACCAAGCAAGTAGGCAAACGAGTAACCAAGCAAGTAGGCAAAGAAGTAACCAAGCAAGTAGGCAAAGAAGTAACCAAGCAAGTAGGCAAGCGAGTAACCAAGCAAGTAGGCAAAGAAGTAACCAAGCAAGTAGGCAAAGAAGTAACCAAGCAAGTAGGCAAAGAAGTAACCAAGCAAGTAGGCAAAGAAGTAACCAAGCAAGTAGGCAAGCGAGTAACCAAGCAAGTAGGCAAAGAAGTAACCAAGCAAGTAGGCAAAGAAGTAACCAAGCAAGTAGGCAAAGAAGTAACCAAGCAAGTAGGCAAAGAAGTAACCAAGCAAGTAGGCAAAGAAGTAACCAAGCAAGTAGGCAAAGAAGTAACCAAGCAAGTAGGCAAAGAAGTAACCAAGCAAGTAGGCAAAGAAGTAACCAAGCAAGTAGGCAAAGAAGTAACCAAGCAAGTAGGCAAAGAAGTAACCAAGCAAGAAAGCAAACAAGTAACCAAGCAAGTAAGCAAGCAAGCAAGCAAACAAGTAAGCCAGCAAGTAAGCAAACAAGTAACCAAGCAAGTAAGCAAGCAAGCAAGCAAGCAAACAAGTAAGCCAGCAAGTAAGCAAACAAGTAACCAAGCAAGTAAGCAAGCAAGCAAGCAAACAAGTAAGCCAGCCAGCAAGCAAACAAGTAAGCCAGCAAGTAAGCAAACAAGCAAACAAGTAACTAAGCAAGTAAGCAAACAAGTAAGCCATCAAGTAAGCAAACAAGTAAGCCATCAAGTAAGCAAACAAGCAAACAACCAAGTAAGCAAACAAGCAAACAACCAAGTAAGCAAACAAGCAAACAAGCAAGTAAGCAAACAAGTAACCAAGCAAGTAAGCAAACAAGTAACCAAGCAAGTAAGCAAACAAGCAACCGAATAAGCAAGCAAGCAAGCAAGCCATGCTGCCGTTGGCGCACCCCTGCCCTGGACGCGGCCTAGAATATAGAGGCGAGTTTCTCACGACTCAGAGCACCAAGCTGCGCCCGCGTTGCGCAGGGAGAGAGCACAGAGCGCAAGTCACGGAGCCACCAACACTCCACACAAAATATCCACTGGCAACGGAAGCCACGCCCGGAGGAGTCAAGTCGAGTATCCAATTAAAACTTCCACTTCAAGCAACTGTAGCCGGCGATTTTTTGGAAATGAAAGTTACTTGGCTCAGAATGCCATTTAAAGCGACGGAACATTTAACAGGGTATCACGACACAAGAACGGACACAGTTCTACGAACAGAAGAACACCTCATACCAACAGCATTGAGAGATGAGCTGCTCTCTATACTTGCTGTACGAGAGGCGCGGGACACAGAGGTGTGTGAAGAACGAGAGGTGCGGACGCTGCCCAATATTCGGAGCCATGCACGAGAAAAATACTGCCAGGAATGTTGCCCCGAGCTAGCTAGGCGTGTTCTTTGTGCCAGCTTGCAACACTAGCATGAGGGGCAGGATGCTGAAAGCATGAGGGGCAGGATGCTGACAGCATGAGAGGCAGGATGCTGACAGCATGAGAGGCAGGATGCTGACAGCATGAGAGGCGGGATGCTGACAGCAGCAGCAGCAGCATCACGAGGGGCAGGATGCTGACAGCAGCACGAGAGGCAGGATGCTGACAGCAGCACGAGAGGCAGGATGCTGACAGCAGCACGAGAGGCAGGATGCTGACAGCACGAGAGGCAGGATGCTGACAGCACGAGAGGCAGGATGCTGACAGCACGAGGGCATCTCCAGGCCCCCCAATAAATCGATGCAACACAATTCGTTAGCGCCGCACAAAGCGAAGAAGAAGAAGAAGAAGAAGCGCCAAAACTAAAACGGGCTAAGCAGTTCCGATAAAAAGAGCCGCCAGAAAACCAAGCGACTGCAGCTAAATCAACTCAAAGGAGGCTTTATGAGAGATTTATGGTAAACTACGTGCTGGTTGTGTATGCATTTTTCAGCTTCATAACTTGAGTATTTTTCGTGTCACATACGTTGTTCACAACCACCCAACATGCTGCATTTAAAACTTTGACTGAGGCAGGTAAAAGTAAAATTTGGTATTCAATTCATTAAGTCAATTGTAGTAAGTAATGTTGAAAAAATCAAGCATTAACTGGATCGTGTTTTTTTTTATTTATATTAATAAGTATTTCTAAAATTGAGCGTGTGACTACTGGTTGGTCAGTAGCATAATGAGAACTCCCTCAGCGACCAAATATGGCTCACGTTGCAGTCAAAGTGTTAAAATCTATTGTGTGTAGATTCATTTTCATATTAAAAGTATTGATATCTGAAAAAATTGAACATGGTCAATTGTGTGTAGGAGTTTGAGAACGACTTATGGTTACCTTGCAAAACTCTCGGTGAAATTGTTCTCGGACGAGTACTACACTACTAATCCGACCTACCGAGCAATTTGGACAGCTTTGAAATAAAGTTTTGTAACCTAAATAGAATAATTTATAGCAATGGACGTTCACATTGAAAGTAAAACCAGATTATCCTAAGCAAAGGTACGCAGCTTGCACGTTTCTATTATAAAACGTCTTTAGGAAGCGCCGGATACCCAATTTCAAGGGGCATAAAAAGGAACGTAAAACAGAAGTCTCGAGTCGACAGACCCCGAAACCGGCGATACTTGTGCCCATCGTAAAATTTTGAGCCGTGCCAAATGTAAATGCCTTATAGGCAGGGACCGAACGAAGATTGGGGGCGGCGGAGCGCCTTCAAAGCCCAACTTCTTCCATCACTGAAGCGTCCGACAGGAAAAGTCATTGAAGTCAAATGGTATCAACGTCGGGGTCGGTCGACCTTGCCGCGGCACCGGCAATCCTGGCATTGCGTTACAAAAAATCTAAGCAGGAAACCTCGGGTAATTCAAGCGAATTTAATATTTCAACCGGAATCAGATTCTTTTCTGGCGTTCTGGTTTTCTCCTGAAATTTACGCGAAAGAGCAAACAAGTTCGTAGTTACGACGCCCAACATGTTTGCATTAATTGTGGACAATTGAATGACGGTTGAGCTTATTAGAATGATATTTTTACGAGTACATCTTTTAAAACTGGAACAATGCCGTCACGTAGCCAATCTTGATTTTGATTGGTGCCGATGCCCAATATATCGATGCCATGATAATAGCCAATGTCGATTATGATCCCACGACCCTAAATAGAAGACATTTCTGATCACTGGCGATATAGAAACTCTTTGTCCTATTCAGTAGGTGAGAAGATGGCTGATACGGATACAGCTTTCTGATTGCCGCCGATATATAAACTCTTGCTTGGCTTATCAGAAGGTGAGAAGATGGCGGCCTATGCAGATACAGCTCCATCCCTTCTGCCGAGTTCCCACCATATTAAACTGACCGTAGCTAACGTCGGTGGTCCAGTGAAAAATTCTAGAGAACACAGTAATAAATTTCCAAAATCTAAACCGAATTTTTGTCGAAATACTGACCATTAATAACCGTTTTCTCTCTTTTTTGAACCATAAAATTTGTTTCTCAAATTACATCAATCATTTGTACAATTTCGGATTGTATTGTTTACGTGTATAACTCCTTCACTCTCTCAGTGTTGACATCATTGCCGAGGTATTTAGCTCTTCACTGGGAAGCCAACTTTCAGTACAACTGCAGTTATGATGTTCTATCACTCAAGATTCTAAATTCTCCTCAAACACAGCCCAAATCTTATACTACGGATAAACTCGGTAGCCAAAACGAAAATGACTCGTCTTCGCTGAATTAATTCGAGATCACCGACACAATGAAAAGGTCATATTAGGTAAGTTAATTTAAGCCTCCCTAACCGCAAGAAAGACGTTCCAAACAGAAGATGGATAAAGGCGCATTTAATATGAGTTAAGGGAACGAGGAATCCATACATGCACAATGCTCATACATAAGACACCCTGCGCAGAGAATCAGTTAATTGAGAAGGAAGTATATGAAACAAAATGGAAGTTGACGAAGTAGTAGGTTGTGAAAAATAGGACAGCAATGAACTGAAAAATTGATCCTGAGCAAAACAAAAATCTGTTAATTCAACAAAAACAAGGCTTACCTAACGTTCAGTTTTGGGACATCACATTTTCCCTTGAGAAGCGCTAATTCGCATAGAAACAATACTTGTATCCCCTGAAGAGCACACGACTAAGAGATGAGATGAAAAATGTCAACAAGCAAACAAAGCTGCGGTCAGAGCACCAAGTTCAAACTCCGGTCGAAGATTGGCTTGTGGATACGCGATTTGTATTGGCTCTGAACAAGGAAGGACACAGGCTTGCGATAATCGTGATACCATTTTAGCATTATATTTAATGGGAAACAGAAACGCAATTTGCATAAAGGCAAAACACAAGCCAATCATGATCATGGTGATCATGATGCCATTTCAATATTATATTTTAAATACGAAGTAGAAACGCAATTTGCATCATGGCGAGATATAGGCTTGCAATAATCAAGATACAATTTTTGCAATATTTAATAGCAAGCAGACTTCTCAGCGTCTATTGAGCGATCACTTCGATCCAAGTGCTTGCCGCTCAACTGTGAGCTTCGTACATCTGCAGCGCCCGCAGCAACATCTGCAGCGCCCGCAGCAACATCTGCAGCGCCCGCAGCAACATCTGCAGCGCCCGCAGCAACATCTGCAGCGCCCGCAGCAACATCTGCAGCGCCCGCAGCAACATCTGCAACGCCCGCAGCAACATCTGCAGCCAGCGCCCGCAGCAACATCTGCAGCCAGCGCCCGCAGCAACATCTGCAGCCAGCGCCCGCAGCAACATCTGCAGCCAGCGCCCGCAACAACATCTGCAGCCAGCGCCCGCAGCAACATCTGCAGCCAGCGCCCGCAGCAACATCTGCAGCCAGCGCCCGCAGCAACATCTGCAGCCAGCGCCCGCAGCAACATCTGCAGCCAGCGCCCGCAGCAACATCTGCAGCCAGCGCCCGCAGCAACATCTGCAGCCAGCGCCCGCAGCAACATCTGCAGCCAGCGCCCGCAGCAACATCTGCAGCCAGCGCCCGCAGCAACATCTGCAGCCAGCGCCCGCAGCAACATCTGCAGCCAGCGCCCGCAGCAACATCTGCAGCCAGCGCCCGCAGCAACATCTGCAGCCAGCGCCCGCAGCAACATCTGCAGCCAGCGCCCGCAGCAACATCTGCAGCCAGCGCCCGCAGCAACATCTGCAGCCAGCGCCCGCAGCAACATCTGCAGCCAGCGCCCGCAGCAACATCTGCAGCCAGCGCCCGCAGCAACATCTGCAGCCAGCGCCCGCAGCAACATCTGCAGCCAGCGCCCGCAGCAACATCTGCAGCCAGCGCCCGCAACAACATCTGCAGCCAGCGCCCGCAACAACATCTGCAGCCAGCGCCCGCAACAACGTCTGCAGCCAGCACCCGCAACAACATCTGCAGCCAGCGCCCGCAACAACATCTGCAGCCAGCGCCCGCAACAACATCTGCAGCCAGCGCCCGCAACAACATCTGCAGCCAGCGCCCGCAACAACATCTGCAGCCAGCGCCCGCAACAACATCTGCAGCCAGCGCCCGCAACAACATCTGCAGCCAGCGCCCGCAACAACATCTGCAGCCAGCGCCCGCAACAACATCTGCAGCCAGCGCCCGCAACAACATCTGCAGCCAGCGCCCGCAACAACACCTGCAGCCAGCGCCCGCAACAACACCTGCAGCCAGCGCCCGCAACAACATCTGCAGCCAGCGCCCACAACAACATCTGCAGCCAGCGCCCGCAACAACATCTGCAGCCAGCGCCCGCAACAACATCTGCAGCCAGCGCCCGCAACAACATCTGCAGCCAGCGCCCGCAACAACATCTGCAGCCAGCGCCCGCAACAACATCTGCAGCCAGCGCCCGCAACAACATCTGCAGCGCTTGCAACATCTGCAGCGCCCGCAGCCACATCTGCAGCGGCCGCAACAACATCTGCAGTGCTCGCAGAATCATCAGCTGCTGTAACAATAACTGCACATGTACCAGATACAGCTGCAGTAAGGGAAGGCAGCTGCGATAACAACTGCACATGTACCAGCTACAGCTGCGACAACAGCTGCAGTGAGGGAAGGCAGTTGCGGTAACAACTGCACATGTACCAGCTACAGCTGCGACAACAGCTGCAGTGAGGGAAGGCAGCTGCGGTAACAACTGCACATGTACCAGCTACAGCTGCGACAACAGCTGCAGTGAGGGGAGGCAGCAGCAGGGTACACACCCGGGAGGGGTGCACGCACCTCCCCCACCGCGGCGAGAGCTGCACTGCGGTAGCCGCCAGCCGCTGGCAGCCGGTAGGGGAAGGGGACCTGGGTAGCGCACAGTACACACCCTCGCGTAAATGAGCGTAATCGTCCTTCTGATTTGCACGCAATACCTACAATTATTTCTCAGGGACGATGTAAGCTTTACGCAGTAATAATGAACAACATCATCAATCATTTTACAAAACGGGATGTAAGTTTAATGCAATAATAATGAAATTCAGCATCAATAACTTTAAAATACGGCACGGTAATCCAACAATAACAAAGAAAAAATGTTACGGCGATTTCTGGCACATTTTTTGAAAACGTGTCCATTACTATTATTATTATTATTATTATTATTATATAAGAAAGTTTTGGCCTCCCTTAATTGCACGACAAAGATGTTCTAAGAGAGGAAGGAGGAAGGCACCATTTAGTAGGGAGTTGAGGGAACGCGGAATCGATTCAAAAGGTGCACAGAAACAGTAAGCTAGGAAAGAAGTTCATGAAACAAGAAAAAGTTGAAGAAGAAAGTAGTAGGTGCTGAAAAACAGGACAGCAGTGAACCGAAAAAAGATGGTCCGTAACAAAACAAAAACCTTTTCTATTTCAACAAAAGGAAGCCTACCTAACCTTTAGCTCACGTGTCCAATACCATTATAAAATTTAAAACAGTCTAGGTTGCTTGATATTTCGCCGTGTACAAAATGAATGCTGTTTGCTTGAATAGATCAACAGCATCGGAAAATCTTTGCATCTTTAGCAGTGAAAAGGTTAACACTGAAAGCTAGCATCGGAAAAAAATTTAAAATCGTATACAAAGTCTACACAAGTACATTTAGTGACGACGACAAGGTACTGAGGAGCACCTAAAACGACGATGACAAGAAACTGAGGGGAACCTAAAATACAAGACAAACATATACTTCTGCATGCGTCAGCGCCGTCACCGCGCAGAAGAAGAAACTTGGCAGGCCCGCGTTGGCAGCGCAAGCACGGCTGGGTGGAGGCCGTGCAGGCAGTCCACTGAACTGAGTAGCAAGCAAAAATATACAGAGATGCAAATTTACAGAAACCGAAACAGAACTGTACAAATAAGTTTACAGAAACAGAAATATACTGAGAAATAAGTTTTTGACACATAAATGTATAGAGCAACAAGTGTACTGAAACCGAAATACACAGGGAACCAGGTATAAAGATACTGATATATACAGAAAAATAAATACAGGTGAAAGAAATAAATATACTGAAGTTTCAAGCTAACGTGATGAAATCAGATTCAACCAAAGCTCAAGCAGAGCATGCCCCGAGGAAGACTTTTTGGAAGAAAAGTTTCATGACACTGAAGAGAGCACGAGGTGAAGTTCGAGTGATGGGAAAAATGCAAATTCAAGCAAGATGCCAACAGGATAAAACTGCAGACCGTACAAGTTACGGCAGGATCTGCTGCTACTTCGAAAAAGTCAAACTAATGTCATCAGAACAGCACAGATCCACAATACAGCACTCGTATACACTCGGTTGACTCCTCATTCTTCATCAAGGTACCTAATCCCATATAACATTTGAAAAGAGTACGAGAGCACAACTAAAACAAATCCAAACTCTAATGCTAAGGAAATTACAAATCCTATACTAATGCATACGAAATTATTAATCCCACCGCCAACGTTTACGAAGTTACGAATCCCAATATCAATCCTTACAAAATTATAAATCCCAATCAATACCATTGCTTGCGAAATTATGAATCCTGAAAGCAATCCTTGCGAATTATGAATCCCGAAAGCAATCCTTGCGAAATTATAAATCCCGAAAGCAATCCTTGCGAAATTATGAATCCCTAAAGCAATCCTCGCGAAATTACGTAGTCTTATTTTCAGCGGATCATTACATCACACCCATCAGGGGCATACAACCATTCTATCTATGGGAATTAGTTCTCCCATGCAGGGGGACTATGTGAGGGACCGAGCTGAAGGATAGGTAGGCTTTCTTTCTGTTAAAAAATAGAATAGGTTTGTGTTTTGTTACGGACCGTCTTTTTTCGGTTCACTGTGTCCGGTTTTTCAGCACCTACTACTTTCTTCTTCAACTTTGATCTTGTTTCACGAACTTCTCTCTCATCTTACTGTTTCTATGCCATTTCTGCATAGATTCCACGTTCCCTCAACTCCATACTAAATGGTCCCTTCTTCCTTCCTCTATTTGGATCGCATTTGTTGAGGATAGGGAGGCTGAAACTAACTAATAATCTAATCATTTAATCACATAAGGTAAAATAAAGCATTCTGTGAGCGAGTGAAATGATGCAAATGATTCACGGGCAAGTTTAAACAGTCACCACGTCCTCTAAATGCTGCACAGTATCAATCCATATGACAGACCACAAGGACTCTCTCAAGCGGAGACAAAAATCCACTGCACAGGAGCATAAAAAGTGGGGCGCTATTGTACCAACAGTCCGAAGCCTTTCCTTTGCATAGTCAACAGCAGCAATAACCGCTTTGATGCTAAGCAAACACAAAAGAATGATGTGCGATCGAGCGCATATGGATTATTTGGTCAAATACTGACACTCCTGTTCACCTATACGAAATTCGCAACATCGAAAAGGTACCTTCAGTACGTCACACATCCCGTTAAACATTTTAACGAAATTCGTTACACCAAGAATGGTACTGTTGCAGTGTCAACATCCTATTAAACTTTCTAACGAAATTCGTTACACCAAGAATGGTACTGTTGCAGAGTCAACATCCTATTAAACTTTCTAACGAAATTCGTTACACCAAGAATGGTACTGTTGCAGTGTCAACATCCTATTAAACTTTCTAACGAAATTTGTTACACCAAGAATGGTACTGTTGCAGTGTCAACATCCTATTAAACTTTCTAACGAAATTTGTTACACCAAGAATGGTACTGTTGCAGTGTCAACATCCTATTAAACTTTCTAACGAAATTCGTTGCACCAAGAATGGTACTGTTGCAGAGTCACAGAGTCAACATCCTATTAAACTTTCTAACGAAATTCGTTACACCAAGAATGGTACTGTTGCAGTGTCAACATCCTATTAAACTTTCTAACGTTATTCGTTGCACCAAGAATGGTACTGTTGCAGAGTCAACATCCTATTAAACTTTCTAACGAAATTTGTTACACCAAGAATGGTACTGTTGCAGAGTCAACATCCTATTAAACTTTCTAACGAAATTCGTTACACCAAGAATGGTACTGTTGCAGAGTCAACATCCTATTAAACTTTCTAACGAAATTCGTTACACCAAGAATGGTACTGTTGCAGTGTCAACATCCTATTAAACTTTCTAACGAAATTCGTTGCACCAAGAATGGTACTGTTGTAGTGTCAACATCCTATTAAACTTTCTAACGAAATTCGTTGCACCAAGAATGGTACTGTTGCAGAGTCAACATCCTATTAAACTTTCTAACGAAATTCGTTACACCAAGAATGGTACTGTTGCAGAGTCAACATCCTATTAAACTTTCTAACGAAATTCGTTGCACCAAGAATGGTACTGTTGCAGAGTCAACATCCTATTAAACTTTCTAACGAAATTTGTTACACCAAGAATGGTACTGTTGCAGTCAACATCCCATTAAACTTTCTAACGAAATTCGTTACACCAAGAATGGTACTGTTGCAGTCAACATCCTATTAAACTTTCTAACGAAATTCGTTACACCAAGAATGGTACTGTTGCAGTGTCATCATCCTATTAAACTTTCTAACGAAATTCGTTACACCAAGAATGGTACTGTTGCAGAGTCAACATCCTACTAAACTTTTTAACGAAATTTGTTACATGAAGAAAAGTACCGTTGCAGTGTCAACATCCTACTAAACTTTCTAACGAAATTCGTTACACCAAGAATGGTACTGTTGCAGAGTCAACATCCTACTAAACTTTTTAACGAAATTTGTTATATCAAGAAAAGTACCGTTGCAGTGTCAACATCCTACTAAACTTTTTAACGAAATTCGTTACATAAAGAAAGGTCTCTTAAATGCATCACACATCCCCTTAAAAGTTTTAATGAAATTTGTTACATCAAGAAAGGTCTCTTAAATGCACCACACATACCATTAATCTATCTAACGAAGTTTTTAACACCAAATAAGGTGCCGTTGCTGCATGTGTCACAAATCCTATTTAAACTTTCTATAAACGCGTTCACATATGACGAGAAATGAGCGTAACAACTCACAGTAAAGATGTACGACGCTAGTCGTACGAGCGCTGTAAATTTTGAGAAAAACAGACCGATAAAAAGTAGTCTCCAGTTATGGCACAAAATGGATCTAAGCACGTGGATAGAGATATTTTCTCAAGACAACTTAATGGAAGTGAGGCTGAAGAATCAGCTCGGAGCGTAAACATTGACGAAATGAAAGAGAGGCTGCTTCAAGCAAATGAAAAATTGTATTCAAGATCAAATGGCTAAAAATACCTAACTAACCTTATTAAGGTTAATAATAGGGTAATAACTATGCAAACTTATGAATGGAACAATGAAACTTGAAATTTTTAAAAGCAGATTCACTAGTTATTCGGCAACCTTCATACTTCTTACCAGACGAATTTCCCCGTTTAGACGCAAATATAAATGAAAAATGTGTATTTAAAACAAAATTCATCGTTGTAAAACGTTTCATTTAGCTCTTACGGTCCACTCCTTACTCGCAAAAACATAACATTTACTTTGTTCTAACTTAAAATTTGACTCAAACGACTAGCTAACTGACTGCAGCACAATAACAACAGACAGTTAAATGACTCCAGCATGATTCCAACAGAGAGTCAAATGATTCGTCAAAAAAACAAAGTAAATCAAACTTAGTAAAACTAACTAACAAGCTTATTTCTTACATTTGAAATTTAAGAGCATTTATTACCGATAAACAAATTGGAACCCACATGACTCAAGTTAACTGCAACATGATTGGTAAAGAATGACTGCAGCATTAAAGCTGCACAGGCTAATATGACCAGCATGATTACTACACAAAGAAGCCGCTTCATAGTGTCAGTTGGAAATAAAAATAATAAAAAGTCTTCCTCATGTCTACTGTCGGTTACGAGCCCATCACACGACGGCTAAGTAGGCGTCAGTTACGAACCCATCACACGACGGCTAACTAGGCGTCAGTTACGAACCCATCACACGACGGCTAACTAGGCGTCAGTTACGAACCCATCACACGACGGCTAAGTAGGCGTCAGTTACGAACCCATCACACGACGGCTAAGCAGGCGTCAGTTACGAACCGAAGGCTAAATAGACGCTAAATAACTAACCGAAGCAGTCATGAGCGCCTCATCCGCACCACGCTCAGAAGGACCGAGTTAATGACTCCAAGGATTCGTTCTGAGCGGCTGAGAGCCCGAGATACGAAGTAGATGAGAACCTCAGAAAATTGCAATGCCATTTTGAAGCCGTAAGTTTACGGCCAATCCACGGTAATGGCATTGGGATATGAAACGTGTTGCAATTGAGCACCACTTCAGTACGGCTCTGCCGTGACCTTACACGCTCTCTGAGCCTTGTGTTCACTGCCCAGCGCTATTCCGAATCGACTTCTAACTGGAGACTCAATTTGAGCGGTTTCTCTGTATGTTTGTTTACCGTATTGTATGTTGAACTTGACACTCAATTTGAGCTGTTTCTCTGTAGGTTTGTTTACCGTATTGTATGTTGAACTTGACACTCAATTTGAGCGGTTTCTCTTTATGTTTGTTTACCGTATATGTTGAACTTGAAATTCAAGTGCGGTAAATAAAAACCTAAGATATAATTCAGAACATTAGGCCCAAAAATGGCAACACCTGGAATGTGATATTCTATGAAATAAAATGTGTAAAGCTCGTCGCTAGCAACCGATTTAATTTGATGGTGACTGTTGAATGGGCCGGGCCATGAGCTTCGTTTCTACCTGCGCAGACTGTCTTGATTATGACCAAATTTAACTATCATAGTTAGAAGAAAAAATAATTTCAACCTTTATAAAAACTTACTAGCACGCCTTTTTCTAATACTTGAAATTTGGGAGCATTTATTACCGATTATTAAATTGGAACCCAAATGGCTCACGATAAAAAAAGGCAACTGGTTTTCACGAAAACCTTTGGCTCTTGACAGCGAGCTCCCTTAATTCTCACAGCACCCCGTAAACGGAACAGAAAATTACGACCTGCAATTAAGTTGCCCTCTATTCAAGGCTAAAAATAAAATCTAGCAATGAAATTAATAAAATACTAAATGGTAAAAGTAAAACTTCGTATCCACCAGTTACGAGAAAAGTCGCACGATCAGACACAACAGCCGTATGTCTTCTTGTACAAAAAATTCGAGTTTTCGCTCAGAAAATTAGCATTTTGGCAGACAGGCGGCGCCGTTGCATCCCAGGCATAGTTTGCAAAACTAGAGTAATTTACTGGCACTTAGTTTAATTGATTTAGGCAGGTCGTGCATCTCCTGCGGCGCTCGCCATGCAAGCCGCAACTCGCGACGACTGCCAGGTTTTATTGCATGTGGAAGCCGGCGAAATATATAACGAGAACAATGAAAGGTCCATAAATGGAGCCCTGGCGCCTATTTTCAGGGGCCTTATTGATAACCGTTGCTTTTATCAGAACTCGATAGTCTCGCTCCTCTGCACCGGAGTAATGGACGGAACACAGGTACAGCGCGGCCCAGATCGCACATGAGGGCAACCTGCATCACGCACACTCTCGCCACAGTGCTACAGCACCTTCTTCTTTTTGGTCAAAAGAAGAAGCTTCTAAAAATGGCACCGCAGTAGTGCAGGAGCACTTTTTTTGATCGAAAGAAGAAGCTTCTAAAAATGACATCGCAGTAGTGCACGAGCACGTTATTTTATTGAAAGAAAAAGCTTCTAAAAGTAACATCGCAGTAGTGCAAGTACACGTTTTTTTTTGGTTGAACGAAGACATTTCCAAAATGAAGTACTTGAACGGCTTACGTTTTTTTTTTTTGGAGTAGGTACTCTTTATCAAATTAAGTACCATCGACTTTACTTTGTATGTTACTTCACATCCTGTAGACCAGTCGACGTTACTTAGAACTTTACTTCACATCCTGTAGACCAGTCGACGTTACTTAGAACTTTACTTCACATCTTGTAGACCAGTCGACGTTACTTAAAACTTTACTTCACATCCTGTAGACCAGTCGACGTTACTTAGAACGTTACTTCACATCCTGTAGACCAGTCGACGTTACTTAGAACGCTACTTCACATCCTGTAGACCAGTCGACGTTACTTAGAACTTTACTTCACATCCTGTAGACAAGTCGACGTTACTTAGAACGTTACTTCACATCCTGTAGACAAGTCGACGTTACCTAGAACTTTACTTCACATCCTGTAGACAAGTCGACGTTACTTAGAACTTTACTTCACATCCTGTAGACAAGTCGACGTTACTTAGAACGTTACTTCACATCCTGTAGACCAGTCGACGTTACTTAGAACTTTACTTCACATCCTGTAGACCAGTCGACGTTACTTAGAACGTTACTTCACATCCTGTAGACCAGTCGACGTTACTTAGAACGCTACTTCACATCCAGTAAACCAGTCGACGTTACTTAGAACGCTACTTCACATCCAGTAGACCAGTCGACGTTACTTCGATGTTACTTCACATCCAGTAGACCAGTTGACGTTACTTCGAACGTTACTTCACATCCAGTAGACCAGTTGACATTACTTCGATGTTACTTCACATCCAGTAGACCAGTTGACATTACTTCGATGTTACTTCACATCCAGTAGACCAGTTGACATTACTTCGATGTTACTTCACATCCAGTAGACCAGTCGACGTTACTTAGAACGTTACTTCACATCCTGTAGACCAGTCGACGTTACTTAGAACGCTACTTCACATCCTGTAGACCAGTCGATGTTACTTAGAACGTTACTTCACATCCTGTAGACCAGTCGATGTTATTTAGAACGTTACTTCACATCCTGTAGACCAGTCGATGTTACTTAGAACGTTACTTCACATCCTGTAGACCAGTCGATGTTACTTCGATGTTACTTCACATCCTGTAGACCAGTCGATGTTACTTAGAACGTTACTTCACATCCTGTAGACCAGTCGATGTTACTTAGAACGTTACTTCACATCCTGTAGACCAGTCGATGTTACTTAGAACGTTACTTCACATCCTGTAGACCAGTCGATGTTACTTAGAACGTTACTTCACATCCTGTAGACCAGTCGATGTTACTTCGATGTTACTTCACATCCTGTAGACCAGTCGATGTTACTTTGAACGTTACTTCACATCCTGTAGACCAGTCGATGTTACTTAGAACGTTACTTCACATCCTGTAGACCAGTCGATGTTACTTAGAACGTTACTTCACATCCTGTAGACCAGTCGATGTTACTTAGAACGTTACTTCACATCCTGTAGACCAGTCGATGTTACTTAGAACGTTACTTCACATCCTGTAGACCAGTCGATGTTACTTCGATGTTACTTCACATCTTGTAGACCAGTCGATGTTACTTAGAACGTTACTTCACATCCTGTAGACCAGTCGATGTTACTTAGAACGTTACTTCACATCCTGTAGACCAGTCGATGTTACTTAGAACGTTACTTCACATCCTGTAGACCAGTCGATGTTACTTCGATGTTACTTCACATCCTGTAGACCAGTCGATGTTACTTCGATGTTACTTCACATCCTGTAGACCAGTCGATGTTACTTAGAACGTTACTTCACATCCTGTAGACCAGTCGATGTTACTTAGAACGTTACTTCACATCCTGTATACCAGTCGATGTTACTTCGATGTTACTTCACATCCTGTAGACCAGTCGACGTTACTTAGAACGTTACTTCACATCCTGTAGACCAGTCGATGTTACTTAGAACGTTACTTCACATCCTGTAGACCAGTCGATGTTACTTAGAACGTTACTTCACATCCTGTAGACCAGTCGATGTTACTTAGAACGTTACTTCACATCCTGTAGACCAGTCGATGTTACTTAGAACGTTACTTCACATCCTGTAGACCAGTCGATGTTACTTAGAACGTTACTTCACATCCTGTAGACCAGTCGATGTTACTTCGATGTTACTTCACATCCTGTAGACCAGTCGATGTTACTTAGAACGTTACTTCACATCCTGTAGACCAGTCGATGTTACTTAGAACGTTACTTCACATCCTGTAGACCAGTCGATGTTACTTAGAACGTTACTTCACATCCTGTAGACCAGTCGATGTTACTTAGAACGTTACTTCACATCCTGTAGACCAGTCGACGTTACTTCGATGTTACTTCACATCCAGTAGACCAGTTGACATTACTTCGATGTTACTTCACATCCAGTAGACCAGTTGACATTACTTCGATGTTACTTCACATCCAGTAGACCAGTCGATGTTACTTCGATGTTACTTCACATCCAGTAGACCAGTCGACGTTACTTAGAACGTTACTTCACATCCTGTAGGCCAGTCGATGTTACTTAGAACGTTACTTCACATCCTGTAGACCAGTCGATGTTACTTTGAACGTTATTACACATCCAGAGGACATTTCTGTCCTCGGGAAAATTATGAAGAAATAGAAAAGCGTAGTTGCTATACGAGCTCGTACAGAGGGCGACGTGATTGCAAGCTAAGCCTGGACGCAAGAAAGCAATAAATCCAAGAATAAATCCAAGACTTCATTAAGCTTGCAACGTGTGTGCTCAAGTTAAAAAACCCTTTAATATTTTCAATAAATTTCGCTACGAACACTAGATATATCGGGTAATAAATCTGATCAGAGCGTGTGAACTTGTGCAAAAGTTCGGGAGCTGATGCGAAATATAAGAGCTATTAATCAGGCAAGCTCGAAAGAATTCTTGCATAAATAATAACGCGCAGCGCGTATAATGAAATGTGTTTTGCCATTATACACGCTGCGCGCTATTAATTATGCTTAGAGCGTGCTAAAAAAAATTTATTGTACAATCGACTGGAATGACACATAACTAAGCTGTGAGGCATCGAAAGGGAATTCAGCAAGAGAATTCTTTGCATTTGCTGCGACTGAAATTCATAAAACGCTCGACACTTCTCGTTCAGCGAGCACATGAGCGCTGGCAATCGTGAAGGGCAATCGCCTGAATTATTATACACACCTGAACAAAATCAGTCATTACTCGGATTTCATTTATTGCACATGACATCTGAAGGCCGATAATAAACCAAAAGTTCTCTCAGAAATAAAATCCGAGTGCCCGCGAGACACGCTCAACGTTGAGGCACTCCACGTACGTACCAATGATGCAGTGGTGCAGTTTTCTTACGCAGATAGAACACAAGGCATAAAAGGTATCGGGTATTCTATGAGCAGGTCCATGAGCTGGCAGTGCTCACGCACCCACGGTTTCCGATAGTTGGTCTGGAGGGAGGCCGGCCTATTGGAACACTCCACAGTTTTGTGATTCATAAATGAACTTGTGGACGTGTGTGAGTACAGCGGGGAGCTCAATATTGACACAGCTCGTCAAGAGCAGGGAGCACGAGCACGGATAAGGCCAAGGGAAAGATGAATGGAAGCACAAGCAGCAACTTCGCGGTCTCAGAGAAGGCCAATGGAAAGGCATGAGTGGAAGAACAAGGAGTAACTTCGCGGTCTAAGAGAACGCCAATGGAAAGGCATGAGTGGAAGAACAAGGAGTAACCCTGCAGCCTATGCCTTTGAGACAATTTCGCATTACAGAGAACCTTAGACTCTCCCAGATGTACATAAAATTCCCCACGTGAAATCATTCCCCTCTTTACAAAAGCAACATCTTTGGTAGGCTTAAATATAACCATGATTTACACTACGAGCATCATAAACTAACCAAGGGCCAGTCGCGAAAAAATTCATGGAACACGAGGCTGGCAGAACACTGGCACGGAGAGTTTCCACTTGTGAGTGGTTTTTAGCGTCGCCTTGAACTTGTGCGACAGCTGGGCGGGAGTGACAAACGAGCGAGCACGTCGCAGTGCACGAGTGAAGCAAGAACGGACACGGGAGGCGACATAGCAGAGCGGCAACGGGCAGGATAATCGACATGGGCGACAACTTGCTAAAAAAAGGCTAATCTTGTTCAGAGTAACCACATTAAACGTGTGTCAAAATGAGCAATTTGAACGTACCTTGGAAAAAACAGGTTAAACGTACCTTGGAAGAAGCAAGTTGGACGCGCTTCACACGAAGTAATTTAAACGAACTTCACAAGAAGCAATTCAAACGAACTTCACAAGAAGCAATTTAAACGAACTTCACAAGAAGCAATTTAAACGAACTTCACAAGAAGCAATTTAAACGAACTTCACAAGAAGCAATTTAAACGAACTTCACAAGAAGCAATTCAAACGAACTTCACAAAGTGCAATTTAAACGAACTTCACAAGAAGCAATTTAAACGAACTTCACAAGAAGCAATTCAAACGAACTTCACAAGAAGCAATTCAAACGAACTTCACAAGAAGCAATTCAAACGAACTTCACAAGAAGCAATTTAAACGAACTTCACAAGAAGCAATTAAACGAACTTCACAAGAAGCAATTCAAACGAACTTCACAAAGTGCAATTTAAACGAACTTCACAAAGTGCAATTTAAACGAACTTCACAAGAAGCAATTTAAACGAACTTCACAAGCAGCAATTTAAACGAACTTCACAAGCAGCAATTTAAACGAACTTCACAAGAAGCAATTTAAACGAACTTCACAAGAAGCAATTTAAACGAACTTCACAAGAAGCAATTTAAACGAACTTCACAAGAAGCAATTTAAACGAACTTCACAAGAAGCAATTTAAACGAACTTCACAAGAAGCAATTTAAACGAACTTCACAAAACGCAATTTAAACGAACTTCACAAGAAGCAATTCAAGCGAACTTCACAAGACGCAATTTAAGCGAACTTCACAAGACGCAATTTAAACGAACTTCACAAAACGCAGTTTAAACGAACTTCACAAAACGCAATTTAAGCAAACTTCACAAGAAGCAATTTAAGCGAACTTCACAAGAAGCAATTTAAGCGAACTTCACAAGAAGCAATTTAAGCGAACTTCACAAGACGCAATTTAAACGAACTTCACAAAGCGCAATTTAAACGAACTTCACAAAGCGCAATTTAAACGAACTTCACAAAACACAATTTAAACGAACTTCACAAGAAGCAATTTAAACGAACTTCACAAGACGCAATTTAAACGAACTTCACAAAACGCAATTTAAACGAACTTCACAAAACGCAATTTAAACGAACTTCACAAAACGCAATTTAAACGAACTTCACAAAACGCAATTTAAACGAACTTCACAAGAAGCAATTTTAGCGAACTTCACAAGAAGCAATTTAAACGAACTTCACAAGAAGCAATTTGAACGTACTTCGCAAGGAGCAATAAAAGCGTACTTTAAAAAATGGTATTAAAACGTATTTGAAAAAAAGGCGTTTCAACGTCCTTCAAAAGAAACAAGTTAAACACACAATACAAGAAGCAAATCAAACGTACTGTAGAAGAAGCAATTCAAGTCCACTTAAAAAAGGAGCAACTTTGACGTATTAAAAAACAGTTTGCACTTAACTTAAAAGAAGTAATTTGTAGGTACTTAACACGAAAAAATTAGAAAACTTCACAAAACACTTTTGAACGTTCGTAAGGAACGTACGTTCGCTAAATTTCGTTTGTTTTCATTTTACCATTTAGGTAAAAAGCGAACAAGCGCCAAATTAAGCGTTGCAAAGAGAGTGCGGAAGTGAGGGGCAGGGGAGAGAGCATGACGACGCCACCGAACGAGATGGCCGGACAGATATTGGCTGTGCTCGATAAGAGCCATCGAGTGTTGCATTAGTGAATCAAAAAGAAGCCGTGCTAAAGCGAGCGTCGAAACAGCAGCCGAGAGGATATCGAGCTCCCCGCGTTATTGATACGGAGAACTGGGGGCGGCTACTGAGGGTAACCTTCTTTTGTTGCAACCAAGTTCTTGGGACCGCACACCATTCATAATTCTGGTGGGTAGAATGCTTTTTTTTCTGAGTGGAAGCACTAAGCGCAACCTGTGACCACGGAATTTTATTTGCGAAAATCAGCTACGCTAGTAATACACAAGCTGCTACGACTACTGAGTTAGGAAATGGTTTGAAAAATGGGAAATCTCACTGTGAAAAATGAAGCACCAAGCAAAAACTGCACGCGCAATAAACTGCTATTCGAAAAAACAACCGCTGACTTATACTAAAAGTCAAAGTTTTCCCTATTTTTTTAGCAGTGTAGCAAAAAAACACCATGACGCGAAAAAAAACGTATAAAGCTGAAGTTTATTGTATTTTGAGAAGTACGAGGCAGACCTATTTTCATTGGATATACGTAGGTACAGTTTCGACCCGCTCTAAAGTTAGGACGGTATGGTCACATGATTTCCAACCAACGAGCTCTACTGAAATCGCACTGGACGATCCGTAACTCAGATTATCTGCTATGAGAAATTAAAACGAATCTACCGTATTGAAAAAGAAAAGACAATTTTGGAAACGAATTTCAGCTTTAATAGTAACACACACATTGAGCTTAAAATACTCATATTTTACGAATACGTCACTAAAGTTCGTTGGTTTACGCATCTGAGGTCAAGATTGTTGTAACCTTTGAACATGAGGGAAACGGGAGAGGAAAACATATACTAACAAGAAGGAGGGAAACATACGTAAATAAGAAGTCACAAATCTCTACTGTTTGAATAACAGTTTACCATCGTATGAGTCTATCGCCCACTTAGCCGTATAAAATAAACAAGTTAATAAATCAACTGATATTATTATTATTATTATTATTATTATTATTATATAAGAAAGTTTTAGCCTCCCTTAACCACGACAAAGATGTTCTAAGAGTAAAGAGGAAGGCACCATTTAGTATGGAGTTGAGGGAACGCGGAATCTATGCACAAGGTGCACAGAAACAGTAAGCTAGGAAAGAAGTTCATGAAACAAGAAAAAAGTTGAAGAAGAAAGTAGTAGGTGCTGAAAAACAGGACAGCAGTGAACCGAAAAAAGATGGTCCGTAACAAAACAGAAACCCATTTATCACAACAAAAAGGAAGCCTACCTAACCTTTAGCTCGGGCCCACACATGGTTCCCCTGGGAGCGCTAATTCCCATAGATACAATAGTTGTATCCCCCTGAGGGGAAATCAGCTGATAAGTAAATAATTTCAAATAACTGTATTTTATCAACCCGCAGTGGAACTCAATTGAGTTGTAGGTCCAGAAACAACATCCGAAGCCATCGGTGAGTTCCAACTCAACTGAGTTTATTGTAAGTTGACAAAATACATTTCACGTGAAACGTTTTAATTATCGATTGAAGTACCGACTTTACATTGGTGCAGAGCTGCTCGTGAAATCTTCAAGTTAGTGCAGAGCTGCTTGTGGTTTTTTTCGTTTGTGCAGCGCTGGTTGCGAAGTTTTCACCATGATGGTACAGAGCTGCTTGTGGAGATTTCTCCCCACTTGAGCACAGCAGCTTGAGGATATTTCTCCTCACTCGTACAGAGCCGCTCAGCTTGTGGAGTTTTCCTTCATCTTGTACAGAGCTGCTTGTAGAGTTTGCACTATACTTGTGCAGAGCTGTTGTGGAGTTTGCACTATACTTGTGCAGAGCTGCTTGTGGAGTTTGCACTATACTTGTGTAGAGCTGCTTGTGGAGTTTACACTATACTTGTACAGTGCTGCTTGTGGAGATTTCTCCACAAAAGTGCAGAGCTGCTTAGCTGGAAGAGTTTCCTTTCCGTCTGCGCAGAGCAGCTCGGGGAGTTCTCAGCACACTTGTGCACAAGATCTTATCAAGGAACAAGCAAACTACGGAACACAGGAGGAGAACTTTACAAAGAACGCCGCGTCCGCCTCTGCAGGCCTCCGCGTCAACACACCAGGCATCTCAGCTCCGATGGTTAATCCGATTTTCCCTGGGTTAACATAGGAGATCAGCAGGAGCCTCAAGAAAAGCACGACCGACCAGAACACCGGCAAGAAAACACGCGTTTGAAGCAATATCTACGTCAAGTTTCAAAGCTACTCGACGTTGCTTTAATAACTGATGGCCGTGGATACGGTATTAAAAAGTGTTCCAGCTTATTGCAGAACTGGAGTTCACAAGCGTCGCGTTTTAAAGTTTTTTTTAAGGCAAGCGAGATTTTCTTTTCGTGTTTTACGTAATCGAGAAACAATGTTAATTGTATTCCGAGAAGTGAATGATTGGTCATTTTTAAGTTAGTCATTTTGAAGTATAAAATGGATATTTTGATAAAGTACACCTGATAAAGATCACTCGCTATGGCATTTCTACATGGCTGTCCATGACATAAAACAAGACGATAGCCGTTAACACCAAAATACTTCACTCACGAAAGACAGTCCTTTCATTTCTCTTAATCCGCGAGTCTTGACATCACTTACAAGTGAAGAACGTTTCCGCAAATATGGCTCGTTTCTCGTGGGTAAATCGCGCATCAAACACGAGGAATCGAACAAGCCGTTACAAGAAGTGATCTCATTTGGGCTACAGCGTCTTCACAAAAATTATGCGTCTCATTTTTCTAGTGATCATTCAAATACAAGAAAAATCGAGGCATGTGCAGATGCACCGCTCTTTACAATCGAGCAAGGTCCTAAAAAAATAAATGTTATATATGAACCAGGCGCTCAATTTTCAGCGCAGCAGAAGTTCAAATAGTCGACTTGGCTCCACCACGTGCCAACACGTCGGGTAGCTAAATCGCCTCAAAACATACGCTGTTAACTGCACAGCTACAACGAAGACTATTGTTTGAGTTTCCAGCCCAAGCAGACAGCACAGCACCCCGCCTTCGTTGCAACCTTGTTATGATCGCGGGTGCACCAATTTGGCGCGGCGCCCAGGTCGAAGACAACACAATCGCTGCAGGAGCAAGACTACAACCATGCAGTGCTCAGGTCTGTGCGAAATATGACAGAGTAGAAGCTATAAATGGGCAATGATAAATATAAGGAAAATGGAATGACAATTAAAATCGAAGAAGTTGAGCAGAATCGAGATCAACTTCCACGAAGAACTAAAATCGTTAAAACAACTTGAACAAATAAAACAGCATACCAATCACAGCTGGTATAGTTTTGGGAATATTTGTGCTTGAAAGGCTGAAAAACTGAAATAGAAAGCAAGCCTCTCAAATGACAATGCTCTTGAGAAAATGGCAACATAGTTCTTCAATAGCAAAATGCGACTTCAATATAAGAAAATATTGATTCTCTCATCAATATCAGCGTTTACGCTAACTCTCATCGATGAATACAAAAGAATCTTGCTGAAACATCAGAGAGAAGAACATGAAAAAAGACAAGAAAAGAGCATGTTAGAGGAGGATCGGTAAGGTGATGTCGTGCCACCAACACAAAAAATATGGAACTCAAATCCAGGTGATTTGCTCGGGAACAATATTCGATCATTGACCACTCAATAAATCAAAAGATTATACTTTCAACAGCAGCCTTATTGTTGTGCATTCCGTGTAAAATATGTTCCCTGATGTGTCCTCAAGCGTTCACAGTCAAGTCGTACCTTCTTTCTGACCTCGGTGACAATCCGATGCCATAACCCCTAGCTATAGGTCTTGATAACGGTGACACGAGTGGAAAAACGCTGACGTCGAAGGGTTAACATAAATATTCTCAATTGTGTGGCCTTATTGAGCGATTATATATATACTCTTTATATATCACAGTCTGCGTGACGGAAACTGGAAATCGTTCAGCGAAATGACGAATTCAAAAGAAACTCGAAAGTCCCCTCAACAGCACCCTTTGTGCAGTGGTAAAACGATTACACATACATATATGAAAAATAAATAAATAACTAAAATAAATAAAAATTTTCACAAGAATAGTTGAAGCTTTCAATTTCACATTTAGTCAATGAATGAAAAACAGTCGTTCAGTGGGTTTCACTTTCAGATGCACAAGAGAAAAACCGCAGAGCTAGAGACGAGAAATTTATGCCATCAATGAGTGAGAAATAACCCATGAGACGAGGTTTACAGTTTACCCGTTCAAAAACATCTGGTGTTGAGAGACAATGAAGAACGTCAATCACTAGAGCAAAGCAAGCGCCTCTTCAAAACAAAACAAAGAACCTATTTTCAAACAACTGAGGGAGGATAAAAGTGATTCTCATCAAGGTTACACCAGAAAAGACACAAAACCTTTACGATAAGACGAGCTAAGCTGCATGCAGCAACGATCAAGAAACAAGACAATACTTCGTGGCAGAACATCATTGGCTGAAAGCAACACGAGCAGTTCCATCGGACTGGGAGTCAGGGTAGAAGAAACGAGGTAGGGTCAACCAGTCTTTTTTTCACGTATCGTGTGGCAGGGCATGTCAGGGCATGTCAGGGTCGTGTGGCAGGGCATGTCAGGGCATGGCCACCGTGACAGACCTGCCTCCTGGACGGACGACGTTGTAGAAGAAGCGCATCTGCCGATCGGACGGACCTATTGTCGAGGCCGCTAGATCTAGTTGTGTTGTCGTTAACAGGTCACGCCCTCGTGTGTGACAGGTATGTAAGAGCTGGATTAGGATTATTATGGCGTCTATGACTATCATCCTACTTGTCCATATTGGTTTTGTATATATCTTTGATTGAACGTATCCGCTATTCCATGTAGTAGTTGTATGTATTGTTTGTGCCCTTCAGGCTATGGTGGAGAAGGACGTACCCTATGGGAATTCTCTCGCCTCTCTAAACCATTCTAAGGCAATGGAGAGGATCTACGTGGGGAGAGGTCTTCGCGTGTGACCTGGCCTCTCGACCCCTTGTTGACTCTTCCCAGCCCTCCGGCTTCCCGCTTGGAGTTGGGCTTCGCCGTAGTTTAGAGCCTAGTACGACCAGCGCCAGCCTCATCTCGAGCTGCGCCGAGATCGCGGAGGTGGCTTCGGGCCCCGACGAGTACGGGGGGCCTAACCGTCCAGGGCCTGGACACTGTGCCCTATGCGGGAGCGTTACCGTGTCTGTTGTGTAACCTAGGGTTAAGGATTACTTTAGGATCTAAGGATAGGATAGGTTAGGTGTTCGGCTGCCTCGGCCACTTGTTCGTCCCCGAGTAGCCGTTTTAGTGTACTAATATACTTTAAGTCTCGTGTTCGACCGACCTTTCCTTTTCCATCCGGGTATCCTTTCCTTGTATTTTCGGAGGTACTCGAACCGATCGGTACCCTTCCGGGGTCTCGCTACCCGTGTCGCCGGGTGAGTGCAGGTCCCGAATTCTTACGTGGGGGGGGTGGGTGCCATTGCAAGGCTAGGAGGCTGGACTTCAGCACCCTGGTACCTTCAGAACCCCTCACAGACGAGGTTTACAGTTTACCCGTTCAAAAACATCTGGTGTTGAGAGACAATGAAGAACGTCAATCACTAGAGCAAAGCAAGCGCCCCTTCAAAACAAAACAAAGAACCTATTTTCAAACAACTGAGGGAGGATAAAAGTGATTCTCATCAAGGATACACCAGAAAAGACACAAAACCTTTACGATAAGACGAGCTAAGCTGCATGCAGCAACGATCAAGAAACAAGACAATACTTCGTGGCAGAACATCATTGGCTGAAAGCAACACGAGCAGTTCCATCGGACTGGGAGTCAGGGTAGAAGAAACGAGGTAGGGTCAACCAGTCTTTTTTTCACGTATCGTGTGGCAATGCTGACGTCGAGCCAACGAACTTATAGCACCGCTCATATTGCATCTGGCAACACTGCTAGCCCTAAATGTGGCACCACCATTGGCCCAACGACATGTCACAATGGTGGCGTCATAAAATTTCTTAGAAATGAAGCCGCTCTACTGGCTAGTGGAACAAGAGGAGATGTATTTTCCCCCTCAGAAATGACTCTACCTAGTGTCGTCTACAGTGCTGCGAGTCAGGGGCGCGGGCCAATAATACGGACCCCTCGCATGTTCGCTGTCAATCTGCAAGCGAATACAAGCCAGGCGTCTCGAGCGGTTTGCTTGTAGCGGGCCCCGGCCTCGGGCAATATGTGCTGTTTTCAATTAAACCATGATTGGCATCTATACTGGGGTATGACCGATGCTATTGATGAATAATAGAAGACTTAATCGCCAGTATATGCAACGTCGAATGTGAAGGTGATGCGTCTCTTCGAGATGTGAACTGCCTGACAACATGAACAATCACGAAATTAATTGGAAATGCAAATCATGGGTGAAAGAAGTTTGAAACTCTTCAAATGAATTGCTTTTAAGGCTTTTTAATTTAGCATCAAGTTGGTACACTCTAGGAAAAATTTAGAAAAGTTAAAGCGAACATAGAACAGGATCTGAGTACGTACGATTTTTTTTCTTGTGGATTAAGAACGATAGCAATTTGATTGCGATATTGCCAATCGTACAAAACTGATTTAACTTCAGAGACAATTCTCCTCCTCTAATTGGATCTTGGTCATCAGGGTAAAAGCACGTTCAGCCGTTCACTCTCTGCTACATCATCCATCGACTTACCAAGTCAGACGCAACAGCCACTTCGATTCGAAACAACACATTATAGAAAGAAAGGAGATGCCTCACACTGTATATTTTCAAGAAAAAATGACTATACTTGCATTTCAATTTCAATCAATTCACTATGTTAATGTTCGGCACTTGAGTTCAGAGCAGCTTCTCTTCTCAGCATTCGCATGAATCGGTACTGTAAAATACCGACGGGTATCAGCATCAATGCTGTACAGCGTCAATGCTTGAAACAATTTTGTAGCCACAGAAAAACAACGTCCAATGTAATAAAAACTAAACAAAAAACAACACTAATTCAAGAAAAGGAAGGCCTAGCTAACCTTTAGATTGGGACCTCATATATTCCCTCTGCGAGGGCTAACTTTCAAACACCCAATAGCTGTATCCCACGGAGAGGAAGCGTCGATCCAGTGGACAGAACTAACCAAAGTAGTAATTAACGAAAAATTAACAGTGACTAAGCAGACATCTAACAGTGATTATAGAAATGATAATAAAGACATAACAGTGATGCAAACAGCAGTGATTAATTATACAGAAAATACGAAAGTAGAAGCAGCTAGCAATGATTATAAAGACATATTAGCTGTGATGCAAACAATCAGCCGAGGTGAGTCATGCATTGGACATCGATAACTCAGGCAATTAGCAGCGATGAAGCGGAGTATTAGCTAGGCTGATGCAGCTAATCTGACAGCTGCTTCGAGGTATTCAGAGTCAGAACGGATGGTCGTGCTCCCTGAAGCCGGAAGAACACAAACTTTTCACAAATTGAAAAATAACTGATGCATCGGCGCTACGATCCAAAAGGCACATCTGTTCTACAGTGTGTTGGTACGCTAGATTAGGTTAGATGTTAGTATAAGCCTCACTAACCGCTAAAAAAAAGCGCTCGGAAGAGAGGAAGGAAGAAGGCACCATTAAGTATGGAGGTGAGGGGACGCGGAATCTTTGGCACGGGAGAAGTTTCGAACACATAATGGGAAAGAAGTCCATGGGGAAATAATTTTAGGGGTAGGGGAAGTTTCGAACACATAATGGGAAATAAGTCCATGGGGAAATAATTTTAGGGACGGGAGAAGTTTCGAACACATAATGGGAAATAAGTCCACGGAAAATAATCTTAGGGACAGGAGAAGTTTCGAACACATAATGGGAAATAAGTCCATGGGGAAATAATTTTAGGGACGGGGGAAGTTTCGAACACATAACGGGAAATAAGTCCATGGGGAAATAATTTTAGGAACGGGGGAAGTTTCGAACACATAATGGGAAATAAGTCCATGGGGAAATAATTTTAGGGACGGGGGAAGTTTCGAACACATAATGGGAAATAAGTCCATGGGGAAATAATTTTAGGGACAGGAGAAGTTTCGAACACATAATGGGAAATATGTCTGCGACAAAAAAATTTCCTGCACTAAGAAAATTTACACTCAGTGAAATCGCAGTAAGTAATGCTAAGATAAATATTGTCAGACCAGGATGTTCAGCATCGGAGCAACAGAGCTCGCACGCACACGTGCTGGCCACGAGGGCAGACAACACGCAGTGTGGAAGCATCTGCCAGCCTCGCTCCTTTAGAGAGCAATCAAATTCAGCGGCCGAACAGCAGCATCTGTCAAGTTCAGATCCGTCAGCAGACATCGCTTGTTAGCCACGGGATTAAACTCCCCTCACGGAGGCACGTAGAACAACTCGATTGGAACTGTGCTGCATCCTCTACAAACTGAAGACGACGTCGGGGAGCCACTCCGAATATCCGTCGTACGCGCACGCGATTGGCTAGTTTTATGCTTGTTAGTTCTAAAATCAAAACCTGTGAAAATCCTCCTTCTACGCACGCGATTGCCATGTTCTATGCTTACTAGCTCTAAAATCAATCTCTGTTCGTGTATTGAATACACTAGAGGCTATCATTCAAGGGTGTGATAAAAAAAACACTCAGCAGCAAGCAGCATAATAAAATCTCAGCCTTGAGCCTTCTAACTTGCAGTAGAGCACGCGAGCTAAACAGAGTTTTCACGAGGCTAAAAAGCCCAGATGAGAAAATTACACAAAGTGGGACGTCCAGTTCAGTTAAGGACACGCATGAGCTGATTTGAAATTATAATTTCATTTTCACAGAGTACGACTAATATCTTTGGGTTGAAACTTCGTCAGTTTAAACGGCAACCGTCGGACCAGCCCAGCTCCGCGTGCGCTTCATGACTTAACCATCGTCAGTCAGATCAGCGATTCTAAACCAGTTGTAAAAGAAGCAAAATGTGATGAAAATAAAGTCATAATTACAACGTGTCCAGGACGTGGACTACGCTAGTCTGTGATTACTTACTCCGCATTATTCTCCAAAGCATCACTAAATGTGGTAAATTTAAAAACACAAAAATGTAAAGTTCACCAAACCGCTTTTTTGACCAGTTTTCACTTTTTCCAAATATCATATACACCACAGCGACAAAAAACGAAGCTAAAATCTTCAACGCATCCTCAAAATACTCAAAGACATCTTGTATCAAATTATTCAAAACACCAAATCGAAAATGGACCCACAAAAATATAAACTAGCAATTAGAACTACTACTGTAGTCACTTTCAGGTTTCATGGCAGGAGACAGAAGTTAGTGCGGGCATATTGCACGCAACGGAGCAAAGGGAGCACAGAATGAAGAACACGAATAGCTCAGTTGAAAAGCTAAAATCTTAATGCCAGGGCATCCAATAGAACAGGGCAAAATAAACAAAAATGCGAGGCATTTCTTTGTTGGCAGCCCCGCTTGGGTGGGAGCGCGGCGGGCGTCGGCCGCCACCAATTAACCAATTCACTACGCGCGCCACACTCGAAAAATGTCGAAATTTTCCAATTACGCCGCAAATGCAGCAGAGCTCGTCGTGCGCAGCTGTCGGTCGCATGCAAATTGTATTGGTTACTTTTCCTAATTGAACGATAATTTGAGAGCCGATTTTCACTCGATGAAAAAGGAGTGAACGATGGAAAAACGCGAACAAGCACTTAGTGACGGCGCATTGTCTAGAGATGAGGATGCGCGGTCAAGCTTCGCTGGGTAGAAGTGATGTGGTGATGCCAGTAGATTAATCTGCTGACTTTTCGTCCGAAACTTTAAGGGATCTCACTTTTTAAAATCTTTTAAAGGTTCCCATACCGGCTCCCGGAGTTTCTGCGCATCCGCTTCAAATTTAATTTCTATTAATCCGGTTCAGACTTATTTCATTCATGAAGATCCGACGCAGACTTGTTCAATTTGTGTTTCTCCGATACTTCTTTAATTTCTGACGAACCAACTCCGACTCCATAAATTTCACAGGATTTGAGCACGATGCCCAGAATTTAAGGCTCCGACTCCACCTCCCAAAGTTACGAGAATTTAACTGAAACTCCTGGAATTTCTCAGGGTTTTACTTCACAGCCTTGAATTTCTGAGAATGCAATAATGATTCTCGCAAAGAACAATGCAAAAGAGATTCACATTGTGTAAGGGAACAGACATCAGCAAGAAACATCGAACCATTAAAAAATAACTAAAAATTCCAACAACAAATGGTGCACTTACGCCCTAAAGTTGAAGACATGAAAAAAGTACCCTATCGTTAGGAAAGAATGGGGAATATTTGCACTTAGGAACACCTGCAAGAATATTTATCCGAGGGTAGTTTTTTGACGTATAACTCAAGGCAACTATGATGACACTTAGTTGCCCTGGCGGCAACTGGCTACTCTGAGGGCAACTGGAAGGAGAATCATTAAACTGAAGCAAAATATGTTTCATTAGGTAGGTAAAAGTGAAGTTCACAAGTGAGTTCACTTGTGAAATTCGTACCTCAGATACGTTCATTCAGCATCCTTATGAGCGTGACAGAGACGGGAGAAGCGTACACCAAACAAGTATATGAAAAAATAACCATGGGTATTATTAGGTAAGATAAGGGTTTAAGGCTATGCTATAAGACTATCTTTTAGGCTATCTACATATAAGCCATCATTATCATGAAGTGCAAGCCAAATTCACTCCAAACGTAATTTTTATGGACAAGCGATAATATCAACGCTAGAAATTCATTTGCCTCTGTACTTTGCACGAGTCAAAAGCTCGGTGGGTGTGCAGAAAGACGTCCACAATCTAGTCATTGGCATTGTCCGTGTACGGACAAAAATGCTGATGTAATTTTAAGACATCCGATACAGGCATTATTGAAGGCAACGTAGCTGTCTCTAGTGTCACTATTTCCGGCCAACAATCAATTCAACGCTGATTTACGCTTAGGAATTCTCATTCCAGAAAATAATTCCCACAAATGGGACGGCTATTTCTCGTTCTCTTGACAGAAAACTCACCATGAAGCTATGAAGTCAGACCATCAAAACCATCTTAAGGGAGATATCCTCGAGAATTTCTTTTCGGATTCTCTTCGGAAAAAAGTGGGAGGCCGTTAGCGCCCAGTGCGTAAGTCGGGGAGCAGATTCCGTAGAGTTTGTGGAACGAGCCTCTTGTTTACGCAGCACTCGAGCGCGGCAATTAGTAGCTGCGGCAGAGCGGCCTAGACAGCCACCGCATATGAGAAAGCGGCGAGAGAGTGCAGGGTTGTGAGCGAAACGATGTGGATTAGCCACGGGCAAATAACTGGTTAAGGCATATCGAGAAATTATGAGGTGCTACAGTAGAGCTAGAGCACGGTCGCGCATTATTGTGCGAATACGGAGTTGTCATAGTCGCACGGGAAAAATTGTCGTCCAGTGAAAATTTGCATCCAAGGAATTAACATAGGGTGCAAAGTTTACAAACCCTAGTATAATACAACTCGCGTTTCGAAGTACAAAATCCATAAAACAAGTCACATTGAATTCTTCAATCAGTTTTCTATTCATTGACCACGAGTGATGAATTTTGTGAAACAACAACATTTCCCTCAATTCAATTAAATTTTCTTTCCCATTCATGCATTCTCTTTTTCACAAAATAATTGAGGGTATAGGTAAATGCACAAATAAAATGTTTTTAAATACCCAAGAGCCCGTATGAGGTTACCAATGTTGAACTGAAGAAATGTATTCAACGGGAACAAGCACATTCAAAACGAATGAAGCCAATTTACGTTTCAATTCATTCATAAAACCTTCTTTCCAAAGCTTGAACGTTTCTCTCTATTTTTACTTTTTCTAATAGACACAGAATTATACTGGTCTTTTTCCTACACAAATTCGATAATAAACAATTTTTTTCCAATTTATGGCTTATGTAACAGCTTTTTTCAAGTAAGAGCGGCAATAAGAAAATTGCATGTAACTGACGAGTTCAAAGACGATTCTTTTCTAATTTTATCGACCTCATAAATTTCAAGTTAGGATGACATCGAGAAAAATTTCAAGATGTTTAAATTGAATCCAAAAAATCCAAATTCGCTGCCATTATGCGATGTTCAAGCATCCACTGTAAAAGGTGAGAATAGAGACAGACTATCTCACCTCGCAAGCAACAAACTCACTGAATATGGCATGAATACTGTGAGCAGAATATGCTCATGTTTTCAAGAAGTGTAGCCATGATACATGTTTTTAAGAAGTGTAGCCATGATACATGTTTTTAAGAAGTGTAGCCGTAAGTTCATCTTCGCGTGTTTATTTTCTTACTCTTTCCTCCGAACCTGCAAGATTACAACATTTTTGCCACGATTGAACGAATAATGTGTTGAAGACTGGCGTTTCAACTTTTATCAATAAAGGGAAAGTTTGTTGAATTTGTTATCGTGAATCCCAAATTTGAAAACTGTAGTGGCATGTCGCAATCTTCTTTGTCGCAATGTGAAGATCCCTTTCATTTCTAGTTACACTCGCACATCGAACACAGCTTTAGATCAGTATTTGTTATTTTTCTGTTAGGACACGACGTGGAAAATTAGAAGTCAGCAGGGAGAATATAAAAGAAAGTCAAGCAATTACCGTCCCGGGATGTGAGGGTAAAATTTTGCTTTATTTAATGGCGATGTCTCGGTGTCCTTTCTTCTCGTCACGCGCGGCCTCACAAAACAGATAAAATACGATTCATCCTCGCACATTGGTGCCATACACGTCAGATGCTGGCATGATATTTTCAATTTCGCAAAGCAAATTGTAAGAGGAAATAATTAGTGTTCTTTGCAATAACGAGAACGCAAAATATGTTTCGAAAATAGGTACGTTTTCGAAGCATCGCCGGATTCACTAGTATCTCGAAACCATGATATTCCATCTGAACTGAATATAACCACTTATGTGTATTTATTTACTTATTTATTTGCCGATACATTTTCTGTCCCTCTAGCATAGTTCCGTCGCACAAATACACGTTTCTACGGCTTCGCTTGTAAAGGTATCTATTCTTGTATTTTTAATTTAATTCTGTAATCACAGGTACGCTGTTACATTTCTCGATGGATTAGATGAAGGACGCAAACCTAGTCAGACGGTACTCACTATTATAAAAGGAGCCGCGTCCGTCCGTCTGTGTGACCCCCTCTTGATTATGGTATCCAGAATGCGCAATCGGCTTATTTTTACAAATAGAAATTTTCTATGGAGCTTTCTCTCTTAAAATTCATCATGACGCTTTGATATTTTTAATTGATAATGCGAAAAGAAATGTTTCAAATTCGTTTGACCAGTAACCTCGCTACCACTTAGTATAAAGCCATAAGTCTATTTCCTTAGATAGATTTTGAAACTTAAATTATCGTTTTCGAAATTGTGATTTTCTTGAAAAGCTTCGAAGAGTTGATAGACGACATTTCAGAATAAAATTCAGGAAAGAGAGGCCACCAAGGGAAGAAATGTGTCCAACCGCAAGAGAGAAGTAGCAAGACTTCGACAGCAAGAAAAACGCCGAAGACGATCGGATGAACAACGCGAAATGGCAAGACGAAGCAATGCTGCTCGCCAACGAGAAGCTAGAGCTAAATTAACCCTTGACCGGCGTTTGGTAATTCTACGGAATAATGCAGAGCAACACCGAGTGGCAAGAAAGAGCTTAACAAATGACAGAAGCGATGAAATTTTTCGGCATAACGCTGGACAACATCGAGTGGCACGAGAGAATTCAACTCAAGAAAGAAGGGGTGAAATTCTTTAGACTAATGCCTAACAGCATCGACTTGCACAAGCGAATTTAACTTAACACGTTAGTTGCGATGGGTTAAACTGAAGTTCAATATTCAACATAAATTTAAAGTCAAAAGTGACAAGCCAATTTGTAAATATCAAACATTAGCTGGGCTTGTTAAACACCATTAATTCAGAAAGGTTGTTAGAGTTTTTCAAAACGACTCATCGATGGGTCATTTCGCAGCAGGAAAAACCTAACTACGACCCACCGGTGGGTCGTACCGCAATGAATGTGTTAAGATAGAAGGGATGAAATTTTTCAGATTAATGCCGACCAGCATGTGTGTACTAGAATGTAATAAAACTCGCTACATTGTTGAACAATTTGCGTGTTTTATCGAACTAATGTATTTATACAATTTGTTCACTCTGCGTCATGCTACTACTTGCAAACCCTCACTCTGTGTCATGCTACAACTTGAAAACCCTCCTCGTGTAATATATTCCGTATTTAAAATCCTCCTCGTGCATTATATTCCGACTCCCAAGCCGTCCCCCCTGTTTTGTGTCGCTGCCAAAAGAGACGCACACACGTCACATGTCCCCACCTTACACGTCACCGGCCACAATTAGATATCTAATTTCATACACCACACTCACCAACCCCCCCCCCCCCCCCCCCCCAAAAAAAAAAAAACCTTGACATAAAAAATAAGAGGGAAGGGAGAACATACGCGTTCTGCAGGAGTTGTCGAATAAAAAGCACGCCTCACTGCGGCAGCTGGCGAGTGCGTTTGTACGCCCTCAATCGCTAATTGATTTAAATCAAATTACCAGCGGCGGTGCCGAGCGGTCCCCTCCGCGTGTGTCCGGCCCCACCTGACGTGCGACGAGCGCAGCCAGTGACAGTGATGCCAACTTACTGACGCTCAACGTCGCAACATTCGTCTTCAAAACGATTACCGTCATAAAGTTCACGGTAAAAAAAGATTCAAGTCATAAAATTCACGGTGAAAGCGATTAAAGCCGTAAAATCTATTGTTGGTAAGAACGGTAAAAGTCATTAAGTTCATGGTAAAAAAGATTCAAGTCATGAAATTCACGGTCAAAGCGATTAACGTCATAAAATTCGTGGTCAAAATGACAAACGATATAAAATTCACGGTCAAAACGATAACTCAAGCAAATATTCTACGTTAAGGCTACGCTTTGCTGCTCGTAATTACTAGTTTTAAGTAGTCACTTTTTAACGCAAGATGATAATTGGCATCGAGTTTTCAATCATACGTTTAAGTGTATATTTGATCAAAGATGAGAAGTGTAGATTGAAATATTAA
This sequence comes from Morinoia aosen, assembly GCA_030386875.1. Lineage (NCBI taxonomy): Eukaryota > Metazoa > Arthropoda > Malacostraca > Amphipoda > Talitridae > Morinoia > Morinoia aosen. The sequence goes on from CM059568.1 coordinate 51,597,575, forward strand.
AAGTATCGACCTTCAAAATTACGGGTAAATCGCGTTAATTTCATATACTAGCGAAAACTGTATTTTCGAGATCCATTCTTCTGTCCAAAAGTGAATATCAGCCCTATCACTGATGCTTGTTGGAAGGTAGGCGCAATTTATTTCTCTAGCAACTATCAACAGCATAGAGAAAGTCACAAATCGTTTCGATCGTTTATTTCACAGCATTAAAACAACAAGAATTTGTCATTAATTGAATACCTATAACGGATGGCAATTTCAGATTGCATGTATTAATATTATCGGTTCCATATCGACCGTGTCACCCAAAATAAGACATTGGCAGTCGGCTCTGGCCAGCGAGTTGGTCGGTATTGGTCAAAACAGACGAATTTTTTATAATGGAGATAGCGGTGGCGAGATCTGCTATTTTGGATGCCGGCGGCTCGAAATGGGGTAAAATATTGTACAAAACACCAGTATTGGAAAACATGTTGTTCGAAATGCAAGTCACTAGCGTTTTCATAGGTGAATTGTAACGAAATCAATGCCTGGCCATTCCCTCTTGCCAAACCCAGTGAAATAATTTGGCAGGTTTGGTTGCGGCAACGTGACAGTTTTGTAGGTTAAGTGACACAGTTTCATAGGTTACGTGACACAGTTTCATAAGTTACGTGACACAGTTTCATAAGTTACGTGACACAGTTTCATAAGTTACGTGACACAGTTTCATAGGTTACGTGACACAGTTTCATAGGTTACGTGACACAGTTTCATAGGTTACGTGACACAGTTTCATAGGTTACGTGACACAGTTTCATAGGTTACGTGACACAGTTTCATAGGTTACGTGACACAGTTTCATAGGTTACGTGACACAGTTTCGTAGGTTACGTGGCACAGTTTCGTAGGTTACGTGGCACAGTTTCGTAGGTTACGTGGCACAGTTTCGTAGGTTACGTGGCACAGTTTCGTAGGTTACGTGGCACAGTTTCGTAGGTTACGTGGCACAGTTTCGTAGGTTACGTGGCACAGTTTCGTAGGTTACGTGGCACAGTTTCGTAGGTTACGTGGCACAGTTTCGTAGGTTACGTGGCACAGTTTCGTAGGTTACGTGGCACAGTTTCGTAGGTTACGTGGCACAGTTTCGTAGGTTACGTGGCACAGTTTCGTAGGTTACGTGGCACAGTTTCGTAGGTTACGTGGCACAGTTTCGTAGGTTACGTGGCACAGTTTCGTAGGTTACGTGGCACAGTTTCGTAGGTTACGTGGCACAGTTTCGTAGGTTACGTGGCACAGTTTCGTAGGTTACGTGGCACAGTTTCGTAGGTTACGTGGCACAGTTTCGTAGGTTACGTGGCACAGTTTCGTAGGTTACGTGGCACAGTTTCGTAGGTTACGTGGCACAGTTTCGTAGGTTACGTGGCACAGTTTCGTAGGTTACGTGGCACAGTTTCGTAGGTTACGTGGCACAGTTTCGTAGGTTACGTGGCACAGTTTCGTAGGTTACGTGGCACAGCTTCGTAGGTTACGTGGCACAGCTTCGTAGGTTACGTGGCACAGCTTCGTAGGTTACGTGGCACAGCTTCGTAGGTTACGTGGCACAGCTTCGTAGGTTACGTGGCACAGCTTCGTAGGTTACGTGGCACAGCTTCGTAGGTTACGTGGCACAGCTTCGTAGGTTACGTGGCACAGCTTCGTAGGTTACGTGGCACAGCTTCGTAGGTTACGTGGCACAGCTTCGTAGGTTACGTGGCACAGCTTCGTAGGTTACGTGGCACAGCTTCGTAGGTTACGTGGCACAGCTTCGTAGGTTACGTGGCACAGCTTCGTAGGTTACGTGGCACAGCTTCGTAGGTTACGTGGCACAGCTTCGTAGGTTACGTGGCACAGCTTCGTAGGTTACGTGGCACAGCTTCGTAGGTTACGTGGCACAGCTTCGTAGGTTACGTGGCACAGCTTCGTAGGTTACGTGGCACAGCTTCGTAGGTTACGTGGCACAGCTTCGTAGGTTACGTGGCACAGCTTCGTAGGTTACGTGGCACAGCTTCGTAGGTTACGTGGCACAGCTTCGTAGGTTACGTGGCACAGCTTCGTAGGTTACGTGGCACAGCTTCGTAGGTTACGTGGCACAGCTTCGTAGGTTACGTGGCACAGCTTCGTAGGTTACGTGGCACAGCTTCGTAGGTTACGTGGCACAGCTTCTTAGGTTACGTGGCACAGCTTCTTAGGTTACGTGGCACAGCTTCTTAGGTTACGTGGCACAGCTTCGTAGGTTACGTGGCACAGCTTCGTAGGTTACGTGGCACAGCTTCGTAGGTTACGTGGCACAGCTTCGTAGGTTACGTGGCACAGCTTCGTAGGTTACGTGGCACAGCTTCGTAGGTTACGTGGCACAGCTTCGTAGGTTACGTGGCACAGCTTCGTAGGTTACGTGGCACAGCTTCGTAGGTTACGTGGCACAGCTTCGTAGGTTACGTGGCACAGCTTCGTAGGTTACGTGGCACAGCTTCGTAGGTTACGTGGCACAGCTTCGTAGGTTACGTGGCACAGCTTCGTAGGTTACGTGGCACAGCTTTGTAGGTTACGTGGCACAGCTTTGTAGGTTACGTGGCACAGCTTTGTAGGTTACGTGGCACAGCTTTGTAGGTTACGTGGCACAGCTTTGTAGGTTACGTGGCACAGCTTTGTAGGTTACGTGGCACAGCTTTGTAGGTTACGTGGCACAGCTTTGTAGGTTACGTGGCACAGCTTTGTAGGTTACGTGGCACAGCTTTGTAGGTTACGTGGCACAGCTTTGTAGGTTACGTGGCACAGCTTTGTAGGTTACGTGACACAGCTTTGTAGGTTACGTGACACAGCTTTGTAGGTTACGTGACACAGCTTTGTAGGTTACGTGACACAGCTTTGTAGGTTACGTGACACAGCTTTGTAGGTTACGTGACACAGCTTTGTAGGTTACGTGACACAGCTTTGTAGGTTACGTGACACAGCTTTGTAGGTTACGTGACACAGTTTTGTAGGTTACGTGACACCGTTCTGTAGGTTACGTGACACCGTTCTGTAGGTTACGTGACACCGTTCTGTAGGTGACGTGACACCGTTCTGTAGGTGACGTGACACAGTTTTCTAGGTGACGTGACACAGTTTTCTAGGTGACGTGACAGTTTTCTAGGTTACGTGACACAGTTTTCTAGGTTACGTGACACAGTTTTCTAGGTTACGTGACACAGTTTTCTAGGTTACGTGACACAGTTTTCTAGGTTACGTGACACAGTTTTCTAGGTTACGTGACACAGTTTTCTAGGTTACGTGACACAGTTTTCTAGGTTACGTGACACAGTTTTCTAGGTTACGTGACACAGTTTTCTAGGTTACGTGACACAGTTTTCTAGGTTACGTGACACAGTTTTCTAGGTTACGTGACACAGTTTTCTAGGTTACGTGACACAGTTTTCTAGGTTACGTGACACAGTTTTCTAGGTTACGTGACACAGTTTTCTAGGTTACGTGACACAGTTTCATAGGTTACGTGACACAGTTTCATAAGTTACGTGACACAGTTTCATAGGTTACGTGACACAGTTTCATAGGTTACGTGACACAGTTTCGTAGGTTACGTGACACAGTTTCGTAGGTTACGTGACACAGTTTCGTAGGTTACGTGACACAGTTTCGTAGGTTACGTGACACAGTTTCGTAGTTTACGTGACACAGTTTCGTAGGTTACGTGGCACAGTTTCGTAGGTTACGTGGCACAGTTTCGTAGGTTACGTGGCACAGTTTCGTAGGTTACGTGGCACAGTTTCGTAGGTTACGTGGCACAGTTTCGTAGGTTACGTGGCACAGTTTCGTAGGTTACGTGGCACAGTTTCGTAGGTTACGTGGCACAGTTTCGTAGGTTACGTGGCACAGTTTCGTAGGTTACGTGGCACAGTTTCGTAGGTTACGTGGCACAGTTTCGTAGGTTACGTGACACAGTTTTGTAGGTTACGTGACACAGTTTTGTAGGTTACGTGACACCGTTCTGTAGGTTACGTGACACCGTTCTGTAGGTTCCGTGACACCGTTCTGTAGGTTCCGTGACACCGTTCTGTAGGTTACGTGACAGTTTTCATAGGTTACGTGACACAGTTTCATAGGTTACGTGACACAGTTTCATAGGTTACGTGACACAGTTTTCTAGGTTACGTGACACAGTTTTCTAGGTTACGTGACACAGTTTTCTAGGTTACGTGACACAGTTTTCTAGGTTACGTGACACAGTTTTCTAGGTTACGTGACACAGTTTTCTAGGTTACGTGACACAGTTTTCTAGGTTACGTGACACAGTTTTCTAGGTTACGTGACACAGTTTTCTAGGTTACGTGACACAGTTTTCTAGGTTACGTGACACAGTTTTCTAGGTTACGTGACACAGTTTTCTAGGTTACGTGACACAGTTTTCTAGGTTACGTGACACAGTTTTCTAGGTTACGTGACACAGTTTTCTAGGTTACGTGACACAGTTTTCTAGGTTACGTGACACAGTTTTCTAGGTTACGTGACACAGTTTTCTAGGTTACGTGACACAGTTTTCTAGGTTACGTGACACAGTTTTCTAGGTTACGTGACACAGTTTTCTAGGTTACGTGACACAGTTTTCCAGGTTGCGTGATACAGTTTTCCAGGTTGCGTGACACAGTTTTGTAGGTTGCGTGACACAGTTTTGTAGGTTGCGTGACACAGTTTCATAGGTTGCGTGACACAGTTTCCTAGGTTCCGTGACACAGTTTTCTAGGTTACGTGACACAGTTTTCTAGGTTACGTGACACAGTTTTCTAGGTTACGTGACACAGTTTTCTAGGTTACGTGACACAGTTTTCTAGGTTACGTGACACAGTTTTCTAGGTTACGTGACACAGTTTTCTAGGTTACGTGACACAGTTTTCTAGGTTACGTGACACAGTTTTCTAGGTTACGTGACACAGTTTTCTAGGTTACGTGACACAGTTTTCTAGGTTACGTGACACAGTTTTCTAGGTTACGTGACACAGTTTTCTAGGTTACGTGACACAGTTTTCCAGGTTACGTGACACAGTTTTCCAGGTTACGTGACACAGTTTTCCAGGTTACGTGACACAGTTTTCCAGGTTACGTGACACAGTTTTGTAGGTTACGTGACACAGTTTTGTAGGTTACGTGACACAGTTTTGTAGGTTACGTGACACAGTTTTGTAGGTTACGTGACACAGTTTTGTAGGTTACGTGACACAGTTTTGTAGGTTACGTGACACAGTTTTGTAGGTTACGTGACACAGTTTTGTAGGTTACGTGACACAGTTTTGTAGGTTACGTGACACAGTTTTGTAGGTTACGTGACACAGTTTTGTAGGTTACGTGACACAGTTTTGTAGGTTACGTGACACAGTTTTGTAGGTTACGTGACACAGTTTTGTAGGTTACGTGACAGTTTTGTAGGTTACGTGACACAGTTTTGTAGGTTACGTGACAGAGTTTTGTAGGTTACGTGACACAGTTTTGTAGGTTACGTGACACCGTTCTGTAGGTTACGTGACACCGTTCTGTAGGTTACGTGACACAGTTCTGTAGGTTACGTGACACAGTTTTCTAGGTTACGTGACACAGTTTTCTAGGTTACGTGACACAGTTTTCTAGGTTACGTGACACAGTTTTCTAGGTTACGTGATACAGTTTTCTAGGTTACGTGATACAGTTTTCTAGGTTGCGTGACACAGTTTTGTAGGTTACGTGACAGTTTTGTAGGTTACGTGACAGTTTTGTAGGTTACGTGACACAGTTTTGTAGGTTACGTGACACAGTTTCGTAGGTTACGTGACACAGTTTCGTAGGTTACGTGACACAGTTTTGTAGGTTACGTGAAACCGTTTTGTAGGTTACGTGAAACCGTTTTGTAGGTTACGTGAAACCGTTTTGTAGGTTACGTGACACAGTTTTGTAGGTTACGTGACACAGTTTTGTAGGTTACGTGACACAGTTTTGTAGGTTACGTGACACAGTTTTGTAGGTTACGTGACACAGTTTTGTAGGTTACGTGACACAGTTTTGTAGGTTACGTGACACAGTTTTGTAGGTTACGTGACACAGTTTTGTAGGTTACGTGACACAGTTTTGTAGGTTACGTGACACAGTTTTGTAGGTTACGTGACACAGTTTTGTAGGTTACGTGACACAGTTTTGTAGGTTACGTGACAGTTTTGTAGGTTACGTGACACAGTTTTGTAGGTTACGTGACACCGTTCTGTAGGTTACGTGACACCGTTCTGTAGGTTCCGTGACACCGTTCTGTAGGTTCCGTGACACCGTTCTGTAGGTTACGTGACACCGTTCTGTAGGTTACGTGACAGTTTTCTAGGTTACGTGACACAGTTTTCTAGGTTACGTGACACAGTTTTCTAGGTGACGTGACACAGTTTTCTAGGTGACGTGACACAGTTTTCTAGGTGACGTGACACAGTTTTCTAGGTTACGTGACACAGTTTTCTAGGTTACGTGACACAGTTTTCTAGGTTACGTTACACAGTTTTCTAGGTTACGTGACACAGTTTTCTAGGTTACGTGGCACAGTTTCGTAGGTTACGTGGCACAGTTTTGTAGGTTACGTGGCACAGTTTTGTAGGTTACGTGGCATAGTTTTGTAGGTTACGTGGCACAGTTTTGTAGGTTACGTGGCACAGTTTTGTAGGTTACGTGGCACAGTTTTGTAGGTTACGTGGCACAGTTTTGTAGGTTACGTGGCACAGTTTTGTAGGTTACGTGGCACAGTTTTGTAGGTTACGTGGCACAGTTTTGTAGGTTACGTGGCACAGTTTTGTAGGTTACGTGGCACAGTTTTGTAGGTTACGTGGCACAGTTTTGTAGGTTACGTGGCACAGTTTTGTAGGTTACGTGGCACAGTTTTGTAGGTTACGTGGCACAGTTTTGTAGGTTACGTGGCACAGTTTTGTAGGTTACGTTGCACAGTTTTGTAGGTTACGTGGCACAGTTTTGTAGGTTACGTGGCACAGTTTTGTAGGTTACGTGGCACAGTTTTGTAGGTTACGTGGCACAGTTTTGTAGGTTACGTGGCACAGTTTTGTAGGTTACGTGGCACAGTTTTGTAGGTTACGTGGCACAGTTTTGTAGGTTACGTGGCAAAGTTTTGTAGGTTACGTGGCAAAGTTTTGTAGGTTACGTGGCAAAGTTTTGTAGGTTACGTGGCACAGTTTTGTAGGTTACGTGGCACAGTTTTGTAGGTTACGTGGCACAGTTTTGTAGGTTACGTGGCACAGTTTTGTAGGTTACGTGGCACAGTTTTGTAGGTTACGTGGCACAGTTTTGTAGGTTACGTGGCACAGTTTTGTAGGTTACGTGGCACAGTTTTGTAGGTTACGTGGCACAGTTTTGTAGGTTACGTGGCACAGTTTTGTAGGTTACGTGGCACAGTTTTGTAGGTTACGTGGCACAGTTTTGTAGGTTACGTGACACAGTTTTGTAGGTTACGTGACACAGTTTTGTAGGTTACGTGACACAGTTTTGTAGGTTACGTGACACAGTTTTGTAGGTTACGTGACACAGTTTTGTAGGTTACGTGACAGTTTTGTAGGTTACGTGACACAGTTTTGTAGGTTACGTGACACAGTTTTGTAGGTTACGTGACACAGTTTTGTAGGTTACGTGACACAGTTCTGTAGGTTACGTGACACCGTTCTGTAGGTTCCGTGACACCGTTCTGTAGGTTACGTGACACCGTTCTGTAGGTTACGTGACAGTTTTCATAGGTTACGTGACAGTTTCATAGGTTACGTGACACAGTTTTCTAGGTTACGTGACACAGTTTTCTAGGTTACGTGACACAGTTTTCTAGGTTACGTGACACAGTTTTCTAGGTTCCGTGACACAGTTTTCTAGGTTACGTGACACAGTTTTCTAGGTTACGTGACACAGTTTTCTAGGTTACGTGACACAGTTTTCTAGGTTACGTGACACAGTTTTCTAGGTTACGTGACACAGTTTTCTAGGTTACGTGACACAGTTTTCTAGGTTACGTGACACAGTTTTCTAGGTTACGTGACACAGTTTTCTAGGTTACGTGACACAGTTTTCTAGGTTACGTGACACAGTTTTCTAGGTTACGTGACACAGTTTTCTAGGTTACGTGACACAGTTTTCTAGGTTACGTGACACAGTTTTCTAGGTTACGTGACACAGTTTTCCAGGTTACGTGATACAGTTTTCTAGGTTGCTTGACACAGTTTTGTAGGTTGCGTGATAGTTTTGTAGGTTACGTGACACAGTTTTGTAGGTTACGTGACACAGTTTTGTAGGTTACGTGACACAGTTTTGTAGGTTACGTGACACAGTTTTGTAGGTTACGTGACACAGTTTTGTAGGTTACGTGACACAGTTTTGTAGGTTACGTGACACAGTTTTGTAGGTTACGTGACACAGTTTTGTAGGTTACGTGACACAGTTTTGTAGGTTACGTGACAGAGTTTTGTAGGTTACGTGACAGAGTTTTGTAGGTTACGTGACACAGTTTTGTAGGTTACGTGACACAGTTTTGTAGGTTACGTGACACCGTTCTGTAGGTTACGTGACACAGTTTTCTAGGTTACGTGACACAGTTTTCTAGGTTACGTGACAGTTTTCTAGGTTACGTGATACAGTTTTCTAGGTTACGTGATACAGTTTTCTAGGTTGCGTGACACAGTTTTGTAGGTTACGTGACACAGTTTTGTAGGTTACGTGACAGTTTTGTAGGTTACGTGACACAGTTTTGTAGGTTACGTGACACAGTTTCGTAGGTTACGTGACACAGTTTCGTAGGTTACGTGACACAGTTTTGTAGGTTACGTGACACAGTTTTGTAGGTTACGTGAAACCGTTTTGTAGGTTACGTGAAACCGTTTTGTAGGTTACGTGAAACCGTTTTGTAGGTTACGTGAAACCGTTTTGTAGGTTACGTGACAGTTTTGTAGGTTACGTGACACAGTTTTCTAGGTTACGTGACACAGTTTTGTAGGTTACGTGACACAGTTTTGTAGGTTACGTGACACAGTTTTGTAGGTTACGTGACACAGTTTTGTAGGTTACGTGACACAGTTTTGTAGGTTACGTGACACAGTTTTGTAGGTTACGTGACACAGTTTTGTAGGTTACGTGACACAGTTTTGTAGGTTACGTGACAGTTTTGTAGGTTACGTGACACAGTTTTGTAGGTTACGTGACACAGTTTTGTAGGTTACGTGACACAGTTTTGTAGGTTACGTGACACAGTTTTGTAGGTTACGTGACACAGTTTTGTAGGTTACGTGACACAGTTTTGTAGGTTACGTGACACAGTTTTGTAGGTTACGTGACACAGTTTTGTAGGTTACGTGACACCGTTCTGTAGGTTACGTGACACAGTTTTGTAGGTTACGTGACACAGTTTTCTAGGTTACGTGATACAGTTTTCTAGGTTACGTGATACAGTTTTCTAGGTTACGTGATACAGTTTTCTAGGTTGCGTGACACAGTTTTCTAGGTTGCGTGACACAGTTTTGTAGGTTACGTGACACAGTTTTGTAGGTTACGTGACACAGTTTCGTAGGTTACGTGACACAGTTTTGTAGGTTACGTGACACAGTTTTGTAGGTTACGTGACACAGTTTTGTAGGTTACGTGACACAGTTTTGTAGGTTACGTGAAACCGTTTTGTAGGTTACGTGAAACCGTTTTGTAGGTTACGTGACACAGTTTTGTAGGTTACGTGACACAGTTTTGTAGGTTACGTGACACAGTTTTCTAGGTTACGTGACACAGTTTTCTAGGTTACGTGACACAGTTTTGTAGGTTACGTGACACAGTTTTCTAGGTTACGTGACACAGTTTTCTAGGTTACGTGACAGTTTTATAGGTTACGTGGCACAGTTTTTGCAGGCTATGTGAAACTGTCCTGAAAGCTACGTGGGGCATTTCTGAAGGCTACGTGAAAAAGTTCAGCAGACTAAGTGGTTAAGATTTGTAGAGCAAATAAAACTTTCTGAAATTAGAAAATGAAACCACGGCCCACGGGTCTTCAAGAAACAGCACACGCACCGAGATGCGACACGCAGACTCTGGAAAGGTTTCTGTGAACTTTGAGCTTAGTGCTGGAGTTCCTAATTTGAGTGTTGACGCTCTCATCGAAATTCATTGTCATGAAAGAAACGCGAAAATCTGCGTCAGCGAATTCACGATTCAAGAATGAAATAAAAAAATTGTGAAAACATTTAATTTCACAAATACTGAACAAACGACGGATTTTAGCACAATCGAGTCGTGCATGAACAAAACTTCGTCTCTTAGGAGGTCAGCAATAATTATGTTCGTTAATCGTTCACAGATCACACGATCAATGCGAGAAAAATTCTTTCGAAAAGCACGGTACTTCGGTTATAGAAAAAGGACAGAATCGGAAATCAGCAGTTTGGATTTGAAATACTACCTGACTAGGGAAACCATAAACAGCTGGTGTTCAAACTCTGCATTTTCCCATATAAACACTGATTTTTGCAAATAAAAGCAAGTCCGTTGTTCATAAATTAAATCAAGCATTATACTTATTAAAACATATTAATTTGCTTAAAATTCCCTAGTCAAAAAGAAAGGCGATCTAAAGAAAGCCAAGAAAGGAGATCGTTTAAGATGGACCACAGATATAGGGAAATCCATGCACTAGGTGTGTTTTCACACAAGAAACCCAGCCCAAAGAAACAACACGACGAAAGAGAGAGAAATGACAAAGAAAGAAAGAGAAATGACAAAGAAAGAAAGAGAAATGACAAAGAAAGAAAGAGAAATGACAAAGAAAGAAAGAGAAATGACAAAGAAAGAAAGAGAAATGACAAGGAAAGAAAGAGAAATGACAAGGAAAGAAAGAGAAGTGACAAAGAAAGAAAGAAATGACAAAGAAAGAGAGAAATGACAAAGAAAGAGAGAAATGACAAAGAAAGAGACGGAGGAAAATCCATGAATACTGAAAAGTGAAGTGAGCGCGAAAGACAGAAGTTCCTATAAGGCGTATCCGTTTCTTGAGGTAACCTAACATTTCCTCTCCCTCGCATGGAGTGCCATAGAAGCCAAATCTAACTAACCTAAGCCCATTGCCTATCCTTTGCTCTCTTAGGAGAAATCAAGCATCGTAATAACTGGGACTAATATTAAAACGCTTAAGTTGCGATTCGTATACGATGATGTCGCACAACTCGCGGATCGATTGAATAATAAATAATGGTCACTTTCTCTCGCTGTTATTTCTAGGAACATAATGAATACCGAGACTAAGCTAACGTGCATCTCAAAGAAGCTCTTCGTATCCACTCTGTTGAATGGCTGGCGTGTTTAATAATTATTCCAAAGTTTAAAAACATTCAAAGAAGCTTATTTCTTCATCAAATCAATGGAGTGTAAGAAAATCGTTTGAAAGCTCAAAGTATAGTTCGTTCACGTCAGCAACGGTTATTTATCGTAATTTCGAACACAGCCAGGTAATAGAAGTAACATCTCACATTTCACAACCGGGCGTCGACATACTACTCACGAACCTGAAAAAACTACCGTGTTGGCATCATCTATTTATGTCCATTACCTTCCAATCTCCCTACCTTCGATGCCCTTCACTCCCCTATCAAAACAGGGGATCTGTCAATTGAGGGTTAGACAAAGTAAATGGTGTGGTGTACTAGCATCGTAACAGAAGAATGAAAAAACAATTCGTGAACAGGTGCTTGGCTTTCCTTGTAATTAAAAGCCTCTCTCACGCTAGTCAAAAAGAAAGTTGCATGTAAAAATTTCAAAAAACTTGAGTAAGACAAAATTCAACCTGGAGCAAGCGGGCAGAACAGTTCCTTTTATAGAAGTAAAATAATTGACATCGGCCATCAAATTTCGGGATCAGTTGAATTTTTTATGAATAGATCTTTGTCTCTCACGGAAAACTTTCCCACTCGATCGTAAACGTTGCCAACCCAAGAAAAATTTCACCTAAGTTATTTATAATTTTTACAGAAACTAGTAATTTAAAGCCAAAGAATAATTTTGAGTACGGCTAAAGAAAAAATACGAGGCTACACAGTTACCAATCAAGGCCTGCACGCCTGTGCCGCAGGATGTTGACAAAAGAAAAAACTCTAGGAATGATGCAAATTCAACTTCAAAACAAAGACTCACTAGATTGAGAATGTCAACGCTCAGACGCTCGGAGATGCTGTCGGAAGCAGTAGATAGTTTCAGTTGGACCACCTCTTGCTAGTCTTCATGGTTGCGTTAAACTGGCGAGGGAGAGAGAACTTTAAGCAACATCACGGGAAGAACTAAAGGACACAAACAGCAAACAAATGCAATATATATCATATACAAGTCCGCAAAAAATATTGCGTGGCTACAATTGTCTAGCTTCAGAATCTACTTCATGAACTGAGAACGCTAGACCATTTTGACATATTTCGACAAAAAAATACACGCGAAAATAAAAAAGTCCTGGGACACGAGTAGCTCAGTCAAATAACTTTAACGCAACCTTAATAGCTTTACTATCAATGATTAATATAATTAATACGCTTTGAACTTAATGCTGCAAATTTTACATCATGCAAATGAACGGAATGACCCCAGTTTCCAGAGTAGCGCTTAGATCAACAAAGATCACTTCCACAAAAGAGTAAAGAGAAGCCTTCAATTGCATAACTGAGCTCGAACGAGAGTTCGTGGTAATGACACGTCGGTCGGTAGATACAATAGTTGTATCCCCTTGAGGGGACATCACAATACATTGAATTTCACTCGTTACAGGGCGAAAGTTGTCCACGTGGGTTTGGAAACGTACATACGTTTCAAGCTGAGATGGTGGAGATGGCTGTACATTAATGAAGATGTGCGCAACTGGAGAGGGTTGCACGTTACACAGAGTTACCTAACTACCCATTAACGACCATTGACGTGAATCAGTTAACAGTCCAGAAGCAGTTCACTGTCCAGAATCAGTTCTCTGTCCAGAATCAGTTGACCGGAGCCGGGAACGCACGTCACAAGCCGAGCAGAGTCGCAACAAGCACCGTGGCGGCGCGGCACTGGAGACGGAGAGCTACTCAGCGCGCCATTGTCCAGGAGCACCTGATCTCATTTGCTTGCAAACAAAGCCACCTGCCGACACAAACACTGGCCCGTTTCCGGCGTGAATGTAGCTGCTGTCGGTCCGAGCAAACACGGCAAGGCGAAGCAACAGCCATAGTATATTGACTGGATAAACACAACAGCTTTTGCTCACTTGTAATTAAAATGGGCGCACAGCGGAAAATTTCATAATGATGTAGCCTCCCCGATGATATTTGGCGTCATCCACTGAGGAAAAATCGTCAGTTCCCAATAACGGTCGTGAGCGAGGTCGAAATGACACTTATAGGTAGAAGGAGACGCGCTACGAGTAAAACGATGGAAGAATGATTTCCTTCGAGCAGCAGACTCCCTAGATAGGAAACAATGCAGATATTTTTATTTATTAAATTATAAATAATTTAAACGACAATATAAATGCGTCACGTATCTTTGGTTAAATAAAAATTCCCTCCCATCATCGCCACAAAATGACTACTCGCATATTTCAGAGTTCGCAATGAAAAATTCTGCGTGAATATCGAAGAAAGGAACCTAAGGACAAACATTGATACTTTGTAAAGCTGCATGACGTTTCCGATCAAAGATGAAGTAAAACACCTCAATGAAAGTGCAAACAGAGCAAAAGTAAAAATAAACAGAACTTTCTTGTTCTTCATCACAACCACCTGAAGCTGCTGCATGTACATCATAGAGAAGCTGCTGCATGTACATGGTAGAGATGCTGCTGCACACCACGAATGGAAATGCACATCGCATGTTGTTGTTTTCTCATCATTTGAAATAAAGTATATATACTTTTAACCAAGTAGTTGGCTAAACATACGAAGAAAGTAGCTGATAAAACGAAAAATTTTCAAAGTTAGAAATTATAGAAGCGAATGCCCAAACCATGCAGTTCTATAGAAGACTAGAGTGGTTGGAAAATAGTGCGATATTCACACGATCATGGCACACGCAAACTCGAATAACAGAGGGTACCTAACAGCTGGGAAATAATTTCGAGCTGGCAGAGTGAAATTTAAACAAAATTTCACCAAATTTAAACAAAATTCACCAAATTTAAACAAAATTTCATCAGAAAAAAACTTACAGTCCCATTGCATGCACATTCATCATTTGAAATTTAGCATAAAATTTCCTAACGCGAAACGAAACCACAAATTCAGAAGCAAGGGAAGTAAAAAAAACTAAAACCTGGTATACACTTCGTCACATCACAGCCGTCAGTGTGCTGAAAAAAACTATGCAAAATCGTGCGGAAATTACGCGCAACACCTTGACCAAGAAAGAATATGCCCGAGTTTGAAAAAGAATGCATAAAAAATCTCTCGACAAGCTTTCGTGGCCCAGAAATAACGTGGAGACATGCATAGCACGAGAGCCGTGCAAAAAACTCCACATCGGATCTTCGCCCTTTACATCAGACAAGACGCGTCGAGACAAAACACCGAAGGCTTTAATATTTCCGGGCATTTTGGCAACAAGAACTGGGGAGTCCTGCAAGAAGAAATTACATCAAAATAAAACGGTTTCCAAGGCTCGTTCATGACATAAATCGACAACACATTTAACTTTAGACAACCATTTTGACCAGTAAAGTTCGTCTTGAGATGTACCAGACAACAGGGTGGTAACAGCTTCGCAAAGAGAATCCCAATTTCTCATATGTTGGGATATAAACAGCTGAAGTGCACTGCCATTATTTGAACAAAATTTCGTAGATGAATTGCACGACAGAAAATTTCGAACGAGTCCCCTCTTGCAATTGAGCATCACTCACTAGGAAGGTTTCTCGCTATCGGGAGTTGGATGGCGCATGCGCCGGACACAAAGAACACTCTCTCGCGCAGTGCAACAATGTAATTGAGCTAATTTTATGTTAATGCGTGCTTGCATAGACGCTAAATGCCATACAAAAGAATCCCAACGAACAGGACACTTTTGCGACTCAGAAAATCTTTGCCTAGTTCTGAATCTAAAAAGCTTCTAAGCGTCTAAAATATTTTAATTAGAATTCTCTCACGAATTTTAACCTAACAAGAGTAACGTCTTCGTATTAAATTATAGAACTGACATTTCCTTTAAATAAAAAAAAGTAAAGAATTAACCCGTGTTATAATTCTGGAAATTTTTGGTTCATTCATCAAGCTCCTAATTCTGAATGGTTACTTAAATGAATTTATCTTGGAATGAAAAGCGTGTCTCCACTGATTAAAGCGTACTCCAAGCAGCTTTTCAAATTTCTCAAATATTCATCTGTTTTTAGTGAACCTATTCACAGTACTAACCTTCACAAAATTTTCCAGTAAAAAGAGCACGAAATTTTGCAACCAGACCTCAGTAATTTCTACGAGACCTGACAGTAAAAACATCGTTCCTCGCAAACGCAACTTTTGACGAGTCAGAAGCATGATCTGCACATCCGCTCCCTCGAATGTCCCACACAAACGAGAATACAGAGGCAGCACAAGTTGGTCGCAGACAAGTGAGGCTTCATTAAGCAGTTCCATTATCCTTTAAAAGGATCAGTCGAGTCTGGCTGTCAGTCGCATGTCTCGCCGCTGTTCAATTACGCCGGATGATTTTTGGTTAAGCTGCCGGCGCAGTTTCTGGCTACAGACGGTGGCAGCGCGAGGACCACAGCTACCTACCGAGGTGGGGGAGTGACGTGTGGAGGGAGGATGTTGAAAGTATCCAGTAACGTGGGAGGTAACGTGTAGAGGGAGGATGTTGAAAGTATCCAGTAACGTGGGAGGCAACGAATCGAGGGAGGATGTTGAAAGTATCTAGTAACGTGGGAGGTAACGTGTAGAGGGAAGACGTATCCAAGCACGATGGATGCGGTATTATTTTAATCATTATACTGAAGGTTTAATTGCAGGATCTTCAGTGCACAATGGAGATCTGCATAACTAAACACAGAAAAAGAGCAAACTTTTAGTCTCGGATGCACTGACTGCATTAGACAGCAAAAAAGAAGCTCAATTATACAGGTGAAGCATGAAAAAATACGGACAGCGAACTCGTCATGGGAAGTCTAATAAAAAGATCATTCGCACGGGCAGCAGAAAAAAGACCATTAAAGCTTCATCCGACTCCTGCAACCAGCGTTATTTTGCCGCCATTAATTAGAGGATAATCTCAAGAGAACAATAATATCTCAGGGCAAATTAAGAATATTTCTCATACCTGTGCGCACCAACACGCAATTTGGCGCAGCAGTGCAAGTTACTTTTCATTGCTCGAGTACACAGATGCTGAGTATGCGATCACGAAAGGAAAATGAAAGCAGTGGAACCAAGACTTTTGGGAGTCGTCACCAAATCAGTTGATGCACGACTCAAAAACATCGCGCACACTAACTACCATCTCTGTCTAGCAAATACGTTTGAGGAATTTAAAAACTAGGAAAATTCTAAAGAACTTAATCATATTTACTAGGAATACGTTTCGGAGTCCAGCTCCATCAACTCTGAAACGTATTCCTAATAAATATGATTAGGTTCTTTGGAATTTTCTTAGTTTTTAAATTCCTCATCAAGTTGCGATTAAAGCAATCAACTGATCCGTTCAGATTTATTCAGTGCAAATACCTTTACTCTGTACTTGAAAATCACTAAAATTTGCACTCATCAAAAATATTAGATAAGTTAATTTTAATCTCCCCTAACCACGACAACAGTATTCCCAAATGAGGAAAGAGGAAGGCATCATTTAATATAGAATTAAAGACGAGAAATCTGTGCAGAAGATTAAATTCCCACCCTGTGCACTCAGAGACAGCACGAGCGAAAAAGATCATGAAATGAGGTAAAAGTTTCAGAAGCTAGCAATAGGCGCTCAAAAAAAGAGACACCAGTGAATCACAGAAAAAAAGATGATCAGCGACTAAACAAAGATTCTTTTCTATTTCAAAAAATGGATATCTTATCTAACCTTCAGCTCAGGATCTCACATCTTTTCCTTGGGAACGCTTATTTCTACAAATACGCTAGTTGTCTTTTCTTGGGGGATTCAATTGACTATAAATTCAAAAATTATTTTTGAACATGATTAGAAGCATGGGAAGGATAAAATTTAAGGTTTTCAGAAAACAAGTCAACGCTAGGGTGAGCATGCAAAATAAGTTTGAATTAATTCTCATCAGGACACAAAATACTTTTGCGAAAAACACATATAACACTCCAGTACCGTGCCACCATGGTAGCGTGCAGGAAGGACGTTAGGTTTTGTTCCGAATGGCAAACATCGAGAGAGTGCAACGGTCGTTGTTACTGTGGGACATGGTCGAAAAAAGGTCTCGCGTTTTTCCTTTCCTAGAAGTAATCTAAAAATGGCAACCCGAATTCAGTGGCGGAGAATATTATTATTACATGGAACAATAAACATACATATATATATATATATATACATATTACATAGAATAATAAATATATATCTGCATATTACATAGAATAATCAACATATATCTGCATATTACATAGAATAATCAACATATATAGGGATATGTATGGTCGTAGATAGACAATAGCACACGTTTTGAAACATAACACACAACCGTGTTTCATAGAGACACAGTCAAGAACAAAGTTATCATTAACACTACTGACTATCTCCTGACAGCAACAAGCCGTGCAATGATGCAGGAAACGACGAACGGGGAGACAAAATTGGACTTCGATCTCAGAACTGTAAGGCCTCCTTGTCAGACAGATCTCAACTCCTGAGGTGGGTTGAACGTGCAAGGGATCAATAAGAAAAGTTGATCACCGTTGAGAGCTACTTGAGAGAATAAAGGAAACTTGGTAGAACTAGAGAGCTGTGGCCAAATTGTTTCGATTATGAGTACAGCAGACTCGAAGCAGAGGAGAATGTACTTTGTAATATAAAAAATATTTTCTTACCATCGCTAGAATTCTACTTCGGACCCGTATTCCCACTGAGGCAGTTGGATGTGCACTTGCATGTACGGATATAAAACTAGCATTTGGAAAAAGGTAGATAATAGAGAATAACCAAACAGACGTAGATTGTTTTAGATCCATTATATACTCCATTTTTTCCCTCTTTTCTCTCACACATGACTACGACGAAAATTTAAAAGAACGCAAAAACCAAATCAAGGCGTAACATGGCGCTCAGGCATGTTTATTACTCGTAGTCATGTGTGGGAGAAAAATAAATAACATGCCTGAGCGCCATGTTACGCCTTGATTTGATTTTTGCGTTCTTTTCCTTTTACATTGCTCACAATTCAACTTCCAGCGACTCACGTTATGAAACTGTATTACTTATTTGAACTAAAAGAAAAAGTTTCAAAGTTTAATGCCAACTCTAACGATAAGTGGTTTTCGTCCTTCTAGCGTAAAAAAACAAGAGCTCATCCACTCAACCATTCGATCGAAACTCGAGGCTTCATTTGAGATTAAGCTGTTTAAATCTTCTAGGATCCGTTTTTCGATGTTTTTTACGTCTGTGTCGTGCTTCACAGATGCCTGTTATTTCATTCGTTATCTTATAGTCGTTGAATGATTATTTTCTTCATGGGTGTGAAGCAAGAAAAACAAATCTAGAGAACTTGGATCATTTCCCATCAAAGTTTTTTTGTACAGAATTACCAGCGGTTTAAAATGAATAGATAAAAACTGCCTTTGAATAATTGGGATTATGCAAAGTACATGAGAACTTGAGCACCAAAACAAATTTAGTCTACCTCAAAAAAAAAAAACAGCTAAACAAGAACTGAATTTTTACTCTCTTATTGTACCTCGAAAGAAGTTGTCCTCATTTCATGTATGTATCGAGTTTTTATTTCTAATATAAAGACTATTTATTAGCTTAGATGTCAGTTTAAGCCTCCCTAGCCTCAACAAAGGAGTTCCAAAATGAGACAGGAGGAAGGCACCATTTAATATAGAGATAAGGGAACGAGCAATCTATGCAGAAAGGGCATAGAAACAGTAAGTTGAGGAAGAAGTTCATGAAACAAAATAACAGGTGAAGAAGAAAGTAGTAGCTGTTGATAAATAGGATAACAGTAAACCAACTAGAGGTGGTCCTTAACATGAAAAAGTTTTAATTTAACAAAAAGAAGGCCTACCTAACTCTCAGCTCGGGCCCTCACACATTTTCCCCCTGGGAGTGCCCATCCCCATAGATATAATAGTTGTTCTCGCCTGAGGGGAGCAGTGAAGGGAAAAAAAGGTGGTTTGTAATAAAACAAAAACAGAACTTTTCTATTTCAACGAAAGGACGGTCAACTTAAACTTTTGCTTGGGACCTCACGTATTCTCCCTGGGAGGGGACAATTTCATCTCTCACATGCACGCCATTCATGGACACGTTTTGTGAATCAAAACAAATATTGCCGGATATTATTCGGCAAGTTCGACTTTTTCTCCCACAAGAAAACCACAGAAATACACAATGCAGCTCATTTCCATCCAAAAAGCAAACAAGAATGACTATGGAAGGCTTAGCACAAAACGCACGAGTTTCTCGAGTTCCACCTTTGAGGGCCCCGGACAGTTTAATGAACTGCCGAGCGTAAAACTTAGGCGCTGACAAGTTAGAAAAGAAGTCGCGACTGAAGCATAACTCGCTCCAGTTTCTTTGCCCTGAAAAGCGTCGGCAAAAACAATGCAGGGAAGCACGGAGGACAATAACTCAACATCAAAGTTAGGAATCCGAATAGAAATACAATATCAGAACTTCTCTAACGAGATTTTTCGGCGTGTGTTTAGCAATTGCTGAACGAGAAGACAACTGCGAGACTGGATGAAAGGCTCGAATAAATAACAAAATTCTCTCAATTATCCAGCAGAAAAGGTGACCTCCGTATCAACCTCAACACACATTCAGAACAGACATCACAAATCCTGCTGAGGTTCATCTCGTTCATTTCTACCTCAGTCCTGGGTCAGCGAAAACCCTATAAAGAGCAGATTCAGTGCCTCTGAGCACTATATACATAACTGGTGTAACCATTGGCTACAATTATGCATGCAAATGTGTTGGAGCTGCAATAGTGAGATGGTGCGACTGTAAAGCTGAATTATTGCTGCGACATGAGCCACCGGTGGTCACCTAGTCAGTTTTCATGATGCTACCGACCGACCAGTAGTCACAAACTGAATTTCCATAAATACTAAATTAAGCCTAAAAGAAGGCACGATCCAGTTAATGTTTCCTTTTTTCAACATTACTCACTACAATTGACTCCAAATTTGAGTCGAATATTTAAATTCAGTTGTACCAGCCTCAGTCAAAGTGCTAAATCAGAGCTCAAGTATTCTATGCACGGTGCAATATATAAAGACTGCCTAGATTCTAAAAGAACAACCTCGGTCAAACTACAGGGAACAGTGGATATAAGCAGCGGCATTAATAATAATCAGAAGAGCCAGTGCTGCACGTTACACGCACTTAGCGCTTTAATTAAAGTTAATAAAACATAAATATTTGATTCCGCATCAATTTAATGTATTCGTACTTTGGGTGTCTCTTTAATTATGAGCTCAACCAGCTAATCTTCCTCTCCTGACTATCACGCGCTAGAGTTGAGCAGAAAAATGAGAAACGGAATATTGGCTCGTCGCAAAAGCATTCAAAAGTCAACTCTGAGAGAATTACTAACTCTTTGCGAAAACGCATCATTGTCACCCCACTCAAATACTCGCGATGAAACTGCGAAAACTACAAGAAGATAAATCAATCTGAAATGTACCAAAATCTTTAACTATCAATCATCTTAAAGAGATAAACTTACACCACATCATTGCTTCTGAAGCTTATACCAACAATGAACAAACTCAACATTAAAACCACAGAAAAAATTTTACGCCACTACGAAACAAACTTAACATGAACACGAAATTCACAGTGAAGTGCGTATGCCGTCAAGGAACAAACTCAAAATAAGCATGAAATTCACAGTAAAAAGCTTATATTAGCAACGAATAAACTCGACATGAACTTCACAGCAAAAATCTAACATCAAACTCAACATGAATATGAAATTCACAGTAAGAGGCTTGTGTGCACAAAAAAAAACTCAACATGAAATTCACAGTGAAAGGCTTACGCCAGCAACAAACAAACTCAACACGAAGTTCACAATAAAAGAAGAAAACTAAAATACAGACCCCTGGACACTTGAGCCATCTCTCGTCCGTAGGTCATGACCAGCGCAATGAAGGATTCTTATTGTGACAGCCACAGCATTAGGCAGCGTGTGCAGTGCGTCAAGCAGCGGCGGGTCAGCGCGAAATGAGAAAATCCAGGGCACCCGTCAGCCTCATCTAACTGATAAAGAGCATCATTCGTTAATGAGCGGCTCAGGCGTTTACGAGAGCTCGCAGAGCAAACAACGAGGGACTCGTGACTGAGTGGCGTGATAGCGCCTACGCATCATAAGGCTGAGTGAATCGCTTCTGAGATATAAATGCTGCAGTGTGATACAAATAGGGCAACTGGGAAGTCTGTTTTAAGCAGAAAATACGCCATATATGTACTTTTTTACTAAAAATAAAATAAATTGAATGGACATTCAGTCACTAAGAAGAAAATAGACCGAATGGGCACTGGGTTGCTAAGTTGAAAATAAATCGAACGTGCACTCAGTTACTATGTACGGGATTTTACCGGAGAAAATGCGACACTGAAATCACTGTGTAGGGAGAATCGGTTCAAGTCAACGAGCACAATCGTTCAGGAAATCTTCTGCAATAGTACGATACTTGAACTCAAATGTAATTGTCTCAGGGTTCACCACAAATTTTAAAAATTCCTGATTGTGTATAATTAGGTGGTCAGGTTCAAATTTCAGAAGACGCATTGGTTGCGCAAGGTGATCATTAAATTTCACACGTGTTGAAAAAAATAGCCAATAAATCTCAACAACTGGGTGCATATTTGTTTGAATAAAACATGTTTAAACAACACATGGTTAAAACAAAATAAAATCCCTATACTTTAAATCCATTCAAAATACATACACGTAATAGAAGATTAGATTATAAGTTAGTTCAAGCCTCCCTAACCGCTACAAAAATAGAGCGTATCGAAGAGAGGAAGGAGGAAGGCACCATTTAGTATGGAGATAAGAAAATGAGGAATCTATGCTGAAGGGGCATACAAACAGTAAGATGAGAAGGAAGTTCATGAAATAAGATAAAAGTTGAAGAAGAAAGTGAGAGGGGCTGAAAAACAGGACAGCAGTGAACCGAAAAATGTGGTCCTTAACATAACAAAAAAAACAGTTATTTAAATAAAAAAAAGGCCTAACTAACTCTCAGAGCTCGGGCCCTCACATTTTTCCCCTGGGAGCGCTAATTCCCATAGATACAATAGTTGTATCCCCCTGAGGGGACACGTAATAGGAATAGATGATCCAAAATGCACAAATATAAAGATACAGAAACAATCATGCCGGCAGAATTCGCATCCTGCAATTAATTGTGCGCGACTAAAAGCAAGCAGAATAATTAAAAACGCAATCACATGGTCGAGCATCGAGTCCTAATTTATAACCGAGGCATTGCCAAATAAACTTTACGTGCCATTCAGGCGAAATTGAAAATTGCACGCGGATGTTCGAGATAACTATTTGTCGGAGTGGATACCGGGGATCATAACATTTCACGAGTTCGACGAGGATAAATGAGAAACTAAGTCTCATCGGGATATTTATCTGGCACAGACAGCGTCTAAAATGAATTTTGTTGCAACTTAATTGGCAGCTTCAACCTTCACTGTAATGGTTTTAGGCGAAAAAAAAAAAATTGTTCATAAGCTATGCAGATAAAATTTGCGACAGCCTGTTTTGAAACTTCCCCTAAAAGTCTACGGTGTTTGGTACTAACATTTAAGTATCTTTTCAACAACTTGTGCTGAACTCATCGACTCTTCATCCTGCTTTAGAGATACGTGCGATACTGAATGAAAACATTTCAATAATAAAATAGAAATAGAACTTTGTATTCAAAATTGAAGTGCGGCAGCAATACTAAAGTATCCTATTTTGCAGAATGAGCGCAACAGACGTAGGTAAGAATTGATTTAATAATAGAATCAATCCATCCACCACTACAGCATAAGAGAAGCTCTCATGACCCGATTTCACACCACATCTCAACGTAAAAATAACTGTATTTGGCAGAAGATTTTTGTTATGTTTTTTCGTAAAAGTTGTGTATACTAGGAGTAGACCACGCTTACGCTCGATAAATAAGATCATAAAGTGGAATTCAACACAGATGAACTTGGAGCGGCAGTAATAACTATTAAATATTGTCGGGTACACCCAAAAAGATTACAACTGACTTCAACATCATATTCATCTCGCTGCGAGTTCCAAGATCCGCTATTGCTGATCATACTTTGGTCAGCAAGATCCCACTGTGGTCAGCAAGATACCGTCACTGCTAATCCCGCTGTGGTCAGCAAGATACCGCCACTGCTAATCCCGCTGTGGTCAGAAAGATACCGCCACTGCTAATCCCGCTGTGGTCAGCAAGATACCGCCACTGCTAATCCCGCTGTGGTCAGCAAGATACAACCACTGCTAATCCCGCCGTGGTCAGCAAGATACCGCCACTGCTAATCCCGCTGTGGTCAGCAAGATACCACCACTGCTAATCCCGCCGTGGTCAGCAAGATACCGCCACTGCTAATCCCGCTGTGGTCAGCAAGATACCGCCACTGCTAATCCCGCTGT
This sequence comes from Morinoia aosen, assembly GCA_030386875.1. NCBI lineage: Eukaryota > Metazoa > Arthropoda > Malacostraca > Amphipoda > Talitridae > Morinoia > Morinoia aosen. Next base: position 51,621,411 of record CM059568.1, read on the forward strand.
GGTCAGCAAGATACCGCCACTGCTAATCCCGCTGTGGTCAGCAAGATACCGCCACTGCTAATCCCGCTGTGGTCAGCAAGATACCGCCACTGCTAATCCCGCTGTGGTCAGCAAGATACCGCCACTGCTAATCCCGCTGTGGTCAGCAAGATACCGCCACTGCTAATCCCGCTGTGGTCAGCAAGATACCGCCACTGCTAATCCCGCTGTGGTCAGCAAGATACCGCCACTGCTAATCCCGCTGTGGTCAGCAAAATACCGCCACTGCTAATCCCGCTGTGGTCAGCAAGATACCGCCACTGCTAATCCCGCTGTGGTCAGCAAGATACCGCCACTGCTAATCCCGCTGTGGTCAGCAAGATACAACCACTGCTAATCCCGCCGTGGTCAGCAAGATACCGCCACTGCTAATCCCGCTGTGGTCAGCAAGATACCACCACTGCTAATCCCGATCAGACCACATGATGCCTCTAATGCCACTCCTACGAAGAGTATACGAGTATTCTCGTGTTATGTCTGATGAGAACCTCAACTGTTTCCAGCCAAATTTACATCCAGTTACTAATCCGTACCGAATAACCGAGAGACTTGTAATTGTCAGTATTCAGTAAATTTAATTACATTCAGTAATTAAATTAAATTCAATAAATTGAGGATGGCATGAGATGCTGTACAACTCTAGGATCACCGTGAGTAGATACATCAAAACGATAAGTTTAACGCTCCCTAAGCATGGAAAAGGAGATTTTTTTTCAAGAGGAAGCACGAAAGCACGATTCTGTACGGAATTAAGGTAACGTGGAATCTATGCACATGGTGTCTCACCACACCTATCGCTGAGAAGAAACAAGATTTTTAGAAATTTATGGAACAAGATAGAAATTGAAGATGAAAGCAAAAGATGGCATTTCCTTTCACTGGATGAGCTCAAATACTCGTATCCTAAAAATCTCCTTGGGCCTAGAAACTCCCACAAATGCGAAATAAAAACCTAACCGTAGAATTAATACTCAGTAATATTGGTCTTTTTTCTCTCTGTTCGAAACATGCAGGGAAAAAGTTACGAAGGTCGGGAATTTTTAATATTACGTGAACGTATTTTTAAGCTTGGCATGTATAATAGTGAAATTTGTCTGAAACCTAGAAACACTGTAACTTTGAGCACAAAAAACACGTTAACTAGTTAAGTAATATGTGCCTCCAGCAGATAAACCATAAAGAATAACCGAGAATAAAATGTCATTTCACAAAACGCACATTCTAACAGCAGATAACTCAAACAAACCAGTAAAAGAAGACCCTAAAGTCACAGGAGAAATTCAGGAGCAAGAGCACAAAATCTGTTGGTTCCCTGAAGGGAATTCGAAACTCGACGTATCATTTTCACGCTGTTGCTAAGCTGTCAAGGGCCTAGAAGCATCGTCGGCTAAAAGGTCTGCAATTTCATAAGGCTCACATGGCGGCAGCGTGAGAGCCTCACGAGAAAAACCTGGAGCCTGAAACCTCAACCCAACAGCGCCATAAAACCGGTTCCAGGCGCTCCAAACCTTGGTCGATGGGTCCGTCCAAAGGACCAACACCAAAATAAAGCTGCTGCGTCATCACTTTATCTATTAACACTTTGACCGCAACGTGCACCACCGGTGGCCACGGAGGGGATTTTCATAATGCTGCTGACCGACCAGTAGTCTCAAACTTAATTTCCGAAAATACTTAATAGAAGCTAAATGAAAGCACGACCCAGTTAACATTTCATATTTTCAAAAGTGCTTACAATAATTGACTTTAAATTTGAGTTGAATGTTAAACTTAAGTTTGACCAATTGCGGTCAAAGTGTTAACACGTTTGCAGCGATTGGTTAATCTAAAGCTCAATATTCAATTCAAATTTAAAGTCAAAAGTTGTAAACAATTTTATAAACAACAAACGTTAACTGGGCCCATTACATACCATTAATTTTAAAAGATTGTTAAAAGAATTTTAACTACCCATCGACGAGTCGTTTCGCAACAGGAAGAACTTAAGCACGACCCATCGATGGTAGTATCGCGAGCAACATATTAAAACTTGAAAATACTCAATAGCTCACATTGATTTGATCAGTTGTTTGTTTAAGCATCTCTATCCGCAGCAACAAATGCGACCCAAAGAAAGGAAGGCACCATTTAGTACGGAGCTAAGGAAACGCGGAATCTACGCGGAAAAGGCATAAAAACAGTGTGTTGGGAAAGAAGATCTTGAAACAAAATCAAAGTTGAAGAAGGAAGTAGTAGGTGCTGAAAAACTGGAGAGTAGTGAAGATTAGATTAGATTATTAGTTAGTTTAAGCCTCCCTATCCGCAACAAAGGCGATCCAAAGAGAGGAAAGAAGAAGGCACCATTTAGTATGGAGTTAAGGGAACGTGGAATCTATGCAGAAAGGGCACAGAAACAGTAAGATGAGAAAGAAGTTCATGAAATAAGATAAAAGTTGAAGAAGAAAGTCAGAGGTGCTGAAAAACAGGACAGTAGTGAAACGAAAAAAGCTGGTCCTCAACATAACAAAAAACATTTTATTTCAACAAAAAGAAGGCCTACCTAACTCTCAGCTCGGGCCCTCACATTTTTCCCCTGGGAGCGCTAATTCCTATAGATACAATAGTTGTATCCCCCTGAGGGGATCACTGATGAGAATAAAAGTTTGTTTGGGCCTCCTTAAATATGGAAAAGGAGCTCCTCATAAGGAAGAGGAAGGTGCCATTTAATATAGAATTAAGATAACGTGGAATCCATGGACAAGGTGTTTCACGACACCCTGCGCTGAGAAAAAGCACGATTTTCAGAAATTCATAAAAAAATAGAAGTTGAAATTGAGAGAAAAAGAACAGTGACCCAAAAAAATATAATCCGTAACATAATGAAAAAGCTATTCCATTTCAACAAAAGGAAGGCCTACACAACCTTCAGCTGGGAACCCAACACCTTCTCCTTCGGAGCGCTGATTCCCAGATACAATAGCTCTCTCCGCCTGAGGAGGTTTAAGCTGAAGAAAATATTCTCTAATGCTATAAACCAAAAGCCGGGATCGTTGAAACGTCTTTTTTTAAGAAATGAATGAGGATCTAAAATCGACTTGAAATATATATAAACAATATAAATAACGAGGTTTAAATTTGCGCGCGAGCGAGTCACAAGGAAGATAATAAACCTTTTCTTATTTCAAATCTTCTGAATTTCTCGTTCAAATGAGCGCACGAATAAAAGAACCGAGTTTTTTTTGCAATCTCACATTTCTAGTAACTAAAAACCCTTTAGGAAACAATTAGTGATCGACTCGCATGTGAAACAAATGAAGTGAACTCGCCCGGATCCATTCTCCATTTTTTATCCAAAAATGAGCCAACAGAGCAGCATGAATACATTAAAATTTTATTCTCTTCCTTCGCCTCAAAATCTCAAACTTGAATCCCACGAACAAATTTAAATTCAAATCCCTCATTTCGGCAGCCAAAAGCCCCATAGCGTTAATTTTTCAAGTTAAAATCCCCTTATTTCAATCAAAATAAAAAAATCCAAAAACCTTACTATAGAAAATCCACCAAATTCAATTCTCATAACTCACATATCACAGAATAAACGTACGTGGATTTCTCCGGATACAATTCCAATGAATTCAAAATCACACTACTGAATTCTGCGGATTCTTCAGGAGACAATTTCCTTATTTCATTTAGTAACTGCGCCAGACTCGCACCCATCAATCTACTTAGCGGGCCGCAGCCAGCGCAGACATCGACCGGGTGATCAGGCAGCGGCGCAGGCCATTTATTGGCCGGTCAGTGGTCGGTCTAGCGTTGCCACCAGCCGTCCAAGCGCGGTACAGAGCTGGCACGGGACAGAAATTTCGTCCTACGCGGTACAGAAATGTACAGAGCTCATCCTGTTTTTTTGATTACTTGAAAACTGGCATTGTTACTGAGACGACCAGAAGCGTGACGTCATGGCTATCTTACCAAGTCCAGGATCAGGCCCGGAGATCTAGTATGCATAAGCCTAATGGGACCGCTGACAATGCCTATTACATCTCCAGGCCTGCTCCTCGAATAAGCAACATAATAAGCACGTCAGAGTAAATATTCATAACAATGGGGCCCGTTCTGAAGAAATCCAATGGAAGTAAATGCGTAGCTCCGCGAAATTTCTAAGGTAAATTTTGTGCTATTGTCTGTCAGTGATCAAAACTTACGTATGTTGCGTGGTAAGATACATAGATTCCTGATATTTAACTACGTACATTTTATTTCCATGCAAATAAAAGAAATGAATCGCAAAGAGAGCGAAACAGAGCATGAAAAAATGGCTTGCTTCATCAGATTTTAGAAATAGTTTCCATTTTTTAGCATTTTCCAGCCGGCTGGTTCAACTGTGCTCAACATCTGTTGCAGAAAACGATTCTGAAGTGTTTCTAAGATCAATATGAAATGGAAAATGGAGTACAGAAGCCCTATCTTATGCAACTCGTATACTAACCATAGTGATAAAATGAATGCCTACAGATAGTGAAGACTGATATCCGTCGTATTATAGATTACAAGTCTCTGAACTTTTCCATACACCAATTTCACAAAAAAAGCCTCACATAATTTCTCCCGCAATTTTCAAACCCTGGTAAACCGCCGTAAGCAATCAACGATAAATTGGCGCTAACGCAGTTACGCCCCTTCAATTAATTACAAATGGTGCGAAACGTGCGACTACAACTGTGACGTCACAATTTCTTGAACTGAGCGATTGTGAGGCTCTGCCTTTCCGATTGTGAGGCTCTGCCTTTCCAATTGTGAGGCTCGGCCTTTTCAATTGTGAGGCTCGGCCTTTCCAATTGTGAGGCTCGGCCTTTCCAATTGTGAGGCTCGGCCTTTCCGATTGTGAGGCTCGGCCTTTCCGATTGTGAGGCTCGGCCTTTCCGATTGTGAGGCTCGGCCTTTCCGATTGTGAGGCTCGGCCTTTCCGATTGTGAGGCTCGGCCTTTCAGATTGTGAGGCTCTGCCTTTCCGATTGTGAGGCTCTGCCTTTCCGATTGTAAGGCTCTGCCTTTCCGATTGTGAGGCTCTGCCTTTCCGATTGTGAGGCTCTGCCTTTCCGATTGTGAGGCTCTGCCTTTCCGATTGTGAGGCTCTGCCTTTCCGATTGTGAGGCTCTGCCTTTCCAAGTTGTGAGGCTCTGCCTTTCCGATTGTGAGGCTCTGCCTTTCCGATTGTGAGGCTCTGCCTTCCCGATTGTGAGGCTCTGCCTTTCCGATTGTGAGGCTCTGCCTTTCCGATTGTGAGGCTCTGCCTTTCCGATTGTGAGGCTCTGCCTTTCCGATTGTGAGGCTCTGCCTTTCCGATTGTGAGGCTCTGCCTTTCCGATTGTGAGGCTCTGCCTTTCCGATTGTGAGGCTCTGCCTTTCCGATTGTGAGGCTCTGCCTTTCCGATTGTGAGGCTCTGCCTTTCCGATTGTGAGGCTCTGCCTTTCCGATTGTGAGGCTCTGCCTTTCCGATTGTGAGGCTCTGCCTTTCCGATTGTGAGGCTCTGCCTTTCCGATTGTGAGGCTCTGCCTTTCCGATTGTGAGGCTCTGCCTTTCCGATTGTGAGGCTCTGCCTTTCCGATTGTGAGGCTCTGCCTTTCCGATTGTGAGGCTCTGCCTTTCCGATTGTGAGGCTCTGCCTTTCCGATTGTGAGGCTCTGCCTTTCCGATTGTGAGGCTCTGCCTTTCTTATTGTGAGGCTCAGCCTTTCGTATTGTGAGGCTCAGCCTTTCTGATTGTGAGGCTCTGCCTTTCCGATTGTGAGGCTCTGCCTTTCCGATTGTGAGGCTCTGCCTTTCCGATTGTGAGGCTCTGCCTTTCCGATTGTGAGGCTCTGCCTTTCCGATTGTGAGGCTCTGCCTTTCCGATTGTGAGGCTCTGCCTTTCCGATTGTGAGGCTCTGCCTTTCCGATTGTGAGGCTCTGCCTTTCCGATTGTGAGGCTCTGCCTTTCCGATTGTGAGGCTCTGCCTTTCTGATTGTGAGGCTCGGCTTTTCTGATTGTGAGGCTCTGCCTTTCTGATTGTGAGGCTCTGCCTTTCCGATTGTGAGGCTCTGCCTTTCTGATTGTGAGGCTCTGCCTTTCTGATTGTGAGGCTCTGCCTTTCCGATTGTGAGGCTCTGCCTTCCTGACTGTGAGACTTCGCCCTTTTGATTGTGGGGTTCGCTCTGAGCGACTGTGGGGCTCTCTATGAAGCCGCATCTTCACGTGCGCAGAAACATTATTTTATTTTGCGAGGCCCGCCATCGCGCGCATCTCCCTGATTTCCAGGTGATTATTAATGACGAGCAAAATAAGCGGCAGATCACCGGTAAAACGTCGGGTTAACGAGGACCGAAGGCAGAGTGGAAAGACACGATCCGCTTGGGAGATGTAAGTTTAGAGAAGAAATCAGGTGGGGAGACACGATACGCTCGGGAGATGCAAGTTTAGAGAAGAAATCAGGTGGGGAGACACGATACGCTTGTTAGATGCAAGTTTAGAGAAGAAATAAGGTGGGGAAACACGATACGCTTGGGAGATGCAAGTTTAGAGAAGAAATCAGGTGGGGAGACACGATACGCTTGGGAGATGCAAATTTAGAGAAGAAATAAGGTGGGGAGACACGATACGCTTGGGAGATGCAAATTTAGAGAAGAAATCAGGTGGGGAGACACGATACGCTTGGGAGATGCAAATTTAGAGAAGAAATAAGGTGGGAAGACACGATACGCTTGGGAGATGCAAGTTTAGAGAAGAAATAAGGTGGGGAGACACGATACGCTTGGGAGATGCAAGTTTAGAGAAGAAATAAGGTGGGAAGACACGATACGCTCAAGAGATTTGCAAGCTTAGAGAAATAAATAAGGCGGATTGACATGATTCGCTCAAGAGATGCAAGTTAAGAGAAGAAATAAGGTGGGAATGTATGATTCTCTTGCGATACAAGTTTAGACAAGAAATAAGGAGATCAATTATGATGAAAGAAATTACAGTTTTTGAAAAAACGATCAATAAGAAATAAAAGGGCTAAATTAGAGGTGCAACAACACAGAATTTAGTGCGTTCCTCACGTAGTACGCGCTCAAAATAAAGGCATGAGTACGTAGTGGAATACAGAGACTCTTGCTCACCGTGCTCTATTGACAGCACTACAGTTGCACGCACACGAATCCTCTAGCTTGATTGATCAAATATTAACACGTCACTATCGTAAGTTTCTCATGGTTTTCACGTGTGATTGATCGAATGTTAACAAGTCACTATCGCAAGTTTCTCTTAGTTTCCATTCGTGTTTGATGGAATATCAAGAAGTCACTATCAAGAGATTCTCTCAGTTTCAGGTCATAGATTAACAACTTAAGCTCATTACCAGTATAATATTTCACAGCTACGAAGCTTGATCTTGTAAGACAAAATCTGCAGGCAACACGACAGCACTAAGCACGAGAACTGAAGCAAGCAACTGCCGTACCGTAACTCAGACGTGAAAGCTACGAATTACAAATCGTCTAGGCAAGCCTCATTGACCGCATGGGATACGCTGGCGCATCAAGTCAACAACGAACCTAAATTAGGTAATAAGCCACGTAAACGAAGTCCTTTGACGGACTATAATCTCAATTGGTCCGCTCTACCGGGGGCAGCACGCACACTCCGCAGGGCGGAGCGCTCCAGGAGTTCTGGAGCATTTCTCTGACGAAACGTTTTGTACGGCTTGAGATTAACGGCTTGTACACAGGCAATACACTGAAATTCAATGAAGCACTTTGGCTATTACACTATAATTCAGTGAAGCACCTTAGCTATTACACTATAATTCAGTGAAGCACATTGGCTATTACACTATAATTCAGTGAAGCACCTTGGTTGGCTATTACTCTAGAATTCAGTGAAGCACCTTAGCTATTACACTAAAATTCAGTGAAGCACCTTGGCTATTACACTATAATTCAGTGAAGCACCTTAGCTATTACACTATAATTCAATGAAGCACATTGGCTATTACACTATAATTCAGTGAAGCACCTTGGTTGGCTATTACTCTAGAATTCAGTGAAGCACCTTAGCTATTACACTAAAATTCAGTGACGCACCTTGGCTATTACACTATAATTCAGTGAAGCACCTTAGCTATTACACTAGACGTGGTTGACAGGCAGTGGACTGATGACATGAACCGACGTGATTGACAGGCAGTGGACTGATGACATGAACCGACGTGATTGACAGGCAGTGGACTGATGACATGAGCCGACGTGATTGACAGGCAGTGGACTGATATGACATGAACCGACGTGGTTGACAGGCAGTGGACTGATATGACATGAACCAACGTGGTTGACAGGCATGGGACTCGTAGGACATGAACCAACGTGGTTGACATGCATGGGACTCGTATGACATGAACCGACGTGGTTGACATGCATGGGACTCGTATGACATGAACCGACGTGGTTGACAGGCATGGGACTCGTATGACATGAACCGACGTGGTTGACAGGCATGGGACTCGTAGGACATGAACCGACGTGGTTGACATGCATGGGACTCGTATGACATGAACCGACGTGGTTGACATGCATGGGACTCGTATGACATGAACCGACGTGGTTGACATGCATGGGACTCGTATGACATGAACCGACGTGGTTGACATGCATGGGACTCGTATGACATGAACCGACGTGGTTGACATGCATGGGACTCGTATGACATGAACCGACGTGGTTGACAGGCAGTGGACTGATATGACATGAACCAACGTGGTTGACAGGCAGTGGACTGATATGACATGAACCGACGTGGTTGACAGGCATGGGACTCGTAGGACATGAACCGACGTGGTTGACATGCATGGGACTCGTATGACATGAACCGACGTGGTTGACAGGCATGGGACTCGTAGGACATGAACCGACGTGGTTGACAGGCATGGGACTCGTATGACATGAACCGACGTGGTTGACAGGCATGGGACTCGTATGACATGAACCGACGTGGTTGACAGGCATGGGACTCGTATGACATGAACCGACGTGGTTGACAGGCATGGGACTCGTATGACATGAACCGACGTGGTTGACAGGCATGGGACTCGTATGACATGAACCGACGTGGTTGACAGGCATGGGACTCGTATGACATGAACCGACGTGGTTGACAGGCATGGGACTCGTATGACATGAACCGACGGGGTTGACAGGCATGGGACTCGTATGACATGAACCGACGTGGTTGACATGCATGGAACTCGTATGACATGAACCGACGTGGTTGACATGCATGGGACTCGTATGACATGAACCGACGTGGTTGACATGCATGGGACTCGTATGACATGAACCGACGTGGTTGACATGCATGGGACTCGTATGACATGAACCGACGTGGTTGACATGCATGGGACTCGTATGACATGAACCGACGTGGTTGACATGCATGGGACTCGTATGACATGAACCGACGTGGTTGACATGCATGGGACTCGTATGACATGAACCGACGTGGTTGACATGCATGGGACTCGTATGACATGAACCAACGTGGTTGACATGCATGGGACTCGTATGACATGAACCGACGTGGTTGACATGCATGGGACTCGTATGACATGAACCGACGTGGTTGACATGCATGGGACTCGTATGACATGAACCGACGTGGTTGACATGCATGGGACTCGTATGACATGAACCAACTTGGTTGACAGGCATGGGACTCGTATGACATGAACCGACGTGGTTGACATGCATGGGACTCGTATGACATGAACCAACTTGGTTGACATGCATGGGACTCGTATGACATGAACCGACGTGGTTGACATGCATGGGACTCGTATGACATGAACCGACGTGGTTGACATGCATGAGACTCGTATGACATGAACCGACGTGGTTGACATGCATGGGACTCGTATGACATGAACCGACGTGGTTGACATGCATGGGACTCGTATGACATGAACCGACGTGGTTGACATGCATGAGACTCGTATGACATGAACCGACGTGGTTGACATGCATGGGACTCGTATGACATGAACCGACGTGGTTGACATGCATGAGACTCGTATGACATGAACCGACGTGGTTGACATGCATGGGACTCGTATGACATGAACCGACGTGGTTGACATGCATGGGACTCGTATGACATGAACCGACGTGGTTGACATGCATGAGACTCGTATGACATGAACCGACGTGGTTGACATGCATGAGACTCGTATGACATGAACCGACGTGGTTGACATGCATGGGACTCGTATGACATGAACCGACGTGGTTGACATGCATGGGACTCGTATGACATGAACCAACTTGGTTGACAGGCATGGGACTCGTATGACATGAACCGACGTGGTTGACATGCATGGGACTCGTATGACATGAACCGACGTGGTTGACATGCATGGGACTCCTATGACATGAACCAACTTGGTTGACATGCATGGGACTCGTATGACATGAACCGACGTGGTTGACAGGCATGGGACTCGTATGACATGAACCGACGTGGTTGACATGCATGGGACTCCTATGACATGAACCAACTTGGTTGACATGCATGGGACTCGTATGACATGAACCGACGTGGTTGACATGCATGGGACTCGTATGACATGAACCGACGTGGTTGACAGGCATGGGACTCGTATGACATGAACCGACGTGGTTGACATGCATGGGACTCGTATGACATGAACCGACGTGGTTGACATGCATGGGACTCGTATGACATGAACCGACGTGGTTGACAGGCATGGGACTCGTAGGACATGAACCGACGTGGTTGACATGCATGGGACTCGTATGACATGAACCGACGTGGTTGACATGCATGGGACTCGTATGACATGAACCGACGTGGTTGACATGCATGGGACTCGTATGACATGAACCGACGTGGTTGACAGGCATGGGACTCGTAGGACATGAACCGACGTGGTTGACATGCATGGGACTCGTATGACATGAACCGACGTGGTTGACATGCATGGGACTCGTATGACATGAACCGACGTGGTTGACATGCATGGGACTCGTATGACATGAACCGACGTGGTTCACATGCATGGGACTCGTATGACATGAACCGACGTGGTTGACAGGCATGGGACTCGTATGACATGAACCGACGTGGTTGACAGGCATGGGACTCGTAGGACATGAACCGACGTGGTTGACATGCATGGGACTCGTATGACATGAACCGACGTGGTTGACATGCATGGGACTCGTATGACATGAACCGACGTGGTTGACATGCATGGGACTCGTATGACATGAACCGACGTGGTTGACATGCATGGGACTCGTATGACATGAACCGACGTGGTTGACATGCATGGGACTCGTATGACATGAACCGACGTGGTTGACATGCATGGGACTCGTATGACATGAACCAACTTGGTTGACAGGCATGGGACTCGTATGACATGAACCAACTTGGTTGACATGCATGGGACTCGTATGACATGAACCAACTTGGTTGACATGCATGGGACTCGTATGACATGAACCAACTTGGTTGACATGCATGGGACTCGTATGACATGAACCGACGTGGTTGACAGGCATGGGACTCGTATGACATGAACCGACGTGGTTGACATGCATGGGACTCGTATGACATGAACCGACGTGGTTGACAGGCAGTGGACTGATATGACATGAACTAACGTGGTTGACAGGCAGTGGACTGATATGAGATGAACCGACGTGGTTGACAGGCAGTGGACTGATATGGCATGAACCGACGTGGTTGACATGCATGGGACTCGTATGACATGAACCGACGTGGTTGACATGCATGGGACTCGTATGACATGAACCGACGTGGTTGACAGGCAGTGGACTGATATGACATGAACCAACGTGGTTGACAGGCAGTGGACTGATATGACATGAACCAACGTGGTTGACAGGCAGTGGACTGATGTGACATGAACCGACGTGGTTGACAGGCAGTGGACTGATATGAGATGAACCGACGTGGTTGACAGGCAGTGGACTGATATGAGATGAACCGACGTGGTTGACATGCATGGGACTCGTATGACATGAACCGACGTGGTTGACATGCATGGGACTCGTATGACATGAACCGACGTGGTTGACATGCATGGGACTCGTATGACATGAACCGACGTGGTTGACATGCATGGGACTCGTATGACATGAACCGACGTGGTTGACATGCATGGGACTCGTATGACATGAACCGACGTGGTTGACATGCATGGGACTCGTATGACATGAACCGACGTGGTTGACATGCATGGGACTCGTATGACATGAACCGACGTGGTTGACATGCATGGGACTCGTATGACATGAACCGACGTGGTTGACATGCATGGGACTCGTATGACATGAACCGACGTGGTTGACATGCATGGGACTCGTATGACATGAACCGACGTGGTTGACAGGCATGGGACTCGTATGACATGAACCGACGTGGTTGACATGCATGGGACTCGTATGACATGAACCGACGTGGTTGACATGCATGGGACTCGTATGACATGAACCGACGATGTTGACATGCATGGGACTCGTATGACATGAACCGACGTGGTTGACATGCATGGGACTCGTATGACATGAACCGACGTGGTTGACATGCATGGGACTCGTATGACATGAACCGACGTGGTTGACAGGCAGTGGACTGATATGACATGAACCAACGTGGTTGACAGGCAGTGGACTGATATGAGATGAACCGACGTGGTTGACAGGCAGTGGACTGATATGGCATGAACCGACGTGGTTGACATGCATGGGACTCGTATGACATGAACCGACGTGGTTGACATGCATGGGACTCGTATGACATGAACCGACGTGGTTGACAGGCAGTGGACTGATATGACATGAACCAACGTGGTTGACAGGCAGTGGACTGATATGAGATGAACCGACGTGGTTGACAGGCAGTGGACTGATATGGCATGAACCGACGTGGTTGACAGGCAGTGGACTGATATGGCATGAACCGACGTGGTTGACAGGCAGTGGACTGATGTGGCATGAACCGACGTGGTTGACAGGCAGTGGACTGATATGGCATGAACCGACGTGGTTGACAGGCAGTGGACTGATATGGCATGAACCGACGTGGTTGACAGGCAGTGGACTGATATGGCATGAACCGACGTGGTTGACACGCAGTGGACTGATATGGCATGAACCGACGTGGTTGACAGGCAGTGGACTGATATGACATGAACCAACTTGGTTGACAGGCAGTGGACTGATATGAGATGAACCGACGTGGTTGACAGGTAGTGGACTGATATGAGATGAACCGACGTGGTTGACATGCATGGGACTCGTATGACATGAACCGACGTGGTTGACATGCATGGGACTCGTATGACATGAACCGACGTGGTTGACAGGCAGTGGACTGATATGACATGAACCAACGTGGTTGACAGGCAGTGGACTGATATGAGATGAACCGACGTGGTTGACAGGCAGTGGACTGATATGGCATGAACCGACGTGGTTGACAGGCAGTGGACTGATATGGCATGAACCGACGTGGTTGACAGGCAGTGGACTGATATGGCATGAACCGACGTGGTTGACAGGCAGTGGACTGATATGGCATGAACCGACGTGGTTGACAGGCAGTGGACTGATATGACATGAACCGACGTGGTTGACAGGCAGTGGACTGATGTGACATGAACCGACGTGGTTGACAGGCAGTGGACTGATGTGACATGAACCGACGTGGTTGACAGGCAGTGGACTGATGTGACATGAACCGACGTGGTTGACAGGCAGTGGACTGATGTGACATGAACCGACGTGGTTGACAGGCAGTGGACTGATGTGACATGAACCGACGTGGTTGACAGGCAGTGGACTGATGTGACATGAACCGACGTGGTTGACAGGCAGTGGACTGATATGGCATGAACCGACGTGGTTGACAGGCAGTGGACTGATATGGCATGAACCGACGTGGTTGACAGGCAGTGGACTGATATGACATGAACCGACGAGGTTGACAGGCTATGGACTGATATGACATGAACCGACGTGGTTGACAGGCTATGGACTGATGTGACATGAACCGACGTGGTTGACAGGCTATGGACTGATATGACATGAACCGACGTGGTTGACAGGCTATGGACTGATATGACATGAACCGACGTGGTTGACAGGCTATGGACTGATATGACATGAACCGTGGTTGACAGACAGTGGACTGATGTGACATGAACCGTGGTTGACAGGCAGTGGACTGATGTGACATGAACCGTGATTTACGGGCAGTGGACTGATATGACATGAACCAACGTGGTTGACAGGCAGTGGACTGATATGACATGAACCAACGTGGTTGACAGGCAGTGGACTGATATGACATGAACCGTGGTTGACGGGCAGTGGACTGATATGACATGAACCGTGGTTGACGGGCAGTGGACTGATATGACATGAACCGTGGTTGACAGGCAGTGGACTGATGTGACATGAACCGTGGTTGACAGGCAGTGGACTGATGTGACATGAACCGTGGTTGACAGGCAGTGGACTGATATGGCATGAACCGTGGTTGACAGGCAGTGGACTGATGTGACATGAACCGTGGTTGACAGGCAGTGGACTGATGTGACATGAACCGTGGTTGACGGGCAGTGGACTGATATGGCATGAGCCGTGGTTGACGGGCAGTGGACTGATATGGCATGAGCCGTGGTTGACGGGCAGTAGACTGATGCGACATGAACCGTGGTTGACAGGCAGTGGACTGTTATGGCATGAACCGTGGTTGACGGGCAGTGGACTGATGCGACATGAACCGACAAATTGGTATAATGATTCATATTTGTTACATAGATGCAATTTTTCTACACCCCAAAATACTTAAGTAACTGAGCAGTTAGTTCTCTGATCTTTTCTGGTAATTATTCAGTCTAAGCCATATTAGAATGTGATTCTTTAGTCTTAGCCATATTTAGCCATAGGATGATAGTAAAGAACGATATCATCTTTCTCATTCAACTCTCAGACAATAAACGAGGTCCGCTGTTGTGAGTGAACAAAGTAGATCACCGTTCTAAGAAGTCCTGCAGCATTCTTGTAAAGTAAACCGCTCTGAAAGGTTTGAAGACTATTTATTGTAACTTCAAAACTCATTTCGAAGGCATATTAAATAGTTGAGTGATAATTTAATTCTTTTCTCGATGCATCAATGTTATATCATTTGGGCTCTTACACAAACTTTATTTCCGGGGTACCAAAATCCCTAGAATTTTCAATTTCCGATTACTTTGCAACTGTAGAATTATGGAAACAAACTTTTTGAAATACTGCAGGTACTTATGCAACCACTGTACACTTACGGAGAAAATTTCGAAGCGAAAGCCGAAAATGCACTAGCCGAATCAGTACAGCACAAAAGAAAAAAGCTTTCAACTCGACTCATTTGAAATCAGCTTTCCTTAGGAGAGCAAATTTTATTTCGTCATGAATTTCGTCGCCTAAACAAACAACCGGAAAGAAGATGCCAAAAATTCGCACACACAAATTAATGCTCCGCACAAGTAAGACTCAAGCCACACCGAAGCATCATTCCCAAAACTTGGGAATGTAAGCAACAAAAGAATCCCTTAATTCATTTTTCTCTGCAACATGAAACTCAGATGATTAATGGAACTTTAATTCTTAGAGAATCTGTACAGGGAAATATCCTAAATCATTTCCTTGTAGAACAGGACATCTCTATTTCCTAGCTATCAAATATGAAAAACGCAGTCATCCCAGTTTTGTTTCAAGCAAAGTCTAACACAGCGACATCACGAGATGAACCAAGCCCACAGAGCTAAGATGTATAAAAACAAACGTAGGACAGAGCTAAAAATAGAAAGTTGGTCCGTAAAGAAGGGTCTAAGACCTGACGCATCCCAACACTGCCATCCCAGCTCGCATTTGAGCGTCATTTACGACTGCCTAAATCAAGCTCGAGTTACGCTCTGCCCCGCAGCCACGACTCGCATGAACCGTGAACAGCTGAATGAGAAAACGCTCTTGTGGCTGAAGGGAAGGAGAACAGCGAGCACGCTATTTGCGGCCGCCAAAAACAAGGACCTTAAAAAAATAGGAGAACCTTAAAGAAATAGGAGAACCTTAAAGAAATAGGAGAACCTTGAAGAAATAAAAGAACCTTGAAGAAATAAAAGAACCTTGAAGAAATAAAAGAACCTTGAAGAAATAGAAGAACCTTGAAGAAATAGAAGAACCTTAAAAAAATAGGAGAACCTTAAAGAAATAGGAGAACCTTAAAGAAATAGGAGAACCTTGAAGAAATAAAAGAACCTTGAAGAAATAAAAGAACCTTGAAGAAATAAAAGAACCTTGAAGAAATATAAGAACCTTGAAGAAATATAAGAACCTTGAAGAAATATAAGAACCTTGAAGAAATATAAGAACCTTGAAGAAATAGAAGAACCTTGAAGAAATAGAAGAACCTTGAAGAAATAGAAGAACCTTGAAGAAATAGAAGAACCTTGAAGAAATAGAAGAACCTTGAAGAAATAGAAGAACCTTGAAGAAATAGAAGAACCTTGAAGAAATAGAAGAACCTTGAAGAAATAGAAGAACCTTGAAGAAATAGAAGAACCTTGAAGAAATAGAAGAACCTTGAAGAAATAGAAGAACCTTGAAGAAATAGAAGAACCTTGAAGAAATAGAAGAACCTTGAAGAAATAGAAGAACCTTGAAGAAATAGAAGAACCTTGAAGAAATAGAAGAACCTTGAAGAAATAGAAGAACTTTGAAGAAATAGAAGAACTTTGAAGAAATAGAAGAACTTTGAAGAAATAGAAGAACTTTGAAGAAATAGAAGAACTTTGAAGAAATAGAAGAACTTTGAAGAAATAGAAGAACTTTGAAGAAATAGAAGAACTTTGAAGAAATAGAAGAACTTTGAAGAAATACAAGAACTTTGAAGAAATATAAGAACTTTGAAGAAACATAAGAACTTTGAAGAAATATAAGAACTTTGAAGAAACATAAGAACTTTGAAGAAATATAAGAACCTTGAAGAAATAAAAGAACCTTGAAGAAATAGAAGAACCTTGAAGAAATAGAAGAACCTTGGAGAAATAGAAGAACTTTGAAGAAATAGAAGAACCTTGAAGAAATATAAGAACTTTGAAGAAATATAAGAACCTTAAAAAAATATAAGAACACGAAAGAAATACGAGTCAAGCTACAGACACTATGTCTAATTATTCAGGAGTCGCAACTTTCACAAGAAAAAAATCTGAGAACATGTGTAAGGTTTCTAGGTCACTTATTGTGACGTTAGGGCACGCCTTACAGAGAAGTATCTATGTACTAATTAGAAGCCCATAGGCAGGTCAAAAGTAATGAAAAGGATAAGAAGCAAGTTTACACTCAAGAATCCAGAAAATTAATGTGAAAGATATTCCGGTCAAACATATACGTGTACCAAATCTAGCATGTTCATGAATGGGTTATCGTTATGCATCATGACAGCGTTGTTTATATTAGTTTTCACAGAACGGTTGGTTGCCTTTAGTTAATAACCGTCTAGAAACATCCAATTTTGTTTGATGAAATTAGGATATTTCAAAAAAAAATTTCATGCAAAGCTACAAAAAAGTTAGATGTTAAAAAAATTATTTTCATAAAGACAAATCGGCGAAATGAGTTCTGAAAGTACTATTGGCGCAGCGCTCATGCTTTTTGGTGCTATTGTGAAAGCTGAAGCCAGTGCTTGTGAGCGGGCCTCTGAGAGTAAGCTTAACACATTCCTCGCGTTTTAGGCCAAATGTGTACCAATAGGTAAATTGCTCATTCACGTACCGGTATGAATGAATGTCATTTCATATATTTCACAATTAAAAAAAAATAGCCGTCATACCCGGTGAAATTGTATTTTTCTTATTTATTAGAATGATAAAAACGTGTTCGAGCAGTAAAGTTGATTTCCCAGTTCTGTAACTAACAACCTAACTAAACCAACCGTAAGCAACCGTGGAAACGCGGTTTAAGTGTTAAGTACTTTGGAAAGTAAAAAAGGAAAATACAGATTGGATTAGAGGTTAGTTTACGCCTCCCTACCTGCAAAAAAAAATAAGCGTACCAAAGAGAGGAAGGAGGAAGGCATCATTTAGTAAGGAGAAAAGGAAAAATAATAAAGTATTATGCGGGCAGCTGAGGGAGCGGAATAATGAAGCCAAGTTGCGCATAGTGGTTTAGATTTAATGAAATTAGTTTTAGTCTTAGTCCCTAACCACAACTAAGTTGTTCCAAAGAGAGGAAGGTTGGATGCACCATTTACAAGAATCCGTTACAAGATTCCGTTTCCGGCGGAAACGGAATCTATGCACCAGGTGTGTTTCAACACAAGATCCCAGCACAAAGAAACAAAGTTAAACAGGAAGTTTACGTAACACGCTAAAAGTTGCATAAGACGCAATAGATGCTCAAATCAGGAGAGCAGTAAACCGAAAAAAGATGGTCCGTAACGAAACGAAAAACTATCCCATTTTACGTGATTTGGCTTCCACTTAACTTTCTTTCTCAATTCGGGCTAGATACCCTAATTTTTCGTTGTCCGTACCACCTTAAATTTATAAATGCAGTAACATCCAAATCAATAATTAAGAATAAAGAATATGCCGTCGTAGATACACTTGCTGATATCCTTTATAACTTTCAGGCCCACTAGCGTTTGTGTTGAGATTTGTATTTTTTTGAGAGCGTAACCCCATTTTACATTTAAAATCAGAGAGCATTGACCCAGAACTTAGAGTGTCTTTATATTATATTACTGAGCCGCATTTATCAAAATTGCCCTGCTAGTAGCATGAATTTGACCTATGGTTCGATTAAAAGTTAGTTTAAGCCCCACTAACCCCAACAAAGGCGTCACCAAGCGAGAAAGGAAGGAAGTACTATTCAGAATGGGGATAAGGGAACGAGGAATTTATGCAAGTGAGGCATCACCGCACCCTGCGCATAGAAACAGTAAGGTCGAAAGACTTTCACGAAACGAGATAAAAGGCGAGACAGAAATAAGACCCGTAAAAAATGACAGCATGCAGTGAACCGAAAAAAGATGGTGCGTAATAAAGACCAAAATTATATTTCATGTAATTCAACAAAAAGAACGCCCGTTTAACCCTCAGCTGGGAGCCTAGCATCTTTCCCTCGGGAGCGCTAATTCCCACACTAGCAGTATCCCTCTGAAGAGGAACTCCACGTTATCGCGTGGAACTCTCGAGCATAGACAGGAAACTTTAGACCGCATTTTCTTGACGGCAATGGAAAAGAAATCATAAATAGCCCAGCACCGAGCGCGATAGCGGGGGACCACAGCAAAGTGGCATGGGACCCCGAGACCACATTACCGTCCATGATCCGCGTGTTATTGCTCAATAGCAAGATAAGCACAAGGAATGCGAGCAATACCAAGAAGAGGAGGTAAGGGGGCTTAGCATAAGCCGACGGACGGTGCGGCTGCGCGGCTACAAAACATCACCAATTTATCCCTGCTGCTGCTCGTGTATTGGTGCAGGTCGACGCTGGCCTGCACATTTCTACGCATTTTGTGCTTGCCTCTCGCTTCTGGGGCCCCGGATGCAGTTGGGCATCGACCCAGTGTAAGGACGAAGTATAGCCATGACTCACGTGTCCTATAAATAAATCTATTCGATGTTAGAGGTATCATTCATTGTAAAAATAAATGTACATAGACCCAATGTAAGGACGGTGTATACTGTATAGCCATGACGTACGTGTCCTGTAAATAAATTTATTCAATATTTGAAGAAACATTCAATATAGAAATACAAACGTTGGTGGTTTTCTGTCATATGGGCCGAAGATAAGCCTGTTGCGAACTCTTATAATAAATAAGCTAATGCCCCAAGGACGGATAAATAACTTATTGTTTCTTTTTTCACGTCTGCAAAGGGAAATCCAAAATTCTCTTCTCATGGCCAGTCCAAATGAACCTTTATGGCAATTTCGCACGACTCGCACCGTTAGCATATGTAAACATCACCTTTACCCTTCCATTGATGAATCTTTTCAGATCAACTAAAAATATTGAATTCAGCCTCCGTTTAGATAGTATCGATACTGCGGCCGTAGGGAGCGACACAAACGGGTCTAGAAGCAGGTCAAGCGAAAATATTTCGATGCCAAATGAAAAATGAAATAAAACGTTAGATAATTATTAGTTAGTTTAAGCCTCGCTATCCGCAACAAAGGCGATCCAAAGAGAGGAAAGAAGAAGGCACCATTTAGTATGGAGTTAAAGAGAACGCGGAATCTATGCAGAAATGATATAGAGACAGTAAGATAAGAAAGAAGTTATTGAAACAAGATCAAAGTTAAAGAAGAAAGTAGTAGGTTCACTGCTATCCTATTTTTTCAGTAAAATAGGACAGCAGTGAACCGAAAAAAACGGTTCTTAACATAACAAAAACATTTTATTTCAACAAAAAGAAGTCCTACCTAACTCTCAGCTCAGGCTCTCACATTGTCCCCCTGGGAGAGCTAATTCTCATAGATACAATATTTGTATCCCCCTGAGGGGGAAATAAAACATTTTAAAAAATGAAAGGAATGATTAATAACGTAAAAGACCCAAGTATTTATGTTCAGATAAAATCATTTAACACAATAGATTAGAAACATTGCCTTAATTTTATGATTTAATGAACTATAAAAAAGGAGACTACATAAATCTTGATTGCAAATTCACTGAACACTCTTTTGGGATCCGTCATGACTCTGAACTGAAATAACTGTCAGAATATTTACTTTTTAGAAGAAAGGAAGATCCAAATTGGTACAAAAACCGCAAGACTTGCACACTTTTATCACCGACGCAACACTTCCCACGACTGCTATCGGCGTCACCGAGATGTACTACAAAATGAGCACAACACGCTCGCTAACTAAACAGGAAAAGACGAAACTTGTAAATCTCTATGGCTAACTTATGCTGAACATGTTTTAACTGGCATCTTTTTATCGATTGAAACATCAAGATGAATGTTTTACTTACTGTTCAGATTTACAATGGGATATTGAAATTCTAATTCATCAAAATCGAAGAAAAAATAACGTCGTCAAAATTTTAATCCATAGAAAAAAGCATTTTGAAAATTATTAACGAAATTTTACGTTCATTTCCATGCATGTTAGGTTCTTCTAGTTCCCTGTTTGCCAGATAGGTTAAGTTGTAGTTCTTTCTAATTCAGTCACGGTATTCTTAGCATTCTTAGAATCGGTTTTACGGGTGAAAAAAAATCGAACCAAAAAAATATGCATTAATCCCAAAAAGGATAATGGGATCAATCCGTCTCGTAATCCCGTAGCAAAAACTTCATTCAAATCGTATTAGAAGATACATGATACATAAGGGTTCGAAACATGAGGGCTTGTAAAATTTTTTAATGGTTTTATATTCGGACATGAAATCGATTACTTACCAATAACATTTTCAATAAAAACCACGGTTCCCAATAACCAACGACCTATAGCTGTCTTAAAATTCTTGAAGAAAAAACACCATCGAAAACACAAACACAATGGTCACTTTGCGCCATTGAGAGCAACACAAACAGGCCATTGCTATAGAGGGTCGATACAGAACGCACAGTGAAACAAAGTACATTCGACATTGGACGCAAGATTTCGCACTGCAGAGCGAGTCTCAGCGTGGCTCTCCATATAGGCAGGAGCATCACGTATCATTGCAAATGGTCATTCAAAACAGAGGGGGACGCTCGGAGTCCGAACACGAAGCTCGCAAGCCATTGAGCAGATCTTGAGAGGCTGCTGTCTAGATTGGCTTAGCCGTACCGTGGCCCCATGTGATGCTATGAGGGGCTCAATACGGCCGTACCGAGACCCCATGTGATGCTATGTGGGGCTCAATACGGCCGTACCGAGACCCCATGTGATGCTATGAGGGGCTCAATACGGCCGTACCGAGGCCCCATGTGATTCTATGTGGGGCTCAATACGGCCGTACCGAGGCCCCATGTGATTCTATGTGGGGCTCAATACGGCCGTACCGCGGCCCCATGTGATTCTATGTGGGGCTCAATACGGCCGTACCGAGACCCCATGTGGTGCTATGAGGGGCTCAATGCGGCCGTAACGAGGCCCCATGTGATGCTATGTGGGGTTCAATACGGCCGTACCGAGGCCCCATGTGATGCTATGTGGGGTTCAATACGGCCGTACCGAGGCCCCATGTGATGCTATGTGGGGTGCAATACGGCTGTACCGAGGCCCCATGTGATGCTATGTGGGGTTCAATACGGCCGTACCGCGGCCCCATGTGATTCTATGTGGGGCTCAATAAGACAGCCTCCCACGCATGTTACCTACAGCTTGGCGCCTTCGCTGATACAGGATGGAGTGATTCTAGTCTTAACAATACGGACTAATACGTTATAATAAAGACGCTATAGTAAAAAGTGGCAGAGATGCAGGCAGGCGTTTTTTCATATTAAGAAAACTTACTTCACACGGAGTAATACGCTAGTAAAGAGTAGCAGAGAAGTTGACAGGTGTTACTTTCCATAGCAAAATATATTCCACTTGATGCAGAGTTATATGAAGGTCATAAGTAGGAGAAATGTGCATGAGTTTTTTCATAAAAAAATTAGCCCTACTTTATCCAGTGTAATATGCCTGTAAAGAGTAGCTGAGATGACGGTAGGAGCTTCTTCGCAAAGCGGAAACTCGCTTCATTATCACTGCAAACAGGACACTAAGTTATGATAGGTGATCAATTTTTTAGAACACACATTAACTTAGAAATGATATTACTACATAATCTCGTTAAAACTCTTATTTCAAATAATACTATAAGCAAAATTCGATCAAGACTGACTAGGTCAAAATTAAAGCCAGAGAGTATCCAAAAGATTCAATATTTATTCAATGCGGACATTCAAGCTTCTCATTCAAAGAACAAAAGCTTACGACGAAGTTTTTGAGAATTCAACTTCACTACAGGACTGACGTCAAATATTTGTAGAGCACGGAAATGAATTCCATTATTCAAATAATCAAAGGCAATTTTCGAGGGGACAATTATTCTATGGGGCAGTTTATTTTTTATTTATTGGTCTTAAATTCTTTATTGTTCTCCGAGGCAGTTGTCCGAGAGCAATTGACAAAGGGAGAGACGACAATTGTCTGAAGACCAGTTATTCGCGAGCAATTGACAAGGGGAGAGGGAGCGGTTAGGCTACCGAGTCTTGAATTAGATTAGTTAAAGCCTCACTAACTACAACTAGGGTGTTTCAAAGAAAGGTAGGAGGGAGGCAACATTTAGTATGGAGTTTAAGGATCGGGGAATTTATACACAAGGTGTGCTCCTACTTAAGATCCGCAGCGCGAAAAACAGAAAATTAAGAAAAAAGTTTATGAAATAAGGTCACAGTTGAAAAAAAGTAGTTGGTACGATAAGACAGGTCAGAAGTAACCGAAACAAGGTTGTTAGTAACCAAACGAATACCTTTTCTTTTTCACGAAAAGGAAGGCCTACACAACCTTTAGTTCGGAACCTCACATGTTCCCTTGAAAAAATATTTCAACTGCGCTTAATGCGAGTAATTAAACGTGAGGTTTTAGTCATGACTAAAATATAATAAAATAAATTTACTTAAAATAACAAGCAATTTACGTCTACTGAAAGTTTTTTTTCGGAATCGAAATCATCTGTGAGAATTCCGACTCGACGCTTTTAAGGCTTGCTCGGACTTCCATAAGCGACCGAAGAACAGGCCCCCGATGTGTGAAGGTGCCTCATGATGAAATTGGTGACTGTGTCAAACATGGAAAATTTGGTTCACGTCAGAACGCTCATGAAAAGTGGAAAGGATATTTGTCCGATGCCTCGAAGTGAACTGAGCAGAAGGTTCTCGATAGGAATTTGAAGCGGTTTGTCACAGGATTGAGAGCTCCAAAAATTGGTGAGAAAACTTGAACTAAAGCTTCACTCACGGCCATTTCTGGATCGCTGAAGGAGGATTTTGAACCAGCCACACCGAAAAACGTTTGTTACAATTTACGAAAATATTTTCACACCGAATAGATCGAAAGAAGAACTTTCATTTCGTCAAACTTGAACGATTTGAACGACCATCATCCGTCCTATTTACAATGAAAGATCAACATGAAGGCGTAGAATTTTATTGGACTATTGTGAGAAAATGTAACCATAGGAACTGGCTAGCCATAAAATGGAAAAACAAATTTTCGAATCCAAAGAACAGGTCAAATTGCGAGTGGAAATTGTCGATATGTTGTGTACATGGAGGTGGGTAAATATTTGCGCCATATAAATATTCGCAGCGAGCTCAAATACATACATTAAAATACATCTAAATTTAAGCAAGTGTTCTCGTTATACATTAACGCGTTAACTGCGATGGGTTAAACTGAAGTTCAATATTCAACTTAAATTTAAATTTAAAGTCAATTGTGGTAATTGACTTTGAAAATAGCAAACATGAACTGGATCGGGCATTCATTTAGTTTAGATCGTTAATTATTAATCAAAAATGAGTCAGTGACTGCAGGAGGGTCAGCAGCACTGTGAAAATCACGTAAGTAACCACCGGTGGGTCACTTCGCAAGAAATGTGTTAATAAACACAGGAATAATGATGCCTTGAGCCGTACGTGTCAACGCTAGCTAGCTGGAATTGCAGACGCTGTCACGACGGCTATATTATAATTAAGAGCTGTGTTCTGAATTGCACGGTTGCTTGAAGGAGTGCTTAGCGCAAAAAATCTTCCGCTTTCGAGACAACAAATTTGGCACGTCAAGAAGCGGCTATCATTTTATTTTAAATTATTTTTTACCTCACTATATCACAACAAAGATGTTCAAAGAGAAGGAGGATGAAGGCACCATTTAGTATGGGGTTAAGGGAACGTGGAATCTATGCACAAAGGGTGTTCCTGCAAAGGATCCCGTGCGCATTGGAACAGTTAAACAAGAAGGAAGCGTTATGCTTATGAAACAGGATAAAAGTTGAAGAAGGAAGTCAGAGGTGGTGAAAAACAGGACAGAAGTAAACCAAAATAACATGGTCTTTCAAAAAAAACGTTCTATTTTTTAAACAAAAAGAAAGCCTACCATTTCCCCCTGGGAGCGCTAATTCCCATAGATACAATAGTTGTATCCCCTGAGGGGCTGTCAATGTAACTCTACCCGACCGACCGCAATACCGATTTTTTGGTTATTTCTGAAGCTGCCGCTATACCACAGTACCTAATTTTCAGTACTTTGCATAGCTTGCCTATAAAAAAAACTGAAGTTCAATATTCAATTCAAATTTAGAGTCAAAATTTATCAATTTTATCAATACCAAACATTGACTGGGTCCATTAAATACCATTAATTTTAAAAGATTGTCAACATTTTCAAATGACCCATCGATGGGTCATATCACAAGCAACATGTTAGGTCCATTTCACACTGAGCTAGCACGTTTTATCCAGCATCCAGCATACAGCACGCGAGGTGAAAATGCTATTCCTACCTACCAGTGTCGCAGACCGTCTGCTAGATAGCTCATGCGAGTTTGCTAGATGCTGCTTTGTTAGCTCAGTGTGGAATTGGAGGTAAGCAACAAATGCAGCAGACGCTCCAACACACCTGTATGTGCACAACCCAAGAATGGAACGTCAGCTTTCCAGAGAATATAAAAAAGTAGATGCCCCGCGGCTCTTCTGATTTCTGTCAAGCTGCTTTATTCACGACAACTTGGATCAGTTTATGCTTCTGTTGCTTCTTCTAACGTTCTCCCTTTTTACTGTCATACTGAACAACTTGTCTAGCTACTTCTCTTCACAGAGGCAGTTTTTACGCACCAGTTTCGTCTATGTTTTTTTTCCACCGTTCTAGCACCTTACAGTACTTCTCCACTTTTCTATACTGCAGCACTTTCTCCGCTTTCATCTTTATTATTTTCCCGTCTGTCATATATCTCCCTCATCCGCTTCTTTTAACTCGTCAATTTCTGCGCATCAGTTTCGTCTCGCCTATCTTCCCCGCCTATTATACATCTCTTTCACCCACTTCTCGTCAATTTCTGCGCATCAGTTTCGTCTCGCCTATCTTCCCCGCCTATTATACATCTCTTTCACCCACTTCTCGTCAATTTCTGCGCATTAGTTTCGTCTCGCCTATCTTCCCCGCCTATTATACATCTCTTTCACCCACTTCTCGTCAATTTCTGCGCATCAGTTTCGTCTCGCCTATCTTCCCCGCCTATTATAAATCTCTTTCACCCACTTCTCGTCAATTTCTGCGCATTAGTTTCGTCTCGCCTATCTTCCCCGCCTATTATACATCTCTTTCACCCACTTCTCGTCAATTTCTGCGCATTAGTTTCGTCTCGCCTATCTTCCCCGCCTATTATACATCTCTTTCACCCACTTCTCGTCAATTTCTGCGCATCAGTTTCGTCTCGCCTATCTTCCCCGCCTATTATACATCTCTTTCACCCACTTCTCGTCAATTTCTGCGCATCAGTTTCGTCTCGCCTATCTTCCCCGCCTATTATACATCTCTTTCACCCACTTCTCGTCAATTTCTGCGCATCAGTTTCGTCTCGCCTATCTTCCCCGCCTATTATACATCTCTTTCACCCACTTCTCGTCAATTTCTGCGCATCAGTTTCGTCTTCTTCTGTCTCTTCTGCCATTCCCCAGCAGTCCCACTTACCCTCCATCCACTCCTCTTCACTACGGCAACTTCCGCGCGTCAGTTTCGTCTGTTTGTCTCTTCTACCATTCTCCAGCAGCCTCACTTGCTCTCCATCCACTCTTCTTCACGACGGCAACTTCGCTGTTATCATTCCCGGTTGACAGGCCCCGCCTGCGGAGCCCATACAGAGCAACATTGAGTATTCCAGCGCTGCCCCCGCACTTCTAAATTGGCCGAACTGTCGCCGAAAATTCAAGCGAATTTCTAGGGACTGAGGCACATGATAAGAGAACGGGCTCCCGATAGGCCACCCTGGAGGAGATTCGCCTCGTGTCATGACCAGTAAAAAGCTCCGCTCAAAACAAACACAAACGAAAAGCCTCCAGCGAATGAGAGACAAAATACACTCGCAATGAGGGGGGAGGCTATTTACTTGTACGGTTTTTCCCGGAATTATCGAAAAATACAAACGAGAAAACACGCGCTTCAAAAGAGTAACAGTTATTTGATGATGAAGATTCGTAATTTTGGAGTAGGCGGGAGCGCAAAGGAGCTTAACAAGTGCACCAGATATGAGGGCGGCCGGACTCGCCTCTTCCATCAGACGCACGTCGCCGCGTAACATCAAAAGGCAGCGTGCGCTATCAAAGAGTATTTGCTCAACGTGAGCGGCTTTGAAACAAAAAAACATAATCGGATTCTTTCCACTTTGAAGCACAGAAACGGAGAGAATTAGAGCGGACGCATACGGACAGATGCGCAGGTGTTAGCCGTCGGTAAGAGAACAACTCTCGGTCGCGTGTTTCATGATCGATCTCAATCCAATGCTGTAACTTCAACGAAAAAATGAGAGTTTTTGTATTACATCTTCCCATGAATTGTATCACAAGATGAATTCACGAGAAATTAAAACATATTCTATCAGAGTTGGAACGTTTCACCTTTACACGGAAAAGAGAAAATTCAAGAATTAAAAATTTATAGACCACGTCTCACTTAACACCAAAAACCACGTAATAATTACTGAGCAACACATTCACCCATTTTGTTTCAACTGAAGAATATTTCGTCACTCCCTATCTCTAATAAATAAGCGTAAATGGTTTGAATATTGAATGGCATAACAAGAATATATTTATGCTATCAAACTTCAAAGTTTGCCTGTACGACATTACTGATCTTTCACGGAGATTGATTGAGCCAGTGTTTCAAACTACGTAATTGATTATGAGTCAGTTTTAATAATACTTATCTCAGCGAAGACATTCACAGGAGAAGAAGAAGGTACAGAATATTTATGAAGAATTAGAAAATTTATACATAAATAAGAAAATTTATGTACGGAATAAAGGGTACAGAAAATTTATGAAGCAGATGTGTCCCTCCCATCCTGCGCATAGGACTGGCAAGGCTGAAAAAAGTTTATGTGACAATGAAAAATTTGAAGAAGAAAATACGTGCTGAAGAGAAGACAGCTGTGGACCGAGGAAATGATCCGTAACAAAAAAATATATTTCAACATGAAGAAGGTTTAGACCTAAAGTTCTGCTCGGGACCTCACATCTTCCATTTGAGAGTGGTACTTCCTATTGATCCAACTCGGGCTTTTTTTAAATGGCCCATAACCCAGAAATAAATGAAACATTTTAAACGATGAGTCTCACACTCTGACTGCAGCTGAGTAATTAGCGTACTGCCGTCCAGTAGCAAGGGGTTTAAATTGAAGGTCTCCCATTAAGTAGCAAGTGATTTTGCCGAATTTACTGTTCACCATAGAGTAAGTCAGAATTTTTTGATCCGTTTCTTTCAAACTCGAGCATAAGTTAAAACAAATTAACTCCATAAAAAATCTCCCTATTCTGGACAAGGGAAGGTTTACTTTCCTTCCAAGCAAAATGAGAGTTTCTAAAATATAAACGGCAAAAAATCAATCAACCATCAAATATTTCCCAGCGATATGCGTAACTTTTCCACGAACCACACGGAAATGCAACCAGGAATAAACGCCCAATAACCATACAAAAATTAAACGTTATTCAACTCATTGCCAAGAGAATTCAGCTCCCAAAAGAGCAACGCACGCTCCACTTCTCGCTCCAGCCTGACATGCAAAGGCGGTATCAAAGTTATCTCAAATTCCCTCGTTTGCCATTCAACTCGGGAAACACTGCATTTTCACAAGCCATCTCATCGAGACGCAGAGCAGAAGTTTCCGTGAGGCATTTCGGATCGACCCGAAGTTTGAGAAGCACGGAACTAATCAATACCAAGCAACGCCAGAGCTCAGGGATTTCTGCGAAGCCGTTTAATACAGGAGCAAGAGGGTATTTTAACCTAGATTTTACAGCTAACTTGGGCTCGGCGGTTCCCTGAGAAATCATAAAATAGATGTTAAAACCATAGGATGAACTAAAGCGATGAAATAAATTGGAACGGCAACTCCCTATGAGGCCAAAAAATAAATGTAGGAGTCCTAGGATGAAATAAATTGGAACGACATCTCCAAAAAAGGCTAAAAAGCGAACATTGAAGTAAAAAATTGAAAAATTGAAACGGCAACTCTCACAGAGGACACAAAACAAAAATCAAAGTCATAGGATGAATCGAACTGAAAAGGCATCACCGTAAGAAGCCTAAAAAAACAACTGTGAGCTCATAGGATGAAGTAAACTGAAAGACACATCAATTGGCTCATACCTCCAACCTACCCACTTACGGTGGAGAATGATCCCGTTGAGTGAGCGAGCCAACTTCAAAACAAGCGAAGGCTAAGCCGTGAACAAAACTTCCAAAATCCAGTAAAAACTGCGACCTCAACACAATGCTCCGTGGTCACTTGGATGTGTGAGTCATTGGCAGAGTCTAGCATTCACAACAGCGCACAGATGTTCACCACAAAATAACTACAGCAGCAAATTAAAGATTATATTAGATTATAAGTAAGTTTAAGCCTCCCTAACCGCTACAAAAAAAGCGTATCGAAGAGAAGCAGGAGTAGGGTGATAATTTAGTAGGGAGATAAGAGAATGAGGAATCTATGCAGAAGGGCATAGAGACAGTAAGTTGAGAAAGAAGTTTATGAAACAGGGTAAAAGTTGAAGAAGGAAGAACTAGGTACTGATTAACAGGATAGCAGTGAACCGAAAAAGGTGGTCCTTAACATGACAAAAAAACTTTTAATTTCAACATAAAGACAGCCTACCTATCTCGGGCCCTCACACATTTTCCCCCTGGGAGTGCTAATTTCCGTGGATACAATAGTTGTATCCCCCTGAGGGCCAGCAACAAATTAAAACAAATAACAAGTGCCAAGATCACGTTCAGTGGAACTCAGTGCGAGATCTTTCACGCAGTTGGCTCTCACCGTTGTGATTATCTGCAGCTCCGATCGCTCCAATGCATCGATGTTTTCCAATGTTTTCATCAAGATATTGAGGAACTGCATTTTTCCCTACACTTTCTCAGGCAACAAGCGAGATCGAAATTAACTTGGCTGTCGTCCGAATACTTAATTGAAACCAAGAGTTTAACAATTCGTAAATAAAAGAAACCAATTAGACGCGAGAGCTCCAAGAAATGCGAGAATGAAAGCTGCATCAGGAGCGAGAGAAGAGCTCCAGCAAACGCGAGAGAAGAGCTCCAGCAAACGCGAGAGAAGAGCTCCAGCAAACGCGAGAGAAGAGCTCCAGCAAACGCGAGAGAAGAGCTCCAGCAAACGCGAGAGAAGAGCTCCAGCAAACGCGAGAGAAGAGCTCCAGCAAACGCGAGAGAAGAGCTCCAGCAAACGCGAGAGAAGAGCTCCAGCAAACGCGAGAGAAGAGCTCCAGCAAACGCGAGAGAAGAGCTCCAGCAAACGCGAGAGAAGAGCTCCAGCAAGCGCGAGAGAAGAGCTCCAGCAAACGCGAGAGAAGAGCTCCAGCAAACGCGAGAGAAGAGCTCCAGCAAACGCGAGAGAAGAGCTCCAGCAAACGCGAGAGAAGAGCTCAAGCAAACGCGAGAGAAGAGCTCCAGCAAACGCGAGAGAAGAGCTCCAGCAAGCGCGAGAGAAGAGCTCCAGCAAACGCGAGAGAAGAGCTCCAGCAAACGCGAGAGAAGAGCTCCAGCAAACGCGAGAGAAGAGCTCCAGCAAACGCGAGAGAAGAGCTCCAGCAAACGCGAGAGAAGAGCTCCAGCAAACGCGAGAGAAGAGCTCCAGCAAACGCGAGAGAAGAGCTCCAGCAAACGCGAGAGAAGAGCTCCAGCAAACGCGAGAGAAGAGCTCCAGCAAACGCGAGAGAAGAGCTCCAGCAAACGCGAGAGAAGAGCTCCAGCAAACGCGAGAGAAGAGCTCCAGCAAACGCGAGAGAAGAGCTCCAGCAAGCGCGAGAGAAGAGCTCCAGCAAGCGCGAGAGAAGAGCTCCAGCAAACGCGAGAGAAGAGCTCCAGCAAGCGCGAGAGAAGAGCTCCAGCAAACGCGAGAGAAGAGCTCCAGCAAGCGCGAGAGAAGAGCTCCAGCAAACGCGAGAGAAGAGCTCCAGCAAACGCGAGAGAAGAGCTCCAGCAAACGCGAGAGAAGAGCTCCAGCAAACGCGAGAGAAGAGCTCCAGCAAACGCGAGAGAAGAGCTCCAGCAAACGCGAGAGAAGAGCTCCAGCAAACGCGAGAGAAGAGCTCCAGCAAACGCGAGAGAAGAGCTCCAGTAAATGGAAGAGAAAATCGGTAAACAAAAAAATCTCAAGTATGCAGTTTAGAATGCTTCAATAAACGAGAGGGAAACTAGAAAACTTCGCTGAATCTTTCTCATAATATCGGAACAAAAAAACAAAAATTGGCCAGCAAGACAATTAAAGGATCTCACCTGCACCAGCAACTCTATTGTAATGTCAGGGGCCGGCCCGTGAGATAATTCACATCTTCGATCATCTTAAGTTTATTCCTGTAAATGTTTCGATTGCTGACCATAGCAAAATTTCACAGCTTAAGCCTATCAACGACTGTCAGTAGTTTGAAGTAGATATTGGTGGTATCGTTACCAACTTTAGAGCTCGTATCTATTGTGCTTCATATAAAATACCTCCTGGAGATAGCCCAACTAATTTTGTAACACCTGCTGTCATAACTCAAAACTACAAGAGATTTCCCTATTAATCTGAGTCTCTAGCTTGAAAAAAAAAATACCGAAGATACTTCTACCAGTTTTGCTACACAGAACTATTGTCATAAATAACCATGAGCAGCTAAGTCGTGATCAGATTTAATGTCATCTCTACTTGAAGCATTTCATGCACAGTTTTCATTAACATTGGTTTTAATTCGAGCATTCAGAGAGGCACCGTGTTGAGCATTTACAAGAATAAAAATTAGTGATATACCGATGTATCGGTATCGGTATCGACAGTATCTGCCATTTTTAGTGGTATCGGTATCGGCAAAATCCGGCCGATACTTTACCGATACTTTCCAAAAATACGTATTTTATCATTCAAATGAAGGTCATAAATCATGAAAGTAAAAGTATTTAGCCTAATAATACCCGTTGTGTGTTTATTTATATATTTATTTGGTGTCCGCGTTGTGTGAGTTTGCGCTATCATGGATACCGAATTCCTCAGTGTAACATTAAAAGATGGCGTTTCCATGCATTTAAATATTATTATTATATAAGAAAGTTTTAGCCTCCCTTAACCACGACAAAGATGTTCCAAGAGAGGAAAAAGGAAGGCACCCTTTAATATGGAGATGAGGGAACGTGGAATCTATGCACGCGGTGCACAGAAACAGTAAGCTAGGAAAGAAGTTCATGAAACAAGAAAAAAGTTGAAGAAGAAAGTAGTAGGTGTTGAAAAACAGGACAGCAGTGAACCGAAAAAAGATGGTCCGTAACAAAACAAAAACCTATTTAATTACAACAAAAAGGATGCCTACCTAACCTTTAGCTCGGGCCCACACGTGGTTCCCCTGGGAGCGCTAATTCCCATAGATACAATAGTTGTATCCCCCTGAGGGGTGCATTTAAATATTTGACATTTTATCAGGATAGGTTTTGTTAGGATAGGATAGGTTAGCTTAGATTAGGATAGGCTAGGTTAGCACAGGTTAGGTAATACTGACAGAATTTTTCTCGGGTCCGCCTAGCTTAACGATGACATTGTCCATGTCCTGCTACTATACATTGTCCACGGGTCCTGCTACTATCTAATAATACCCTTGGTTTATTTGGAGTCCGCTTCTTCCATTTTCTTTGTCACGCTCATAAGGAGAGTTAGAGTGACCGTATCTGTGATACGAGTTTCACCAGTGCGTAAGTACAAGAATATTTTTCATCACGAGCGCTGTTAGGATGAATACATTCGTTGGGCCCCACATTTGGAAAATTTGTTCAAGAAAGTTAGTGAATCCCGCAATTTTTGACGGGCTGTGCGTACTTGTAATCAAATAAAGAGCCTATTCATACCTAGTAAATTAGATAGCTAACTGTTGAATTATCGCGTTCAATCAGGCCCGCTAACTGAATTCACTACTTTGAATTCCCGATGCGTCACGGTCATAACTGAAAGCTATGTAGCATGAATAGTTAAACCCTGTAGCGACATAAAATTATTATAATTTTACGACTAAACCTTTATAGTTTGACCTAATCTCCATATCTTAAAGTATGTGACAGGCTAACAAAAACCAAACCAATTTAATAAAGTTGAAGGTAAATTTGAACGTTTTTGTGAATTTAATATAGAAATTGCCGAAAATTCTATTCTAATTTAGCTTGTAAATCGCCAAATATTACAAAGCTAATAATTTATTTTAACTTAGCATGCATATCACCGTTCATTACGAATCTTGCATTTTTCTTCCATGTTAAGATGTTTGAACAATTCACGAACAATCTTATAGTTCAATACATCTGAACGGGTCAGTTGATTGCTTTCATCGCAACTTGGTGAATTTAAAAACGAGGAAAATTCCAAGGAACTTAATCATATTTACTAGGAATACGTTTCGGAGTCCAGCTCCATCATCAGTTCGTAAAATTAAAATTCATTACGACAACAATAAAAGAAAAAATAAAATGTTGGATACAGTCATTAAAGAAAATCACGAAAACAAAAAAAAAATCAAAACATGTCTCAGAGAAAATAAAATTGACATCTACTTCCAATTTACGATGGGTAGGAACTGTCAAAATTGTTGAGGGCC
Organism: Morinoia aosen; assembly: GCA_030386875.1. Lineage (NCBI taxonomy): Eukaryota > Metazoa > Arthropoda > Malacostraca > Amphipoda > Talitridae > Morinoia > Morinoia aosen. Next base: position 51,655,373 of record CM059568.1, read on the forward strand.
AATTTCCGTTTAAAAATATGTAGCGACTCTGAAATTCTGAGGTCACACGTAGTTGAAGCCGAATCTAAGATTTCAAGTCCGCAGAGGATATCGGTTCGTTGCATTTTACTGCGTGATTACGTACGAATAGTGCGAATTGATTCCCCGTGCGGAAGCTTCAACCCCGATGTTCGGCCATTCTGATATAAAAATTTTGTGCCGTAATGCCGACGTACGATGATGTGCTCTGCACACAACTGTAAGAATAAATCAGAAAGGCTCTTTCTCCATCAAAAGCGTATCCTTGTACCGGAATTGTATAATTTTATGGTTGCTTCATTTTTTCGGTACAAGGATACGCTTACGATGGAGATGCGAACCTCGATCTCTGATTTATTTTTAACAGTTATACAGTTGTGTGCAGTGCGTATCATCGTACGTCGGCATGACGTCACGAAATTTTTTTAACAGAATGGTCGAACATCGGGGTCGAAGCTTACGCGCGGGGAACTAATTAGCAATTACTCCTCACACTCCGCAGTACGTAATCACGAAGTAAAATGCAACTAAATCTTAGATTCGGCTTCAACTGCATGTGAACTCAGAATTTTAGAATCGTTACATATTTTTAAACGGTAACCGGCCCTCAACAATTCTGATAGTTCCTACCCATTACAAATGGTAACTAAATAGTAATCTTATCGATTTTAGTTTTTCTGGGACATGTTTTAATTTTATTTTTATTTTCTTGATTTCCTTTAATGACTGTATCCAACATTTTGCTTTATCTTTTATTGCAGACATAATGATTTGTAAATTTACGAACTGATGATGGATCTGGACTCCGAAACGAATTCCTAATAAATATGATCAAGTTCCTTGAAATTTTCGTTTTTAAATTCCTCATCTTATAAATGGTTGCGTGTTTGCGGATATTTTCGGTTTCGGAGCTTATCGAATTTTACTATTTTCTTTCGCCGAAGTATGTACTCGTATTTGGTGTGAATAACACGAAAATGACAATCCTTTTTTGGAGAAACTATTGTTTTGGTCCACTTTTGGAGCCAGTTGCTATTATAGCTAGTCTACATTACGTTGCAATACGATTAGAAACACATATCTATTGAATGGATTTCATTTTGTTGTTTTTCTCAATAATATAATCAACATAGCAAGAGCATTTTATTTTTCACAATCGGAAACTTTTTTGTCAATATTTTTGTATTATTAGATATATTAGCAAATAATTTTATTATAACTCCCATGTAGGAGTTATAATAGTTTTATTTTAATAAAAGTTTGCACGGCCCGCCAAAAATGGGATTCAATACTTTTCATGAACGAATTTTCAAGATTTAAACGATAAACAAATACAGTATATCCATCATAACAGTACCCGTGCTGAAAAATATTTTTGTACTTGCGCACCGTTGAAACTCGTATCACAGATACGGCCATTATAACTATCCTTAAGAGCGTGAGTGACAGAAATGAAAGAAACAGACACCAAACAAATAATGAAGGCATCTACGGATCTACGGATTCTTTATTTCCAATCAAGCCTGATACATATCACCTTGTACATTGGATTTTCAAATGCCTTATAACTAACGCCAGGACGCCATGACGCTTTCCCCCGGTCAAGACCGGTACCCATTTCAGACACCTGGGTGGAGTGGGGTATTGTGCTTGGAATTTTTCTCCTATACCCAACAGAGAAAATCGTCACCGCCAGCGCCGAGAATCGATCCCGGGTCTCCCGCACGGCGGCAGAACCCCTAGCCACTTGCGCTATGGCGAGCACCAAGGGTATTATTTGGTATTAAACCAAGGGCAAGGGTATTATTAGGTAGGTAGCAGCATGACCCATGGAAATGCCGAGGACAATGTCATCGTTAAGCTAGATGGACCCATGGAAAAATTCCGTCAACATTATCTAACCTATGCTATCCTAATTCTATGTCGTAACTCGCACCGCCGCAAAGCACGTTCACGACGCGAAGGCCTAGCGATCGTCATTACATGGTAGCAACTGCGGTTCTTGTAGACCCTACACCACTAATGCGTTGTCCACTGTTGCCAATACGTAGAACGGAAAGTCGGGTAGGTTTAAAATGTTTATGCCGAGCACATATGCACAAGAACACACAAAGCTCTCTTGACTCGGAGTTCCCCTCCGGTGACAAATTACCATTACTCAAAAATGATTACTTCGGGCACAGCTATTCACCAAATTACTATATTTAATTTAATGTCTTTTAATTATTCAATATGACCTGAAAGCTGCACAAAAGCGACATGGTTAGGAAAATGCGCAAATTACTGCGATCACAACAACCTATCCAATACTACTAACCAATCCTGATAAAATTTCAAACACATCAATACATGTACAGACGATCTTTCAATGTTACACTGAGGAATTCGGTATCCATGATACCGCAAACTCAGACATCTTATGTTTCTTAAGAAGCGGACACCGAACTAATACATAAACTAACATACAACGGGTATTATTAGGTTAGATGATTGTAAAAGTATCGGTATCGGTAGTAGTATCGGTCAAAGTATCGGTATTTTCAAGTATCGGAGTATCGGTATCGGCCAAAAAATGAGTATCAGTATCGGTCAAAAAAATGGTATCGGTACATCACTAATAAAAATCCATCATCTCCACAACTGGCAAGAACCCAAAGCATTTGGGCTGGACAACTTTTCGTGCAACGACGACATGGGAATGCAAGCCGAAGCAAAAAATCTTGCGCAAGTTTGCTTCCGATCGTACACCCGACCACCTCCTAAGAGAACGGCACAGCAAAGTAAATTAACATCGTTCTCAAAATTCTATGCAACACTGTGCAATGTCGCTAAGAAAACTACAATCGTACTCCAAAATAAAAACCTACCTAGAGCATCTAACCTAAATTCACAGTTTGAACGGACGCTCGAAAAAACGTTGAAGCCGACCCAAATAATACATTTTAAAATTCAAGTTGAGAATAACAGCGCAACAAGGCCAGGAAAATTCGTCAGAATGAGCTCAGAAGCCCTAAAATTTGACAGCCGCTTCACACGCCAACAGACAGGAACAGATAGTGGATACACTCGCTTAATCGTCACTTGGAAATCCCTCCAAAAACCGTGAAAGTTTCCACGGGATGAGAAAAGGGGCGTTTATTCGTTCAAAAGCATTGAGAAGTGTCAGGCCGTGAAGATCTCGTCGGTATCAACGATAATGGAAAGCAGGGCTACCTACCTAGCTGTGTTGTGCCAGGCAAACTGGCGGATACGAGCCAACTTGCATTGGAGAAGTAGTGAGTTCTGCAAGTGCTTCACTTTACGACATTTGTTAGCGACGTTCGCGCGGAAAGAAAGGCATGGTGTCAGGAGACAGAAAACGCGGACTCCTTGAGAAAAAACACAGGCAAGGGTTCGTACATTCTGAAAGCTCTAAATAAAACGAGCACAGCTCGGGCTTCAAGTGATACAATTTGTTGCGACGAAGAAATTCGACACATGAAACTGACAATCAAAATCTAGAAGATTTCACAATTTCTTTCCACTGGGAAACGACGGAAGTTATTTATATCAAAGCACACAATGAAGATACAAGTTAAATTTAAAAAAAAGAAGTGGAGTGAGGGATGCTCTTCCACCACACAAAAACAATGAGCGCTGCAGTGAAGCATGACAAGTTTTGCTGAACCTGTGAGCACAAGAAGAGCGAGGCAAAAGCAGCAGGTTTATATACAAGCTCCAAGAGTGGAGTTTTACAACACATCTCCCTCTCAAGTCGTTAGCTCTATGAAGAGACTGTCGTATCATCACATGCCAAGGTACTAAAGCTGGGAAAACAAAGATTTTCGGCTTTTAATGGATATATAAAAAGAAATGAAGCGACTCACAGTGCAATTTCCGTCAACTTCAGAAGCCCAGACGAAATCTCGAGAAATTTAGCCTCAGTATTTTTTATTCGCTCGCGAAAACAGAACGTCACCGAACGATGTTTTAGATTCAACAACAAAAAGCAGGACGGGAGCTGGTTAACTTGAAAGCCTTTAAGACACGGCTACTACTCGGAAAACAAATGTATCAAGATGTTAATAAATTCTTCAGTGCAGAAAGTGACTTCACGACATGATAACACCAGTTAAGGCTGCTAATCTACTCTCAGGGAAATAAGCATCCTAAATTGCAGTTCAGCAAGTCTTTTAAAATAATCATACCTTTGCATTAAGGAATTTTAGCATAAAAATTAAGCTCTTCATATTAAAAAAAAAAATTCCATAAAGTAAAAGACACGACTGGGTTCTTTTCTGTAATACTATTTTACACTCTTATCAAATAAATAGATGTCAGTATGCAAATTGAACGTTTGTGTGCGAACTAAGTCGCATTCTTCCTCCGTATTCTTTCTGGCGAGAGGGTAAGGCATGCATCAAGTTATCACGTTGACCGCGTTTTTGCGATTGCTATGATTGGTTTGGTTAGGTTGTAAATAGCAGAATTGGAAAATCGACTTCACTGCTTAAATACTTTTTTCTCCTTCCTAAAAAATATTAAAAAACACTAATAACTCGACATTTCACCTAATTTGATAACATTTATTTTTTAAAAAAGGCCGTGAAACAGAGGAAATGCTATTCATTCATATCGGTACGTGAATGAGCAATTTACTTAGCGATACACATATGTCCCAATACGCAGACACCACGTTAAAGACAAGAAAGACCCAGGAGAGATACCGATTTGGTACTCGTATCATTTTCACTAGAGCGCAGCTCAGCCCTGATACTGAACGGAAAAACGGGTAGCTGAGGTTGGAGGGGGAACACATTTAATCACTGAGCTTGCCCTGATCTCACGCATTTTTCAACTTTAGGTTTAAGAAAATCCACAATTGCTTGATTATAACAATGGAGCGATCAAGAAGGTCTTTTCTTCTCACATAGATCACAACACAGATCCAGGGCTACGAAGGGAGAACAAAGATAGTTTGAGCAACACCTACAGGGAATATAGCAATAACTTCAGTTTCCACTAGCATTCCCCCACTGAAAGGATATGAATTTAAGCATTCTGTATTCGTTTAAAAAATATAATTTGGCCCGAAAAACTGGGTGATTTCTACGATTTAAATATTCTCCTGTGTAAGCTACTTTGAATGAAGTAGAGACTAATGGCTAAAAAATCTTACGGTTGCATGAAGCAGATAAGGTCTCCTTTTCAATAAAATTATTTTACTTCATTTCTCTCCTAATAATAGAGTGCTCCTTTAAAAATGCCACCCAATAATATACGAGGAGTACACCCAGGTACCACATTATTACAACACGACTGCATCAAAACTCGGCTTGATGACATGGCGTTATACTCCGGCTGTCACAAGGCGGATCTGAACGTGGCAGTGATTGAGTGACATTCTCAAAAAATATGACTCTGAACACAACTCCAATCGATACATGCGGTGCTACAGCGCGTTAAAACGATCATAAGTTGCAATTAATTCAGACACTATACATTACTGCACAATGTATTTATTAGCGGTGCTACAGCGCGTTAAAACAACCATAAGTTGCAATTAATTCAGACACTATACATTACTGCACAATGTATTTATTAGCGGTGCTACAGCGCGTTAAAACGATCATAAGTTGCAATTAATTCAGACACTATACATTACTGCACAATGTATTTATTAGCGGTGCTACAGCGCGTTAAAACAACCATAAGTTGCAATTAATTCAGACACTATACATTACTGCACAATGTATTTATTAGCGGTGCTACAGCGCGTTAAAACGATCATAAGTTGCAATTAATTCAGACACTATACATTACTGCACAATGTATTTATTAGCGGTGCTACAACGCGTTAAAACGATCATAAGTTGCAATTAATTCAGACATTATACATTACTGCACAATGTAATTATAAGCTAAGGCAAAACTTTCGGAATAATTATAGACTATCGATTTTGTATACATTTCTATTAATTCAAAATGAATCAACTGGCACGTCAGCTTGTCAGTGGAAAAACACACCGAGCCAATCAGTGACGAAGATTATAACTATTAATTCGAATTTCTACGGGTCTATTTCAGTTCTACCTTCTCCCATGTTCTTTAAAATCGTAATTATAAAGGGCAAGATACTACTTTTGATATTCACAAAAATTCATTCCTGCGATAAGAACCTGCCCTCACCTTAATTTAATTACTTACACTGGAATTTACTCACCAACTGAACTGTTCATACATAGTGACCTAAGACCTCCTCCATAACTAAAGGACCGTTCACTTTTTCCCCTTTATTTTTTGATAGGATAAAACCCCTCTATCCCTTCTCTCCCGCTCCAACTCTTCCCTTTACCCACCCCTTCTTTCCCTTCTCTCCCGCTTCAACTCTCCCCTTTACCCACCCCTTCTTTCCCTTCTCTCCCGCTTCAACTCTCCCCTTTACCCACCCCTTCTTTCCCTTCTCTCCCGCTTCAACTCTCCCCTTTACCCACCACTTCTTTCCCTTCTCTCCCGCTTCAACTCTCCCCTTCTTTCCCTTCTCTCCCGCTCCTATTGAAAAAACGCTAGAGCTTTCACCAAAATTTTGTCTATCTTCTGGCATGCATGTGCCGAAATCTTGTTTACTTCAGCAGCAACATTACCCACAGACGCAAAAACAAAAATCTCCAACAGAACAGAGGCAGCAGCAAAAGAAACGTGAACTACAGCAGCGATTTTACATCAACAACAGCAGCAGCAGCAGCAGCAGCAGCAGCAGCAGCAGTAAAGACTCCATACAGTTAGCCAGAGCTAAGCGAATACGATGAAGTTTTTACATAAGGAAGCCGTCGGTCTCGAACAGGTCGGACTAGTGAGCAAGACCACCTATCGACGCCCACTGAAGACCTGTTTATCATAGCCCATGAAGGCAGGCGATGCCCGCAAAAATACAAGTGAAATGAGCAGCAAAACGCCGCGAAAATACCTTCAAGTACCATGGGTAACAAGTTTCAAACATCCGCATGTGAAGTTAAGCACCTTGGTAAAGCTGCATCTGAATAATGACCGCCATTTTTTTCTCACCCAGAAGAATCGATTCGCGAGCCAAACCTTTCACATTTAAACCAACATTTCCATACCTGAAGATCATAGAGCTTTAGGAGTCCACACCCACTGCAAACATGTTGACCGCCTGCGGGCGGATCCAACGCATTTTTTACAAGCAGTTGCCTTATGTAATGTTCTCGATTGAAACTGATCAACTAGATATTTAAAATAGTACACAGAATTATAGAGTGTAAAGTACCGGACGAATAAATATAAAAAGAAACAGCTCAGCAACGCAGATCTCAAGCTTTAGGAAGAACAATTCAACCATTTACATCCTTGAATATCATTGGGAGGCAAATGGAATGAAAAATTAATCACTGCGATAGAAGGAGCAACAAATTACGGCCCATAAGTAGACCTCAGCTAATGTAAGATTTCATGCTGCCTATTGGAGTCGCCATTAAATCGACGGGGACAGGAACCAAAACCCAGAACCTGGTCGATTTCTCAGCAATGATCACTTCGCAGGAAGGACGAGGTAAAAGTACGGAGCAGACACACACAACAGACTTCGCCCATAGTGTTATTAGGAAACATTTCTCATCCCGTCACTTTCAATAAGCGTTCCTCAGGTGAATCTTCGAAAAGTGGAACCACTGAGACAAATTTAGCGTGAACTTGAACCAACAACTTACAAAAACTTGCTGGCATTTAGCATGTTGGTATAAAAAAATCATCATAGAAGTTCTACCTTAATTAGTAACCAGAATTTTACAAAGCGACATCAAACAAAATAAAAATACCAAATCATTAATACTTCCAACACGGAAATATCATGACTAATTGAGAGTCAAAGAATGGTTTGAAATAACGATCTTGAACAAATAACGACTAATAGAGAGTAACAAGACGGTTTTCCCAGGAAGATCTCAAACACTATGCAGAACACTCCTGTAATTCACCTGCAACACGGCCAAATCCACATCACTTCGATTCCTCCACTTGCTTGCGAAGAGTCCACTTTGTTTCCGGAGAGTGCACGGAAAACGTTAGCAGAGGCCCCGTCCTCCAGCATACATGCCATAATTCACGCCAAGCAGATCCCCTTATTTATCCGCAACATTTGTAGCGAGGTTAAGCCGCGCCAGTCCTCTATTGGACAAAAGCAAACAGACAAGTCGGCCCTCGGAGAACCCTCGATGTAACCACGAACGCTGCGAGCCCAAAAGGCTGTAACATTAGAGAGCGGCCCAGTAGCCACTCTCGTGATGATATTCAGGCATTTACCGTCAATTGAGCAAACATTCATGCAAATGAGAGACAGCACCAACGGACGCTTTGCCCCGGTCCCCTCACTTGTAATAAGACCGGAGACAGGCGCTCTGACGCGGTTTCTTTGGCATCAACTGGAAACTGCTACACAGTTCAAGCACCGTGATTGCCAGAGGACGTGAATTGAGAACAAGGTCGAGCTTGGCTCAAAATGAGCGTTGGGGAAATATCTAAATTATACGACATACGCAGTGACATTACTATAAGCAACATAATTTAAATCCTTTGCCTCGTTTTCATTAACATTTATAATAGTGGATAGAAAAAATCAGAATACGTTAGAATCTAACTGAGTTTATTTTTATACATTCACAATAGGCCCCAGCATGTGTTTTTTTTTAATATTACTGCAATCAAACTGATTTATTTATACTCGATTGCAAAACAATACACTATCTCGTTTAATATTCCCTTGGCAGTAAAAAAATCCCTACCAGCTCAGCCTTGCTGAAACTCGTATATAAAAATCTAGAAAAAATAGTAAATAGGGAGAATAACCGTCAAAATCTTTTAATTTTTACAAAGACGTTTACGATCTGCACGCACATCCGCTCAATTTTAACTATCGCTAGTTTTTTCAAGTTCTGCCGCCCCCAATTAGGCCATGACACCAAACATTTAAGCACCTGGCAGTAAACAAGTCACGCTCTGCCTCGAGCCGTATTAGAACCTCATTAAATTCACTGCAATTTTCGTGTACATATTAGTGTACAGGTTAGATCAGATTTAAAGTTAACTCAAGCCTCTCTAACCAAAAAAAAAAACAAGAGAGGAAACAGGTAGACACCATTTAGAATGCATGTAATTGAGAGAACAGAGAATCTATGAACTGTGTGTCTACCACCCCCTTGCGCATTGAAAAAAGAAGTTAAAAAATAAGTTCATGCAAAAAGGTAAGAGTTGAAAGAGACTAAAAACAGGATAGCAGTGAACTGAAGAAAATGGTCCGCACCAAAACCAAAACAAATGATTCTAATTCTGAAAAGGAATGCCTCCTTGCTGTACCTTCAGCTCGGGACCACATATTTCTCTCGAGAAACTAATTCCCATAGATGCAGGATTATTATCCCTCCTGAAGGGACATTAGTGTACACTAAAGAAGCTGTCTGATTCGTGTGACAAAATGCGATGAAATGAAATTCTTTGGAATACATCAAGCGAAGTTTGAGTAAAAGGACCATGTCACAAAGTTTCGCCCCATGACCTTTAAGATACAGCATACTAAACTTATACCGAAGATTAAATTGAAAAGACATCATTTAAGTTACTTGTATCACCTACAAGATATAGCATACAAGAATCAAACCGAAGATGGAGGTACTAAAGCAAACCACAAAAGTCACCTACATAACTCACGAAATAACATACTAAAAATTGTGAATGAGTTTCGCAGAAAAATTTCACTCCTTTGAACAACCGCTTAGCTCCAAAGTTTTCCCATTGTCTGCACGTACGGAACGATAGAACGATCTTAAAATAAATATTTACGCATATACGTTTAGCAAGACCGCAATATTGTTATTGTAGCCAATCCCATCTATGAATCATTACGTAAACGAAAAATGTTCCGTGGGACGTACCACGATTAACAGAAATAAATTTAGTCTCTGCTGGTAAACGCAAAGCAAAAGTTTTGAATTAAAATAGTTGTATTATTCGACAGTCATCGAGACCCTCCACTTGAAAAGTAGAGAATCATAATAATATGCGTGAAACTTAAATATCGACAGAAAATAAATGTTTAAGAGCTTGGTTCTGACACAGACCATGTCCCAAGGGCATTAACTTGAAATTTTCAGCGATGTGCAATACGATAAAAACAACGAGTCTCGTAATCGATCATTCCTTATAAGAGCACCACTGCACGTCCACCCACAGACGTACATGGAAACTGACAGCAAAAAAAATTTCAGCAATTGCAGGCTGCAATAAATTTAGCTTGTACGACACGCATCTTAATGACAATCGATCACAGCAGCTCAGCTCCTTCAAAGTGCAGGAATTAAATAAAAAGTTTGGATATCTCTTTCGACCGTCCACTAGGAGAGTTGAGGTGACAAAATCAAACACCAAAAAGTAAAAGCACGCAGGAAATTAAATTTACTTAATATCAAATTCATGTATAGTAGACACAACTCAGCGAGGGTTCTTGCTAGGCGTCCCGTCACTCAGAATATATCGCCGGACGCTCGGAAAAAAACATGAAGCTGAAAGCAACAACAGCCCGATAAATGGGGATATACGAAGGAGCAAAAATAAAGAAGACAAATGACGCGGTCGCAAGAACACGTTGGATTGCAGCCAAGAAGAGCCCGGCTAGAAGGTCGCCTCGGCACTTCCATGAGCTGCGGCAGGCCTTGGCAAGAGGCATAGATTTACACGCGTCATAGAACCCGTCTCCGTAATTCTGCTTTTATATGCAATAAAACAAGTTTGCCCTCTTCCTTCCTTGCTCACTGAATTACCTATAAGAACCGCACCACCAATCGCTTAGACTTTAAAGGGGCCATAGCTTTCAGTCGACTACGTTAGGAATTCCGTGAAACTAACGGCTCAGTAATACCCGATTTATGGTGTCTCAACTCCATGGGGCTGTACGGACAACAATTCAGCTGTCAGAAAATTAATAGCAAAATAATGAGGCAAACTTCTTTCGCTATGATCCCCGCTTACAAAAACCAAAAAGGCACAAAATGAATGTATACTTTCAGGTCGGAAAGTAAAATGCGCAACTTGGAAAGTCTTCGAGCTCCAAGAACGCGGCTAAATTTTTGCCGAACTTCCTACGGCCATAAGTGGACGGGCCTCAAACTTGGACGAAATTTTCAAACTAAGTGCAGAGGCACGAAAAGTTGTTCACATTGCGCAGCTCAGCCGTGTTATACAGGTCCATAATGATTACATCCCTAATTTCACGAGGAATATATTTCAAAAACCGAGAAGCCAACATTTCTCACTCGGCTAAGTTTTTGTATAATAGCATATGATCAAATTAGTTTTTAAATACGAGTATAGCAAACGATGTAGCTGTGATGAAGTCACAGTTCAATGGGCAAGAATCGTTAACGTGTATCCTACAGCAGGCACAGAGAATTGGTGACTAAGTGAGTCAATTCTCTGAGAATTAAGAGGCAACGAAGCTCAATTGCAACTCTTGAACTCACTGGTCGACAGTTTGCTTGGCTTGCACGCACACGCACCGGTCGGCAGTTTGCTTGGCTTGCACAACAGGAAACTCCGCCACAACTCGCACCAGAGTGTAAACAAAGCCGCGAAGTAGGGAGGCAACGCTCGAACAATAAAGTATAAACGAGTATATCTTATGGGAAAAATGTTAGGAAATCATTGTTTAACGTCAATTTCCAATTAAATCGATTAAATTTCAAAAGAAATCAACGTGTTTTACCCGGAGCTATTCGACTTGTTGGTTTCAAGAATTATAATTAAACACAGGTTGTTCGGTTTCTGGAATTCGGTCCGCAGCGACTGGAATTGAACAAATTGATCAGGTTTTTTAACTTCGCCAATGAAATGAACGCTAACACGTTCTCTTCGTATTGGGATATATGTGTACCACTATATAAATTGCTCATTAACTTACCGGTATAAATGAATGGCATTTCATCCGTGTCGCGACCTTTTTAAAAGCAACTGTTATCATACGAGGTGAAATGTTATCGTGCAATTGCATTTTTTTATAATCCTCAGGAAGAATATAAATGTATTCGAGCAGTAAAGTCGATTTCCCAATTTTGGTATGCTTACAACTTGACCAAACCAACCATTAACAATAGCGAAAGCGCGGTTAACGCGTTAATAACACGAATTCTCGTATATCAATTTTCAAGCCCTAACTATAAATGAAGAATTGAATGTGAAGGTTTACAGCGGAATTAATTACGGTACTTCACTTAGCATAAAACTGGACACATCCGGAGAACACGATCATGTTCATTTGACTCCCACGAAGCTGATAAGACTTGAGCAGCAAAGAACAAGAAAAATACAGGAAACTCTAAAATTTAACCACGTAGAAAACAAAGGTAATACAAAGAATATTTCGGACCATATCAGTGGTGGACAGCAATCTCGGTCCTTATAGCATATTTTAGTTCAAACGAAGGTTCTCTCATAAATAAAATTGTTTCAGATATTCTGGGAAATATTTCACTAATTTTACATGTGCTCGCCTCGAAAGGCAAGTCTCGCGTCACGGAATTTGGTGCATTGTTCAAGGACCGCTCGTAAATTTTGGCCAGTCACCAAACTTCCTCTAGTTCAGTTCGGCTGTCCAGTAAATTTAACAGATTTTTGCATTAATTAAACAGTGATCGAGACAATCGAACTACACAACTTCGATGTCCACAGAAATTCTCTTGGTATTTTTATGTTACCCGGACTGACAATGCACACCTCTTAACGTACTGTCGAACTTCCATTGCTGACAATTTTATGCACTAAACTGCTATCTTATTTCCTATTGGCGAAATTATTTTTCATAGAGTGCACGAGTATTGAATTAATTAAAAACATGAAAGTACGAAAAGAAATTCAAAAATTATTAACGAATCACACAAAAAAGGAAAACATACAACGAATTCTGTAAAAGGTTGAGACCTATTTCCTCAACTTTTCAAAATTTTTAGAACTCATTTTAAAATTCCTTATAGTGGGCGATGAACCTGACAATTCGAATTGAACAGAATAGAACAATCATATAATTATTTTATATCAAACAACTGATATCTTAACACATATCAACACATCACAATAAAAAAGTTTTCCAATTAGGCTACACATTTTTGTCGTTCGTAACTGAGAAAAAAGTGTAAAATAAGGCAAAATAATAGGCTGATTGTTGGTTGCTCACCTGCAGGGCCTTCCATCCCTCTTTACCCGGAGTGCAAATCCTGAACAAATAATTACCGACCCCAAATAAAGCTAAACGACAAATATATACACACTAAAAATAAGCCTGACTCACTTCATCATGTCACACATGTTAGGGAAGGCCGAACACGACATAAAGGCTGGAATTTGTTTTTGAATTACAAGTCATTTACACTGGAATATTTGTCACGTGTGCGCCTCTGTATGATAATAATGGGAAATTTAGAGGTAATGCAAGCTGTACCATAACAGCTCAAACGTTTTTTCAGATAGTCGAGGAATTGGAGAAGACAGCAATTTTTCATATAATTACTCCACCAGTGTACTATATACCTCACCTACTCCATCCAATTTAACACATTTCCTGCGAATTGACCCACCGGTGGTCACTTAGGTGATTTTCATAGTACTGCTGACCCACCTGCAGTCACTAACTCATTTTTTATTAATACTAAATGAAAGCTAAATGAAGACACGATCCAGTTCATGTTTGCTATTTTTAAAGTTGATTACCTCAATTGACTTTAAATTTGAATTGAATAGTGAACTTCTGTTAAGCCATTCGCAGTTAAGGTGTTAATTGAATGTACTAGTACTAGTGCCAAAAATACTGGTACTTTAGTACTAGTAGGCATATTTTTTAATAAAATGAAATGACTTGCGTCCCATAAAATTGCACGAGACTCGCGGAAACTGGATTTGGCGTCATCTTTTGATGGGGCTGGTACACTATAAAATTTGGTCAGATATACTACACTCAGCAGATTTTGGATAACGGTTAAAGATTGCATCTTTATAATGAATGATAAACTCAATAAATACCATTTTTTGAATTTGTACTCCGGTACCCTCAATAAGCCATATACATACCCTAATTCTTTAAAACTTTCAAAATCGGAACACCAATATTTTATACGATGACGTAAGTTTAGATAGGGAAACAAAAACAAAAATCCCACAAAAACTTTCATTCACGGTAGAAGAAAAAAATTAAACCCTTCTGCTAGAACTTACAAACCCACTCGTGAAAATATCTGCAAAAGAGCAAGTTCACTCTCAGCAACCATTAACAGCGGATATCACGGTCATCAGTGGAAGCACAGACGCCTTCAGTCATTAGGAACCACAAACGTCAGACTGTCATTTGCGCGAGCAGAGGTTGTCCAATAAGACGGTCTCGGCGGACGAGCTCCCAACAGCGACAGCGCACCGCGGTAGAGGAAACAACGTATTCATTTCTATGGGGGCAAAATACACCACCTCTTGTTCGGCTAGCCAATAGAACGGCTTTATTTCAAACAAACTTTATAACATCACCATTGCGATATGTCGTTAGGCCAATAGCGGTGCCAGATTTAGGGCTAGCAGTGTTGCCAGATGCAACATGAGCGCTGCTATTGGTTCATTGCCATGACGTCAGCATTGCCACACGGTCGACGAGATATGACTGGTTCGTCCGTACCTTGTTTCGTCTACCATGCAGCGCAAGCAAGTGACACAGTCAAGTATCTTGTATACCGACGGACGCGAGCACGCCTAAAATAACCACACGAGCGCGGCTGTAGAGAGTGTCCTCGAGCTTAATGAAGATCTGCCTTTCCTGCGGATGACACCACGGAGCTCTGTCTCACGTCGCTTGCAAGCACAAGACCAAGCTGTGTCCTCAGGATGTTGTGCTGCGGATATTGTGCTGCGGATGCTGAGCTGAGGATGTTCTGTTCGCTCCTAATGCGCCACTGAAGAAACATACCATTTGTGGTTGGGAATGAACTAGTACGAGTAAACGCATGTGTTCTAACGCAAAACCTGCAATATCTTACTTCACATAATACATTTTCTTTCTAAGCGTGACACATGACGGCACAATACTGGCGAGAAATGAATAATAAAATGTGGAGTTATTAAAATAATGCTCCTCTAAAATCATGCCTTCAATCACGATCCAATGTAGGACTTGAAAAACACCAAGATCATCATGATCATATTCCAAATTGAAGTCTGATTTAGACGCAAGGTTAATAAATTTAAAGTATTAAAATGTTTGACATAGAAAATGAAATCGATCACATCATTCTCCTCAGTGCCGTTCAGCAACATATGTTATACTACGTATTTGCAACAAAAAAACGAGCTCTAGGTTAATTTGATAAGTATCGAACTATCTGTGAAGACAAATGCGTTCTAAATCAACTAAATAGGTTATACTATTTGTCAAGACACATAAGAGCACATTTAGTACCCAGTTTGCACCGTGGCTGGCGCATTGATTGCTATACTGCTGCACGTAAAACGGAAGCAACCGAGCAACCAAAATGCGACAAATGTTTGCACCATTATAGGCTTCACGTAAAACATAAGCAACCGGGCAAGCAAAATACCAACAATGATTGCACCATAGCAGGCGCATAAAATGATCCACTGCTGCACGTAAAACAGAAGCAACAAAGTAAGCAAAATACCAACAATGATTGCACCATAGCAGGCGAATAAAATGATCCACTGCTGCACGTAAAACAGAAGCAACAAAGTAAGCAAAATACCAACAATGATTGCACCATAGCAGGCGCATAAAATGATACACTGGAGCACGTAAAACAGACGCAACAAAGTAAGCAAAATACCAACAACGGTCACGTCGAGACCCAACACAGCGGTAGGTGGACACATGACACGCCGCACGCGTGGGCTGCGTCAACTCTAAAACGTGGCTCACAGGCCTGACAGCTTTGGCTCATGTTCAATGCAAGTATCCATTTCAGTGATAACATATTTTAAAAGATTTAAAACATTAAATGACGCTTAGATTTTTCCACGGTAGCCCATAGAATTTGAATTTGGGTAAAGAAAAACCAATTGAGTTAATCTTGGGAAAATCTCCAAAAACTAATAAGCGTTGATGCCGAGGTGATTATACGTTTTTCTACTTGAATGTGAACAGTTCTCTTTTTCTGCCGGTAGAATATCTTCTATGGGGGTTAAGACAACGAGGTACAACCTTTGTACTCTGTAAGCATTCCAAAAACAAATAGTTAAGTAGAACACTAAATTGACTCAATTTATGGAGCGGCTAATAAGTCTCCAAGCGTGTCATGGGCACGGCATGACGTCACAGAATGATTCGACTCGGTCTAGGCAGCGGTCACAGTGAGCTCCCACCGTATTATGATGCATGACGTCTCGGAATAATGACTCAGTCTGTGCAGCGTCAACGTATGCCACGGTAGAGTAAGCCTTCGAGCGTATTTGTAATACGACATGACGTCACAGAATGCCTTGACTCGGTCTATGCAGCGGTCACAGTTAGCCTTCTAGCGTATTTATAATATGAAATAACGTCTCAGAATGATGTAATTCATTTCATCTAGCGCACACAGCAAACCTCGGAGGACATCAAACTGTTGAGAGGAGAACCCTCACGGACCACTCCTGGTAGCCCAGCGTGATTATCCGCCCGTAATTGGCGGCTCCGTACAGGCAAAACCTGGGGCTCTCAAGT
The DNA here is from genome assembly GCA_030386875.1 of Morinoia aosen. Classification (NCBI taxonomy): domain Eukaryota; kingdom Metazoa; phylum Arthropoda; class Malacostraca; order Amphipoda; family Talitridae; genus Morinoia; species Morinoia aosen. Next base: position 51,672,120 of record CM059568.1, read on the forward strand.
CATCACAGCTGCAGCAGCTAGCAAGGTCACCAAGCCTCCTCGGTAATGCGAGTTAGTCATTAGTAAACAAATATTACACACAAATTTAATATAACAAACAAATAACATCGACGCCTTTGCAACAAAGTAAAAATGAATATTGAAGCACTAGCCTACGTATTTTGATGAATATGGAGCGACAGTTCGTTGTTTTGGGGAGCTAAATCTCGAAAAAGCATGGAGATGCTTCACAATACGGAGGACTACATATTACATTTCGAAATTAATTTATAGCGGCAATTCATGGATTTAGGAGTTGAAACTTATAAGCGCAGACAGGTCTTTCAACACGGTAGACTACAGAGTGCGAAAACAATAGATATACACCATAATATAATATCCCAAAAACGAAAGGAGCGCCTCAAATTTTTAGGTCTGAAAAAGCCTTCGAAGAGCACATCTATTCGTCCGTAACTATAAACTCAAAAAATTCTTTATTTGTCTGGAAATGAGGAAACTTTTGACAACACCAACGCACTCAACCAGGTTAGTCTGCCAATCCCTTCTTAACGTTAGGGCACGGCTTCAGCATGATGATGCGTTGGCTCACACTACCAGCAAGCAGTTAAACTTCAAGAGTAACAAACATCCCCGAAATCGTGGATGTTTGTTGCATGGAGAAATGCTAACTTACTTACAAGGTTAGAAATCCTAACTAACTTACAAGGCTAGAAATGCTAACTAACCTACTTACAAGGTTAGAAATGCTAACTAACTAACTTACAAGGTTAGAAATGCTAACTAACCTATCTTTCATCTCATCACCACACACATTTTCCCCCTGGGAGCGCTAATTCTCATAGACACAATAGTTGTGTCCCCGTGAGGGGATCGCGGTGCAATAACCAGAAAGTTACGTGTCACTTATATCTAACCTCAAATTGAGTTTCATGAGGCGAAGAACTCTGTCTAATTTGAAGAACAATGAACCTTCACAAGAATTCTTATAGTAGCTTATAATATTTCCAATATACATTCAGTTATTTGGAAAAAAGTTATCATAATTTAAGTTAAAAATGATGCTTGATTAAATTTTTAAAAATCACTTGTAAGGAGTGAACGTCAAAAGATTCAGAAGAAAAGAAAAGAATTCAATTACGAACCTTTACGAATCTTTACTCCTCAACAAAGAACAAGTAATTATTTTCGTGGAATGAGAACTTAAAATTCGAGTTCTTTCCTCTAAGGTCTCGTCGCGGTTTAATAATTCTCATATAGGGGTAAAATTATGTATTGAATTACACATCGTAGTCAACGCCACGCTCTTTGCGAATGAATTTTCAATAGCCCTTCTAAAACAATGGCTTGTACACAATTCAGCTCAAGTTTTGGGTACTTTTGACAAAAATATTTGAATATTAAGAGCAAGTGGGGATGGATAAGAGCTAGTAATCATGCAGTGCTCGACTTGAGTTGAGTCCGCTATTCAACCAAATAATGCACATATTAATTTGCTCCACAATCTGGTTCTTTCGGTTATATGCTGCGACAAATCGAATCATAAAGGGCTCCCCGCACACCACGCAACGATGATCCGACATTTAAAACAGAGATTGAACGTTGTGCGACGCTTTGGTCTAATTTTTTTTTTCAATCAAGTTGATGAAAATCATCTTAAACAAATATTTTTAAACAGTTTTGTAACAAACGCGAGGACACGATGACTGTTACACAAGTCGGTTACACGCAGTAAAGTCACGGAGTACACGTGGTGTATTAGCTTACATTCTCAGCGTGTTACCCCGCCTCCTTTACAATGATCGAGTAGTTCGGCGGATTTGAGAAGGTAACACGTATGCAATGCAGTAATTAAATTCAAGATAAACACAGCAGAAATGTAAAATTAGAACGCGGCCACGTTTACCGTTATTCTAACCCTTTCTTCACTGTATACGAATCAAGACATTTTTACCAGATCCAACGTCGTTCACGAGAACATATACGTAAGAGCTCAGTACAAGTTACATCAAACCTTCTCTGTATCAGAATCAGAATGTCTTTCAAAATATTCACATACATAACTAACACAAACAACACTTACGTATATTGGTGCGTTGACCGCATGGAAAAAAAGGCGCATTTACTAAAATAGCGAGGCACTTTCTCCTTCACCCCACTCGAGGTGAGTAAGCTCAAGATTTTGGCAGAAATTATCCCGTGGAAATTGAATGACCTTGTCTTTTTCAGCATGGGAATCTAAAGTATTTGGAGGGTCATAAAGCACTTAGAACCTGCCTCTAAATCGCGCACAAAAACAATTTCGCAATCTTTCGAGAGATATCAACTTTAAAAAAAAAACCACGTCTGATACTAGTTAACAATTTCACGCTTATTCATACCTCTCACAAAGAACAAACATTCGCAGGCAGCAGCGTGATAGAAAACGAGAAATTAGATCCATAGAACCCAGGGAAGCGGCAGGTCAAACTGCCGCGAAGGGTTCTCCTCCGAGGAAAAAATACGGACTTGGTCTCATAAAATATGCAAATGAAAAGGTGAGGCCAGTCGTTAGTTTAATGCTAGGGCAAGCGAAAACAAAGAGACCAAAAATGAGGCATTTCATGAAAAATTTAAGGTTCAGGACTTATATCTCGCGAGCACGTGAGGTCAGAAAGTTGGAGCTGGCATTATATCATCGCGCTTAGTTCCACGCTAATTAGGACCATCATCGAAGTTGAAAAATGTTGAAATAAACCAATACGCATGTGCACATATTTAAGTATTTTGACCTCCTAGAAGCGATTTACCTATTTACATGAAGGATAAATAACCATGACCGAAAGCATAACTTTCCCTCTCGCCGACTGCTATACTTAGTAGAGTTTGGCCACTCGATAAACGAGCCAAAAATATGGAACATCTTCTTAAACCGAAGATTGAACGGAACAACGATCAATATCGAGAGCCGTCAACGCCTGAAAATTGAGTAAAATTCCAGTAAAATTATTTCCATGGTTAAATATCTGCTCCATTTTTGATCAATGCCTAAAATATCAAATTCATTTCGACTTGATCTTCAAGGAAGCTAAAAGACGAAAAACTTCAGTTAATACTTTTTTCGAAACGAACAATATAAACAGTGTCACGGTGTAAAATGTTGCTAGCTGATGTCAGAAGAATTTCCCACTGCAACACTCTTAGTATAGTTGATATATTTTTGTGCATAATGTACAAATAAACATAGTGCGTGTACATAAAGTATAAATAAACATAGTACTCGTATCGCAACTCATATTCGTTACCACTACTAAAAATCAATGATGCACGAATTAGACGAACTTGAAAAACGATCAATTTCGCTGGCTATTTCGAAATTTTTTGCTATTTTGGAAAGAAAATTTCGGTATTTTGCTGACAGAAGCAAGCGGATGTGATGGAAATGAAACAAATACTTCGTTCAACCAGTCTCACATTCCTAATATCGTGAGATATCAGCTAATAGAAGCCATCACTTGTATAGCACACTCCAGTATCGAGGAACTGAAATTTCGCTGATGATAGGAAACAATTACTATCAGTAAAAGTTGGAGATTTAACTCGCAATAACCTTGAAAAGCAAGGGATGTAGTTCGGTGACTTGCTGTCCCAAAGGGGGGTTCTCATCACAACCTATCGCGAAGATGGCTAATATTTTGTAGCAGAAGAGTGTCGCGCGAACGTCCTTGCTGTTGCTCCTCCAACAAAAACAGAGATTTTTTTATCTGCTTACGAGGACGGCTCTGAAAGTGAAACCCGGTACCACCTAATCTAGCCTCTTGGATAATAAATAACTGAGGCTTCTAGAAGTACGGGAGAGTAGCTAAACGATGCAAAATTTCCTAAATTACCTATCAAAATTTAGTCGGAGGAACAACATTCTTTGACTTGAAATTTCACTTACCTATAGTTAGCGATCGAGGTAGTAAACCGGACTCTTATGTTCCCTCACAAAATCCTCTGCACATAGACACAGGACAGTATGAAGTGAGTTTATGAAACATAAAAGTTGAACAGAGTAGTAGGTGATTCAAAAAAAGGACAGCAGTGAAGCGAAAAAGACGGTCTTTAACACAACAAAAAATCTATCCTATTTCAACACAAAAAAGGCCTACCTAACTCTCGGCTAGGGACTCTACAATTTCCCCTGGGAGCGCTAATTCCCATTGACTCAATAGTTGTATCCCCCTGAGGGATCATGGTGTCATTTGCGCCACGGTGCACCCAATCGAGGAATTTTGCTGACACGCTCTCATTCGTCATGAGAACGCAGATACGGAAACAGAATCTACGCCTACCTTGCCACCAAAATTGACAAGCTGCTGTCCGATATCTCCTTTTCTATCTACCTTTAACCCTTTAACGCCCACATTTTTATACTCATATTAACGTTATGACAACCACTATCACTAAACCGACACTGGCATTAGGTAGTCACTGTTATCAAGATGGGGAAGGAACTGCCACTCAGCAGTGAAGTTCAAAGGACACATTAGTGAACAAATTGAATAAGAAATACAATATATTGTTATTTTTGAAAGAGGACCGATTAGTCCAGTTGGGCGTTTAAAGGGTTAACTGTGAATTCCGCACTCTAACGCGGAGACTTTACTGACTTTTAAATACAACACAATTTGACATTCAATATTTAAAATTATGTTAACATCCTTCGCAGTTTCCAGTCACTGTATTTCAATACCAAGAACTGCACGACAGTCGTCGTATAGTTTTTAAATGCGCTGAATATTGAAAGAGTTGTTTTTATCATCTTAATACCCAAGTTTATTTCGTATGTATCAGAAACTTTATTAGATATCCAGGTTTTCGTCAAAGAGGTTTCAAGACTTACATTTCCCAGATTTTTAAACCTCCGTTGGAGAGATTCTCAGTTCGTCGGTTTAGAGATTCTCAGCTCTTTAAATAAATGGACCCATTTTATTTAAAAGGATCCCTTTTTCTCTACGCTAGAGAAAAATTAACTCCGGCCAGACTTGATTCACACACCTGAATCCTCCTATGCTAAACGTGACAGACTTCGGCTTCGCCACGTGTGATGTGAAAGAGCTCGCTTAAGACGCCCTTAGCTGTAGCTATCTCTACACACAGACAGATCCCTGCTCAGAACATATGAACAACCGCAAGCTAATCTGGCTCATTCTCAAACACTCTGTGACCGATTTCTTCTTCTTCCATCTACATTACACACCATGAATGTCGTACAGCACGTAAGGTACGAATACAATAAGAAAAATTACTACAACATGTAAATATTTTTACCAAACTCATCATCAATCCGAAGTGATTTTATATAAGTCTTAGAATTATTATTATTATTATATAAGAAAGTTTTAGCCTCCCTTAACCACGACAAAGATGTTCCAAGAGAGGAAAGAGGAAGGCACCATTTAGTATGGAGTTGAGGGAACGCGGAATCTATGCACGAGGTGCACAGAAACAGTAAGCTAGGAAAGAAGTTCATGAAACAAGTAAAAAGTTGAAGAAGAAAGTAGTAGGTGCTGAAAAACAGGACAGCAGTGGACCGAAAAAAGATGGTCCGTAACAAAACAAAAACCTATTTTATTACAACAAAAGGAAGCCTACCTAACCTTTAGCTCGGGCCCTCACATGGTTCCCCTGGGAGCGCTAATTCCCATAGATACAATAGTTGTATCCCCCTGAGGGGATAAGTCTTAGAAGTTAAGAACAATAATATAATTCATTCAAATTTTTCAAGTTTTCAGATTGAACTTTTATTGGTGGCCAATTTATACCTCAATAATTATATTATAACTAAAAATGCAAAAGAATTATCGAGTTACGTAAATGAACAGAACAATCTTTTCATTTTTCTATTAGAACTCGATCGATATCCCAACGTTACGACTTGACGATGATTTTGCACTTCAAACCAAGCACAAAATTAAGAACTACAAGACCATTCAGCCAAAATAAAGACAATTTCGCATTTCATCTATTAAATACAAAGAGTTCAACAAGCGAGAGAACTTTCCGCCCTGGGAGTAACACGTGCAAGGCCAGGAGCTGGATAAGGAGAGCATCTTTCCGAATCTTATAAGGTTAAAGGTCTTCGCCGCCCCGTGAGGACTGACGCGATGAAAACCTGAAATATCTGCAGCTATTTTAGTAGGAAAAATCAGATAAAAAGCTCTGGCTCCAGAACCAGACGATGTCTTTTTCGCTTGTGATAACAAACTCGTTTGATGCAAGGACCCTCAACTCTCCCCATACCATACCGAACAGATATTTTTTCATACAACGATCAAAACTCTACCAGAACATTAAACCCTATATGAATAACTAAATTCTTCAACGTGAACCTAAGCTTCGGTATCAATTATACACATCGAGGCACTGCTAATATGAAAGAGCTCGCTTAAGGCGCTCTTAGCTGTAATCTATACGCACACAAACAGATCCTCGCCCAGAACATGTGAACAACCGCAATCTTGAATGAAGAGCACCAACCGGTCTCTGCAAATTGCGTTTCAGGCGACATTTAGCAACGATCAGGTGATCTGATGCCATAGGTTGCAAATGCTGCAATTTTAAACACGACCTTGAAGAAATGTTTGATACCACTACTGCCCAGTAAACACGGTAGACCTTAGCTTGATATCACAGCTGAGTAAATATTAAAGAACTCATCAAACTCGAGCCTATTTCTCAACTTAATAAGAAGTGAAGTATAAAGCAGCAAATACAAATTAGAAGCACGTACTCTTATGCTGTATATGAGAAGCCATACGGCCAGTAGTACACAGAGGACTTGAAAATCATTGGTATATATTCCTCGAAGAGCAATCAACATTAGGCGATAACCTTTTTTTACAACACTATCATTGTTTTAACTCTATAACAAATACCGTCAATCTTGAAAATCATTAACAATATTCACATCCCATCGTTACTATACACCGTGCTAAAAATTCTACTCTTTCTTGTATGTTATCAAAATCTTAATTTCACATTTCTTCAGCTCGAGGCACACTGCTCATTAGTTCTTGTTATCGTATAATTTTATTTACAAGAAAATGAATTCCTTTTCGTAGGTTATTTCCCCACACAAAAAAAAAAACTCAACACTCTGCACGCCTCTACACGCGGAACGCTTTACACCAGCTTCACAAATCCGCTGCAGCAAAGACATCAAGATTCCCTTCCGCAAGAATATCATACAGTATTAAATTCTGAGGAGCAAAAGAGTCTGAGCGCAATACTCACACTCCACGTTTTGTCTCTGGTCATTTTTTCCGCGAGATCGAGTGGAGCCGCACCCGACCTGCATAGCAACACAGCACTGCAGCCCCTCTCCCTTGATCAAGATTCGCGTCAGGCACCGTCACAATGCCCTTTATTGGCACACGTAACAAAGGGGCCAGCTTCGCAATGCCCGTTTCCTACTATGACAAATGCGAAAGAAGAATTAATGAACAACGCGCTCGTCTGCACGGCGACTTTCCTGAGCAAACAAAGGAGCATGCCTCGTAATGGAAGGCCAAATGCCTCAATGATGCAAGACGTAGTTGGCTCGAAATTTTCCAGCTGGGTTAGAAAATCCTATGAACCACAGAAATTTAATTTTCAAGGAAACTGATAACGAAAATCGGTCGGTAACTAATGTTTGAGAGAAATTTAAATAGGTGCTGATGACTTTATGCACTATAGAATTTTAATGGAACTCGTTGTGCCATTGAAATTTTCAAGAAATCGGTGTTGCAGTAAACTAAATTTTCTCGTCAGTATCCGTATTAGGTATGGATTTTGAGAAATTAATCAACCCTAAGAAGAAGAAGCATGTCAAAGCAATTTTTATTTTGTATGGGCGTCAGTAATCGAGTGAACAAAGAATGCGATGAAAAATTTTTATTCTTCTAAATGATCACGCTTATTTGTTTCCCCATCGAATTAAACTAAAGAAAACAAAAAACGAAGTAGACGATAAAAAAAATATTTCAGTTTCCTCAGCCCTCAATTTTCATTTTCTCAGGGGCTTATTATTCCTGGATTAATTTACAGGCACACAAACGCAGGTGTGCCGAGCAGTCAAGCTCCCGTCCACAGCGCTTGGGGTAGCCGGTACGTGCAGGCGAAGTTGCCAGCCTGGATTTTTCACGCAGAAATGCTCAAGTCTTGGCCATTTGTAAACATTCGACCATCAAAAGCACTCAGCATGTCGCAGTCCTGAGTAGTAGTCAGATTGTGAGTGGTCTTTGTTTTATGGTTAATATTTTCCCATGAAAGATCAAATTTCAGTATTTTTTTGGACTATCCTGCGTGTAGCGCAGATAAGAAAATCCCGTATATACCAAACGCTAAGAAACACTTGCATTGAATGTGTAGCTTGAATATTTGATGAGCTGTAACTGACCGAATGAAATTCTATAATATATCTTGCTCGGAGACTTTAATCTAATATTTTTAAATGATCACTTGCAATAAGCTTAGTGACAAAGTTGAACGCAATTTACGATAAACATCAATATATACCCAGTGTAACTTTTTTGCCGCCTGCATGCATGTTTCCCCGCCTAAGCGATGTAATCGCTTAAATCGATTAGGCGGCGAAAAACATACATGCAGGCGGCGAAAAAATTAAACTGGGTAGTCACAAGACAAAAATGCCAATGTCGCCAGTGGAAAACAAGGAAACGGTTAACTTGCATTAATTAGACGGGTCAATCAGCTAATTTAAACAAACGTCAAGTAAACCGAGCGACCGAGAGACAACAAATAGAAAATAACAATTGGATCACTGCAAGCATGACTCGACAAATACGGCTCGAAATGCCGTGAACACAGAACGCTCTCACATCGCAAAATTACGCAATTCTGCAAGAAACGTGAATGGAAGTTTCGTGCATCAAGAATTTCAACTCATCCCCATGTCAACGGTTCCCTACACGTTTCCTCGACATCCAGAGCGTTAATTTCGCTGTTTGTAAAATTATATTTGAGTCAAGATTTTAAATGAGCAATTTTCAGAGCAATGTTTCGACGCTAGTCGCGCATACCTTAATTACTGTTCAAACAAAAATAAGAGCTCTGACTACGTGTGAGTGTCATACCTAACATCTTACACCCAACGGGCACAAAGCAAACAAAAACCCACATTGCTGGTTTCATAAAGAAATCCCGAACCTAAAATATAAAATAAAAAACAACTTTCAAATTTGCAATTCAATCCGATATCTTTTCCTTTGAATCCACAATATTGGTACAAACACTTTTCTCTTTTTCGCCAAAGAAACAGGTGCCTTACAACGTACACAGTTAATTTAATCAATAATCGTTAATTAATTATTTTATTAATTTGAATAATTGTTTCGCTAGGAAGTTAGGTGTAAACCAGCCATTGCTTAAGTACTTTCAAATCTGCAATTTATAACTTAGAATTAGAAATAGCTCGTAAGTTTGAACTGAAATTTGCGACATAAATTAATGCCATTTGAAAGTAAGTAAGTTTGAAGTCAATAAGCGGATACAAAATAATCCATTCATTCACTCAAGATGTAGCCTCCATTTTCACTCAGCTAAAGTGATTTGAACACTAGAAATAAGTTATAATTCTAGTGGAATCAGATAGACACGAAATTTCAAAATATTTTTAGTCGTATTCTTCGAATTTTTACTGAAGTTTTACGGCCTGAAATTCCTTCAGCTAAATTTAAAACACCACGTATTCTTTACAAGTCGAACAGGCACGAGACAGTTTTTTATTTATTCAACGTTCAATTCGGTTTCTGTTTATTGAAGCGATTATAAAATTATCGCAAAAGAATTCCGAGACACTTGGCTCCTCAATAACGCAAAATTTAAGCGCCTCGAGACCAAAGATTTCAAAAGCATTTCGATGAGACGGAGAGATTGAATAAGCACGAAATATAAAACAAATACACTCGATCTGGAGGTCGGCTGTACGGTATGTCATCCCCATGTGAGGAAAAAACTAGAGCAAGAAAGAAATATTGTAATTATTAAACAACATTTAAATTCAAAGCAGGTGTCCCAAACTCGGTGGCGAGTAACATGGGCTTCAGCTGCGAGCGCTGGCTCCCCAAGGCGCTCTGACAAGGACAGACACAATTAACCAGTCCCCGAGCCTCCCCTTGTAGGTCAGGCATCCTACATATCCCGGTGTACTCGTAAGTTCCCGAAGATGCAGGGACGGGCAATCCTTTTTCAGCGCACCCAACCGGAGTGACGTGAATCTAAATTCGAGTTCTATTCGTTACTTGGAGATGGCTTTCAAAAGGATAAATTCGATGTCTGTAATATAGAAAAGATTATAAATTAGTTCAAACGTCCGTAACCGCAACAAAGGTGTTCTCGAAAAAGAAAAGAAGAAGGCACTATTTAGTCGGGGAATCGAGGAAACGAGGAATTTGTGCACAAGATGTGTCTCCACGTCCTGCGCACTACATGCCTATACGTATGGTATCTCGATATGCTACAATTATTTCACGTACTCACAATAATTTTCCCCAACGAATTGAAATCAAGCCGCACAATATAATGCTCGCATAATTCGACAAAACTAAAATTTACCTCCAGCTTCCAGCCGTCTGGCTTGTCCTCTGTGCGACGACAGTTCAACTCCGGGGAAGGTCATGTAAAATAAGTTCAAGAAAGCAACACGAGTTCCTGAAGTCACTCAAGTAGTGAAGAGCGCACAGGGCGACCACAATGCCAACCATGCATGAGCTTCACATTGGAGAGGTGCTTCACTGAGGCTAAAAGAACAAAGATCGATTGTACCCCATATAGAGATCGGCAGCTACAGACGAGATCACGAGAAGGCGTCATCAGTGACCTCAATAACAACAATAATAAGACTTCGATGTACGCAAAACGGCGTTTACGAACAGAACACGAGTAACGCAGGGGAATTCAAGAAAAGCTCATAGACAAGGTAAAGAAGATAAATTATTCTATCTAAAACGTGTTGTGAACTTTAAAAATTGACGTGACCACAAGCAGTGGTGCTTCACATGATAAGGGTGAAGTCTCCTTAAATAATGACCTTACGAGGTAAAAAAGTATACACAACAACTACTCTATAAAACATGGCGACCTAATCGCACGACTTAAATCAAAACATGCGATGAACGCCGATTTATCCGATTATTAAGGCTGCTTCATGTAATTCATTAGAGACGAGCAGAAACACATTAGACGTTCGAAGCTGCGCAAACAGTGATAAGGAAATTTTTCAGTCTCCAGTCTTTGTGTCAGTGATGGACGCCTTTATCAATTAACCGATAAGAAAGATTCCCTGCGACAGTCATAAACCTCTAATGAATTGAAATTTTCTTATAACGAAGCACTGCTTGCATTAAAGCGCACATTGACAACCATAGAGCGAAGAGAGAGTAAAGAGCATAAGATCATCTTCCACCTTCTTTAGCAGCAGCAGGTACCACAAAACCGTACCGAACTTCTACAATTCAGAGGCATATTCGAATGCGAGACCTCAATACGTCAGGGTAGTGTATTGTGAACGGGCAGAATGTCTCCTCCACACAACTTGAAGCGAAAAAACGAACGACTAACTTGGTAGACACTCCGTACCAGGGTTGCGGAGTCGGAGTCGGAGTCGGGAGTCGGAGTCGCCGGAGTCGCATGTTTTAGGGTGGAGTCGGGAGTCGGAGTCGCCGGAGTCGCATGTTTTAGGGTGGAGTCGGAGTCGGAGTCGCTTCTCTGAAGTGTGGTGGAGTCGGAGTCGGAGTCGGAGTCGCTTTTCCGAGAGTGGTGGAGTCGGAGTCGCTTTTCCGAGAGTGGTGGAGTCGGAGTCGCTTTTCCGAGAGTGGTGGAGTCGGAGTCGGAGTCGGAGTCGGAGTCGGAGTCGGAGTCGGAGTCGGAGTCGGAGTCGGAGTCGGAGTCGGAGTCGGAGTCGGAGTCGGAGTCGGAGTCGGAGTCGGAGTCGGAGTCGGAGTCGGAGTCGGAGTCGGAGTCGTTCATTCGGATGGGGTGGAGTCGAAGTTGGAGTCGCTATTTTTTGCTGCTTCGATTCTAATTTTTACTAAAAATTATTTATAAATGTTTAAAACCAAAAGTAAACAAAACAGAGTTAGAATACTTTGCTGAAAATCTAAAAATACGCAATGTTTTTGTTGATTATTTTGTTTTAAGTTTGAAACAGCGTATTTATACCTATCACCTCATACCGTCATTGTTGGCTAGTCGTTGTGGGTTTGCATTCCTATATGTGATAAATACATGAAAGAAGTATAATTGTACCGAAGTAATAATGAATATTTGGCAGTTATTTAAGCAAGAATTAGTAATTTGAAGCATTGAAAATTTGTTCTGTACATTTATGTTTCGTTCATTTCCCCTTCAATTAGTACTCAGGAAGTAGCAAATAGAACTAAATGTGTTGCAAGTTACTTGTAGAACTTTTCAGCTGATGCAATACATTGTACTCACGTAAGGAGTGGTAACTATATGTACGCTCTTAATGATGCATTGGTTGATAATGACTAGTATTTGCAGAAACCCAAAGTAATGTTGTGATCATAAATATTTTTAGTCTTTGAGTTATGATTCCTTGCCAATGAGTAGTCTTTGCCAAAACCTGAGGCTATAGTCCGGAACATAAAGACTTCTAGTTTTCAGGTTATGTTATCAAAATTGATATGGCTTCCTTGTCTTTAGGTCAAGTTAACATGTTTTATTAATAACAATTTCTGCTCATTTCTAAAGTTATTTCTGGAATGTTGTTTGGTTCTTTCAGAGTTATATTGTATTTCGATATATCATTATCATGTTGAATTTTTATCTTCGGTATCACTCCCCAGTTTTTAAGCATACGCTGAAATGGAGAATTTTATATTATGCTTATACAATTTTAAACACTGAAATAGTCTCCGTTTTGCAGCATTACATAATTAATTACTTCTTCTTATGGAAGATTTGGAAATGTTGTAAGGTAATCAATATCGGCATTTAGACACATGAAAAATTAAAATACAATGTAAACGAGCTGCAATGAAAATAATAACACACTAGCAAAAACTTCATTTAGTCTCACACATATTGTAACTGAAAGCAATGCACTATCTCAGCTGCAATGGTTGTTACATTTATGCGATAGTGCAAATTTTCTTACTGGAGACGTTTAAAATCGCTCCATAAAACATGAAATTAGAAGAACATGGGCGTTTATTAAAATAAGAAAGTGTCAAACATAAAGTAAAAGGTTAGACGAGAATAAGAGGTAGTATCATATTTCACGCAAAGACGCTAGAAGTGACTTTTATTCGTAAACAAAACGATCCGAAAACTCCAGTCCCCTGCGACCGAAGCAAAGCAACTTTTGCTTATTATAGCCGAGATATAAAATAGTGTTGAGCAATAATATGACACCTTTACTGCATTGTTACCCTGCATAGTGTAGACACAGAGAATAAGAGGCAGTGTGCAAATCTTGCCTACTTTATCTACATGTATATCATTTTGTGGATTTTAAGCATAGTCATTGAGTTAACTATTATAATTTCACTGAATGAGTGTTTACTTTGTAATAAAAAAACTTTGGATACATATCTATGCTTCTCAGGGTGGACAGTGACTACTTTACCTACTCAGAAGACACTTGTTAGTAATTTACAGGGTGTTTCAGAATAAGAGGCAAAAAGTTGCCCACCAAGTAGAAGATGTCCAAATAAAAACTTTCTTCTCTGAAATTTTCCGAAGAAAGAGACATTGAGATATTAGCCGTTCATTGTTTTAAAGGATGAAATTTAATGACTAAATTACTCGCAATATTTTTTTGAATTTACGTTGATCGAGCGGAATCTTTTAGTTGCATGTCCACCTAGATCCCCTTACATGATTCCATTCGATTTCATTTTTTGGGGACACGGGAGGAGCCTTGTCTATGCTACACTCATTGAGTCTGAGGAATATCTTGTGACCAGAATTGCAGTGGCTGCTGGCGAGATACCTTAATGTCAGACGTGTTTCCTAATATTCAGCAGTCGTTAAGGCTAACATTCGAAAAGTGCATTGATGTAGGTGGAACACATTTTGAACAATTTTATAAAGTAAATTCAAAATAAATATTGCGAGTAATTGTGCCATTAAATTTCATCACTTAAAACAATAAACAGCTAATATCTCACGACACCGATTTCGGGGGAAAATTTCATGGAATTAAAACTGTTTATTTAGCCATTTTCTAATTGGCGTGCAATTTTGTACCTCGTGTTCTGAAACACTCAGTATACAAAATTGTGTACTTGACCCGTGAAAAATGATGGGATTTAATATTGTTTATACACGAATTCTCCACATGTGGATCATAAAGAAATATATCCAACCTAATAGTACCCGCGATTAAAATATTCTAGTACTAGTGCACTGGTGAAACTCGCATCACAAATACAGTCATTATGCATCTTTAAGAGCGTGAAAAGGAGACAGACCAACCAACAAAGATGGACAGGCAATTTTATTTGTTCAATGAAATTTCCTGTTGAAAACCTTCCGTATTTCTGATGGCGGCTTTGTTGAAGAAAAAGTTTCCTTCAGATGGCCTGTCATAGTTGACAGACAAGAATTTGAAACTGTTGAAATTAGTTTTTTTTTTCTTCGTCTTTTTGTTTTGCGGTTACATCTTTTCTTTTCGTTTTTTGTTTAAATTTAGCTTTCTATAATTAAGCATGTTTGAGCTTCTACCAGACCTGCATTAACCTAAAATCGCTTAAATTAACATTACTCGTGACGCACTGGCGTTCACTATTTAAATTATATTTGAGCTTACTCTGCTTGGGCAGCATGTCGCCCTTTTAATTAAAGTCGGTCTGGCACCTCTAACTTGCGTAAAAGATGTCTTGCGTAAAAAGCAGTCTATTTCTGCGACTTTAACTCCTCGACCCGGTAAACAGGCACTTATTATTCAAGGTAATTAATTGTCAATTAATTATTAAAATCTTAGTGCTATATGCAATCTTGCAATAAGATACGATATCCAGCTAGTCGGCGACCAGACATCTTAAAACTCTGTTTCTATCTACTCAGAACGCCATTAAAACTTCCTACCGGAGTACCGTGCTGATGACCGGCCACGTCCATTGGATGTCTTCTATTTTTAAGGAGTTTCGTTTTTAAAACTAACATTTCGTCAAAGAAAATCTTCGGTCTCCGTTTTAAATGAATTTAATAATAAAAATAGTACCGAGGACGCTGCTGTGCGTACTGCTGGAATCCTCAAGATACGCCTAATTTGGGTGCTATTTCTCTTTTTGCGCATCTCGGGAAACGACTTGCTATTGTTCCCTTGAAGTTATTCTGTATTTGAAATAAATGTTCGAACAGTAGCCCTTCAGTTTTAAATCCTAAAATTCCATTGTAATAACATAGGAGAGATTACGCACAGGAAATACCTAAACCAATTTATTTATTTGTTTGAGGGGACACTTGCCCTTTATTGTGTAAGAACAATCAACGCTATGCCTGGTGCCCCACAAAAATGTCCCCGACTTTTTAATTGATTATATCTCCGATTTAAATCAACATATTTGAATTGTCTGTCTTTCACATTGTAGTAAATTTCATTCCCTTTTCAGATAATTTAAGTTTTTGAAAATCAGTTGAATAACCACTTTACAATGATCGATTTACTGAAAAGGGTAGAAAACTAATTGTTCAAAGGGAAAGGTTTAAAAGCAACACTGGTGTCCTTCATTTCTCGATACCTACTGTTAAGAATAATTTCATAATGATGTATCCTACATACCACCAAGTATTCAAACCCTCTGAGAGGTTTCAAGTGTTTTCAGTAACAGTGTTTCAAGCACTGAAAAAAACGGTGAAATAATCTGTAAAACTCTTCGTTCAATGGTGGCCAGAAGTAATACTTGCCTTGAGAGAAATGGAGTGTATGTCGAAGGATACTGAATGACTTTATTCGTTTGAAAGTTATTTATGTTATTGATTTGTTACTTTTTTATATTTTTGTTTGTTCATTTTTTCGGAAAGTACAAAATAAGGAAGAGTATCAATATTGCTTAAAAAACTTGCCCTTTGAACAATTAGATTTTCTACCCCTTCCAGTAAATTGATCATTGTAAAGCGTTTATTCAACTGATTTTCAAAAACTTAAATTATTCGAAAAGGAAACAAAATTTATTACATTGTGAATAAAAGACAATTCAAATATTTTAATTTAAAGTGGAGATATAATTAATTGGAAAATCGGGGACACTTTTTGGGACACCCGGTATAATAAAAATCCGGGTGTCCGTCAATTTTTAAATAAATATATGTTCTCGCGCGTAATTTCTACTGTTTTATTGCAATGGGAATCTGCTTGCTTGGACAGTATCATGAATACGATTGAAATATTATGAAAAACCTGGCATCTGCTCACTTTTGTTTATAAATAAAAAACATTGCGTCAAAATCGAATCGATTGTCACGAAAATGCGGCTAGTCGCAGTAAAAAGGTATGGCAATTTTTTTAAAAATTTCTTGCCGAATAATAATATAAATTATAATACAGTGTTGCTGCTTGCTTGTTTGGTGTGTACGTCTGCGACATTCTTAAAGATGCTTAATGACCGTAACTGTGATAAAAGTTTTACCAGTGCACAAGTACGAGAATACTGTATTTTAATCGCGGGTACTATTAGGATGGGTACATTTGTTTGTCATCTTTATCTTCATATTTTTTTAAAACGATACCATTGAATCCCGTCATTTTTCACCAATCATGTACTCTAGTAATTTGTCAATTAACATTCTGCATTAAATTTAAAAGTCGTTCGTTAATAAAGAATATAATGAACATACGCACAGGTTTCAACACCTGCAACCATCTACTACTAAGAATGACAGTCGTGTGTTTATTTATACGTTTCGTGTAACGCTCTTAGGAATCGATAGGAAAAAATTAGCACTGGCGGTCTTGGTTTCAGTTCACGGTCAATTAATACACTAATTTTCGTACAAATGCTCTAGCTATAATGCCACTAAACAGTTGAGAAATCCAGAGCCTTATATACCAGAGTTCTAACCGTGGATACCGAGTTCGGCGGGGTATTGTATATTACAATGTACTGTATTACAATACAATCTATTGCATATTACAACATAAATACACAAGCTCGCAGTTGCTTTCAGTAATGTTGAATTTCTGTATCTAGGATACGACACGAATGGCTATAACTACTTCTCTTGCGGCTCAAAAATACTGTGTTCTGAGTGTTTATTACTCAAATAAGAAAAATAAGTTATCTTTGGAATAAGTTTAAGCATGGAAACTCCACTCGAGCAAAAATTTGTTGAAGAAAGGTATTGAATCCTGTCATTTTTGACGGACAGTGTACGCTAGTTAAGAAATAAAATATTCATTTTATAAATTATGAATAGGTGGAGTTGGAGTCCCAAAATTGCGAAATGGCGGAGTCGGTGTTGGAGTCGCCAAATTTTGGAAAAGTGGAGTCGGAGTCGGAGTCGGAGTCGCCAAATTCTGAAAAGGTGGAGTCGGAGTCGGAGTCGCCAAATTCTGGAAAGGTGGAGTCGGAGTCGGAGTCGCCAAATTCTGGAAAGGTGGAATCGGAGTCGGAGTCGCAAATTTATTCCTCCGACTCCGCAACCCTGCTCCGTACACAAAATGCTCAGATAAGCCTGCACAATGTTCTATTCAGCAAGACCCTACACAATGACGGGAACAAAGGGGTACAAAAACTCGCGATAGGGTGACCGCCAGAAAGGACCTTACAGCAACAACCGACCGGTCGCGTATCACCTCAATAATCGGTTCCCTCATTACATTGCTGAAACTCTCGACCGGTGGGAGAAAAACAGCAAAGATTACTTAGACCTTTAAAACTGAACTTGCCTATCGATAGACCACTTTTTATAAACAAATTGTTTAAAAAAAAATTGAGGTGTTTGGGAGAACTAATTAAATTCAGCACGGTGTAGAAAACCACAAAAGACGTCAGTTAACAATGGGGTTGAAAACTACTTAACTAAGCGTTGCTACATAGCATAGCTATCAGGCACTCAATGTAAACAAAAAGCACGTAAAGCATGCACGTGAGGCTAGAGCAGAATTGGGGAGACAGCGCTACCTCATTCTATTATGATAACAAAGGAAGAACGCCAAGCGACACTTGATCCAGCTGCAAAAACAATCGATGGCCGGAGCAGCTTGTGACGAAGCTATCGCGAGGCATCGACGCTGCAACACGTTCCTTCCAGGCACTCGATCTCGGCAACACACAACTTCCCAGCAACGCGTAAGGCAATACTGTCCCCAAATAGCACACCGGTTACAGACGCTAGCAAAGAAGAACATCAACACTAAGATCTACGCAATTTTTGTATAACACAGTGAATTTTTAGTAGAAGTAAACAAAATACACAACCAAATAATGCACATCTAAATTTTTTGACGGTGTAAAAACAGACGACTAAAGGTTCAGTATTGGATGTCGTTACAAATAACCATGATAACAAATGAATGGTGGCAAAGTAATGGTATGCGTTTAAATGCAGAATAAAAGAGAAATCAACATTGATTTAGTAACCCTTCACGGCACCAATGCGGTCAGCTCACAAAACTAAATATTACGATATTTACCGCACACATCTTCTCAATGAAACCAATTGCTAGTCTGTAACACAATGAGCTGATAGTAAGAATGAACTTGCAATTATTTACCGATTTAACTTAAGCATTTTTGTATTCAAATTACCGTTATCAGAACCTCCGTCATTCGACTGGTACTGGCATCAGGCTGTCAAAGACATCAAAGGAAGGAGCTGCCACTCGGCAGTGAACTTCAAAGACGAGATTGAGGAATACATTTAACAAGAAATACAATAAATTAAAGCACATTTTGGAAGGTCCTCAGTGATGCTAAAGGGCGGATTCGTTCTCAGTTTTCGTTGCTATAAAGACAAAAACTTCGGGATTAGGTTAATTTGATTATTTCCCTATCTAATTCTAGCCCGACGCGATTTGGTACATGACGACAGAAAAATCACTAACATATCAGCACCCAACTTTCATTTTATTATATAGGTTTGATTCAGTTATTCAAAAATTTGATTATTTGATTCAGTTATTCAGTTATTCATTAAATTATTCAAAAAAATTCCGATACATTTTCCGAAATTTTCAAGGAGGAGAGCGTTCTGGCACTTACCGCACTTTCCCTACAAACAAATAAGTAAGAAAAGCATTAAAGAAGTGTTTTTAGCACCATATTTTCATCAACACGGTAACTTTGGCGGGTTAAACGTAAGTTCTACGTTCAACTCAAATCATAATTAATTTCAAAGATCCCGAACGACAATTAACCTTCATTCAGTTTTCATTGGGTATTTATGAAAAGGAGTTTGTAACTGCTGACCTATCAGCAGCATTATGAAAATCCCTTCAGTGACCACCGGTGGGTCCCTTCCGAGCAACGTATCGACAGCTTCAGGCACAGGAAACGAGGGTAGAGTGGCCAAGCTCTACATTAGTGCCGCCGCCTTGATCCTTTAATACGAGACATTAAGAAGTGACGGCAATTGCCAATTGACACCTTCGTCATTTTTCTCCCCAATTTTTATTCTTAGCCAGAAGTGGGATTGCAAAGCTTACATTTCCTGTGACGGTGCTCGCGTATTGATGTGGTAAATTGTCTCACAGGTGAAATGAAGAATGAAACGATGTCAAATTAGGCGTAAACACTTTTCATATCCTCGGCGGCGGCGACATACTATTGGTGTCCTGTGCTATAGTCGAGATGAAATAATAAATACAGGAGAAGCTATTCTCTACACAAGAAACCATAATATTCGAATGAAAGACTCATTTGCAGTTGTAACAAAAGTTGTATGATCATTTTTCACATTAAGATCGTGTTCAATGTTTTAGGTTGTTTAAATAATAGTGAAATAGGTCTATTTTTATGATGACTCTTTGCTGCTATTCCAGCTGATGAACTTGTCAAGGACCAGCATTTTCAGCGGAACTCTGAAGACCTTGGGTGCTGCAAACAACAGCTGCTCAATTATTTGATTTAACACGCTTTCTGTGAAGGGTTAAACAGAAGTTCAGTATTCAATTCAAATTTGAAGTCAATTGAAGTAAGCAATTTTGAAAAAATAGTAACTGGATAGTGCCTTCATTTAGCTCTCATCAAGTAGTTTTCAAAATTGAGTGAGTGACTGCAGGTCAATCAACAGCACCATGAAAATCCCTTCAGTGACCACCAGCGGGTCCCTCCGCAAGAAACTAAGATTCTGCTTTCGCAAAAGAGATTCAGCGATAATTGCGAGTTTTCAAAAAAAAATTTGAAATTTTGGGGTATATCAGGTTGTTTTCCAAAAGCTTTGACTTTAGTCTTTCGTGATTAAATAACCGTTTCATTTTCACAGCAAAGGCATTGCAGTCAATTGCGAATGATTTACTTGCACACTCGCTTTGAGATATTCCCTAGAGATGGTTGCGCGTTTGAATCGAAAGGTATGCAATGTCTGGACGGTAAAGTTAGTGCTACTAGTCTCGGCTTGCTTTCTCAAAATACGAACTCTCGAGCCTCTCAGTTACTTCTGGATATCATCGATTTCTAACAGAATTTTCATCGGTTGTGCAGTATTGTTAAGAATTTTCAACGAAAGCTAATGACAACATTTTACATAAGGACCTAAGCTAATCTTGTGTTCATTTCGTTTGCGTGCACCCTAAAAAATCAGTGTGAGCACGTAGATCTCTTCTCGACCTGATCGAGATTGAGACTTTTGAGAGGAACATTAATATATACACGCGACGTAAAAACTATGAAGATCCATACAGCTTTTGATATCTTGCACCCACCCACGCGGCGGTCCTCATGCATTTGGGAATATTTACGCGGCATACGCTTATTTGCGCAGTTCCGGGTGGTGTTCCGCAGTTCCGGTTTACCCTATCAAATCAGAAAGATAAAAGCTCCCATCAACGAACGTAAAATTAATGAACTACGGAAAAAAATCTTCACCTCCAAATTGCAACGCGCAAGTTTGTGAGAACTAACGAAACGAAACCACTTTTGCCCCCAAGCTGAAACGTGCCAGTTAGTGCAAACTAACAAAAAGATAGAACTTCCATCCCCAAGTAAAAGAATTCCAACTAGAGGAAACTGGACGCTAGCATTGCAGAGCGAGTAAACAAGCATCGCGCAGCCAAACGCGCAAGGCAACTTGGTCGCGCTAAGTTGAGCCAAGCACGCACGCCGACCCCAAGACAAATTAGAGACACGCATAGCGTGGGTAGGACATATCGAGCACATCCTTCTTTCGCCAATGAAAAATGGACAGCTCAAATGAAGGGCAAACGTCGACTCTGCATGCACCAAGGGCATGGACCAAAGTTCCTCGGTGAATGTGGCCTTAATGAAGAGCTGCTGTTGGTTCCTAAGGAAACATTTGGGATACGCCTCGCTCAACGCGGCGCGCCCTCCTGTATCTTCCATTGCGGGATCTAATGCCACCCAAATAAGTTTATTCAAGCACGAAATCGTCGCGCTCTTCCATCCATGGCGAGTTGACATAGTTAGCATGCAAGGAAAATGTGCTCATTCTTTACAAGAATCATACCTGGTTTGAAATATTCTGAATGAAAAATTTCCAGACACTAGAGAATAACATCTGGTTGGTTTTACCAGTCTTACCAGTGCAGGAAAATTTGGGAATCAAAACACAGGTAAAATTATCTGAAGGCAGAATATCTCAGAAACTCAAGAATACTATCAAGTTCTGATAGTCATTCGCCCGTAAAAATAAAGTTATTATATAGCCCGAGTAAAATGATCTGTGTACAACGATAATTGATAAGAAACCAAGTTATACAAATGATAGAAAAAGCACAGGAACTTTTACACGATGTTTCACAAACTCACTCGCACCGGATACGAGAGTGAGACGCTTATAAATTCTATTCCTAACGTGTAGAAGCTACCAGGGTTCACAGATCAGACGGAATTCCAAGTTTTATCGTCGATATTGAGCACAAATTCTATTGCAGTAGGCTTGTCAACGCCGCTCTTTCCCAGGTGGAGCGTCATTATTCCAAGGAGTCAGTCGTGCGGACGCGTGTCGGAAAAGTTCAACGGAGCGCGGAATTGAGCGTAACCCTCTCCCATGGCGGAGACAACGAGCGACCAACCGCCCAAAATGCTTCATGAAAACTTTTAGTGCAAATCTACAACTTCACGACTCGCACGATCCACGCCACGATCGTGGCCACGATCCACGTGGCCAGGTTGGCATATTCCTGACCGAAATTTCAAAATTTGGCCTATTCCTCACGGAATTTTGTTCATAACATAACTCAGCATCCGGGAACTCAGTAGGTCTGCCAGATACTGAGCGATCTTCACGGCAACATTTTGCTTGATAAAAGACAAGCTAGAAAAATAGCCAGAAAAAGGTCAATTTAATGACGCTGGGTATACCACAGGCCATATGAGCAGAAAAGCTACGTGGCCAAAAAGGGGCGAAAAAGTTCCTAATCTCAAGATGCAACCTCAACACATTTATCGTAGAGCTGAACCACAAGACCGTACAGGGGGGACATCCCCATCTGCGTCCCGGTAGAGTTGTGCTAATACGACTATGTTAGCTTCATCAACAATCATGAGCGAGAAAATCAGAAACTAACTCAACAGCTGGTGAAATCGTACATGAACGATGGTGTCCTTAGTTGTAGTTGTCATGGAAGAAAGGTAAGTCACACATTTTTTTCTTCTTACTGTGGATTCACAACCGCGTATAACCATACAAAATAAAAAGAACGAAAATAGAAGTGGAAGTCAAGAGAATTGAAAATGTACTTATTCCTTCAACACAAAGCGGTGTGCAGGAGATATAGGTCAAAAAAAGCAGTTTAGCGTCATAACTAATGGTTGAGAATTATAAGTAATTGACGTCATTTTTAAATTGAATTATTTTGGAAAATTATTAAATTATTATTTGGGTTGGTGGGCTTTGTACGATATCTATAGCCACATCGGTTGAAAATTATTAAACCATGTTTTCATCATCACGTTGACGCATTTGGAAAGAGGAGCATGCTCCTTATTAGCTATAGTTGAAAATGCATCACCTTGATTTTCTTTCAGTGAAGGCAGCAGACGTGGATGTTCTGCCACTTGACAACTTAACCTCTCTCACGCCTGGCGCTTTTCCTGCAAGCGCACAAGTTATTTACGTCCAAAATCAATACGACCTCTCAGGATCATAAAGTGAAAAGCTCTCACTTGACAAGTTAATAAAAGTGTAGCAGCATGGTGGGTAACTAAGGAAATTGGCAGCAATATTTCAACATGGAACTTATGTACACAATTATGTTATAACAGATCGACAATTTTTGCCGACTTCTTACATCAGCCGACAATAAAAATCAGCGAGTATTTAACCCTATAAGAAATACCGCTATTCCTTCAAAACATCAGGAATGATTAATAACGTTCTTTAATTTTACATATTTTTTCCATGGGTGATAACTTACCTAATATTATCTCAATGTTTCGTCTACGGAAAAATAACTTGGTCTTAAGAAAGTGGAAATTTGTATTTATTTATTTATTTATTTATTTAGCACAATACTGAAAGTCACCGTTAAGAACGTAAGAATTTAAAATGAGCAAGGAACACATTCGCCTCAAACATAAATGTCGTCTTGTGTGAATTACATGAAAACGATCACCAGCTATTTTTCTCAACTATACAAGCTTTCGATTTTGTCAAAATTGTCATGAAATCAATTCAGTAATTTGAATTTTGCAGCCAGGAGTCTGAGGCGCAATTATAGTGAGAAGAAAGGAAGATTAGATTATTAGTTAGTTTAAGCCTCCCTATCCTCAACAAATGAGATCCAAAGAGAGGAAGGAAGAAGGCACCATTTAGTATGGAGTTAAGGGAACGCGGAATCTATGCAGAAAAGGCATAGAAACAGTAAAGATGAGAAAGAAGTTCATGAAATAAGATCAAAGTTGAAGAAGAAAGTAGTAGGTGCTGAAAAACAGGACAGCAGTGAACCGAAAAAAGATGGTCCGAAACTAAATAAAAACCTATGTTATTTTAACAAAAAGAAAGCCTACCTAACGTTTAGCTAAGGCCCTCACATTGTCCCCCTGGGAGCGCTAATTCCCATAGATACAATAGTTGTATCCCCCTGAGGGGTGAGAAGAAAGGAAATAGAAAAGGAATCGGCACTCCAATTCCCATTATAACACACAAACCTTAATAGAGCTAGATCAACCCAAAAGTTTGCCTTTAAAAAAATGACGACATATGGTAAATAATAGAAAAAACTGGAACTCAATGGATGATACACCAAAAAAATAGACCCAACAGAGTTCCATTGGCCACTTAAAGAACATAAAACTTCAAATTCAAACCAAAATACAACGTATAAAATGATGGACTCACGTAATCAAACTCCGGGACGCAATCCCGGATGCACTTTGAGGTAGAGGGCAGGAGTTCCATTACTTGGGCATGATATTCCTGTATGCCATCACCTTAAGCTGCTGCCAAGTTTAGCCAATATGCGTAGGCCGCGAGACACCGCCAGCGCTGTAGTGTTCTCTTGTTCCACGAGGAGCGAGTGAGGTGAGAAAACGCCTTCAAAGTGAGGCGAGAGCGAACTGATAAACCAGGAGTACGCGCTTCTTCTTTTGCTTGCGAAATGTCGTCATAGAAGCTGAATTACACAAGAATGGATAGGAGCACCGTCTTTGGTCTTCGTGGAGTGAGAAAGATTCGCTCTGAATTTCCATCCCATTACATAGAATTTATCATAAGAACGAGAAACTGTTTGCACACTGTTCAATAAACGAGAATGTTAGTTTATTTTTTATACAACCGTAACATTGGTCGCTGATGTAAACTCCAACTGAGAAATGAGTGGATCTCTCGGGATTATTGATTCGCACGAGTTTTAAAACGGCGTTTAAAACTACAATAGGGCGACATTTCGCTTAACGCGTTGACATGAAGCAGTTCTTTCGTTTAACACGAAAGAACTTCAAACCGACGAGCCTGCAAAACTTGACAAGAATTTTTCTCGGTCAGTTTCACTGAAAGTATTTGTCGATAGAAGCGACGGTCGGTTCACAACGATTCTATCCTTGTGTCTCAAAATCGCCAGCAGTAAATGACTTCGCTGACAGAACACACGAAAATAACAGGTCAACCAACGTTGCAAAATTGAAACCATCCCTCTGCACGTACGTGACAGAAGCGAGGAAAGTTGCCATGTAGCTCTGCTTTCTAAATGTTTATGTGCTGCCATTTAAAACTTTTCGACGGCTTTCCAGCGTCTGGCAAAGCATTGACTGCAACTCTACCCCCTCACGCGGCTATTCTCATCTCCCCTATACCCCGTACAAAATCTGCCATGCAGTGTACGCACTGTCGACGCTCTTTATTGAGTTCTTTTCAGGAACGCCGAGGCTTGGACAAGAGCCCTTGCGCTCCCTGCGCACACCTCCACCCCACTGGCATCTCCGAGCCAATAAGTCAGCTCCTCTGCCACTCCTGCGCGCCGCAATGAGATGCGAACCCGGACTAAAGAAGAAGAATCATCATTTAACCGTTCGCCTTCCAGGTGAATTTTGGAATGCACTACTAAATAGTGATAAAAAGCACTGCACTAAATAGTAACCATGTGAATTTAAGAAAACACTTCCAAACAGTAATAGAATGCACTGCACTAAGTAGTGATATAACTATTTTCTACCAAATTTGCATCCTGTTCTCTTCGAAGTTCATCCCCGTGTGGCAGTTCTTTCCCTTTTCTGACGTCAGTGATAACTTGAGGCTAGAGTACCAGAATAAAAAAAATCAGCCAGTGAAGGATTATGCAAAGATACGATTAGACAAGTTAGTTCAAGCCATGAGTGAGTTTAGCACGTTCGCTACTGGGCTCATGTTTTAAGTAAGGTAGTAAGTAGCAGAGTTTAAACAACGACTCAACCGCTCGAATAAAAATTGCATCTTTCCTAAGAAGTGTGAGAATGTAATATAGCATGATGATATTTTACCTCGGATGCTTAAATCTCTTCTAAAAAAGATGTTGAAATAAATGAAATGCTGTTCATTCACACCGACACGTAAATAAGCAATTTACCTTGCGGTAAATAATGTATCTAGCGGCAGGGAACGTCTTATGCCTCGCTAGCCGCATGAAAGGAGTTCCAAAGAGAGAACGGATGAAGGTACAATTTAGCATAAAATTAAGGGAACGGAGAATTTATGCACATGGTGAATTCCCACACAAGATTCCTTGCGCGTAGAAACAATCAACTGAAAAGGAAGGCTATGAAACAAGATTAAAATGGAAAAAGATAGTTACAGCTGCTGAAAAACAGGACCGTAGAGAAATAAAAAATTAAAGGTCCTTAACAATATACATGTTTTATTTCAACAAAATAAAGACCCAGTTAACTCTCAGCTCGGGACTTCGTATTTTTCTCTGAGAAAGCCAATTCTCATAGACACGATAGTTGTACTCCCACCCAAGAGATACGATGATTCTACACAGTCACGATACGAAAATTTTACAATCGATAAGTTCAAAACAGCCCGTTTGAAGATTGATTGATTATAAGAAAGTTTTAGCCTCCCTTTACCACAACAAAGATGTTCAAGGAGAGGAAGAATGAAGGCTCCATTTAATATGGAGTTAAGGGAGCTCAGAATCTACGCACAAGGTGCATAAAAACGATAAGCTAAGAAAGAAGTTCATGAAACAAGTTCATGATACAATATAAAAATTGAAGAAGAAAGTAGTAGGGGCTCAAAAACAAGACAGCAGTGAACCGGAAAAAGATGGTCCGTAACAAAACAAAAAACCTATTCTGTTTCAAACAAAAGAAGGACTAGCTAATTCTCAGCTCGGGCCCTCACACATTTCCCCCTGGGCCCGCTTGAAGATAAGCCCCAAAATCCCACGTTTGTAAACTTAAAATGCAAACAAAGCTTGGCAATCGTATAGTAATTAGAAGTAATATAATTTAAAATACGTCAGAACTTTTCCCGAAAAAATGAGCATCATAAAAATTAAACGAGACGTTTCGAAGTTACTATACTAATTATCATAAGATTAAACTTTGCAGCAGACAAATAATCATGTCATTCAAAATCCATTAAAAATGATATGCTGGTAACATTATAACAACGACTCGCTTAAGAACGAGAGTACAAACAAAAATATGCACGCATTTTACGACTATATTTAGCCAAGAATATTAGAAACGAAGTCAATACTTTACTTGTCGAAATTTCGCATCGTTCATGGGTCTCCAGCATGAACTTTATAACGCTCCTACACAAACCAAAAAAACACATTCTAACAAGACGATGCATTGATTAATACATCTCATATTAGTTGATTTTAGACGACTGATAATCTATGATGCCCTGCCAGTAACGTGTATGCTACATTCATACACATCGCATAAGTTGGTTTTAACACCCCAACAACACAGCAAAAAAATCCCATTTTAACAATAAGGTGTACTGCATTAATGCGTATCGTATTAGTTGGCTTTAGACAACGGCTCATCCATTGTGCTCAGTCAGTAACGTGTATGTTTCCGGAGCAATTGATCACAACGTACAGGGCTATAGTAACGACGATCATCACTCACAGTCGCCCGCAATTGCTGAGGCACCAGCACGAATTTGAAATTTATTTCTCATAAAATTTGATAACATAATTATGACTGCATGATTTGCCAAGCTTCACGCACGAATTTTTAAGATATATATAAGGCATGCACAATCTTCTTCCATAATAGCCTAAATGAGCCCATACTGTGTTGTCGAATATTTTAGTTGAGAAATTAGAGCCTTTAGTTTAAAGTCGCACGATGCTACTGGAGAATAACATCACAGAGGAAATAATTCAGTATTACTGGCCATAATAAACTACTGTCACTGAATAGTACACAGATAAAAACTAAATTACGAACAAGTTGTTCAAAATTCAAAGAAGCCAAGTTTGCTTCCTTCAACACGCTGACTGCGGCGGGTTAAACTGACGCTCAAAATTTAGCTCAAATTAAAGAAAAATTCATCATTCAATACTGAAAATGATATAAAACGGACCGTACTCCCCATTTGGCTTTGATTACTATTTATGAAAATTGAGTTTGTGACAACCGGTGGGTCAACTCTTTCAGGGACCACCGGAAGGGCACCAGCCATTCAAGGTATTAACACTTTGACCGCATCGAAAGCCACCGGTGGCCACGAAAAAGATTTTCATAATGCTTCTGACCGACCAGTAGTCATAAACTCAATTTTCATAAATACTCAATCAAAGCTAAATGAAGGCACGATTCAGGTAATGTTTGCCATTTTCAAAATTCCATACTGTAATTGACAATAAATTTGAGGTTATTATTGAACTTCAGTTAAATTAATTGCGGTTATTAAAGTGTTGAAGCACTTTGGTTTAAGTTCGTTTTCAATCTCCCATTTATTACGGACTAGCTCATGAATAAGTCAGAATTCAAAAATTCACTATTTTCGATACTAACTTTGAATAAAACACGTCTTCTCATCTCTAACAGCCGTCTCGGTTGTGCGTAAATTTCTCCGGATTTTTCTGAGCAGAATACGAACATATTTGTGGGCTGGACGCAAACTCAGCTTTATAGCAGTTATCGGTACAAGCTAGAATCGCTGGAAAGCTCATTTTTCTGCGCCTTTGAATACCTGCTGAAATTCGAGTCACATCTATCGAACATTGCTCTGATTATATTGCATCCACCGGTTTTTTAGACGACCTTTTCCTTCGCTGTCTGACCAGCTCATTCAATCAGACAAAAAAGAAGTAATCTTACTTAAATCTTTCGCAAAATCATTTAGGGAGAAGGAACTAACAAAGGAATTGATCCATCCTTGTTACCGGAGACGACATATTTAGGAGGATGAAGGTAATTGAGAAGCAAGTTTTAAGTTATACAATTGCGTTGAAATTCCATGACAGTTGTGCTTGGTGGACAGACATGATAGAATTTTCTACGATTTCCTCTATGAAACATGTATATTAATGAAAAATGCGGTTCGGATTAAAGTGTTCTCGTAAATCTAGCCTCGCACGCATCAATCCCAGCCTTTGTATATTATAGCAGCGCAACGTTTTGATTAAAGCAATTAATTTCTGTTACTAGAATTCAGGTGTAAACTAATCAAAATCATTTATCTGGACCCAAAATTTTCAACATTCACTTTAGAATAGCATAAATTTCAAGAGAATAGACATCCCCTACGAACATTTTAGAGCTGATTCATGTCTCAACATTCCACATATGCGACCCGTGACATAATTATAAGGCTTGAAACAATAGCCACATTTAGGAGAAATAAATACTTTTATTTTGTTTCAACAGAACACGTGTTACTATAGAGTTAAGAACAATATACGGTATTATCAATGTTAAAAAATTAGTAGAATCTTCAGAGCTATAAGGCCAGTTACTGGAAGATAAAACTATAATTCTTCTAACACAGGAAGGACAAGTCGATTCCAAACACAGGATGATCTCCATCGATAGAATTAATTATATATCTGTCGATCAAGGTTAGACAGGTTCCACACATAACTAAACAGACATTGTTTTGCAGCGAAATTTCCCTTTCTATAAAATAAATCCGTTTACGTTCGCACTTGAACAGCTCGCACTTTTATCCTCTTTAACTACGTTTCGAGACCAAACGAAAATTAGCAGCGAGAGCGTGTGCCGAAGTCTGGGTGACATCAAAAGTGGTCTGAGAGTTGAATGACGGAAAAGAGCACACGGAGGACGAGCGTCGAGGCGGAATTTGGTGACTTTCTCGTGAGTAAACATCCCTGAGTGCCGGTCTGTGTGGCTCAGCAACTGGCTACACTGCATGGCAACGGTCGCCGGCACGCAACTTCAGTGTCAACTGGCTACACTGCATGGCAACGAGCTCTGGCACATAACTTTAGTGTCAACTCGTAGCAACAAGTTACGAAACTGTCTCAAAATGCTTTTTCTGAAATGTTCAAAAGTTTTGAATGGTCGAGAACAAGTTTCGATAGAGTTTATTCGATGACATCCATCATAGGTGTCGCAAAAATTTCCACGTTGCATAAGCGAAAGGCGCTCATTGGACTCCGATGTAGCATTTGGAAATTTTAATTGAATACTTGGCTGCCTTAGCAATTGTGTACATTGGCATCAAGTCCACTTTTCAGCAAAATACAATCTGAAATAATTAATTTTCCCAGATGCATGAATTTGAACCATATCTTAAGGTTTCCTATTACCAATTTACTCATTCAAGTCTGAGAAACTTCCCACGCTAGGAAAGACTAACAGTTACATTTAACTACAGTTAAAGGAGAAAATTTTTTAAATAATACTCTATTCATTTTTACCTGCTTCTAGAGAAACTATACTCACACAAGACTTTCCAGTCCTGTCGCCCCCGAGGTCCGGGTAATTAACAAATCACGGTACCAGATTTCCTCGATCTTAAAACGAGGCATTCAATCGTTCAACACTTTGACTGCGGCAGCTAAATATTAATTTCAACACCAAACTCAAATTTAAAGTCAATTACAGTAAACTATTTGAAAATATCAAACATGAACTGGATCTCGTCTTGATTGAGCTTTGATGGAGTATTTATGAAAATTGAGTTTGCGACTACTGGTCGGTCAGCAGCATAATTAAAATTACTTCCGTGTATCACCGGTGGGCACGTCGTAGTCAAAGTGTTAACCTGCAAAACAACTTCAATTCTCCATCGAAGAATCAGCATAAACTCAAATAACATGACACTCCGGCCCCACTTCGATTCCTGTAACATTCATTGAGGTTTCCTGTTTTTTCGGTATAACCTGTCATTTAAGGAATGTTTTCACAACATAATTACTATTGTCATGCGCATTCCTACACCGCACTTAGTTGTTGCATAATTTTGCATTAATACCTAATCAATAAAAAATTTTGAATAATATATTTAGCTACATCATACGCACTCCTGCGTCTCATTTATTGGGTTGATTTTATTCCTCAGAACTTAGGAGTAGTCGCAAGAAGTTTCGAGTTCCGTGGAGGTTACGAGTCAAAAAATGCTGACGCCCACCCATAATCGCTCCTTTTGAAAGATATGAGGTCAGGGATCCGAAACAAGGGAACTGGAAGCCTCTCAGTCTGATTTGACCCTAAGTTCTGCCAACTAACGTCCCGATTCACAAAGAAATTGAGAAAAAATTAAAACGAACACAAACAATGATTTTAACACAATTGCATTCAGTGTGAAATCAAGAAAAAGCTATAAAATCCTGTGACTACAAACAAATATCAAGGCCAAATAGAGATAACTACGATCTCCATTGACAATAAATGAGCATCGCATTTTCTTCCTTTTAACCCCAAAATACAGCACCCACCATTTGCAGCAGCATAAAAAAATACCAAAAAAATATTTATTCCACTTGACAGAAATTTTGAACACGAAAGCTACGACAGTATCAGGTGTGGAGAATAAACTTGAATTCAAAAATTTATGAAATTCTACATTTGTCGCCTTGGAATAAATCGCGACCTTTCATATAATTGACGACAAGCTTTAAACCAATAACGTTCTCCGACGAGTAAGAATTATGGAACGTATCTTATTCAACCGCTAGTGAGCCCAGAAAGTGACGCGAACGACACTAACTTGTCCTGTCTAATCGTGATGCGACAAAAATACAAGCGTAACAAATGCTCATAAAATCTCATTTCTCACAAGCTGTTCGCCAGACGCGGCTTGTGACGTGATAAGCAATAGCCTTGAACAGGATGCACGTTAACAAATAGACCACGTCCTGTCTGTTTTCTTCAAGCCCATTGCAAGAGAGGCACTCGATCACTCAACAGCAAGTAAGTATCAAAGATTCGATCACTCAACAGCAAACAAATATCAAAGATTCGATCACTCAACAGCAAACAAATATCAAAGATTCGATCACTCAACAGCAAACAAATATCAAAGATTCGATAACTCAACAGCAAACAAATACCAACGATTTTATCACTCAACAGCAAGCAAGTATCAAAGATTCGATCACTCAACAGCAAACAAATATCAAAGATCCGATCACTCAACAGCAAACAAATATCAAAGATTCGATCACTCAACAGCAAACAAATATCAAAGATTCGATAACTCAACAGCAAACAAATACCAACGATTTTATCACTCAACAGCAAACAAATATCAAAGATTCGATCTTTCAACAAAAGATTAGACCACTTAACAGCACACAAATATCAAAGTTAGCACGGAAGTGACAAGAGACGTAACACACGATGACGAAGTAAAAAAGGCACAGCGCGAGCAGGTGCGAACGGTCAAACGAGCTGTTCCCCAGGCAGCCGGCTGCGCTGCGGCTACTTATCTCAAGGCCCGCACGCCCACACGCTCCAGCTGACACTGTAGTCCCCCCCTTTGGTCTGCTGTTGTGTCTAGTAGACAGCCTCTCCCCACTGTCTGTCTGTCAATTCAGTCCTCTGGTCTGCTGTTCTGTCTAGTAGACAGCCTCTCCCCACTGTCTCTCCGTCAATTCAGTCCCATGGTATGCTGTTCTGTATAGTAAACAGCCTTTCCCCAATATCTGTCTCTTGGTCAATTCACTCCTCTGGTCTGCAATTCTGTATAGTATACAGCCTCTCCCCACTGTCTCTCGGTCTATTCAATCTTACTGAGTGCGCTACAAGTCTTCAGTTGTGGCAATAATATCCTCTTCGTCACTGCACGCTCGTTCGAAGACGAACTCGATGTGTTAGTAATTAACTCCAAATTATTCGGCTACAGAACTAGTATGTCCATTTATGTCTGTCAAAAAAAATAATGCGAACAAAAACTGTAATGCCTGATCACCTTTGAAAAGGCAAATGAAATTTCACCATAGAACAGTGGGAGCGTAAATTTTTTACGAATTAGTTCAGTGATGTTTTGATGGTTGCCTACTCAATATAGTCATGATATCGAAACTCCCACTTAGTGTCGTAAAACGTTCGCTGACCTTCAGAAACCCTCAAAGCAACGTATTCGCTGCTATTTCAAAAATTTCTTTTTAATTGAGACGCATTGTATGAAATAGAGAAACAACAGCACATAAATGAAAGTTTTTTATCCGTTACTTCAAATGAGAGCTTAATCCCATTAATTTATACCTCCTGGCGCAAAAATATAAACACCATAACGTTCAGGTGCTCTGTTCCGTCAGAACACCGTACGAAATAAACGAACTAAAGGGAGTTCAAACATCGGAACGATGGTATGTTGCAATCAGCAATTCGTTACGACAATGGTATGTTTCAAAGGATACTTGTGCAGAAAAACAGAGCCAACTCAAACCTAGGAACAAACGTAGCTATGTCGCAGTCAGGAATTCGTTAGACGAGAGGCACGTTGCAGCAAAAGGCCCTTTTACTCCGGTAGTAAATGCCACCAACTGACACCACGACCAAAATAGTCAACGCATAACTCGCTCGCTACACGCGGTATCCGTAAAGATAAATTGAAGCGCTACTAGATTATTTTCTGAGTAAAACGATGAAGGTTATCAGGTAGCGGTGGAGGGGACATCAAAGACAAGATAGAATCTCGGTGTTCCAGAAGAAGACGACGCGTTGTGAGCCACTCAGGCCAATGTACCGGCCACGGGAGGACCTGGACTCAGCCACGCCATGCAAGAGCATGGACCAGAAGTCAGCTTTAGTTCCCAACTTTCACGGCATAGAATAGTTCAACCCCTGGTACCCCTTAATGTTACAATTTTGAATAGAATAGTTCAGCCCCAGGTACCCCTTAATGTTTCAATTTTGAATAGAATAGTTCCGCATAGAATAGTTCAGCCCCAGGTACCCCTTAATGTTACAATTTTGAATAGAATGGTTCCGCATAGAATAGTTTGGCATAGAATAGTTGACCCCCCTGGTACCACTAAATTAATGTTGTAAGTTAGAGCGTAAAATCAAATGATAATTTAAAATTTCCTTCAGCCTTTAGTATCGTAGTAAATGATTCAAATTTCAATTAATTTGACTTTATTTGACAAATGATATTGAAGAAGATGCTTCGTTATTGTTGTGCAACTAATTTTTTTTTAATGAACTCAACCGATAAACCGAAACTTCGAGTCTGTACCGCATAATGTCAAAATTAATCGGATGTGTAAAGGCTCAATGAATTTAGTTGCTAATTGTGTAATTCTTAAAGAACAATGAAAATGAGGCGCTAGAGTGAGTGATTCATCTATTTTTGAATCGTTTTTAATTTCAATATTATTCGTTACGAAGATGCTCTCAGCATCGGTACAAGCATTAATCAATGCTAGCTACTTACAGGAGTGTTGCATCCTGTATCAGTTATAAACTGAAAAAATGGCTCTGCTCTGTATCGGGTATTTTCCCTTCCCAGCTAACAATTTCACTAGATTCGATAAGTCAGATTAGATTAGATGAATTAGTTTGAGCCGCCCTAAGCCTAACATAGGCGTATCAAAAAGAGGAAAGATGAGGTTACCATTTAGTATGAAGTTAAGGGAACGAGGAATCTATGCACTAGGTGTTCCCACATATGATCCCACCCGTATGGAAACAACAAATTAGGAAAAATTATATGAAACAAGATCAAAGTTGAAGAAGAAAGTAGTAGATGCTAAAAAGACAGCAGTGAACCCAAACAAATAAAGGTCCGTTATGAACCAAATAACTTATTTTACTTCAGCAAAAGAAATGCCTGCTACTTAACCTTCAGCTCAAGACCTCACATTTTCCCCTCTGGGATCGTTAATTCCCATAGCTATAATAGTTTCATCCCCCGAAGAGTAGACGTGTGAAAGATAGAAGCATAATTGGAACGCTGACAGAGAACAAACAATTTTCAAAATAGAATCGGATTTACCAACTGGGTTTAAACAACATGTTTAAGTGACCAAAAACTAAATTCTCGCATTTCACGCATAGAGACAGGAGTAAAAGTAAAAAGTGGACCCTTTCAATAAGAAATACCAAAACTAGTCATGAACGGCTTCGAATGCCACGGTGTGTTGATGTAATACATTCGTTTTAGTATATTTACATCGCAGTGTTAAACTTATAAACTGAAAAATCGAGCATGAAACCAACTCCCCAAGTCCAATAAATGAAACGAATTTTCCCGTATCGATTACACGAATAAAACGTAACCTTACTTGGAGCGGCCGAAGATACGGATACACGATAAGCTCGTGACTCCTACGATGCTCAAGTAGCCAATTATCAACAGCTCGTTAATAAACTTAAGAACTCCCAAATCAAGCATGAAACCAACTCCAATAAATGAAATGACTTTTCCCATATCGATAGCATGAATTAAACGTAACCTTACTTAGAGCGGCCGAAGGTAAGGATAAGCTCGTGACTCCCACGATGCTCAAGTAGCAATTATCAGCAGCTCGTTAAGATGAAGACAGTGAATCACTCGCAACCGACGGAATTATCATCCGTCCCTCCGAGGTCGCACCAACTCCGGCGCGGTCACGCGTGTCCCTGGAATGCGAATGTTCTGCTCTTCCAGCTCCACCGGAACAGAAAGACTTCGCCAAGTGCATTTTAATCTCTCACGATACCGAAGTCTACGGAGACACGAGCAGGAGAAGCAAGACTAAGCACAGAGCTTTGAAACAGAGTGAAGAAGTGGTAGTAATCTACAGCTGAAAGGCAATATGTGCAGGTAGTTGGAATGAAGCATCACAGCAAAGCGAAGTGGCGTTTTTATTGTCAGTGCAATTGA